>JAAGEH010000018.1:61239903-61283212 GCA_011751065.1 Lasiurus cinereus
TCTCTCTTGTTTCTCTCTCACTGTTAAGAAATGACTAAATTACATTTGCACTCCGACATAGTCCTGAGATCTAGACATGTGTATTTAACTTGACATATCCTCATGGATAGCTCGCAGGCACCTTAACCCAAATGTATTTAAAGTCATTTAACTTGTTTTCCTGCAACAGTATTCTCTCAATTGCTCAAGCAAGAAATCCTGACTGTCCTGTTTCCCTTGCTCCTCCAGCTTGCATCTGTTCCCATGGCCACCACCCCAGTTGAAAGCATCAGTATCTTAATCCTTCACCTAGAATTTCAATACCACATCCCCCAGAGCCAAAGTTAAGTTTTAAAAATACACATATTAATGTGTCACTTCACTTTTTAAGTTCTTTATATGTCTTTATTGTGGGTTAAAAGAAAAATATGAACATGGCTTAGAAGAACTACTTCTAATATTCCACCTCCCAGATACTTCCTTTGTTGCTTATTTCTCCCCTCTCAATCTAGAACTACATTCAGTTCCTCATATAGTCATAATGACATTGGTTTAAACCAATGTTGAATTATGAAAAAAACTCAGTTAATTTTCATTGAATCCAGTATCACCCTAGGTATGTGCATACCTTTCCCACTCTCTGATCTGTTCTCACATCATCTCACTCTTTCTCACTGTTATGGGCACACAGCTTCTTTACCAGGCCAATCTCTTTACCTTCCAGGCCCTTGCTCACGCTAGTCCCTTTGTGTGAAAGTACCTGACATTCTATGTGTTTCTTCTTTCCATCTTAGGGATCAAGTCCAATGTCTTTCTCTTAAAAGGGTTCTTCCAGACTAGCCAAGATAGTTTCCTAACTGCCATCTGTTCTCGTCTAGCATTCTTCTCAGTTGTTTTCCTAAATTTTCATTATGTATTTATGTTTTCACTCACCTGGTTATTAACTATCTCCCAGCCGAGACTTAAAACCATAGGAGATCAGGTATGTCTGTTTTGTTTATCATATTGCACAGACATTCCATAAAGGATCTGGCCAATAAATATTCATTGATTAAATGAATATAGTTGTGTGGTTTTTTTTAGCTCCAGATGTTGATATAAACTTATTACATGTTAACTCTTCTTGCATCCCTGAAAATAATATGATATGGTGCCTTTCTCCTGCCCAAAAGTTGACAAGCCACACAGACCCTCATGTCCTGCTGCCAATTCAGAGGGTTGTGGCATGTTAAACTCTGAGCAGAGGGGTGGGGTGGCATCCAGACTGATTCCGACCATCAGTGAAGTACCAGGGGATAAACAGAAATGGACTGGGGAATAGCAGAGCTACAGTGTAAGGAACACTCCTAGACTGAGACAATTTTGACACAATTAAAGCTTAGAAAATTTAAACAGATAAAATATCCTAGCCTGAATACTTTCATGTAAACATAATGGTGTCACTCAAAGTAGAACAAGTGCATTCTCTTTGTATTATACTTGCTAGTAATTCAAAACTCATCTCCCATCAGATGCTGTTTCCAGCTAATGTTCATTTGATCATTTATTTAATATTCCTTTAATGCTACGTATTGGCAGAATATGTTTGCATTATAAAAATATAATAATTTAAAATTGCTTTAGAGTTCTAGTATGTAAAAAAAAATAATCTTCTATTTTGAGTCAGAACAATGCCACTTTGTGACTTTGGACAACTGGCTTATTCTGTTCTGAAGTACAAAATGTGGCTGCATAGCTTCATTCCTTCAAGAAGCTCAGAAGGGGAATCTGTTCTCCTTGATTTTTCCAGTTTATAGTAACCACCCACCATCCTTAACTTTTGGCCCCTTCTTCCATCTTCAAAGCTCATAGCATAACAACTTAAAATAATTCTCCGATCTCTGTTTTTGTCATTGCATATGCTTTTTTGATTCTAATTTTGATCCTCCTACCCCCACTTCCTTATACTAGTAAGTACCTTAGTGATTACATTAGGCCCACTAGATAATCCTGAATAGCCTCTCAATTAAAAAAAAAAATCCTTAACTTAATCACATCTGCAAAGTTCTTTTGCAATGTCAAATAACAGATTCCCAGGCATTAGGAGACATTAGGATATGGAGGGATCATTATCCAGTTTATTCTTCTTATGTTGTTTCCCCAAATAATCAAACTGGTGAAGATTGTATCTGACTGCACAGGATCAATTCAAAATGAATCTAATTCAGAATAATTTTTACTTCCTCTCTTGTTGATAAAGCCAAGTTGCTTCGCTCATCATCTCGCTGCTCTTTTCCAGCTTTGAGGCACACACAACTCCATGGACACATAGTGCACTTTTGTGTCTCTCATAGCCCAGGTTTCTCACAGCGATGCCAATAATAGCACTATCAAGAGTCTCTGTGGTTGAAGGTCACTGTTTATTGAAGTTTAGAATGTTGCTAATATTGCTGAGAGCATGTACTATTATTGTAGGTCCAAGAATGTTAGTGGCAAACTTCTAAATATCTATCTGAACAATTGGTGAGAGTTCTTAGGTAGAGACACTTGCATTAAAAAATATTAATTTAATTTACTGCTAGACTGTAGACTACATACATTTCTGACCTATGCCTTACATTGAATGTTAGTAGTAATTTTTCTTTTCTTTTCACTGAAAATCTATATAACCTTATACTACTATGATTGAGATTTTTAATGTTGTTAATGCATTATTTTTATTGAAAAACATACATAATAAAATATATTCTTTGAATATATTCTATCACGTCAGGTTCTCCATATTCCTTTGAGTAAGCATCCAAACCAGTTTTGTGGTGAGCATCGTTTTGGATCTGGATTTTTAGTGGTCTGTAGAAGCAGTCCTGGCCACGGCTTTCATGGAGTTTATAATCTAGTGAGGCAAACAGTAAATAAGTGATCACAGTGCAAATAGTTACCATTCTTCCCCAAAGTAAAAATATTTGAGGTCATGAGCCAGATCCAGTGTTTTGGAGATTTCCCACGAGCTCTCTAGCTACTGTCTTTAGCATCCAGTGAGAGAGAGACAGATATTGGTGACCATCCATGATAGGAGACATTTTTGCCTATAAAACAATGGGCTGGTATACACATATACAATTTTCTGAGAAAAATAATACCTTCTTCAAAAATCAATACTATATAAATAAGCCTTAAATATTTTCATGTCACCCTGACTCAAAGATTTAGGATTCAATAGATAGAACTGTTTTTAATTAAAGCTCTCTGATTCTTTTCTCCAAACCTCATTTTCTTTAGTAAAGAAAGTTTTCATGACTACTTTTGTTTGTTATCAATGTTCTGTTTTATAATACAATATAACTTTAAAAATACAATTCAAAGAGTGTATGAATGTAAAAATGGGATAACTTTAGAGCAACGTGGTTTATAATGAGCTAGTTACGAAAAGGAAGGTTTTGTAGAGGACAAAGATACAGCACAATATAAAACCAACACAACTTGGGAGAAAGCCAGCTGCTGTTTCTTAAAGTTTATTCACTAAATGAACTCAGCACTTTGTTGCTTAATTGAGCTCAATATAAAAATACATAATCTAATGCTAGACCGCAAATTTTGTGACAGGAAACACATCATAATGCCTAACTTACAATTCAAATTATAAACTACCCCATCATCATGGAGTCATTTTCCTACATGGTGAGTCATCTAATTTACAACTAAAAAAAGAACAATAACAATTCATCTTCTAATTTTATTTGTGATGCTTAACAATATTATAGAACATGTAAGTGTTTTCTCTCAGTGCTAAATTCAAAATCAATATAAATCAGATGTGTTTGAATTACAAAGCTTTTGTAATAGAAAACATTGCAGCTTGCATTTCCAGTGTTTATATTGGGACAAAGATTTGTTTTTATAAATAAGTAAAAATGTGAAAGGTGAATTACTTTCAATTTCTACATATTACCTGATATATAACTATATAGCTGATCACTCACATCTCCAAATAGAGTAAGAATGCAAATACATGTACCAAATAAAGATCCTCAGCTTTGTTTTAAATAGAGAGATTAGATTCCTTTTCCATTATTAGATTAATGGAATTTGCCACTCTGATGGACATATGTTATTAAGTCTCTATCACACTCCCTTATCTGTGCTTTCCCACAATTAATTCACACAGTAAAAAAGGAATGTTTTAAAAATGCAAACATCACAGTATCCTTACCTTTACTTATAGGATCCTACTTCACATGGCTTTTGCCTAATTCTCTAGCCTTATGTCACAAACTCACTTTCTCATCATGTCTCAGTCTCACAGAATTTTTTTTAGTTCTATAAAAATCCCAAACTCATTTCAGCCTCATGGCCTTTGCACAGAACAATTTCTTTGGTAGAACACCCTTTCCGCTAGGGCATGTCTGTTTCCACCACCTTCTTAGTTTGAATATCACTTTATCAGAGTCCTTCTCTCAAGTAGATCACCTGTCAGGTAGACCACCACCCCACACACAAATCTTTGGCTATATGCTCATAATCTCTATTTAACTCATTGAGCTTTTCTCTTATAGGAGGTTAATTGTTAATTTACTCTATTTACTAAGTAAAGACAGTCCAAACCAAGTATGTCTTATTCAATATACTGTCCTTAGCTCTAGCGTACTGAATGACATTTTCAGGTGCTTTATAAAAACCTGTTTGACAGGATGAGTAAGTGAATGAATAAAAGAGGAAGCTTCTGTTGCATTTATTCTTTAATATCATCATTCACTGTCTCAGAGAGAGCAAGAGAACACTCTGCATAAGGGGAAGATCCTTGTGCAGCTCAGCATGCAAGAAAATTCTTGCAGGTGTGGATAATCAAGGCTTCTGTTGAGTCCGGGTGTGTTTTCCATCTTAGTTAGGGTTTCCAGAAGAAATACGCTGTGATTCACATGTTATTAATTATAGTCCAGCCTTCACTGACTATGGAGAATAGCTCCAGTGAACACACAAGGAGCTTCTATATAAGTGGATGGCAGATGCTTTGGTTGGATCACGCTCAGGTATTTATAATTGAGGGTCCCCGAGGGTCTTCAGGGCAATGTGCATATGTTGGACTGTTCTGGTCATGGAGGGGGTCATATTACAAAATCACTCAGTCATTAAGGAATTAGTTGATGAAATCTAGTCTACCAGCTAAGACATGGTTATTTGCTTACATGATTATGAACAAAGTTTCCTTTGTATGAGAGGACTGGAGTGTGTAAAGAGAATTAATCTATGCTTAAAAAATATTTTATTAAAGGAAGAGGAAACTAATTAAAATATAAAAATATGGAAGACTTTTCTGAGAAAAAAAAGATACATAAGTATTATTTCTGTGGTTTTATAGCAATATTTTAAATAATTTCTATTTATGATAGAGTTGGAGCCTATACAGGCCCAAGAGTCTTGGCTGGAAGTCTATGGGAGTACAATTAGATGAGAGTATATTTGCATACCTGTAATTAATCATCTTTATATCTCAGTATTTAAAAGTAAAGAATCCAGGACTAAAAGTATCAATGGTTAAATTTAATATCTGAATATAAGGTACCCAGTTGATTAAAATATTGAAGTTCCACAGGAATCCTAGATAGGTCCAAAAGGGGATCAGTATTGCTATATGATATTTAGGTGAAATTATAGAGTAGTTTCTCAAATGCTCATATTGTTTTATAATCTGAGAGATGGTTGTGAAGCAACATATGCCATGCTATCTTACTAATTAATTATGTATATATTTATTTATATTTAGAAGTCTGTATTATCATTGGCACAAAATATTAAAATTCATTATTTTTGTGTATAAACATCAGTTTATCATTTGACAGCCATAAACTTCAATTTTAATTGGTGGAATATTAAAGTAAGTTTGGATACAGTTATGTATATGTATTCACCACAATCAATTTCAAGTACTTTTCTGCTTGGAAGTTTCTTAGTAAAATGATTGTTTTTACCATGACAAAATGCTTTATAAAAATGTATATTTGTATATTTATGTAATCATTATAGAGACAATTGTATCTTTAATGTTGAATTCAACTATTTTGCAATAGTATTATTTGTGCCAGTCAGATTCTCTAGTTTCTTATTTAAATCTTTGGCAATAACAAATGTTGAAGGTAAATGAATAACTTTCTCCAAATGTATGCTGACATTTATTATTCATTCTGAGCACCAAGATAATATTATTAATTGCATGAAGATCACACATACACACACACACAAAAATTAAATTAACACATTATCATTTAATTCAGGTCAAACATTATTTTAAGATGTTTGAGCTTAAAGACAGGATTTAACACATGCAGCTAGAGAAGTCGCATATCTATAAAGCATGACTTTTCATAGAGATCAAATAATTTTTCCTCTAAGTAATTTCTACTTATTTTGAGTACAGTTTATTCATGAATTTGTGGGATGACAAGTGATGGCTATTAAAGTATTAGCATCACAAGCATAAGGACATTTTGGCAAATAGTTAAATAATGTCATCTATATATCCATATCATATAGTTAAGTGGAAAATTAGTTATTTCTAATATTTAAGAAATTCAGTGTTATTTTTCACTAAATTTTCATGTTCATATTTTTTAGTATATTACTACCTAAAAGATTTATTGTAACATTTTTAAAAAGTATTACAATCAGTAAAAATAGTCTTATACCATTCCGTAAAAGACGAACTCCCTGAGGCAACAGCTTTCAGGTTCTCAGAGCTTCTAAAACAGGACTACTGAAGCCCCATTTCCCACATATATTCTGCATACACCTAACCTATAATTCTTTATGATTCTTTCTGACCCCTTAACTGTGGGCCTGGTGGCTTCATGCATTTCAAGGCCAAGGCAAAGGCCATGCCCTCCCTAGTTTGTACAGTTTAGTCCCTGCAGTGGCCACAACATAAAATCCTTCCCCCACCAGCACAGATAATAGAAGCATTTAGCTCTACTAAGCTGCTCACATCTGAACACAAACCATTTTGTGAGTAACAATTTTTCATGCCATTTTTGAAGGAGAGATGTTAGGTATATTGTCATAAAAGGTTAGAAAAGGAGAAATAATAATTTCCATTTATCTTTCTGTTTTAACCAGTTGTCAAATTGAGAACTTTGTTCGGTATGCAAGCATCATACATTACTAGATAAGATCATGACAGAAGTTGGAAATATGAAGTGCAAGTTTACAAAACTCAACCATTATTATTAAATAAAAGTACTTTGTAAAACACAAAACATATGTAACAAATTCAAAAGTTGCTTGATAACAAGACAAGAGCTTTAAAATGGAGCTTGGCAGCTCATTTGCGGAATGTAGAGTCTTCTGTTTGTGGGAAAAGCTAAATATATAAAAACAGCAAGGTGTATGTCAGACAATTCCTACAGATATACTTATTTATTTTAATTGTCTAAAGTGTGTCCAGATCCGGAAATAGATGGAGAGGCATTTGTGAGAAGTTTCTATATAATGTTCTAAATGACCACAATAAAAGTAGATATCCTGGATATGTGGCACCACCTTATTCTTTTTATGGTACTATTGAGTCCTTCAATTTATTTGCTTCCAATATTAGTACATCCATCATGCCCTTGTACCTGATTTGTTCATAGATTGGTGTGTCTTCTCCTACATTGGAACTATAGTACTTCAGCTAAGGAGCAACACTATAGCCAAGCTAAGGGCAGGTTGGAGTTGGAAATACTCATGGTACTCATTTTATTTTGTCTGGAAGTTAGGTAACTGGGACTATAATAGAATATAATTTGTGCCAGATTCTCTGGTGTCTTATTTAAATCCTTAGGCAATGACAAAATCATAACTTGAGATTTTAAAGTTACCAAGAAGAATTAGGTGCTAAGATTTCTTACATAGCATAGAACTCAACACATGAGTTTAGTAATAAATTCCTTCTCTGCATTCATTTCAAAGCTTAACCCCATTAAGGTCTAGTCCTTCGGTGAACATAATCTTACTACTTCATTACTTCCTTAATAAGATTAAATAAAATAATGGGTCTAGGCCTGTTCTAGATTCTCAAACTCCTTTTGGGACCCATTATGGTTTGATTATGGCACAATGATTTAGACCAGGGTTGTGTCCTGATGGTGATTACTTGAGATCATCACAGTCCAGTTGTCCCTCAAATTTTTAAACTAAAAAGTATCTTTTTGGAAGTATTTCAGGGAGACCTAAAGAGTACATGTATGTGACTGTACCTGAAAATTACATGATGCATAGAAGGGTCTGGATAAAGAAGACTGAAATCTGAATCTAATTCTGCAGCAGCACTCAGCTTTTGTAAACAAATCTAAAGAAGGCATATAATCATTCAGTTACATGTTTATTGAGAATCCACTATATGTCACTGGGTAAAGATGCTGAGGATATGTGAGTACACAACATTCAGAAAAAGGCAATATCGCTGTCGTCACAGAGCTTATAATATTAGAGAGATTCTATTTAAAAATTCTGAACAAAGCTAAAGCCAATTTCTTCATGATATAAGACCTTTCACTAAAAGTTTTTCTCATGTCAGACTTTCACGTTCTCTGCTAGAAATAGTAGAAGCAATCCTTCTGTAACAGAGACGTTAGCCTTTAGCAATGCCAATACTAAACAGATCTCCTGAATTTCTTTGTCAAGCCAGTGATTGGCAGAATAAGTAACATCTGAGATATGCTAATGGATAATAAAAGACAAGGAAAAAGAAAGATTTCATTTATTTGGTAAATAAGGATTTCTGCACCTGCTTAAAATGAATTTTGGTTAGAACAAACATTTCAAATGTCAGGATAATTCAGCGTGGCAACTTGAGGATATCCATTTTTCACATGGTTAACCAAGCTAAACTTCAGTCTCTCCAACTCTGTTAAGTCTATCTATTACTAATTATAAAGCAGAAGAAAGGTCATATAATGGTTACAACATTCCAGTTACGAATTCCAGAGTCTAGACTGCATTACTTTTCATGGACAGAAGGTCTATTTTAGGGCTCCATAACTGAAATTCAGTTTTCATTTTCCTGTTGGTTAACAACATTCTGAGATTGCATTTTCATTAGCACTTATATCCTTTGTATCTACAGTCTTATCAGGGAGATTTATACATGAACTATCATCATGGAGATACAGATTTTCTCTACAATGATAAAATAATAAGTGCATCATACTAAACCTCAAAGTCTAATTTTGTAAAAATCCAATTGCCAAAACAACATAGAACAAATTTGTCTATATAGAAAATGTTTCTAACATGTGGAAAGTCATAAAGATACCACCCAAAAGACTTTTTATTAGTCTCAGTGTCGTGAAATTAATTTGATTTATTTATAGATAAAATATTATCCCATATTTGCTATATATAATAGTGACAGGTTTGTTTGTTCATTGAATGGATTATAGCCTGATGTTAAAATGCCAGTTTATTTTACCAAATCACAAAAAAATATCAAAAAATGTATAGGTACATATTAACCCAATATATCCACTTTCCTTGTCCTTTCCCTCGCCAACTTATTAACTCAATGTTTTCCAAAAAGGTTTTTCTGATTTTTAATTTTTGAAGAAAAATAAAATTGAGACATCAGTTTAACAAAATTGGCAACAACAAAAATAAATATGCATTAGCTTTTCTATAGTTGGATAAATATTCAAACTGTTTGAATAAAAAATCAGTCTCAAACATTTTCAAGACAATTTGTATAAATTCAAGTTGAAATAGATATTTTTGGAAATCTTAAAAATTAAATATATAAACAAATATATACAGTATTTTTATGAGTTTCTGTATAATGGTATTCAAAGAAATACATAGGTCCAATTAAGTAAGAAATATATAGAAACTTTGCTGAATGCATCAAAGAATTTAATCACCCAGGTATAATCCAATTATCTCCTTTTGTGGTTTCCAGGCAGAATTTTTGGAGAATGGTAACCGGGTAGGCTCTGATGCTTTGCTGTATGTGCTTAAACAGATGATTCTAACCTGAAGATAAGTTCAGGCAGCAATCAGCCTAAGTATACCATATTTCCACATTAGCTTAGTTCAGTGGTCAGCAAACTCATTAGTCAACAGAACCAAATATCAACAGTACAACTATTGAAATTTTTTTGAGAGCCAATTTTTTTATTTTACTTATTATTAAATATCTTATTATTTACAGAGAGGGAGTGGGATAGAGTTAGAAACATCGATGAGAGAAACATCTATCAGCTGCTTCCTGCATACCCCCTATTGGGAATATGCCCACAACCAAGGTACATGCCCTTGACTAGAATCGAACCTGGGACCTCTTTCAGTCCACAGGCCTATGCTTTAGCCATGAGCCAAACAGGTTTTGGTGAGAGAGCCAAATTTTTTAAACTTAAACTTCTAACACTGTTATGTCCAGAGTTCGGGGTCCCCAATAATCAACCACTAAGGAGCCTTTTCCAATGCAAAAGCAAAGAGTCTTTATTCAAACCTGGGTTTGGCTCTCAGCCTCTTTCTGGCGCAGCAGTGAGAAGAGAAAGCCAGCCGGGTGGGAACAATGAGTTTTATGGGGTAGGATAATTGGGAGGACTTAGGAAAGTGACGAGGGTTACAGAGATTGGTCACTTGAATTAGGGTCTTTCTGTGGTTTAGCCTTATTAGGACCCTCGCTGTGTTCCTGGAGCTTCATTGGTCCATTTGGGTGGGGGTTGGGGAAGTTAAGTCATTGCTGGCACACCTGTGGCCCCTCCCAGAAAAGGGAGGGGCTTTAGGCAGGGGGCCCAGCCCTATAGGACAAGATGGAGGTGAGTTCATTTCCTTTCAACACCACTTCTGGCATTTTATGGAAGAGGCGTACTCAAGGGGCCAAAGAGACACATGTGGCTCTAGAGCCTCAGTTTGCCGGCTACGGGCTTAGTTTAAAGAGAATACAACATTTTCTTAATTATTAAGTCCAGAGAATTAATCTTTATCTAACTAGTTGGGCCTTGGGGAAAGTATGTCAATTTAATTGCATCTAATTATTCGCCTTCAGCTAATATTTACGGTGTCTAAAAGGATACTGGAAGAATGAGATATAATAATTATACAAGGAATAAGTCAAGAGCTCTTTGCCACATGCATATGACCAGAAGAGAGGAAGTCCTTAATAAGGAAGATTTTCATAAATAAGTACATTTTCATAAATAAGTCCTTGTGGAATTTTAAGTTGTAATTTAAATGTGCAAATTAAATTGCTTTTAAATTTAACCTTCCCCCTGAGCATGTCCAAACACTAGGTTAATGTATATTATATATGCTATGGAATTGTAGTTAAATTTATAAACTCCCTATTCTGTCATGTAGTCACCTTAAAAAAAGAGAAGGGGGAAGAACAAGAAAGGGAGGAAGGAAGATAAAGAAAGCCTGAAAATGCAAATAAAAAAGACTTAAATGGGGATTTCTAATCAAAACTAGTTTTAATACCTGTCGGTTGAATTAATGTCAATGATGTGTTTTTTTGTTTTTTTTTTTCTTTAGAATTTTATGCATTTCCATATCTTCTACAAAAAGGATAGGGAAAATCTATTTTATAATAAAAAGATATAATATAAATAGAACTTTATATAAATGTATCTTTTCTCATTTGCTATTTTCTCTGATGTTATCCCTTCTTTTAAAAAGTTTTATACTGCATTCCTCATCTTATCTTTTCTTATCTTCTTAGAAGCTAATTTTCCTTTTAACATGTAACATTTCCAACAAAGACAACAGGGTGTTTTTTGCAGAGATTTGAATTGAAGTTGTTAACATTGGTAAATTTCTCTCAGTGGTAGTCTATTTACCAAATAATTAGATTCAGGGTACATTTGTATGCATAGCTTCAAATGAGTATTTAAAGACTACTTAAAAGTCAGCCATCAAGCACTGAGTGCTATCTCTTAAACCTGTTGTGAACTACTCCACACTTGCAGTCTTTCCAATCTCCCCATAGGGTGTTGTTTGTGTTGATTATTTAAATATATATGTATATACAAGAAAAAAGAAAGTTTAGACTCAATACTTAGTTTCTCAATAATTCTCTACCTACAAGAGGCTGCTGAGTTACACTGAATTACAAAACAAATAAAAATCATTTGTTGAGATCCAAGAATGTTGCCTGTGTTTTCTCTACATCTTTGATTTTTATGAACTAATTTAAACTTATTTTATTGACAAAGAGACAGAGGAAAAGAAAGTGATTGTTTTTATGGCAGTCTTTACCCAGGGTTAAAAAAACTTTGCACCAGGCCAGTTAAAAAGGCAAGAAAGACTTGATTCAAGATTTGCAGTAGGGAAGAAGGATTAAATTTCTGAAACTAAAGGCTGGAGAATTTGTAAAGGCTCTGTGAATTAGTGGAAAAGTACTGGAAAATAACAGGGTTGGTTAATGATTAGGTCATCTGTGTTGTTCATTGGTGCATCTGAGTTAGGCTCCTATCCTCCCTTAGAGATAAAGCATCATCTTCTTGATAATCACATTTCAAAGGTATGGTTCCCAGATCCCTGAGAAAGAAATTCATGGGTTGTAGAATATATGCATCTCACACTGGTAGAGAAATAAATTATAAGTGCAAGTTTTCTAAAGTAAATTTTCTAAGAAAGGGGTGTCAGGGGCCTAGAATCGAGAATAAAATGTAAGTTTAATAAAGCTGGGGGCAACATTAAGGCTCTTTTAGTCACCAAGCAATACCCATCACTCCTGAACCACTCTTCTTTTACCACCCCTCCCCTTTAATTTTCTTATATATATGCACTTAAGATTATATATCTTAACTCAATGCAATGACCACTATGACACTTAAAAGTATCATAAATGTGCTTTATTCAGATCCAAAGCCAGACTCATGTAAACTGAACTATACTAACTGAGGAGACATCTCAATAATAATGAGAATGACTAAAAGGACTTAATGTAAGGGATGCAAAGGATTTCACATTTAGCTGATCTTGAACGTGAACCTTATTTCTATTCAAGTACATAATTTAACTCAATTTCTGTATAACTACAGGGAGGGGCAAAAGTAGGTTTACAGTTGTCTGTATGGAAAATAATATAATAATTAATAAATTCTAATATAAGAATAAACTGTTTTGCATACTCACAACTGTAAACCTACTTTTGCCCCACCCTTTATATAGAGTATCATTGACACTCTTAGTACATGCTCAATAATAATTTGTTGAATTGAATTCTTATTGCTCATTATTGTGGAATTATATTTCTGATATTTTATTTCTTCTTCCTGTTAGGTTGTTTTCCTTGCAATGAGGCAGGATTCTCTATAGATAAAAACCAAACAACTAGTAATTGTTCATCATTAATCTTATATAACTATAGATCTTATCAATAGTTGTATGATTTCACAATTAAATGTTTCTATATTTAATTCCTACCATCTTTAACAAGAATATTTTAAATTTAAATCATATAGAATTGAAAGAAATAATAGTTTTTAAAATTTCTTAAAGTTACTCTTTCCAACTGATAATTTTTTAATGATTATTTTTGTTAACTTAATATTAGTTTTAAAAAACAGTATCGTTTAAAATTACTGGCCAGTGTGGCTCAGTGATTGAGCAGTGAGCTTTGAACCCGAGGTCACAGTTTGATTACTGGTCAAAACACAGGCCTGGTTTGTGGGCTCAATCCCCAGAGGGGAACATGCAGGAGGCAGCCAATCAATGATTATCTCTCATCATTGATGTTTTTATCTCTCTCCCTCTCTCTCTCTGAAATCAATAAATATATATTTTATACTTGATCTTAGCCAAAAGGCCGAGAAACGATAAAAATATATTTTAGAAAACACTTATTGTTCATGTATAAACTCATTTATATTCATAAATAAAGTTAATGAAGATTTGCTTAATTTCACATATCAGTAAGTAACAATGTTAAAGCAAAATTTCCAGGTATCATTAAAACAAAACATCCAGGCACTCAGAAGAGCAGTACTTGTAGGATCACTGGTGCTGAATCTCAGGGGAATTGGTTCTGATTGCTAAATCTGATTGCTAAATATGGCATGGCTTTCCCTTTTATCCCTATCCCCCTCAATTCTTTGTCCCCCAAATATGGACTAAGCTTCTGAACTTTTCTAAGCTTTTGAGCCCCTGTGATCGTTATAAGGGGGTAAGTGAGATTTCTACCAAGATTCCGTCTGACACCAGGAGGCAGTTGCCCTTGTGGGGTTTTGCATAGTTTTATGGCCCCTGTAAGATAGGGTTTTCAAGGCTAGACCACAAGAGGAAAGGGGGTTGGGACTTAATGATAGGCTTGTATGCATACATGCTAGATTGCAGGTTGCACTGGGCACAGACCTAGGTTGCCATTCTGAATTGCCTTCACAGCAGAATAGGGATTCAAACTTAGCATGCAGCTCTCTTCTTCCTTGATATCTCAGTGGTTTAAAAAGAGTTGAAATCAGTGAGCATATGATCAATGTCTCATCTCGAGTACTAAAAAAATTATACACACACACACACACACACACACACACACATACACACGCACTAGAGGAGGCCTGGTGCACGAAATTCGTGCACAGGGGGGGTGTGTCCCTCAGCCCAGCCTTCACCCTCTCCAATGTGGGAGATTGAGCCTAAACAGGCAGTTGGACATCCTTCAAGGGGTCCCAGATTGGAGAGGATGAAGGCTGGGTTAAGGGACACACACACCCCTATGCACGAATTTTGTGCACCAGGCCTCTAATATATATATATTAGTACACTCGAGATGAGACATTGATTGTGTGCTAATTGATTTCAACTCTTTTTAAACCACTGAGATATCAAGGGAGAAAAGAGCTGCATGCTAAGTTTGAGTAGGATCAGGACTAAAAGGGCAGTCGGACATTCATCTCACAATCCAGGACTGCTGACTCCCAACTGCTTGCCTGCCTGCCTTCCTGATTGCCCCTAACTGCTTCTGCCTGCCAGCCTGATCACCCCTTAACCACTCTTCTGCCAGCCTGATTGATGCCTAAATCCTCTCCTGCCAGCCTGTTTGTTCCTAACTGCCCTCCCCTGCAGGTCTGGTTATCCCTAACTGCCCTCCCCTGCAGGTCTGGTCACCCCTAATTGCCCTCAGACCTGGTCTCCCCAACTGCTCTCCCTTGCAGGCCTGGATTCCCCCCCCCCCCCCGGTGCTGTCCGGCGGGCCCGGCTCCTACAACTTCTCTGCCAGCCTAGTCACCCCTAGTTGCCCTCCCCTGCAGGCTTTATCACTCCCAACTGTCCTCCCTTGCAGGTCTGGTCACTTCCAACTGTCCTCTTCTGCTGGCCATCTTGTGGTGACCATCTTGTGTCCACATGGGGGCAGCCATCTTGTGGAGTGATGGTTAATTTGCATATTACTTTTTTATTAGATAGGATATTGACAAAAGATAAAATATCAAGTACAGAAACTACTGACATTTAATCATTGTATGGAATAACATTTAAATACATTCATTCATACATACATACAAAATAAAAAGAGTTGACAAGGTCTGCAGCCTAATGGAGAATAGAATGAACCAGGAGAATCTGAGTCTTCTTTTAAAATATTGGCATGAACATAGTTTCAAAACCACAACAAAATAAAAATTTATATTTAGAACAAAACTCTATTAGCTGTATTACTACAGAAACATGTGTCTCATCTTCCCCCATTGGTAGCAGGAGTGGGGTCCTTGCAATATTTCAATACAAGAAACTTCCCTTGACTAGGACAGGAGGATACAATATAGTAGGCAGTTTTATTTCTATAGAATTACATCCCTGAGATTACAAAGTCCCATTTCGCTCAATCATGAAAGTGTCCCTAGTGTTTCAGGAGAGCTACAATTAAAGCCAGTGTCCAGAGTTTCCTTTCCATGTTGCAACTGGGTTCAATACAGTAGTAAGCTCACTGCAGTTCATTAATCCAATGCTGTTGGGGGCCCCTATGTCATCCCAATCTTACTGGGAATGTTTCTATCTTCCCTTTGTTGGACCCTTTTCCCAGTGCTTTGTGCTTTGAAGGGAACATGCCTATAACGTCTGGACTTCCCTTTGCTCTTTTCCTATTTTTAATAACTAGTTAATTACAATGGTATCACCTGGATGGAGCTTGTTATTCTTGCAATTCTCTATAATGTTGAAGGCATATTTACTAGTATTTATTACTTGGATATAGTCATGTTTTTATATTTAGGGTTAAAGAAAAGTAAAACCTGTGGTAAATGTATTTGTAATTATGTATTAAAATCACAAAATATCACCTAATGTTGCTCAGTGGTTGAGCATCAACCTGTGAACCAGGACATGGGTCATGGTTTGGTTCCACGTCAGGGCATGTGCCTGAGTTGTGGGCTTGATCCTCAGCGTGGAACTTGCAGGAGGCAGCCGATCAATTATTCTCTCTCATCACTGATGTTTCAATTTCTCTCTCCCTTCCTCTCTGAAATGAGTAAAAATATATTTTTTAAAAAACAGAAAGTATTCTGCAGTACTGTGATATAAAAGGTTTCTTTGTAGGGAGGCACACATATTTTGCGTGGTGTACCATTTTAAATATTTTTATTATATTGTTAAGGTTGTATCCTCACATACAAAGTAAAGGGCTGAGCAATTTTCTAGCTAATTTAATTAATTTATGTATCCACTCTGGATAATTTGAACCAATAAAACCACTTTCATTTAGAACAAGTTTTTTATCTTCATTACCTGAATAATTGTTCCTCACTCCATTCAAATTTACACATGGAGAAACCACTTTCTGAATTAAGAACTAAGATGTTAAGATGGTGAATCATGCTCAAACGAAATTAAAAGAAGCAGCCTAAAATTACAAACATCTTTCATTTTCAACTCTTTTCTAATGAATGTTTTAGTTTTTATATATAATTAAAAATGTATTTTCCCTCTGGACTAAAAGCCTAACAGCAGGTTTTAGTCCAGGGCAAATTTTACCATAAAAATGTAATTAAAAAAAATTCATGGATATTTATCTATATTCAATTTTATATTTCTCTAGATATAGATTAATATACCTATAGTTCTAATTTACTATTCAAAAAATTTATAATGATATTTTTAATGTTATAAATGTACTTTTATTCTACCTTTGAATATTTTCTCTTTTTATAGTTGTATAATAATTTAAGGCACAGAAACAATTCACCCTCTGTTAAGGAACCATAATCATTTCTGCTATTATCATAGCAATGTATATGAGGATTAAAATAATAGAGTATTTGCTTTCAATTTTATACTTTTAAATTTCACATTACTGTAATATAACCCATTTCATTTCTTTCCATAATGGTAAATATCAATGGCAACAAAGTAACTGTTTTTCCTGTGGTGACTCTGAAATATAAGATAGTGAGCTGAAGTGGTCATTGAGTGTTACATGACATCAAAACATCATAAAACATTTAATATACAGTCCCAGCTCTTATTTTCCTTGTGATAAGGATGACTTGAATTTAAATCTATTCACAAGTTCTCTGTGGTCATAAGCCTTCTGTGGCATACTATTGAAATACACAAACAAATCACATAAGCAATATATACCTCATTCATTGTTTAAATGCCTTATGAGGCAACAAAATTCTTGTCTTTACACAATAGTGAACATATTGTGCCTAAATGTAGAACAAAACTATATCCTTTTAATAGCACCTTTACAATATAGTATTTTCATGTAAATAACAATTTCCATTGAATTTCAGATAATTAAATTATTTTGGTATTAACTTGTGAAAGTCAATTTTAACATATTTTCAGAGATAGCTGAGTTCCTAAGCAAATATATACTTATTCATTCTATATTGATTACTGAGGCATCTATTTATTTTTATTTTTGTTTCTTACATGCCAGATGGGATTATTGGCTCTCCATCATTCATTACAAAACAAAATGTGGGCAGGATGTTAGTGTCTTGGCAGAGACATACAGGATATATAGTTGAAAATGAATTTTGAGCAGGATAAACTCTGTCTTTGGTTTACAAATAAAATAATTATAAGGCCAAATACATTTTATATAACTATTTGACACAGACTTTTTGATTATAACATCGATATGCTAAAATTTTTCTCTGATTAAGTAGGGGATAATATTTAAAAATACAGACTTTTAGTGAGTGGTGACTTACTTTGGTTATTTAGATGGCTATCGATAACTCATAATAGAGATTAACTAAACCATGAGGATAGTATTCATAATAATTTTCAGTCCTTTTAATCATCTATTTGAATGTTCCAACCTGATGAATGAAGGAGAAAAATATATAGTTAGAATGGTCAGTGATCTTATTACCAAAAATTACTGTTTATTATTATTCAAAGGTACATTTACATACAGATCTCCCACTTCTATCTTTTAAGCTCAGGTATAAAATGTTTATTATTGAATTTTTCTCCTCTTATTGTGCATCCCATATTATTCCTTCAGCAGTGCTGGCCATTTTAAAAAATATATATATTTTGTTGATTTTTCACAGCGAGAAAGGGAGAGAGATAGTTAGAAACATCGATGAGAAAGAAACATTGATCAGCTGCCTCCTGCACACCTCTCACTGGGGATGTGCCTGCAACCAAGGTACATATCCATGACCAGAATCAAACCTGGGACTCTTCAGTCTGCCGGCCGATGCTTTATCCTCTGAGCCAAACAGCTTAGGGTAGTGCTGGCTATTATAAATATAGTTTACTTTCGTCATGTTTAAACCAATAGTTACTCATAGCTGTCTTAGTAGGCCAATATAATTCCAGAAAACTTTTCTGTTATGAGGAAAACAAAACATCTGTAACATTGTAAAACAATATTTCAATTTAAGTGGCATAAATATGTGGCAGACGTGAAAATACACCTCTTGAATCTCCCAGAAGGATTGTATAATTGAATGAAGATCCTAGGTGATCCACTCAGAAATCCATCACCACACAACTTTCATGTTGAGGCCATGTTTCTCAAGAGTTGTTCCTAGCCAGTGAGGAAATATAGAAGGCATACTACAATAGTTCAATTTCTGTGAGACTTGGGATTCCTCTGATGGGTGACTTTGGCTCACAGACTCAGCCTTGCTGAAATTTCTTAAAACTGCACTGCAGTCTAAAGTCTTCCATTCAAACTTTCTTCCTTTCCTCTTCCCTTGAGAGTGATCAGACCTGTATTAGAGTTCAATGACTCTCAGTCCTCTACATTCTTCCTCATTTTTTCTCACTCACATGTCCCCCAATAGACCTTGAATATCTAATCCTGCATTGAAATCTGCTTTGGGCAGGACCCAGACTAACACATGTGATACTGAGAAAACAGATTTCAGGATAGGAATTTGGGACTGGCTTACTCATTACTCAATAAGCAAAGAGATCAACCACTTGATAGGTGAGGCAGGAAAATCTTGTGCCTAAAATTGCTAAAAATTTGGCTAGTGTTGTCTTCGAAATGCTCACAGGAGGAATGCTTTTGCAGGTGTGCTTATTTGGGCATTTGAAAGATAATTGTGTAAGCAATGTTTACAAAGAAAGAATCAGCTGTTTACTAACTTGTATAACTTCCTGAAGAGAGATAATGACAGCTGAGGTTTATTAACAGGTATTTAATAGCAAACTGTTGGGTAGCATACAAAGACCTTATCTTTTGCAGAAGAAGAGTTAACAATACAATCCAGCAGGGTAAAAATTTAATAGATGTGCAAAGCTGAAGAGATAGATTGCTCAGCCAATGCTAAGGTCGGTGACTTTGGATGAAAATCCTGGAACCCTAAAATTTGGAATGAGCCATATAAATGGATGCTTCTGAATGTGCAAGGTGAGTCCATCTTTCCTTGTAAAAGTTAATATATCTGTTGTGTTGACACTGCAAAAGACCAGCAAGAAACAGTGTCTTCCCCTTATCATCTCCTCTATTGTCTGTCAAGCTAAATTTAGGGTTAAATGTCAGCAAACTATGACTGGGGGTATTATTAGTGGGAAAGAAATTATATACTAAAATAATTACAAGAATTTGATAACATGTACAAACAAGAGACAAGAGTACTACTGAGAATGAATTTTGGGATGTCTTCATTAAGGGACTTGAATGTCAGAATTCATTGATATGGGGACACTTTTTCAGAATATGAAATTTTACATTCTGGGAAAGTTACCAATGGATGGGGATAACTTGTTATCATTCTTGGCAGTGCTTTGAAATCTGGAGGAGATAATTTGATGGTCAATTTTATGTGTCTACTTGACCAGATCAGGAATAGATATGTGGCTACTCATTAATTATCTATGTGTTTTTAGGATGTTTCTGGAAGACATTAGTATTTAAAGGGGTGAAACAAGTAAATTAGTGGCCTTCCCAGTGTGGGTAGGCATAAGAGAGTTTATTGAAAGCCTGGATAAAATAAAAAGGCAGAGGAGATTGAATTAACTCTCTACCTAATTGAAAAATAACATCAATCTCCTTCTGTCCTGAGAGGTCCTGGTTCTCAGGCCTTCAGACTTAGAGTGAAATTGACATCACTGGCTTTCTCTCAGGTCTTCTAACTACTATACCAGTTCCTGAGAGTCCGGCTTGCAGATGGCAGATCCCATAATCATTTGTAAGCCAATTTCTTATAATAGATATCATATTTTATTGTTTCTGTTGTCTGGAGAACTGTGAATAATACCAAATTTAGTAATAAGAGTACCTAAATTATAAAAACAGAGACTCAGAGTGTTTCAATCAATTGTTAGACTCAAACCATTTCATAGACTCAGAACCTTTAAAATGGAGGGAAGTTTAGTTTCCTTCAGGAAAAGTCTCAGTACACTAGTAAAAATTAATGTTAATTTTTCTTCTAGCCTTCTCCAAAGGGACCTCGGACCTTTTAGGAGGGTAGCCTCATCGGAGGAAAGGAAATAATCAGATTTGTTAGGATCTACTGACACTAACTTTGAACTAATAATGATTCCAGAAGACACAAAACACCACTGAGATCCACCAGTGAAAGTGGAGGCTTACAGAGATCAGGTGATCAATGAATTTTAATTTAAGTCTACATCATTGTGCACCTATTGGGTCCCCAAACTCATCTACTCCTCTGTGGTGCTAGCCCTAGTTTCAAATGTATAACTGAAATATATATACACATACTTAGTTGCTGGCAGCTTCCCTCCATGGTTCCCTGATCTGGAACTGAGGGCTATTATTATGGGAAAGGCCTAGTGGAGACCACTAGAACTGCCTCTACCTAGGAAAACTGTAAACAAAAACAGTATTGCATTCCTAGAGCTATTGTGGAGCTTAGGACCACTATAAAGGATTTGAAGGATGCAGGAATGGTGATAAGAAAATAGCATCCCCATTCAACTTATCTATTTGGCCTAAGTAGAAAACAGATGTTATTAGAGAATTAGAGTACCTCCAACTGCTATATCTAGTTTCATTGCTTGAGCAAGTTCACATATCCTATAGTACAGGTATACCTATAGCTATTGACCTGGCAGATGCCTTTTTCTCTATCCCTGTCTATAATGTCCACCAGAAGTAGTGCACTTTCAGCTGGCAAGCCTAGCATTACAACTTCATTGTCCTGCATCATGAGTATATCTACTCTCTGAACCTGTCATAATTTGCTTCTCAGAAATCTTGATCATCTTGCTCTTCTACAAGATATCACACTGGCCCATTATATTGATGACAGCATTGGAATATATAATGCCTTATCCACTATTATGTATTCTGCACACCACTCTTTTGATCAAGGAATTCACTTCATAACAAAATAAGTGCAGCAATGAGCCTATGCACATGGAACTTACTGCTTTTACTATGTTAACCACCATTCAGAAGCAGCTGACTTTATAGAATAGTGAAATCGCCTTTTCATGACACTAATGCTGGGTAAATGAAAATACTTTGCAAAACTTGGATCAGGTTCTCTAGTAGGCTGTATATATTCTGAGTCAGTATCATATATAGGATGCTGTTGTTTTTTCCCATTCCTTTTAGTTATAATTAGAATTGATATAATTGGCACTCATACTAGTCCCACTTTAAGTCCCTTGCCTATGGGGTAAGTCTGATTGTAGAGGGGCTATGTGGCAACCTCTAAAACTTCCCCTATGACAAATCTATTATATAAAAGCCTGTGGTCATCACACCATCATGCCATAACCACCAATCAGTAGGAGGCTGCATACACAGGGTAGGTGGGACTGCGTGTGCAGTGTGGCATGCCTGGGTGGACAGGAACTTTACTCTGGAGGACTTGACTGGAGGTGTGAGTGGGTTTTTGGGTCCTGCTAGGGCTGTGGGACTCTTTCTTGGACCTGCCAAGCCGTAGGACTCTGCTTCCTGGGTCTCTCGCAATTTCACATGCTGGGTCCCTAGTGTAATTTTTGGATTCTGGAAGTGGGGACAATACATGTGTATAACACTATTAAATTCTGAAAGGATACAGGGTTTTTTATTCTTATTATAAGCCAGCCTTGCCCTGCAAAATCTTGGAATATGACTATGCATTAATTCGGGGTTAATTAAGTACTATCACTAGTCCTAGTTGTGCTGAACATGGTATCATTTCAGAGTAGATTAATATGGTTTCAGGTAAATAGTATATGGTTAGTGATTTTGTAATTATGCTTTTTTGTCATTCTAGTCAGAAACAGTTTACATTCAAGTAGGACACATAGGAATGCTCACTCATCATTTTACTGTAGGTTAAAGCAAACTCTCCAGATCTTTATCATAGCAAAGGTTGATATAACTTTATATAGCAACAGAGACTGATTTTAAGACCTACTAAAGAAGACTAATAAGCTATTCTTAAGAAAACCATTCAACTCATCTGTGTTTAACTCTTTCTATCCAGGAAAGATCAGAAACTTGTCCTTTTAAGGATAGATAACTATTTTAGATATATCAATGACTTGTCCACTGAGCTTTAGCCACCAATACTATCCAGAGGGCAAAATCCACAGGCATAGATCCCACCCATTATACTATTTGTAAATGAGAACAACTTTGTAGTGAAGAAGGTTCAAGAAAGAGATAAAATCATGAGATCCACTTGTTGTATTATATATCTGACAACGTTAAAGCAGTCAATCTTTGAGAATCATTGAAAATCCTTTTAAAAGCATAACTGAGGTGTTAGTTGAGAGGCAACACTCTGAAAGGATGGTACTATCCTTCAGGAAGCAGTATACACATTATATGAAAGAATGTTGTATTCAGATGCTGCGTTACCAGTTTGAGGAACACATGAACCTGGTAATCAAGGAGTAAGTAGAAATGAGTGCTATCATTACTTCCAGTGACTCACTGGGAATTTTGTTGCTCTGTTTCCAAAGTCCCGACCCTATTTTTACCC
Source organism: Lasiurus cinereus (assembly GCA_011751065.1). Classification (NCBI taxonomy): domain Eukaryota; kingdom Metazoa; phylum Chordata; class Mammalia; order Chiroptera; family Vespertilionidae; genus Lasiurus; species Lasiurus cinereus. Next base: position 61,263,189 of record JAAGEH010000018.1, read on the forward strand.
TTTTGTCAGGAGACACAGTAAGGATCCCATTACCATGCTACTGGGGCTCTGTGAACACCTTATTTCTAAGCAATAGAGAGCAAGAAAAGTCAACCTCTGGAAAGTGTAATTGATCTTGATCTAATGGAGAAGATAGGACTGAATTTTACAGCAGGATGGGCATAAGTGCATTTGTTATGCACTTGGATATCTTCTGCTACTTAATCTTCTCATTGCAGCTGTAAAGATGCATATGCCAACCCTAATTTGAGAAGAATATGATGACTAATCATTTAGACCTCTTAAAAATGAAACTTAAGTCATTAAGGATAACCTTTAAGAATTTCTTATTCTTGAAACTTGAGGGTGAGGGGTTTTTAGAAAGCATTTTAGAAAAAAAAAGAGAGCATAAATAGATGACATATAATCAAAAGTAGCCATAAGGTTAATTTCACCAACATCTCTTTTATATTTGCCCTCGAAAGAGAGGTCTTTGGGGATCATGGGGTACCGGGTCTTGAACTTGTGTGAGACAAGTGATGTACTGTGGCAGCAGTGGAAATACACCATTCAGATCTCCATCTTTGAGGGACATAAGTGACATATTGAAGGTGTCTCATCCTTTTCTGGGTCCCTTGTCCTTTTCTTTTCCTAGCATTTCCCCCAATAAACCTCTTGCACAGCAAATACTTTCACAGTGTTTGCTTCTCTGAGGACCCAGACTACCATTTGATGGAGACTTAAGTATTTGCCAAAGTTCTCTCATTTATTTTGTATTTATTATATATTTCTAGTCTTCACTGTTTTACCACAATGATTTATTTATGTGTCTATAGTCTCCTGAAATCATTTAAAATAATCATGTAAATAATATGCTTTATTTTTTTCCTTCAGTGTCCTAGCATTGTTCCCAGAACATTCTCAAAATATGCTTATTTAACAAAATAAGTAAATAATACAATTATGCATAAACATTATAAGTTAACACTTCAAAAGCAAGTATGCCCTATACATTTTTGTCTTTATAACGTCCATTTAGTGGTGAGGTTTTTAAATTAATAGATTTATATGAATCCATTTTTACAATATACTCAGCACATAGGCAATAGGGAAAGACAGTCTGAAACACAGAGACATTTTGATAATTAAAGAGTGGAATGATATAAATTTACTTATTTTTGAGTTTAATCAATTCTTAGGGAGGACATATTCCATTATATACCATCTTACCAAAATAACTGCTATTTAGTTGATAGTCTGCACAAGCTAAAATCAATATAACACATAAACAGTTATTCTCCATTAATACCACTGAGTTCTTTCTAGAATTATGACATAAATTTCACTATTTTATGTAAATGCAGTGAAAGTAGAGAGAAAAATTATACAAATACCCATAGATAAAAACAATTCAATTTTTTAAATAGTGTTATGCCAATATATTTAATGATAGACAAAAACTAATCATTTTAAACTAAGATAAAAATATACCCTAGCGTTGTTAGGTAATATTTAATTTATGATATAATTTTATTTTACACAATAGTAATTTGCAAAGAATAAGATTATTTTATATTATAAAGTTACCAATACCAAAGAAAAAGATTAACATTTGTAACTAGAACAATAAATTATTAAAAATAAATTGTCAACTCTTGGTAACAATAACTGTCTAGGAGATACACTGAGTTGAAGTTGACTATAGAGACATACAGTCAAAACAATGAGCCTAGTGGTACTAGAAGGAATAAACAGATCAAGAGCAGATATATCATTTGAAGAAAAATGCTCTCACCTATTATATTTCTTCTAGCAGCATTTGGGGATTATTTATGACCAATTTAATTAATAGCTCTTCCCAAAGTGACTACTTGTCAGAAACAAGCTCACATATATTGCAAATAGATTCTTAAGAAAACCATGCCATGGGTATTTACATGGCCTATTAGTAAAATCCTTTTCTGTGTGATGGTGCATGAAGCTAGGACCAAAGTGTTTTAGTTGCCTAAGTGTATATTAAAACAGAACTAAAATAAAATCAAGTAATAATGTTATGCTCTTTTAGATATTGTTAAAATGAACTATCATCATGCTGTGCTCTGTCCTCCTATTATATAATTGAAACCAACAGTATATATCTGTATTATTGTAGGTTTTATATTTTCTTCCACTTTATGACATATGGTTAAGCTAAAGGATATGAAGATAATTCTACTGAAGCATATTGAACTTGCATATGACAATCAATAATAACTCTTACCAAGCCTTTCACTTAAATATTCTCGATATGTGCTTATTTGCCTCCTTTAAAAATACTCCCTTAGAACTTTGTAGCTAATCTCAACTTGACAATGCAATTGTTCCATTGAAGAGTATGGCCTCAAGACAACCTAAATTTTAACAGTGGAGGCAATGAAAGCTGGCCCAGTAGCTGAATTTAAACATGGCATCCTCAGAGGGAAGGAGCAGGTGGTATGATTCCAAAGGACATGCTTACCTCTTCTTTTCAGACATAACTTCTGTGCTCTTATGACAATTTGCATTTCTAATTTAGAATATGAAAATAGAGTTTTAAAAGTACTTCTGTTTTATAATGAAACAAAAATGGTGACATTATTTGGATAACTTCGCCAAATGTGGATAGCCAAAGGATTTTAACAGGTAAGACATGACAAATTTCAAAACAGTCATGAGGTGCTTGTCTGTGCTGTGAAGTGAAAGGTGGTCAACCTTGAAAAAATGATTCTCTTCCCAAATCACTGCTCTCTGAGGCAAATTACAGGCTTTTTTTTTATTATTATTTAATTTACCATTTTTATATTATTGAATTATTTAAATAGCTCCTGATTTATCTTATAAGACAATATAAGTATCAGTCTTTATTTTTGCAATGTACCTTTAATTGCAGCATTAGAGGCCTGATGCATGAAGATTTGTGCAAGAATGGACCTTCCTTACTCTGGCTGCTGGCACCAACTTCAGCTCCTTCCAGAGCCACCTTTCTACCTTCACATGCTGCCCATAGGTCTGGAACGGCTGGGGCGGTGCAGAACACTTGCATCGATGCAAGCATCTTGCCCCCAGTTGCTTGGTTCTTGTGTATTCAAATTAACCCACCATTTTGTTGGGTTAATTTGCATACTCATGCTTGATTGGCTGGTGGGTGTCACAAAGGTATGGTCAATTTGCATCTTACTCTTTTATTAGTGTAAGTGTTGCCTAGGAAAGAAGATGAAGGATTAACTGGAGATAGCAGTATAGAAATACAAACTTTCCCTCCCATTGCAAAAATAAAAAAATAAAAGAAAATTAAACCAATTTTGTAATGCTATGCTATTTCCCATTGAAGTTATCATGAGGTGATTTCAATATTTCTTTTTTACTTTTCTTACTCTTTATTAATCTATTATCTACATAATTGAAACAGGAATTTTATGGGAATATAGGCAGGCTTAGGGAATTTTTAGAATTGAGGCCCATGGAAAAACACAGGGCTACAGACTGGTAGAAGGCATTTCCATAACAAAAGGAACCAGGTGCAGTTACATTTTCATAAGACAAGGAAGGGAACTGGAAGTAGCCAAGAAAGGTCTATATTTACATTAGAAAAAGGAAGAAAGCCCAGAAGGAATAGGAGGACAATGAGGGAGGTGGGCCTCAGGAGTTACTATAGCAACCAATTTGAAAGGGAATATTGACCAATCATAGTGGATATCAGGGCACAGGAACTGCAGCCTTTATAAACTATGGAAACAGGAATTCTTTGGGACTCTTCCCACTTTCTCACATGGGCATGGAAGTCCATTCTGTGAGACTCTTTCCCTCTTCCCACTTGGGAGTCTGTACTTGTTCTTCAATAAATCTCCACCATTTTTATACTATCCTCTGTCTGTGGATTCATTTTTGACTCCAGTGGACAAAGAACCCAGTTTCCAGTCCCAAAATGCCATTTAATCATGTTTATAAGATTGTTGTAGCTCTATTGTTTCCCTTCCTTTCTTCTTTGTGATATCTAGTAAGTATGGAAGAAATTAATCACTTGACCACCCTGTACTAGCTCTTCTATTGTCTGATATTGGCCCCTCTGTCCAAGATTATTCTACTTACATCACTGAGCAGAGAGCAGCATGGATCTTTTTAGTGTTTTCTTTTTGACAGCTCTTGTCTTCAATGATAGCAAGACAGAGCGTTGAGAGTCTCTATTAAATAGACTTACTTTGTTTCTGCTCTTGCATTACATAAATAAATCCTAAAGAAAATATATGTGCTGAAAAGTATATATGGTATTATTTCCAGGTTTGTTGTTCCAAATGATTTACTTCAGGGATTATAAGTATTGTTTCTATGTGGTAGGGAATGCATCTGGAGGTCCAAATACAGATTGCTGATGTGAAACATAAAAGGGTTGCTTCAATGATAAAAGAAAAAAAAATACACTATCTTACTTTGAACAATAAGGGTCTGTTATTATGGAACTGGATAAGAATTGGAAAACTAGGGCAGGAGGCAGAACATTAAGCCATGGGAACAAACACTAAATATGGCAAAAACTGAACCACAGCAACAGGATAGAATATCTCTCAAAGGCCTAGTGACATTTTTCCTTCTTGCTATAAACGTTTCCTGAGGGGTGCAGTAGAAATCAAAACAAATGAGGACACAAGATTCTTTGGCATTTAAGGCCATTTGGCTAATGAATAATCAAAATTTTACCAAGAGATTAAAAACAGCATTCTATTTTTTGGTTTTGTTCCCCCTGGAATTTAAAATATAGCTTTAAACCATCCAAAAGAATACACTATTTTGTGCTTCAACTCCTAATACTTATATAACCTACTATTATTTTGTTGTACTTGTTTATTTTTTTAGAACAAGTGAAAAATAATATTTGACTTTATGTTTTGAAAATGTAAGTCATTTATAAGTGACATTTGAACTGTGCTACTCAGATCTGTCACTCAACTCTGTGGGTTCCCCTTATTTGTGAAGCAGACTTATCTTCTTCACATAGTCTTAGAGACTGTAGCAGTTGAGTCAAGTATAAAAGGATCAGCTACTTTATATGCTGGGGGAAACTGGGGTGACAGCTGTGAACATTCAAGCAACATAAATAATTTGTACATAACTGTATGCTCCCAACAAGACATGACTGGAGACGTTTTTCAAGGAAATTAATATACCATATTGCCTGACGAACAACCAGGGGCGATTGTTCTAATATGCTTCTTGGATATTTTTCTTCATACACTGAAATGTTTTTAATGTTTCTAAAATTATCTTAGCTTACAATAATCTTTACCTCCAGAAGGTGAAAGAAAAATACTTCCCTGACAGGTTTCCAGTTCTCTATTTCCTCTCCTTTTATTGGTAAAAACGGCAGATTTTTTAAAGAGGGTAAAAAATCTGATGGGTGAATTAGGGAAGATGGTGACACTGGCAGGACACCTCCTGTACAATTTATGATGGCTGCCTCGGCACCCTGTGATGATCTTTTTTTAGGAGGGAAAATCCCTGTCAGTTAAGAAAGAAGCTCTGTCTCTGATTTTAGATTTAGATAAAGTGATTCATGTGCTCCCATTCTCATAAAGGAGATTGGCCCAGGATTGAGTTAATCTGTGCTTTAGAGAACAATAAGGATGTTTGATCTGAGGCAGGTTTTTCAAAGATTTATTAAATAGGAATATATTCAGATCTAATGGGACTGTTATGAAGACCAGTGAGATAGTATACTTTTACACTTTTAGATTTTTAAAAAAGAAGCATATTGAACTAAATTAAAATACTATTATTGTGAAGTCATAGAATCACATAAAGTTAAAATATCATTTCTCAAAAGTACTTCTTGCAAACTATGAAACTATAAGCACAGCCATTTCTACACTATCTTTTTTTAAATCCAAGGAAAGTGCAGCCAACTAACTACTATTTAATAAAAGTAATAGAAGCTCTTCCTTTGCAGAAAACATTTTTCATCTACCAAGTGCCAAGAAGGAATATTAATATTGATTCAGACTCAGAGATGAATCCTGACCTCAAGAGTACTGAATGTGATAAGCCTGTATGTGCATCAGCCCCATGGATTATGAATTCTGACTTTTTTCTTGATGATGACATTTTGAATCAAAGCAATTTGAGTTTTCTATAGTGGTATTGAAGCCCTGCATATTTTTAAATGCTTTTGGTACAATCCAGAAAGGACAGAAAACTACTTTTTTTTTTTTTTGCACAGTAATTCTGCATAATACCATTATATCTGCTGTTAGGATGTTTCCTCATAATAAGTTTGGTAAAATTAAGTGGTATAAATATCATAAATGCATGTTTTTTTAGGGGGAGGTCTTAGCTAATGATATAGATAAGATAGTAAGCAGAAAGGGGAAAGTGAGTAGATTTAGATAAATATATACATATGTCCCTTTTAAAGGAGAGTTGTTGATCATTAACAGAATGCTAATTCCAGAACCTGTAGAAGCCACATAAAATTAAAATAAAAAAATTATATAACTCTAAATGTCTTTTATTGATCTAGACAAGTGGTCAGCAAACTGCAGCTCTCGAACCGTAGTTTACCGCTCTGTTGACTAATGAGTTTTCTGACCACTGCGTTAGGGGTTTAATCACAAGGAACAACAACAGCTTGTAATTATTGGAATAAAGAGTCTAGGTTAGTGGTCGGCAAACTCATTAGTCAACAGAATGGCAAACCGCGGCTTGTGAGCCTCATGTGGCTCACAAGCCATAGTTTGTCCACCACTAATCTAGAGTATTGAAAAATATAGTACTCCTTTAAAATAATTGATTCTATGTGATTCTAAAATCACACATTAGAACTATGCTGTTATCATGGTTAGCAATGTTAATCTATACATAATATTGACTACTAGCCTAGATTCAGAAACATTAGAACTATTTTTTTGTCTTTGACACTTCCCTAAATTTCTCCCTGGTGATTTACCTAACCTGTGCAGTCCATTACATTTATTGGAAAACGACTTAGGATCTCAGAATTACACATAATATTACCTTTAGTGTCATTCATTTTTTAGCTTTAAATAAATTATTTTCCCCCTCCATCAACCCCATCATTTTATTTTCTTACCTTTCTCCTCAGTTTTCCACATATTTTGTTTCTCAATTATCTTGCTTCCTTTTTACCACACATATTATTTATGGTGAAACTTAAATAAGCTGCATTACCATTAACGGAATATGGTTCTTTCATGCATAGAGATATCTAGTACATCAGTTAGTGATTTGATGCTGTATGGACTAAAAAGTGGAAAAGCAGAGAGACTATCCAATTAAAGAGACACAAACAAGTGTGAACATTAAAAGACACATAAATAACCCTGTTGCTTTTTGTCCCATTAAGTTTAATGAAAACCAAGAGTATAATTTGAAATGTGGTTCTTTTTTTATTAAATTATTGGGATAAAATTGGCTACTATAATTATTTAGGTTTCACGTGTGCAATTGTATAATACTGCATTTTTCCATGTAAAAGACACTTTTTTTTTGTTTTGTTTTGTTTTTTGTTTTGTTTTGTTTCCCCCTCTAAAATCGTTAGACTGAAAATCAAAGGTTGTCTTATACATGGAAATCAGCTGAGATGTGAGTCTCATGGGTGCATAGCTGCCCATAACTTGTCAAACAGGCTTCCTTCAATCATGAGCCTTATTGTTACTGATGTCAGCTGATGCTGAAATTGGAAGTGGAGATGGAAAGTATGTAGATGCAACAGGGACCCAGAGAATTCTGAACCCATAAAGATTTCAAAAAAAATAAAAGGACAGTTATCCTCCAGGAGAAGGTGGGGGGATGCTGGACTGGGCTCCCCTGACCAGGCAGCCCCACTGCCATGAGGTTTTTGTCTTTCAGAGCCACCAGCGTGAACGCGAGACCATGCCATCTTTCAGGGGGAAGTGGATGTCTATGGCAGTCTGAAAAGCTAGCTACAGCACCCACCGAACAGCCAGGGACCCAGAACACCACTCTCCAATTGGCACAAAAACTTGGACTCAGTAGAGCTCCACATGCCACACAGAAAGGAAAAGGTCAGATTTGCCTGGGATAAGGAGAGAGAACTACATAACTAGACACCCGGAGAAGAAAGATCATGGGCAGAGGAAGAAAAGCAGGTATAACCAGAAAAGGAAGTAAATGAAATAGAAGCAGAAATAAACCTGCCAGAGAAAGAGTTCAGAGAAATGGTAATAAGGTGGCTGAAAAGAATGGAAGACAAAATTGACAATATGAGTAAGAGCCAAGAGGAAATGAAAAAGAGCCAAGAGGAAATGAAGAAAAACCAAGAGGAAATGAAGAATAATCAAGAAAAAATGAAAAGTGGCATCGCTGCTATAAAGAACTCAATATGAAGCATCGAAAATAGACTAGAAGAAGCAGAGGACCGCATCAGTGAGCTAGTAGACAAAGAGGGAAAAAATACCCAAGTACAGCAGCTTCTAGAAAAAAAAAATTAAAAAGCAAAAGGAGAGCCTAAGGGACCTTTGGGATAACATGAAACAAAACAACATCCGCATAATTGGGGTTCCAAAAAGAGTAGAAACTGAGCAAGGAATAGAAAACCTCTTTGAAGAAATAATGACAGAAAAGTTCCCTGATATAGGAAAGAAAAAACCCACACAAATCCAAGAAGCTCACAGAGTCCCAAGAAAAATGAACCCCAAAAGACAGACACCAATGCACATTATAATTAAATTGGCAAACACCAATGACAAAGTAAGAATCTTAAAAGCTGCCAGAGAGAAACAGAAAGTTACCTACAAAGGAACCCCCATAAGACTAGCAATTGATTTCTCAACAGAAACTCATCAGGCCAGAAGGGAATGATATGAAATATACAAAGTCATGCAAAGGAAGGGTCTGAATCCAAAAATATTGTCCCCAGCAAGGCTTTCAATCAAAATTGAAGGTGAAATCAGGAGCTTCACAGAAAAAAAAGGACTAAGGGAATTCATTACCACCAAACCAGCAATGCAAGAAATGTTAAAGGGTCTGCTGTAAAATAATAATAATAATAATAATAAATAAATAAAAATATAATAGGAAGCGAAGAAGAAACAAAGGGGTAAAGAATAAAAATAGCAACAAATAAGTACCTATCAATAATAACTTTAAATGTAAATGGATTACATGCTCCAATCAAAAGACATAGGGTAACTGATTGTATAAGAAGACATGATCCATATATCTGCTGTCTACAAGAAACCCACCTCAGAAAATGATAAATGATCCAATAAAAAAATGGGCAACAGACCTAAACAGAACCTTTTCAAAAGATGACAGAAGGAAGGCCAAGAGACACATAAATACATGTTCAAAGTTACTAATTATCTGAGAGATGCAAATCAAAACGACAATGCGTTACCATCTCAGACTGGCATTCATCAACAAATCAACAAATGACAAGTGTTGGTAAGGATGTGGAGAAAAAGGAACCCTTGTGCACTATTGGTGGGAATGCAGACTGGTGCAGCCACTGTGGAGAACAATATGGAGTTTCCTCAAAAAACTAAAAATGGAACTCCCATTTGACCCAGCAATCCCACTCTTAGGAATATATCCTAAGAAACTAGAAACACCAATCAGAAAGGATTTATGCACCCCTATGTTCATAACAGCACAATTTATAATAGCTAATATTTGGAAACAGCCTAGGTGCCCATCATCAGAACAGTGGATCAGAAAACTATGGTGCATCTACACAATGAAATTCTATGCTGCCATAAAAAAGAAGGAATTCTTACCATTTACAGCAACTTGGATGGAACTAGAGAGCCTTATGCTAAGTGAAATGAGCCAGTCAATGAAGGAGAAACACTGCATGATCTCACTCATTTGTGGATAATAAAGAACATTATAAACTGATGAATAAAAGGATAGATACAGAAGCAGTAAAGCATCAAACAGACTGTCAAATTGCAGCAGGAAGGTTAAGCAGAGGTGCAGTAGATAAGAGATCAACCAAAGGACTTGTATGCATGCATTTAAGCATAACCAATGGACAGAAGACACTGGGTGATTAGGGTATAACTGGGAGGTGGGGGGAATGGGAAGATATATATATATATATACATGTAACACATTAATAAAAAAAAGTATACAAAAAATAAAATTAAAGGATACTAAATACTGGTAAATAGTTGTCTTACTCTGCAAAATTCAAACTAAATGTAATCAGTTGTGCAAAAGAGCATGGAAATAGAGCTTCAGAGAAACAATTTGGACCTCCTCCCACTAAGTGCATGATCAGACAGTGGAGAAAACAGGAAGAAGAACCTAAGAGGCCAAAAAAAAGAAGAAGGCCTTAAGAGGAAAACCAGCAAAATGGGCAAACTTGGAGCAGAGGTTTAAGACTTGGATTATGGAGCAGCACCAGAGTGGCTTATGTATGTCAGCCAAACTTCTTCAATGTCAGGCCAGAATATTTGCCAGTGAAATGAACATTGTTAATTTTATAGAAAAGGGAAATGGTGCTTCAATTTCATGAGGAGAGAAGGTTGGCCATGAGAACATGAACAAAGTTAGCTCAGAAAATGCTACTCATTTATGAGGATGATCTTACTCATATAGACAGTGACTCAGAAGATAGCAGTGATACAATAGAAGATGAATAAATTGATATGTCTGGAACTAATAGTGATGAAGAAGAGAGCAGTGATGCAACAGAAGTTGATTAAAGTGATATGCTGCATAATATTATAGTACTATATCTAGACATTACCTGCAGTAATTTCTAAATAAAAATGTGTTCTGTTTTATGTTTAAAATATTGATTTCTTAATTTGGGGCTGGAAAAGTGGTACTTTTATGGAAAATATGATACTTTATTTGTATATTGTATTGTGTGTTCACCAGCCCAAGTCAAGTCTCTTTCCATCAATATTTATTCCCTGTAGTTGCCCTCTTCTACTTTCCCTCTGGTAATCCCATATATTCTTAAAGCTTTGGGGGTAAGGTCTTTAGTGATTACACACACACACCCTTGACATGCTGCTCTGATTATTGTGACACAATATGAATGGGTTTTTGCTTGTGAATGTATTTTATGTGGTAATTTTTATTACTTAAAATCATGTAGTTGAAGTATATTTACCTATTAAGACTAACCATGTGCTTGTTTTCAAGAGATTATTTGGCTCTAAAAGAGATTGTCTGCTTTCCTCACTTCTTTCTTTGTGTAAAACTGTTGCATTTTTTTTTTAAGATTTGCATGGTTAAATATGCCTTTCAAAGTATCAACAATTCTCTTTAAAGGTTTATATTATTTTTGTGTTATGAGTTTTTGGTAATAAAAAGCAACATTTGTTTACATACACATATACATATATAAATGTATATATATATAAATGTATATATACATTATATACACATGAGGACTCTAACTGGTTTCTTTCCTGGTATCTCCAGGAGGCTATGCAAGCTCATGTGATCCAGAAAGTATTTCTGATTTTCTGATTGTTTAGAATTAAGCATTAATTAATAAGAGGAAAATTACAAGATGCAGCTGAAAAGTACGAATGCCCAAAGCTGGACAGAGGTAAGATGAGAAAATTGCCACTGTGCGATTGGGTCCTTCTTATGTGCAATGCAGGATATTCTGTTGCCTTATATCCTTACTTCAGTCATGTCTCTTTAACCACTTAACAACCATTTATTGAACAAATGCTGCAAATCTATACAAGACAAAAGGAATTTGGAAACTGTATTGGAGGTGTATACAATCAGAAAGATAAGCATGTAGGAGATTTAGCGGGTACAGCATCATGGGGACAATGAAGAGTCAGTGAGTATCTACTGAGACAGGACAAGGACAGTGTCGAGTTTCTCTGTGTGGATTAACATTTTATTTTAGCAGCCTCAGAAATGTTCTCTGTGGCAAAATGGTTTGACATCAGCAGAGCATAGTGTTGAGTAATCTGAGCAGACATATTTCTTTCACAGATATCATCTGTTCAATTTTGCTCTGTCTTTGATCTTAATCAAGTGGCAATGAAAATTAGGCAGTTGAAGTCATGAAATTATTAAATTAATGTGAAGGGGACCTTAGAAGTATCTAATCCCAGTTGGTATTATAAGGAAATATTGTATAAAGTTTAACATGCAACAGTGTAAAAGATTTATTAAATATCAAACAAAACAATTTAGAATGATATTTTCAATTAGTTGAATAAATAAATGCTGTTTTATGGACCCTTTTATGAGAAAAAAATTATAGGAGAGAGATTTTAAAATAGATTTGTCTGATTGGTAAAACAGGTATAACCCATAAAAAAGGAGAAAACTCATTAAGTAAGTAAATTCAATAAATAAATATCTTTATATCTTTCCCAAAAGGAATATGCAAAGACCCTGGTGTAAAGCTAAAATAGAATGCACATTAAAATTAACTACAATGGCTAGGGAAAGAGAAAGTATAGAAAATTAGATGCCTTAATAATAATAATTAGTTTTAAAGTTATACACCATATATACAGTTTTCAGTTTATTTTGTCTAATTTTTTCTGCTTATGGTTATCACCCTTCTGTGGATAATCTTCACATTTTTTATTTGGGAGGTAGCTGTCATGTGGAACTGAAGCTGTTTTTTTGCAGTTATTGAATCATAACGATCATGTCATTTTAGCACAAGAGCTGTGAAAAATAGTTTTCATGAAAATCCATGTCAAGGAAGATGGACCTAAAATCAGTAGGCTTGCTGTATTAAAAGCATTGTTTTTATAAATATAATGAACACAATACATCCAATCCTTCAGTAAATTTTCTTGGCCCCACTTTTCAACTCTGTCCAGGATCTGATCACATCTTACCACTTCCACCATTGCCACTCAGGAACAGTAGTCCCAATAACTTGGATGATTGCAATATCTTCTGAACTACTATTTCTTCATCCAGTCTTATGCTCCTACAGTCTATTTTCAAAACCTCAGGGACAAAGTGGCCTTGGAAATGCAAGTCCAAGTATAAAATGTTGCCTCCCAAATCACATAGGGTAGAAGCCAAAGTCCTTGTCACATTTCTAGCTTCATCTCTTCCCACCTACAACTTGGCTGCCTTCACTCCAGCCATAGGCTATTGCAATGGGCAAGGGAAATTCCTTCCTCAGGACCTTTGAAACATTTTGTGATGCTCTGTCCTATATAATAAAAGCCTAATATGCTAAGTGTTCAGTTGTCTGTTCAATCAATCCAAGTGTGATATGCTAATGATATGCTAGGGCTGCTCAACCACTCTCTGTTACGTGCACTGACCACCAGGGAACAGATTTTCTGACGGGTAGTCTGGTTTACTACTGCTGGGGTCCAGCCAATCAGGACAGAATAAGAGGGGCTGGACACACACTGGAGCCCTCCTACACTCCCTCCCCAGCTGGCTGACTTCCTGTGTCTCTCCCCAGTCCCAGTTGTGCACTGGTGGTGTCCCTCAGCCTGGCCTGCAGCCTCTTGCAATTGGCACCCCTCAAGAGATATCAGAGAGCTCGATGTGGCCCGATTCTGCAGGCCAGGCAAAGGACCCCATTGGTTCATGAATTCATGCACTGGGCCTCTAGTTCCCAGATAATTGCTTGTATGCTTTCTTTTTTCACTTTCTTCATGACTTTACTAAAACATTAGCTATTGGCTATTACTGCAGTCAATATTTAATATTTATATCGTTAGTTAAATTTTAGTAATAGCCAATGTTATTAAAACTAACAATATTTTCATAATCAATTTAATTCAGGTTTTAAAATAACTAAAATAGTAAAATTATTTATTGCTAATCTTAAGCACTTATTCTTTTTCTAATTTATTCACGAATAAATTTATGAGTTCTTATATAGATAATCTAAGAATAAGTAAAATGGCATAATTACTTATTATTTGAAGTGAATACAAAATGATTGTACATGTACAAATTTTAGTTATTGAACAAATGTTTATCTTTGAATAAATTTACTTATGAATATGTCAAATTTCCCAAGGTTTTAACCTCATAGAAAATAGATTAAAAGTTGTTTTTTTTGTGGTTGAATACAGCTAATATAAGAACTATAATCACTTCAAGTTTAATTCAAACTATTTTGGGTTTTAAATTTTTATTGTGCATTTTTTGGTAACTTGTTTACATCTATAATTCTCTTAATTTGAGAGAAGAAGATATTGTGTTGTATAAGAATAATGTTGTGGTCATTAACATTCCCAAATACTCTTGCAGTTTAACCAATCACTTGCCTTCACACTTCATTTTTTTATCCTAAATATGTTCTTTCTTTAGATATTATATCTATAAGAAACTTGGAAAACATGTTTTAAATACATATTATAGTAAATGTTGCTTTCTAAAAACATGAAAACATAGTCATCGTATGATAAGCTGCCACTAACAAAGAATCTTCAGAGAGACAGTGTTTGCTATATGTTTATAACTTCTCAGATTTCATTTCAATTTATATCTGTATCCAATAAAAGGAGAATTTTAAAAAGTCTTTCTATAGGAATGCACAAATAATACAATCATTCCCTATTCTTCCAAAGTCAAATCCCTAGGTGATGTTTCTTTCAGGCTGAATTAATATCACATGATATGCAAGAGCATTCATTTTTGCAGTCATAGTTCTTAAAACATTCAGTAGTTATAATAAATGTTTCTTTTGTTTATTCAAGAAAAATAAAGCATTCATATTTCAACCATCTTTTAAACTTTGAATTTTAATCTTCATGCTTCTTGTACCACCTGTTTTATTATTTTAGTGTATATTTGTTCTAAATAACCTATTAAAACTGAATAGGTCAAATTGTTCAAGCATAGTTTTATCACAAAATTTTTCTCTGCATTTTTCATATTTTTGTATCCATGGGCACAAACAATATTTGAATTTATTTTATTATAGAATTCAACTCAATTTACCTTTTTTATAAGGATGGATAAACCTAGCCATATTTTTCATTTGTCAAATGACTTGCTCTATTTTTCAGAGAGTTTTGGTTCACTACAATAACATGTTTTTTGTGTGTGTGTTTTCTGCACAAGTTGTACTTAAAAAATTCACATGGGAATTTTTCTTATTATTTTTATTCAATATTAATAAAAATGAAAGTATTTTTCATTATCGTGAAATGCATTTGACAGAGCTAAGTAGATTTTTAATTTCATTTATTTCAAAAAATATAACAAAAAGTTATTTTTGAACCTAAAATAAATATTTGTGTAATTGAGTCTACAGTGAAAAAAATTTTGAATTAAATGTCTTTTGTTACCCCCAAATGCCAAAACAAAACAAAAGCAATACTAAAAAGAGAGAGTATATAATACTGAATCTATATTCAAACATGTTATTTCAATATCCTATATTACTAAAGCTCATTAAAATGTCCCTATACCACTGAGATCCATAAATGTAGAAGTCAAGCAGACAAGTAAAAAATGTCTATAGTTAGCCAAAACTTGTTTGGCTCAGTGGATGGAGTGTCAGCCTGTGGACTGAAGGGTTCTGGTTTCAATTTCTGTCAAGGATATGTAGCTTGGTTATGAGCACATGTCTAGTAGGGGGGGGTGAAGGAGGCAACTGATCGATGTCTCTCTCTCATTGATGTTTCTAACTCTCTATCCCTCTCCCTTTCTTTCTGTAAAAAATCAATAAAATATATATTTTTAAAAATGTCTATATTCTTTAATATTCCCTGTGTTAAATTACTTCCAAGTACTCAGAACTGAAAAGATATATGGTACTTATGAAAATGTTTCAATTGCTTTTCAATCTATTAGTTTTCAAATGACTAGATATCTAGATATATTAGAAAATAATAACCAAATGATATTCAAATAACTAAACCACACAAGCAGAGTTATGAGAATTTAAATACTTCAACAGATTAAAATTTTTCATTAGCATCTGTTGTTTTCTTATCCACAGGTAAACATACCTTGAACACAAAATTGTGAAAATGTAGGCACTGCATTCAAAAAGCATTGGATCACTCAGAATGAACACCATAATGCTGGAACTTATATATTCTGATATGGATGGAAATGGCTCTCAGTTGATTAATGAATGACAGCCCTCACCATTCACTGCATCAAGTAAATTACTTTAAAACTTGTTTCTAACTGAAAATACTACAGTAAAATAAAGTGATTATTAGCATAGTTCAATTATAGATGTTACCCAATATCTTTAAAATTTTATCTATTATGGTTTCCTCACTTTAATGGATAATAATAAACGACAATTGAGATTGTTTGGTAATGGGAACAATATGTTGATATGCAATTACTTATAAAATTGCATATCAGTGCTCCAAATCAGATTAGTTCCAGCCACAAAGCAGGAAGTACACACAGACTCCTCCACATTCATTTTCACCTCAGGTCAATCTTCATATCCTAGCTGTTCCATGTACTTTTTTATTATTTCTAAAACAACCTGTGCACATAATATGAACATTACCAATAAGAGTAATATCAAACAATCTCATATATTTATTGTACTAGAGGCCTGGTGGGTGCATGAAATTTGAGCACTCAGGGTGAAGGGGATGTCCTCAGTCCAGCCTGTGTCCTCTCACAGTCTAGGAGCCCCACTATGGTTTGCCCCCCAAAAGGTAGGCCCTACCCACCTGGCTAGGATTCCCGGAAGGATTGTCGCTCCCCTCCCCCAACAGAGGGAGGCCCGCCCTCCCACCCCCCACCGTCTGCAATAATGCCTCTGGGTAGCCTGGGTCTTCCTCTTTGGCATTATCATGGGGTGATGGCTGGGCCTCTGACCAATTGCATTGCACCTGCCTTGGCTGGCCTGGTGCCAGTGGGTGTTATAGTGTGGTCATCTGGAAGGTCTTCTGGACAGTCATTCTGCTGTTTGGTTATTTGGTTGATTTGCATATTATGCTTTTATTATAGATTTCAGGTCTACTCTAAGATCATTACATGAGTGAACTCCTTTAGTCTTCATACTAATCCTAAGTGGCTAGTACTGTTATGTTCTCCATTTTTCAGATGACAAAAACATAGTACAGAAATGTTAAGTAACTTGACTAGGTCACCCATCTAGTAGGTGAGAAGGTATTTGAACCCAGCTGGTCTGGCTTCACAGTGCATGCTCTTACTCACTATTCCAGTGCTCCACAGATGCATCACCCTGGATCTTGTTGAAATGTTGATACTAATTGAAATTGGTCAGGGTTGGAGGTTGAGATTGTATATATTTTTTTCTTTCTTTACAGATTAAGGTATTACATATGTGCCCTTATTCTCCCATCCCCCCACTCATGGCCTCACTTCCCTGGTATCCATTGTGTCCATTGGTTAGGCTTATATGCTTGCATACACATATTTTGGTTAATCTCTCTCCCTTACCCCCACCCTCCCCTACCTTCCCTCTGAGGTTTGAGCATCTGATCGATACTTCTCTGTCTCTGGATCTGTTTTTGTTCATCAGCTTATGTTTTCATTGTATTCCATAAATGAGTGAGATCAAGTGATATTTATCTTTCTCTGCCTGATTTATTTCACTTAGCATAATGCTCTCATGGACCATTATGGCAGGAATTCCTTCCTTTTAACAGCAGCATAACATTCCATTATGTAGATGTATAATAGCTTTTTAATCCACTCATCTGTTGATGGGAATTTAGGCTGTTTCCAAATCTTAGCTATGGTGAATTCTGCTGCTATGAACATAGGGATGCACATATCCTTTAAGACTGATGTCTCTAGTTTCTTGGGATGTATTCCTAGAGGTGGGATCACTGGGTCAAATGGGAGTTCCATTTTTAGTTTTTTTTTAAGGAAACTTCCATACTATTTTCCACAGTGACTGCACCAGTCTGCATTCCTACCAGCAGTGCATGAGGATTCCTTTTTCTCTGCATCCTCCCCAGTGCTTGTTTGTTGATTTGTTGATGGTAGCCATTCTGACAGGTGTGAGATGGTACCACATTGTCATTTTGATTTGCATCTCTCAGATGATTAGTGATTTTGTGCATGTTTTCATATATCTCTTGGCCTTCCTTATGTCCTGTTTGCAAAATAGCTATTTAGGTCTGTTGCCTATTTTTTGATTGGGCTGTTTATCTTCCTTCTGTATGAGTTCCCTGTAAATGTTGGAGATTAAACCCTTAACAGGGATAACATTAGCAAATATGTTCTTCCATGTAGTGGAATTTCTTGTTTTGTGGATGGTTTCTTTTGCTGTGCAGAAGCCTTTTGTTTTGATGTAGTCCCATTTATTTTCTCTTTAATTTTCATTGGCCTACAAGCTGTATTGGTGAAGATATTGCTTTAGCATATGTCTGAGATTTTGCTGCCTGTGGATTCCTCTAAGACTTTTATGATTTCTCATCCTATATTTAAGTCCTTCATCCATTTTGAGTTTATTTTTATATATGGTATAAATTGGTGGTCTGGTTTCATTCTTTTTTTTTTTTTTTTTGCATGTATCTGTGCAATTTTCCCAACACCATTTATTGAAGAGACTGTCTTGACTCCCTTCTTGACTCCCTGGTATATTCTTACCTCCTTTGTCAAATATTAATTGAGCTTAATGGCTTGGGTTGATGTTGGAAACCAAACATTGTTCTCACTAAATGGATGTAAACAGGAGGCCAGAAGGCTGGTCAACCTTAACTGCTCTGAAAGGTCAGAGCTAATTACTCACTGTTTAGATGAAAACATTGTTATCTGAAGCAGCCTCTACCTGTTTATTTCATGTTAATTTCTGTTTTGTTATATCCTGCCTAAAGGCTAGGTGTGTGTCCCAAAGCCTTAATAAAAGGGAGAAAAAGGCTAGAGCAAGTGGTAGTTCTTTCCACTAGAGGAAGGCTCCGGCCTGGGCCCCCAATATCGCCAAATTAATGTTTTCTAGTCTCTCTTTTCCTTTGCGTGCGGCCTCCTTCAGAACCTGAACCCTGAACCGGGAACCCTGAACCACGCGGGACATGGAAAGGGGCTCCCACAGGTTGATTTCTGGATTCTCTGTTCTGTTCCACTCGTTTATATGACTACTTTTCTGCCAGTACCAGGCAGTTTTGCAAACAG
Organism: Lasiurus cinereus; assembly: GCA_011751065.1. Taxonomy (NCBI): domain Eukaryota; kingdom Metazoa; phylum Chordata; class Mammalia; order Chiroptera; family Vespertilionidae; genus Lasiurus; species Lasiurus cinereus. The sequence continues at coordinate 61,282,203 of JAAGEH010000018.1, forward strand.
TGGCTTTGTAATACAGCTTGATACCTGGTATTTAGATATACTTTTACTTTGTTCTTTTTTCTCAGGATTGATGCAGCTATTTGGGGTATTTTTTTTTTTATTCCAGATGTATTTTTGGAGAGTTTGTTCTAGGTCTGTGAAATATGCTGTTAGTATTTTAATGGGGAGTGCATTGAATCTGTAGATTGCTGTGTGTAGTATAGACATATTAATGATTTGATTCTGCCAATGCATGAGCATGGTATGTTTGTCCATTGGTTTATGTCTTCCTCTGTCTCTTTTTTTCAGTGTCCTGTAGTTTTCTGAGTACAGGTCTTTTACTTCTTTAGTTAAGTTTATTCCTTGGTATCTTAATTGTTTTGGTGCAATGATAAATGGGATTGCTTTCTTAAATCTCTCTTTCTATAAGTTCACTATTGTTATATAAAAATGCCATAGATTTCTTGGCACTAATTTTGTATCTCTCTATGTTGCCAAATTCATATATTAAGTCTAATAATTTGTTGATGGAATCTTTAGGGTTTTCTATGAACAACATCATGTCATCTGCGAATAATGACAGTTTTATGTCTTCTTTTCTAATATGGATACCTTTATTTCTTCTTCTTGACTAATTGCTATTGCTAGCACTTTCAGCATTATAGTTGAACAGGAGTGGTGAAAGTGGGCATCCCTGTCTTGTTGCTGTTCTTAGGTGAGAGATTGTGTATTTTTAGTGAGTTCCCAGCTGATGCTATAGCTGCTCTGCAGATCAGATTTTGAGAAACAAAGCATTACACTGTGCTGCCTCTTGTGTGCTAAGCAAGGATAATGATCATGTAACCTAAAAAACCCCTTTGGTCATTCATATTTTTCTGTGCAACCAAGCTTTACTCATTTTTCTCTCTCTTTCTTCCTTCCTTTCCTTGTTTTCCTTTCTTCCTGCCTTCCTTCCCTTCCTCCCTTCCTTCCTCCCTTCCTTCCTTCCTTCCTTCCTTCCTTCCTTCCTTCCTTCCTTCCTTCCTTCCTTC
>JAAGEH010000018.1:61290125-61350014 GCA_011751065.1 Lasiurus cinereus
AGTCATTATTTCTTCAGGTAGGTTTTCAGTATCTTGCTCTCTCTCTTTTTCTGGTACCCTCATACTTCTGATTTTGGTGCGCTTGAAGTTGTGCCACAGGCTCCTTGCACTATCTTCAAAATTTTAGGTTCTTTTTGCTTTTACAGTAGAGTGTTTTCTGCTTTTTTGTATTTCAAATTTTTGACTTGATTCTTGTGTTCCTCTAGTGTGCTATTAGATCTCTGTATAAATATTTTTATTTCAGTCAGTGTATGTTTAATTTCTAGTTGGTCATTTTTCATATCCTCGAGGGTCTCACTAAATATATCAGCCTTTTTTAGGAAATTTTTGAAAAACCTTATGACTGTGGTTTTGAACTCTATCCAGTCATTTGTTTTCCTTCATTTGTTTCATTTGTGAGCTGTTTCGTTGTCTCCGCATTTTTGTTGCTTCCCTGAGTTGGTAGAGTAGCCTTGTGAGCTAGGTGTCCTATATGGCTCCATAGCTCCGCCTTCCCAGTTACCTGAGGTGAACTCTCTTGGTGCACCCCTTTGTGGACTGTGTGTACAGCCTTGCTGTAGTTAAGTATTGATTATTGTTGGTATCACTGGAGGGAATTGACCTCCAGGCCAATTGGTATGAGGATCAGCTGTATCTACACAGGGAGAACTTCTATGCTGGAGTCAGCCTTATGAGACAAGACTTACAGAATTGCAAAAGCCTCTGTGCTGGGCTTGGATGGGGAAGAGTCTCAGGGCTGAGCAGATAGCCTTGGCTTCCCATCAACCCTACCCTATGAGGGCCCTGAGTCTCAGTGTCGCTCGGTAATCGCTGCAGTCCTCTCTGTGTGCACTCGCACATGCACCCTAAGACCTCTGCTTTTCACGGCCCCCCTGAGTTCCCAAGTGATCTGGGGTCCCATATATGTCTGGATCTCCAGGGTCTCATCCAAAACTGGGGTTCAGTGCAGTTGGGAAGTTCTCTCTTCCTCCCGCTAGAGAAAGCCAGCAGTACAATCAGTAGTCAGTCCTCTCTGCATGCACTCATGCACTTGCCTCCAGACCACTGCCTTTCGTGGCTCCCCTGAATTTCCATGCACTCTACTGTATGAATCTCGCTCAGAACTGGGGTTCAGTGCATTCAAAACTGGGGTTCAGTGCAGTCAGGAGTTTCTGTCTCCCTCCTGCTAGAAGAAGCCAGCCAGGCACTCAGCAGCCCGTTCTCTCCATGCACGTGTCTTCATACCTCAGCTTTCTGCAGCTCCTCTGAATTTCCTTGAGCCAATCTCTTTCTTCAGCTTGTAGAATTTCCACTCAGCCAGCTTTCCTGTGCTTCTGGATGGTGTTCATTCTGTCTTTTAGCTGTAGTTTTGAAATTGTTGTGTGAGGCAGCAGTTTAGGTGTTTACCTATGCCACCATTTTGGTTTCTCACAGTAAAACATAAACTTTAAAATAATTCATTTTTACAGGTACATAGATTATGGCCTGTACCAGAATATCCTTAAGGAAATGGACTGCTGCTATTCATGGAAGAGACAAATATAGATGGTCAATGACATAGTTATGAATATTTAATTAATCATAATTAGTTAGGTATCCTATCTAATAAAATAGTAATATGCACATTAACCATCACACCAACACGCAAGATGACCACCCCATGTGGTCAAAGATTCCTGCCCCCATGTGGACACAAGATGGCTGGTAGTGGGAGGCAGTTGTGGGTGATAAAGGCCAGCAGGTGAGGAGAGTTGGAAGGGATCAGGACTGCAAGGGATGGCAGTTGCAGGCGACTAGACCTGCAGAGGAGGACAGTTAGGAGCAACTGGGCTAGCAGGGGAGGGCAGTTGGAGGCAACCAGGCTGTCAGGCGAAGACAGTTAAGGGAAACCAGGCTGGCAAGGGAGGGCAGTTAGGGGTTATGGGGCCAGTAGGGGAGAGCAACTTGGGGTGACCAGGCTGGCAGGGGAAGGTAGTTAGGGGCAATTGCGCTGGCAGGGGAGCAAATAGGCATCAGTCAGGCTGGTAGGGGAGTGGTTAGGCAGTGATCAGGCTGGCAGGCAGAAGCAGTTAGGGGCAATCAGGCAGACAGGCAAGCGGTTTGGAGCCAGTAGTCCTGAATTATTAGAGGGATGTCTGACTGCTTGTGGGATCAGGAAATGTGCCAGTTATCCAACAGAGACTGCTCTAGATCAAAATTCAGCAAACTATAACCTATTAACAAAATCCAGCTCTTTGCCTATTTTTGTAAAAATGTTCTATTGCAACACAGTTATGAGCATTAATGTCACTGAATTTTAGAGCTGGTGAGAATGATAAAGATTATGAAAAAAAAAAGAGAAAAGAATATGCAAGCTTGTTCTATCATCCTATCCAATAAAAGAGTAATATGCAAATTGACCATATCTCTACTACACCCACAAGCCATGCCCACTAGCACGGCCATTAGCCAATCAGAGTCAGTATGCCAAATAACCCAAACAAGATGGCTATGGCCATAGAGAGAGCAGGTGGGAGGCTTGAGTTGCCCCTGGCGATGGAGGAAGCCAAGCTTTCCGCACACCCTTGCCTCTGCTTAAGGCAACAAATTTCAATGGTTGCCATCACAGATCCAGCAGAAGGCTTGGCTCTGCTCCAGGCTACAAAGTTTCAATTGTAGAAGATAAATAAATCCCAGATACCAGGCTCTCTGCTTGGGGTGCCAGGGGGAGTGGCCAGCCTGCAAACCACTACAGGCCTCTAGCCTAGGCCACCCCACTCCCCAAGGAGACATCCATCCTGATCAAGGCAAACCAACTGGCCCCCACCTATGCACCAGGTCTCTATCCTATCTAATAAAACAGTAATATTCAGGTTGATCATCACTCCAACACACTAGATGACTGCACCCATGTAGTCAAAAGATCCTGCCCCATGTGGACACAAGATGGCCTGCAGGGGAGGGCAGTTTGCAGGGTCCAGGCCTGCAAGGGAGGGTAGTTGTGGGCAATCAAGCCTGCAGGTGAGGGCAGTTAGGGATGACCAGGCCTACAGGGGTGCAGTTGGGTATCAATTAGGCTGGCAGGGGAGTGGTTAGGGAGTGATCAGGCTGGCAGCAGAAGTAGTTAGGGACAAGAGGAAGGAAGGTAGGTGAGTAGTTGGGAGCTAGCAGTCATGGATTGTGAGAGAGGGATGGCCGTCAGACATCCCTCAAGGGGTCCCAGATTGGAGAGGGAGCAGACTGGGCTGAAGGACACACCTCTGTGCATGAATTTTGTGCACTGGGCCCCTAGTCTATAATAATCAAAGCCTAAGTGACCATTGCAACTGAATGGACAACCAAACAGGCTGCGTGTGTGACTAAGCTGGTAGGAGGTTAGTGAGGGGCAACCAATGACTGAGCAGCAGGCTGCATTGGGCACTCAGGCTGGCAGGGGAATTAGTGAGGGATGACAAATGACTGAGCAGCAGGCTGCATGGGGCAACCAGGCCCATGGGAGGGGGCATTTAGGGGTGATCAGGCTCGTGGTGGAGAGCAGTGAGGGGCAATCAGGTTAGCAGGGGGAGAGGTAGTTGGGGGAAACCAGGCCAGCAGGTGGGGGAGGGCAGTAAGGGGTGACCATGTCAGTGCCGGGCAGTTAGGGGTGACCAGGTACCAGTGGGGGCAGTTAGGGGAGATCAAGCAGATAGGCAGGTGAGAAGTAGGAAGCAGTTGTCCTGGATTGTAAGAGGGATGTCTGACTGTTGGTCAGGCCAAAACCAGCAGTAGGACATCCCCCAAGGGGTTCTGGATTAGAGATGGTGCCGCTGGGTGGAGGGGACCCCACCATGTGCAAATTTCGTGCACTGAGCCTCTAGTTTTATAGATAAGAACCTGAGGTTTGGGGGAGTAACATGACCTGTCCAGAATCATAATTGTAGCCTATTGAAGAGCAAGAGTCAGAAACAATCTATGGGCACACAATGTAATATACAGGTCTTGTAACATGAAAATCCACACCTGAAATCTGTGTGATCAGATTAATAAATGTTACTCCAATAAATGTAATTAAAAAAAGTAGAAGGAAATATTTTAACTTACACACACCTTTTTAAAAACGTTTACTCTTCTCCTTTATCTAGCTTGAAATAAAAATATGATATTCAATATCTAAAAGCCTTTTTGCGATAATGAGAATGAGGATCAGACTACAAACATGGCAAAACTTAAAGAGCCTATCTATTTTTGGATTTCTTTGTATAGAAATAATTAACCCCTGTAATAATACAGTTAAAAGCATTGTTTCAGGGTGTCTATGAATAGCAACTGAGTGAAATTTCTACCTGATGTACTGTGTAACATTAGCCCTCTAGAAAAATTATTTTGTCCCAAGAAAATTTAATTCACCTTATTTATTTATTTATTTTTTATTTTTTTAAATATATTTTATTGATTTTTTACAGAGAGGAAGGGAGAGAGATACAAAGTCAGAAACATCAATGAGAGAGAGACATCAATCAGCGGCCTCCTACACGCCCCACTGTGGAGATGTGCCCGCAAGCAAGGTACATGCCCCCAACCTTAACCAAACCCAGGACCTTTCAGTCCTCAAGCTGACGCCTTATCCACTGAGCCAAACAGGTCTCGGCTCACCTTATTTATTTTATTTAATTAATTAATTATTTTTTTTCACTTTTTAAAAAAATTGTTTATACATATCTCCCCATGGCCCCACCCCCCCTCCCAGGCATACCCCAACCCCCCAGTGTCTATGTTCATTGGTTATGCTTATATGCATGCATACATGTCCTTTGGTTGATCTCTTATCTACCTCACCTAACTTTAATCTTCCTGCTGTAATTTCACTGTCTGTTTGAAGCTTTACTGCCTCTGTATCTATCCTTTTGTTCATCAGTTTATAATGTTCTTTATTATCCCCCAATGAGTGCGATCATGTGATGCTTCTCCTTCATTGACTGGCTTATTTCACTAAGCATAAGGCTCTCCAGTTCCAACCAGGTTGCTGCAAATGGTAAGAATTCCTTCTTTTTAATGGCAGCATAGAATTCCATTGTGTAGTGGTACCACAGTTTTCTGATCCACTCATCTGCTGACGGGCACCTAGGCTGTTTCCAAATTGTAGCTATTGTAAATTGTGCTACTATGAACATAGGGGTGCATAAATCCTTTCTGATTGGTGTTTCTAGTTTCTTAGGATAAATTCCTAAGAGTGGGAATACAAGGTCAAATGGGAGATCCATTTTTAGTTTTTTGAGGAAACTCCACACTGTTCTCCACAGTGGCTGCACCAGACTGCATTCCCACCAACAGTGCACAAGGGTTCCTTTTTCTCCGCATCCTTGCCAACACTTGTCCTTTGTTGATTTGTTGATGATTGCCATTCTGACCAGTGTAAGATGGTATCACATTGTCGTTTTGATTTGAATCTCTCTGATGATTAATGACTTTGAACATGTTTTCATGTGTCTCTTGGCCTTCCTTGTCATCTTTCAAAAAGGTTCTATTTAGGTCCTATGCCCATTTTTTTTTATTGGATCATTTATCTTTTTTAAGTTGTATAAGTTGGATGTAGATTTTGGAGATCAAACCTTTACCAGTGATAACATTTGCAAATATGTTCTCCCATACATTGATCTTTCTTGTTGTTTTGTTGATAGTTTCTTTTGCTGTGCAAAAGCTTTTTATTTTGATGTAGTCCCATTTGTTTATTTTTTCTTTAGCTTCCATTGCCTTTGGAGCAGTATCAGTGAAGAAGTTCTTTTGGCATATATCTGAGATTGTGCTGCCTGTGGATTCCTCTAGTATTTTTATGGTTTCCCTTCTAATGTTTAAGTCCTGTATCCATTTTGAGTTTATTTTTGTATGTGGTGTAAGTTGGTGGTCCAGTTTCAATTTTTTGCATGTGTCTGTCCAATGTTCCCAACACCATTTATTGAAGAGGCTATCTTGGCTCCATTGAGTGTTCATGCCTCCTTTGTCAAATATTAATTTAGCATAGTGGTTTGGGTGGATATCTGGGTTCTCTATTCTATTCCATGGGTCTATATGTCTGTTCTTGTGCCAGTACCAGGCTGTTTTGAGAAGAGTTGCTTTCTAGTATAGCTTGAAGTCTGGTATTGAGATCCCACCTACTTTATTCTTCCTTCTCAGAATTGCTACAGCTATCCGTGGTCTTTTTTTGTTCCAGATGAATCTATGAAGTATTCTTTGTAGGTCTGAAATATGTCGTTGGTATTTTAATTAGTAGTGCGTTGAATGTGTATATTGCTTTGGGTAGTATCACATATTAATGATGTTGATTCTCCCAATCCATGAGCATTGTATGCTCTTCCATCTGTTAACATCTTCCTCTTTCTCCTTTTTCAGTGTCTTGTAGTTTTCTGCATATAGGTCTTTTACCTCTTTATTTAGGTTTATTCTTAGGTATCTTAATTTTCTTGGTGTGATGGTAAATGGGATTGCTTTTTGAGTCTCTCTTTCTGTAATTTCACTATTAGTGTACAGAAATGCCACAGATTTCTTGGCATTAATTTTGTATCCTGCTACATTGCCGAATTCATTAATTAAGTCAATTAGCTTTGCAATGGAGTCCTTTGGGTTTTTTATGTACAATATCATGTCATCTGCAAATAAGGACAGCTTTACTTCTTCTTTTCCAATTTGGATGCCTTTTATTTCTTCTTCTTATCTAATTGCAATGGCTAATACTTCCAGGTCTATGTTGAACAGGAGAGGTGAGAGTGGGCATCCCTGTCTTGTTCCTGTTCTTAGGGGAAATGGTTTTAGTTTTTGCAATTGAGTATGATATTAGCTGTGGATTTATCATATATGGCTTTTATGATGTTGAGTTATGATCCTTCTATTCCCACTTTGTTGAGAGTTTTTATCAAGAAAGGGTGTTGGATTTTGTCAAATGCTTTTTCTGCATCAATTGATATGACTATGTGATTTTTATCTCTCAATTTGTTTATGTGATGTATCACATTTATTGAATGCGGATATCGTACCATCCCTGCATTCCTGGGATGAATCCTGCTTGGTCATGGTGTATGATCTTTCTGATGTACTGCTGGATCCGGTATGCTAGAATTTTGTTGAGGATTTTGGCATCTATGTTCATGAGAGATATTGGCCTATAGTTCTCTTTCATTGTGTTGTCTTTGTCTGGTTTTGGTATTAGGGTGATGCTGGCTTCATTGAAGGTGTTTGGAAGTGTTCCTTCTTCTTGAATGTTTTTAAATAATCTGAGGAGGATAGGTTTTAATTCTTCTTTGAATGTTTGGTAAAACTCTCCTGTGTAGCCATCTGGACCTGGGCTTTTATTTGCTGGAAGCTTTTTGATTACTGCTTCAATTTCTTCCATAGTTATTGGACTATTGAGATGTTTGGTTTCCTCCTCATTGAGTTTTGGAAGGTTATATTTTTCTAGGAAAATGTCCATTTCTTGCAGGTTGTTCAATTTGTTGAAATAGAGTTGTTCATAGTATTTTTAACAATCCTTTGTATTTTCACAGGGTCTGTTATTATTTCTCCTCTTTCATTTCTGTTTTTGTTTATTTGGGTCTTCTCTCTTTGCTTCTTGGTGAGCCTCGCTAGAGGTCCATCAATCTTGTTTATCCTTTCAAAGAACCAGCTCTTTGTTTGGTTGATCTTTTGAATTGTTTCTTTGGTCTCCAAGTTGTTTATCTCTGCTCTGATCTTCACTATTACCTTCCTTCTGAGTACATTGGGCTTTTCTTGTTGCTCTTGTTCAAGCTCTTTGAGTTGTAGGTTTAGGTAATTTATTACCACTGTTTCCTGTTTTTTGCAGTAGGCTTGTAGGACTATGAACTTCCCTCTCAAGACTGCTTTCACTGTGTCCCATAAATTTTGTATTGTTTTGTTGTCATTGTCATTTGTTGCCATGATGTTTTTTATTTCTACCTTGATCTCTCTGGTTACCCAGTCGTTGTTTAATAGCATGCTGTTTAGTCTCCAGGTGTTTGATTTCTTTCTATTGTTTTTATTATAGTTGATTTCCAGTTTTATGCCACTGTGGTCTGTGAAAATGCTTGATATGATTTCTATGTTCTTGAATTTGAAGAGAGTATTCTTATGACCCAACATATGATATATCTTTGAAAATGACCCATGTGCACTGGAGAAAAATGTATATTCTGTAGCTTTGGGGTGAAATGTTCTGAAGATGTCAATTAATTCCATCTGGTCTAGTGAGTCATTTAGGATTGATGTTTCTTTGCTGATTTTTTGTTTAGAGGATTTGTCCAATGGTGACAGTGGGGTACTAAAGTCTCCTACTATGATTGTATTGCTGTCAATCTCTCCCTTAATATCCTCCAAGAGTTTTTTTATGTATTTAGGTGCTCCTATATTGGGTGCATATATGTTTACCAGAGTTATTTCTTCTTGTTGGATTGTTCCCTTTAGTATTATGAAGTGGCTTCTTTATCTCTTGTTATGTCCTTCACTTTGACATCTAATTTGTCAGATATAATTATTGCCACCCCAACTTGTTTTTCATTTCCATTTGCCTGAAATACCATGTTCCATCCCTTCACCCTCAATCTGTGTGCATCTCTTTTCCTAAGGTGGGTTTCTTGCAGACAGCAGATATATGGATCATGTTTTCTTATCCAATCGGTTACCCTATGTCTTTTGATTTGAGCATTTAATCCATTTACATTTAAAGTTATTATTGATAAGTACTTATCTGTTGCCATTTTTAGTCCTTACCCCCGAGTTCCTTCTTCGCTTTCTCTTTCTTTTTATTACAGCAGACCTTTTAACATTTGTTGCATTGCTGGTTTTGTGGTAATATTCCCTTAGTCCTTTTTTGTCTGTGAAGCTTTTGATTTCACCTTCAATTTTGTTTGAGAGTCTTGCAGGGTACAGTATTCTTGGATTCAGACCCTTCCTTTGCATGACTTTGTATATTTCATTCCATTCCCTTCTGGCCTGACGAGTTTCTGGTGAGAAGTCAGTAGGTAGTCTTATGGGGGTTCCTTAATTAGGTAACTTTCTGTTTCTCTCTGGCTGCTTTTAAGATTCTGACTTTGTCGTCGGTGTTTGCCAATTTAATTATAATCTCATCTTATTTATTTTAAATCTTAGGCCCTTGGAAGGAATTTGAATGGGTGGCAACAGTTATTTATATTGTTAAAGAAAATATAAATATCCTTAGGGCTAAAGATGCATTTGATTTCATAATTTAAATAATGGGAAAATGGCTTTAAAAAGAGTATATGGAAAATTAAAATATTGATTTCATCAATATTTCAATCATACAGTCATTTGAACTGATTCTAAAACTTTTTTAAAATTTAACATTCCATGGTTTTAATATAAAGGGTACATTTTTAGATAAAATCTTAAGCAACCGTATAATTATATCCAAGTGATCAAACAAAACCATGCTAAAAATTTATATTACTTATGAGAATCTTGAAAGAATAAAAGAAGTGAAGAAAAACTAAAGAACACAGGACACAGTACTTCACCGTATATGATGTGAAATTTACTTTTTTTTAATGGAAAAGATAAAAGCAGCAACATAAAATACTCAATTTTAGTTGTTAGTATGTATTATATTTGCAGAAATGAAGTGAGACTGTCCTACTTTAAACCTTTCTATTTTGCTAAAATTATTATATTTCTTATATAGAATAGAGCCAATGTGAGATTTTATACATTGAAATTAATTCTGAAAAGAAATCGAGCAGTTTTACATGTGTTCTTTTTTCCTAATGTTCATGAAAATAATTTTAAAAAGTAAACACTTTAATAAAAGCAGAAAATGTTTCAGTAATAGAAAGAAAAACACTTCATAGAAATATATAGTCTAGAAAATAAAATTTCTAAAACTACTTTCTCATTAAATAAAATAAACAAAAGAAGTGGTGATTCTACAAGACATATGTGCAATGGGGCTAAGAAGATATAATCTGAGAAAAGAATATAAGAGCATTGACCTATGAACCAGGAGGTCATGGTTCAATTCCTGGTCAGGGCACATGCTCTAGCTGTGGGCTAGATCCCCAGTGGGGAGCTTGCAGGAGGCAGCCAATCAATGATTCTCTCTCATCATTGATGTTTCTATCTCTCTCTTCTTCTTCCTTCCTCTCTGAAATCAGCAAAAAATGTATTTTTAAAAATGAAATTAGAGAACTCAATAGTAACTATTTTCATATAAGACACATATGGCTTCAAAGTTTGTTGTAGCATTCAGGGACTCCAGCTCTGGTTTTCACTGTGGTCTGAGAGTTTTTTTCTTCTTACTCCCAGCAAAGAATTAGATGCTTATCAACAATAAAATTTCAGAAGGTGGCCTCTGTGGACATCCCATTACTTTCTTCCTCTGCAGTCAGCTACTGGGAGATGATAACTGATTGACGGATGACTCTGGAGTGCAATCCTCCAGCCCCAGTGCTGCTCCTCAAGATTGAATTTCAATATTGAGACTTTTCTAGACTTTTTCAAGGATGCCCTTGGGGAATGTAATTGAACTCCAGGGGGCTGAGCTTAATTCATTTTCAACCTTTGATAGTTCTCAGCCTAGAAACCTCCAGATGGCCAGAAAGCTGGAAATTGTGTAAAAAAAGAACAGAAGCCAACCCAGGAGATCTATGCTCCCACTGGATCAGCATATCTGTCCTCCAAAGTACATAAGAGGAGCGTAGTTTTTAATAGTGAATAGGGATATTCACTCTGTCTCTTTTCCTCTTTCTTTATTTCTCTATAAAATTCTTCATTTTTTTGAAGTCTAACCTAAAATCTTCCATAAAAAAGCTTTTCCTAGACTCCACACCATCCTCTGAGTTACACCACTATTTTGTTAAATTTTCCTATTGACACTAATATGAATCTTTTATAGTATTTTCATATTTATTATGGCAACCTAATGTCAATGGAAGTTTTTCTTTTTTACATTTTTTTGGTTAAGAATTATGCAATAAGCATTATATAAATGGAAGTATCTCTTCTCAAGTAAAAAACCATGACAACTTATGCCCTATGTAAAATAAAATTGTATTTGGAACAATTAAGTACAAATATGTTTTACAAAGCATATAGTTGGAGTTTCTGTATAAATGTCAATTGTTAATAAAAATTAATGTGTTTGCTATATTCATAACATTTCTGTGGGGTTTGTGAAAATGAATAGCCTGAAGGAAGAAAAGAGGCCCTAGAGATTAGCTTCCTGCTTAATAATCTGTAATTTAAAAAATGGGACATATTATTTACTGGGAGTTGTAGGAATTCCTGTTGGGTCTGATTTGCTGTCTCCAGATGTCTAGAAAGTACAAATACACCAGACTTGTGGGGCATAGCACAAGTATTTCCCAGTTGAGCTATATTTTAGCTTCTGGAAATGTATCTGACAGAGAAATTAGCATATGGCCAATTTGCTGGATGCCCAGAGGTTCCTGGATCATGCTGATACATCTTTATCTACTCATTAAGATTATGGCCTGAAATTTGGTTTTCTTGAGTTTATGCCTATTACTCTTGAAGTATTATAGTAAACAGTTCATTCACATTATGCTCTACTTTCTTCTATGCAATGGATTAATTAACACTAAACTAAAAATTATCTTTGGTAAATATGTTGACCTACATCCAATTATATGTAATGTGTTCTCAATGGGCAGAAAGTGGGAAATTATATTCTAGTTATATATACCTATAACACTTTCTAAAAATTTTGATTATTATTAGGGCAACATTTAAACCAGTATACTGATGATTGATATACAGTATGTTTACCTTTATTGTACGTATATATTAATAAGATCTCTTTCAAGAAAATTAATATATATATACCCTTAGCATTGAAACCAGCGTGTTGAATAAGCTACTCTTGATGCAACCTTAATGAAATCAAATTCTGTCTTTCATTTCCCATTTAAAAATATCCTTAATGGTAAACATCTTTTCTTCAGATAAAACAGTGGGCAGCCGAAACCAGTTTTGCTCAGTGGATAGAGGGTCGGCCTTCAGACTGAAAGGTCCCAGGTTCCATTCTGGTCAAGGGCACGTACATTAGTTGCAGGCACATCCCCAGTAGGGGGCGTGCAGGAGGTGGCTGATCGATGTCTCTCTCTCATCGATATATCTAACTTTCTATCCCTCTCCCTTCCTCTCTATGAAAAATAAATAAGATATATTAAAACAACAACAACAACAAAAAAAAAAAACGTGGGCAAATTTCAGGGATTCTCTACTTGTCTGCTTACTCTTATGAAACTGTAAGGTTACAAAACATTCTCAATTAGGAGATTAGAATATCCAGTCTTGTGTAAATAATCAGAACCCTCAATCCAGTTTGCTATCATTTATCCTCCACCCACCAGTTCCACATGGCACTTAGTAGTAATCATGCATGCACCATTTTATTTATTTGGTTAGGCAGATGATCCAATGCTTTCTCTCTCCCTACCCCACCCCCCTGGTGGTTTCACATGGGTGATATCTTTCTCTTGACTTGCCACTCTTCACTTAACCCCAGCTCTTCACTGTCCAACTCCACACTATGTGGTGTAATTTTTTCTTTGGCCTTTTGAGCCTTGGGGATTATGATAGAGCTTTACCTAATTTTTGAAAACTACCTGCTATTGTGGGGAAGGGGGAATAAGAAAAAAAAATGGAATCTTGCTGCTGAGGTAAAGAAATAATGTTAGTCTAATATTGGTATTATTAAATGAGGTCAGAAAGAGAAAAGTCTCTGTGATCACTGGAATAGTAATTGCTACTCAGAAGGTGAGACATAATTTGGTGAGCATCACTTGTATGGGTTTATAATGGGAACCTGAGAGCACAGACTGAGAAATATCAGCAAGACTAATAACTGCTTTCAAATCTTTTAAGCCTGATTACAAGGCTTAGTCAACCGTGGGGACATAGAACAAGTCTCCATGGTAGCAGGATTTAAAGGTCTATGGAACACCAAATCCTAGAGAATAAATTTCAACATAGGGATGTTGGGACATTGCTAGAGATAGAGAAATGCTGAAACAATAGCAGATAATTGGGAGTGGAGAAAATTCAGAGACATGAAGTTCCCATGGAGAGTTTATTGTTATGAATGTAAACACCTTTCAAAATTGGAGATAGTCCCAAGGCAAATCTCATATTCAGTTTACTCTGGGGCTGCAGACATGAGGAGCAAGGTAGATAATAAAAAAGGAAATTAAAAGTATATGCATGTACAATATATTACATATCCTGTATACAGATATATATATACCTTACTGTCTCCAATATATATGTATGTTTATGCAGACATATATGCTTTATACATATGTGTGCATGGAAATTAAGAAAGAGGACATTAATAAGACTAGACTTAACAAATATATTCAAAATTGTGGAACTCTGCAGTTGTGATTCAGATTGCAATACCATAAAAAGTGGTTTGAATAGGTGGTCAATTTTTTTAATCCTTGAATTTTAAAGTCTATTAGCAACCTTAACAGAAATTAAGTCTAAGATAAGTATGACTTGTTATATGCTAGACTATGGACACCAATGGCTGACAAACCTGAAACAAATAATATTTTTACTTTTCCTGTTATAATTTCCATTGTAGCTCATAAATAATATTTTGTATTAAATATTTATAACTAATTACAGCTGAGGGAAAACTTGGCCCATGATCCTTTCTTCCCTAATTATCAGAGAAATTATCCTCAGAAAAAGAACAGGAGGTGATGGCACAGTGTAATCTCTTTCTAAACATGGTAACAGGACCCCTGGATTAAGTGCACTAATGATATTTGTTAGGAGGATAGTCCTTACTTATGTAATGCTTCTCATACTATGTCTCTGGCTTAGGAGAGATACTCAGGTATATAGTAAACATACTTAGAATATATACATTTATGATACATGGCACATTGAAGAATGTTGCATAATATGCTTTGGAGTATATAAAGTGGCAAACTAAATACTTACTGCTGTAGGAAATGATTAATAAAGTACATCAGAGATATCTTCAACTCTGGGTCAGAGGACACATGTCCAATGTGCCACATGTGAAGTCTTTGACTTCTGCTTGTTTCTCCTGTGCCTCATGAATAAAGTTTGATACTGAATAACATCGCTGAGTGGCCAATGTGATATATATATATATATATATATATATATATATATATATTTATATCCACTCAGGCCATTGAATCAAAATATTTTAGTAAGAAAAAAGAAGAGGTGAAAAAATAGATGTGAGAATAAAACACTTGATTGTTGTTACTTATTTTTATATAGACTGCTGACATATTTGAATCAAATTATTGGTACTATGTCTAGCCAATAGAATATGGAGCACATCGATATCACCTGGAGGAAACAGGCTAAGTAAGTTAGATTGAGAGTTAACACGGGCTAAAGAAACTGTGGCAAAAATTACATTCATTTGCTGTTGTTAGCAGCTCCGATAAAATCTGAGTCAGCCCTGTCCAATGGAAATAAGCTATAAGCCACAAATTCAAGTCATATATACAATTTAAAATTCTCTAGGAGCCACATTTTAAGAAAGTATAAAAAAAGCACAGATGAAATTAATTTCGATTATAGGTTTTATTAAACACTATATATTTAAAATGGTTATTTCACCATTAATCAACATAAAATAATTAATAAATTATTTTATATTAACTTTTTATACTAAGGTTTTGCAATCCAGAGTGAATCTTATACTTACACTATATCTCTATTTGTAGTAGCCACATTTCTAGTGCTAAATAGCCATAGATAGCTAGTGGTAAATATGTTGGATAGAGCAAGCCTAAAGCTTTGGGGAAGAAGAGAGAGAGGGAGAGAGAGAGAGAGAGAGAGAGAGAGAGAGAGAGAGAGAGAGAGAGAGAGAGAGAGAGAGAGAGAATAGTAAAAGATAAATATTAAAGATGATTTTTCTATCATTTAAAAGTGTTCTTTTGAATCAGATATGGAGGTCGGCGGATGAACAGAGGTGAGGGAGAGGAAGTAAGTGAGGGGTCAAAAGGAGAGTGTATGGGTGTGTGCGGTGGGTGTGTGATTGAGTGAGGGACAGTTAAATCTCACGGAAGCAGTGGGAGCTGGCAGTCCAGGCTCTCTTGGACAAGGAGAGACTGCCATAGCGGCTTTCACTCCCCGAACTGCGGGACTCAGGCGCAGAACCCGCACCTTCTTGAAGGGAAAAAAATTCTTTCTTTGGGAACTCACCAACACTGCCAGCCAAACAGGCATTGGAGCTGCCCTGCAACCCAACAGCCACTCCAGCCAGAATCTCTCATACCCGCTGACCCTACATTCCCGCAGACCCTGGGACCTCCACCTCCAAAGCAGTGAGTGGAACCTCCCCTCCTCCAGTGACATCAGCGCGGCTGTGGCAACGGCCACACACCGGTCCAGGCTTGCGTTCTCCAGGATCACCGAGTGTGCGTGGGTCACAGAGTGTACACGCACCGTGTGCTTGAACCATGGTTTCAGCTGTGCCACGGTTTCAGCTGTGGCTACACACTAGTCCCCGCCTGCACGTTTCTGTCTGCAGTGTGCCTTCGCGCCAGTTTGCGCAGCAGTTTGCAAAGTACCTAGTCCCTGTGTTTGCGTGTCAGGGTCGCCCCATCTGTGTTGTGCCCTCCTATCTGGTTTGTGGACCTTCCTGGTCATCTGCGTTTGTGGTGCGCCCTTGAGGCCGCCACCAAAGGTGGGTTTTCAGCAATACTTCCCTGACGGTCCACACATTAAACAGTGCCTGGGAGCCACTGGGAGCCCCCGGGGGTGTGATTTTTTAACTCTGGACACCACAGCCACGTCTTTCCAGGGTGTAGGGCCCTGAAACTCATCACCCTGACAAATGGGTCCTTGGTGCCACTGTGTATTCCCACTGGGCACGTGTAATCTCAATTAAGAGTGCAAAAACAGCAAAAATAGGGACACTCCTCTCCACGACTGCCGACTTCTAGACACCACAGTTGTGCTGCTCAAGCTCGCAGATCTACAAAAAGAGAACCCAAATAGCTCAAGTAGGAAACTAAATTAATTAACAAACACAGGAGAACTGAGAAAATACACCAGTAGCACCATCCCCCCCCAAAAAAAAAATGAGTAGTAAAGCAATTGGATCTACAATTAAAACATTACAGGAAAACATGGGAAGACGTAAAAGCAATCCCCAAAGGAAAGAAAAAGAGGAATTACCAGAAAGGGAGTTAGATGAAATTGAAGTGAGCAGCCTTGCAGAGAAAGAATTCAGAGTAATGGTTTTAAGGATGTTTAAAAGGATGGAAGACAAATATACACAACTCAATGACAATATCACACAACTCAATGAGAACTATAAGGAGCTAAATGAGAATGTCACCAACATGAAACAAAACCAAGAGGAGATGAAGAACAACATAGTTGTAATAAGGAACACAATGGAAGGCCTAAAAAGTAGACTAGAAGAGGCCAAGGACCACATCAGCGAATTAGAAGACAAGGTAGAAAAAAACACACAAACACAGCAACAAGTGGAAAAAAGATTTAAAAAAACAAGAAGAGAGCCTAAGGGAACTTTGGGACAACACAACAAAAAACAAAACAACATACACTTAATTGGGATACCAGAAGGAGTGGAAGAAAAGCAAGAAATAGAAAACTTATTTGAAGAAATAATGACAGAAAATTTCCTGATATTGGCAAGAAAAAAAAAAAGAAAGTCCAAGAAACAAGCTGGACCCCAAAATCCGATACCAAGACACATTATAATAAAATTGGTGAACACTAATGAGAAAGTAAGAATCTTAAAGGCTGCCAGAGAGAGACAGAAAGTTATCCACAAGGGATCTCCTATTAGAATATCAACAGACTTCTCAACAGAAATACACCAGGCCAGAAAGGAATGGAATGAAATATATAAAATGATGCAAAACAAGGGTCTGAACCCAAGAATACTATACCCAGCAAGGCTATCATTCAAAATTGAATGTGGAATTAGGAACTTTACAGACAAGAAAGAGCTAAGAGAGTTTAACACTACCAAGCCAATAATGCAAGAAATGCTAAAGAGACTGCTGGAAAAAGAAGAAAGAGAAAGGCAAAAAAACAAAAACAAAAATAAAAAAACAACACACAAACACTAAGGTAAAATATGATAACAAACATGAACTTGTCAATACTATCATTAAACGTAAATGGGTTAAATGACCAATCAAAAGACATAGGGTGGCTGAATGGTTAAGAAAACAGGATCCATACATTTGCTGTCTACAAGAGACTCACCTCAGAGAAAATGATTCACACAGACTGAGAGTGAAGGGATGGAAAAACATTTTTAAGGCAAATAGAAATGAGAAAAAAGCTGGGGTAGCAATACTTATATCTGATAAAATAGACCTCAAAGTAAAGGCTATCACAAGAGATAAGGAAGACCACTACATAATACTAAAAGGAGCAATTCATCAAGAAGATATAACTCTGGTAAACATATACACACCTAATACAGGAGCCCCTAAATACATAAAAAAACTCCTGGAGGATATCAAGGGAAATATTAACTATAATACAATCATGGAAGAGGATTTTAACATACCACTGACATCTCTGGGCAAATCCTCTAGACAAAAAAATCAACAAAGAAACAGCAATTCTAAATAACTCACTAGATCAGATGGACTTAAATGACATCTTCAGAGCATTTCACTCCAAAGCTACAGAATATATATTCTTCTCAAGGGCACATGGGACATTCTCAAAAATAGACCACATATTGGATCACAAGCAAAGTCTCCCCACATTTAAAAAGACTGAAATCATATCAAGCATTTTCTCAGACCATAATGGCGTAAGATTATAAATAAACTACAATAGAAACATTCCAAAAAATTCAAACACTTGGAAGTTGAATAGCATGTTACTAAACAATTATTGGGTTATAAATGAGATCAAAGAAGAAATTAAAAATATTCTGGAGACTAATGACAATAAAAACACAACTGCTATGGGACACAATGAAAGCAGTGCTGAGAGGTAAGTTTATAGCTCTACAGACCTACCTCAAAAAACAGGAAAAAATGGTAAAGAATCACCTAATTCAACAACTCAAAGAATTAGAAAGAGAGAAATAAGAAAATCCCACTGTGAGCAGAGGAAGGAAAATAATGAAGATCAGAGCAGAAATGAATGACATAGAGACCAAAAAAAAAAAAAAAGATACAAAAAATCAACGAAACAAAGAGCTGGTTCTTCGAAAGAATAAACAAGATTGATGAACTTCTAACCAGGCTCACCAAGAAGCAAAGAGAGAGGACCCAAATAAACAAAATCAGAAATGAGAGGCATGAAATAACTACAGATCCCACAGAAATGCAAAGGATTGTTAAAATATATTATAAACAATCCTATTCTAAAAAAATTCACAACCTAGAGGAAATGGACAGATTCCTAGAAAAACACAACCTTCCAAAACTCACACAGGAATATTCTAAAAAATCTCAACACACTAATAACTATGGAAGAAATTGAAGCAGACATCAAAAAGCTTCCAGCAAAGAAAAGCCCAGGGCCAGACGGTTTCACAGGGGAATTTTACCAAACACTCATAGAAGAACTAAAACCCATTCTTCTCAGACTATTCCAGAAAATTCAAGATGAAGGAACACTTCCAAACTCCTTCTATGAAGCCAGCATCATCCTAATACCAAAACCCGATAAAGATAACACAATGAAACATAATTACAGACCAATATCCATCATGAACATAGATGCCAAAATTCTCCACAAAATTCTAGCAAATCAAATCCAGCAGTACATCAGAAAGATCATACATCATGACCAAGTAGGATTTATCCCAGGAATGCAGGGATGGTACAATATCCACAAATCAATAAATGTGATACATCACATAAACAAATTGAGAGATAAAAATCACATAGTCATATCAATTGATGCAGAAAAAATATTTGACAAAATCCAACACCATTTCTTGATAAAAACACTCAGCAAGGTGGGAATAGAAGGATCATACCTTAACATCATAAAAGCCATATATGACAAACCCACAGGCAACATCATACTCAATGGGCAAAAACTAAAACCATTGCCCCTAAAAACAGGAACAAGACAGGAATGCCCACTCTCACCACTCCTGTTTAACATAGTGCTGGAAGTATTAGCCATTGCTATCAGACAATAAAAAGAAATAAAAGGCATCCAAATAGGAAAAGAAGTAAAACTGTCCTCATTTGCAGATGACATGATACTGTACATAGAAAACCCTAAAGACTCCACCATAAAATTATTAGACTTAATAAGTGAATTCAGCAATGTAGCAGGACACAAAATTAAAACCAAGAAATCTTTGGCATTTCTATATACCTATAATGAACTTACAGAAAGAGAGACTAAAACAGCAATCCCATTTACAATCAGACCAAAAAAATTAAGATATCTAGGAATAAACTTAACTAAGCAGGTAATAGACTTATACGCAGAAAACAACACAACACTAAAAAAAGAGATAGAGGAAGACATAAACAGATGGAAGAACATACCATGTTCATGGATTAGGAGAATCAATATAATCAAAATGTCCATTCTACCGAAAGTAATTTATAAATTCAGCGCAATCCCCATAAAAATACCAAAGGCATACTTCACAGACCTAGAATGACCTTTCCAAAAATTCATCTGGAATAAAAAAAAGACCACAAATAGCTGCAGCAATCCTTAGAAAGAAGAACAAAGTAGGTGAGATCTCAATACCAGATTTCAAGCTGTATTACAAAGCCACTGTTCTCAAAACTGCCTGGTACTGGCACAAGAACAGACACATAGATCAATAGAATAGGATAGAGAACCCAGAAATCAAAGCAAACCACTATGCTCAATTAATATTTGACAAAGGAGGCACAAACATACAATGGAGTCAAGACAGTCTCTTCAACAAATGGTGTTGGGAAAATTGGACAGAAACATGCAAAAAAAAAATGAAACTAGACCACCAACTTACACCATACACAAAAATAAACTCCAAATGGATAAAGGACTTAAATATAAGACAGGAAACCATAAAAATACTAGAGGAATCCACAGGCAGCAAAATCTCTGACATATGCAGAAGAAACTTCTTCACCAACACAGCTCCTCAGGCAATGGAAACTAAGAAAAAAATAAACAAATGGGACTACATCAAAATAAAAATCTTTTGCACAGCAAAGGAAACCATCAACAAAACAGCAAGAAAGACCACTGCATGGAAGAACATATTTGCCAATGATATCAATGATAAGGGTTTAATCTCCAACATTTACAGGGAACTCATACAATTTCACAAAAAGAAGATAACACAATTAAAAAAAAAAAAGGGCAACTGATCTAAATAGACACTTCTCCAAAGAAGACAGAAGGAAGGCCAAGAGACATAGGAAAACCTGCTCAAAGTCACTAATCATCAGAGAGATCCAAATCAAAACAACAATGTGGTACCTGTCAGAATGGCTATCATCAACAAATCAACAAAGGACAAGTGTTGGCGAGGATGCAGAGAAAAAGGAACCCTCGTGCACTGCTGGTGGGAATGCAGACTGGTGCAACCACTGTGGAGAACAGTATGGAGTCTCCTCAAAAAACTAAAAATGGAACTTCCATTTGAACCAGTGATCCCACTTTTAGGAATATACCCCAAGAAACTAGAAACTCAAATCAGAAAGGATATAGGCACCCCTTTGTTCATAGCAGCACAATTCACCATAGCTAAATTTTGGAAACAGCCTAAGTGCCCATCAGCAGACATCTGGATTAAAAAACTGTGGTACATCTACACAATGGAATACTATGCTGCGGTATAAAAGAAGGAGCTCCTACCATTTGCAACAACATGGATAGAGATGGAAAGCATTATGCTTAGTGAAATAAGCCAGGCAGAGAAAGACAAATATCACATGATCTCACTCATCTGTGGAATATAATGAATGACATAAACTGATGATCAAGATCAGATCCAGAGAATGAGAAACGTTGATCAAAACATCAAACCTCGGGGAAGGTGGGTGTTGGTGGGAATAAGGGGGAGAGATCAACAGAGGGACCTTCGTACATGCGTATGAGCATAATCATTGGGCACAGACAATGGGGAAGTTGGGGTATGAGAGGGAATCCATACAGTGATCATTATAACCTTAAGAGAAATTGCTTCATGAGACAAAGATTTTTTAAATGAAACTGTAACATGAAAAGCATTTTGGAAGGAAATAAAGAGAAGTTTCCTTTAAATGTTATAAGGATTGTAATTGAAAGTCAACATATTTGGCCTCTTGAGCTAAGGTAAGTAATCTGTGTTTTTGCCTCCCTGAAAAATTTATATAGTTACAAAAAGAAATTATCAGCCCAGCTGAAATTGAATTGCCATGGTCTAGAGCAAAGAATATCCTTACATGATATTATCCTACAATATCACTTAATTTTTGTTATTTCACAACAGCATATTATACAACTATCCCAAACAAATGTATAAATTAATGTTTAGCAGCAATTTAAAAAGAGGACAGGAAAGGATTTAATTCTTTTCAGAAGGAATTGAGGCACTGGGAAGGCACTTGAGCATTCTATACTGGCCCTCTTTCCTCTGTTGCCAAGAGGGACCCTCTTCTCACAACCCAATGACCTTCAGCTGTAGCCTGAGCTCTCCATTCACGCTGAGGTTGAAGCCTTGAGGTAGCTGGTATAATGGATCTGTCTCTCGCCAACTGGTGTGAGCTGGGCCCTCCCTGGAGAAGGAAACTGAATTCCCCGAGATAAGTGATCAGTGCCTGGGCCCCCGCCAGCAGGCAAGGGGATCCCCAAGGCAGGTGCTGGGCGTGGAGGCCACGGGGCCATAGGCTACTATGAACACAGAACTGAACCTCACAACACCCTGCTTGGCCCGGCAGGATGACTGGGTTAGCCAGAGAAGGGTAAGATTGCTCAGGGAAGGAACAACCTAAGACAGGCACAGTCGCAGAGGGGCCATCAGGAGAGAACTTGGGGGGTCAATAGAGGTAGGGCACAGATCCTCACCCCTACTCCAACTTTGCAGGGGTCTGAACCTTTACCCCTTCTGAGGGCTGTCTCCCGACCCCATGGCTACCTCGCTTCCCACAGTCAGCACAGATCAGGACCCAGGTAACAGACAGAAACATGCTGAGAGCAGCTGCCCTATATCTAAATTCAGCCTAGCGCTAGGAATGCTCAGTGCCTACTCAATGCAAATAAACCTTTCCAGTAATATATACAGGGTAATCTAAGATTGTTGGTAGAGTATTAAATTTGACCTAAAGAGTTATCAAGCTTTCAGATTAATTTAAATTGGCGAACTGAAATAAGCGAAAACCCAAGAAAATTTAAGTGTACTAGACAAAAAGCTGTTTCTAAAGTATTAATGAAAATTTTTATTGATAGCTCATCTCATGGTAAAATTGCTTAATATGTAATGAACATAAAACAGGCATATTTGTGTGCAAAAAATTTAAAGTTATCAAGATTGCATTAAAAATTTTTACCAAATTCTCCATTAATCAAAAAAATGGGAGGGCAGGGGAGAGTAGGATAATATCATGTAAGGAAAAATATCTGGTAAGTAAATTACATTTAGAAAATTTTCACTTTAGAAAATTAATTTCCATTTGTAATACTAATAGCAACATACCCATGAAAAACACACATGGTGTCAAAATAAGCCAAATGAAAAGCGGGTAGGCAAAAATAAAAAGGACCCCAAGTCAATTTTATAGAAAAGATTCCTTTATTAACTCTTGGTCGAGAATATGTTTATATACTTTCAGAAAACAATTCCAAGACCAAGTGGACTCCTGCAACAGAGAGGAACTTACAGGTCTGCGCCAACCACAAAGACAAGAGGAGAAACAGTCCAGAGAGGGAAGACGCTGACTGTGCCTTGCCCTGTGAGCCATTAGCAGCTGAGCATCGCTACAGGATGCCTGGGACCAAACCAAACCAGAGAGGGTCGGACCAGCATTGCCACCATTTGTCCACTATCCAGATACCATTGATGACGTACACATAAGGAACTGTTTGACATTGAAACTGGGACTCAAAGCTATCAGACATTGAAAGTGGGACTCAAACATTTTTCCTTTGCTCTTGTGGGTTTATTTCTAGCCTACAGGGGCAAGATGTTTTTAAAGACAAGAATCAGGGGGTGGGGGTCAAGCAGATGCAGAGGCAAAGAAGCAATGAACAGACTGTCATGCTGCAGTGGGAAGGCAGGGGAGGTTGTGGGGGAGGGGCCTGTAGGAGATCAACAGAAGGACTTGTATGCATGTGTGTGTAGGCATAGCCAGTGGATACTGGGCAATGGGAGGGGTTGGGGAGGGAGATGGTTGAGGGCATGTATTGGGGGGTGGGGAGGGCAATAGGGAAAAAATAACATAAATAAATAAAAATAATCAGATATGACACAAATACACTACAGAATACTGCTCCCTCCATAAGAAAATATGAAATATTGCCTTTTGTAACAACCAGGATGGCCCTTGATGATATTATGCTAAATGAAATAAGTTAATTAAAAAAAGCTAAGAACAACAACAACAATAATAATAATAATAATAATAATAAATGTTCTTTTGCTACCTGATTTATCTTCACCTGTAAATTAAAGCAAATCAAGCTATGATTATCCAAACTGTACAGGTAGTCAAGTGACTATTGAATGTGGAGTACTTTTCTATTAAACAATTCAGACATTTTTAGAACTAAATGCCAGCAGACACCTGTTGAATCAGTGTGGCATGTATTCTTTGTTTTAATGATCAGAGAAAAATTTTGCTGATTTTTAGATACCATTTAATGAGATAGACTATTTGGATTGAGGATAGCTCACAAAGTAATTGCAAGTTTCTATAATCCGATGCTTCTGAAAAGTAAATCAGCTGATCTAATGCAATGGGTTAGGGAGTATTGGATAGATCTAGTTTAAGAGAATAACAATGCTATTCCCTCTCTCCCCATTACTTTCTAACCCAGTGGTCAGCAAACTCATTAGTCAACAGAGCCATATATCAACAGTACAAAGATTAAGATTTCTTTTGAGAGCAGCATTTTTTTAAACTTAAACTATATAGGTAGGTACATTGTTATTAACTTAATTAGGGTACTCCTAAACTGGCCTTTGCTAAAAATGTCCTCAGTCTGATTGAGGTACATTTGCTGAGGTCGACCCCTTCCAACTCTCCCATCCACACTCGTCTTGTATACTTGTTTTGTCTCCTTTCATTCATCTTCTCTATATGTCCAAACTATCTCAACATACTTATCTCAGTCCTCCACACTACATCTTCTTTCACTCCACAACGTTCCCTAAAATTAACTTAATAAGATCTACTTAAAGTTTTAAGTCTTAGTTAAACTACAGGTACATTGAATAAACTTGATATCATACTTAATATTATTTATTGATAAAATTAAATTCTTTACAATTTACCTTACAATATCCATAAAATTAAATCACAATAATGACTGACAAATACAAATATGAACAATGGCCTGCATCTCCTTGGAAAGTTTGGGTAAGTCAGGTTTATATGTTGTTGTTTTTCATTTTAGGCACGATTCCTTGTTCTCATCAATAAGATTACTTCTCAATTTACTCTTGATAAGGTTCATGCTTGAAAATGATTGTTTGCATAAATATGTAGATCCAAAAAAAGGAAAGAACAGCAAATGCTAGTTTTTTCAGTTGATTATATGAGTTAGGAATACTATTCCAGGTGTCAAAAATCAACATATCTTCCTTCTCCAGGTCTTTCAAAGCAGACCACTTGTACTGTGAACTAAATGCACATTTGTTTTTCTCCAATATTTCTATATCAGCACAAAGACATTCAAAGTTTGAAGCTCCATAATTCTTTGTTTTTTTTTTTTAATCCAGCAATTGCATTTCAAAGTTGTCAATGTCAATATTAAAGGAGAAAAACTTAATTCTGTTACAGTAGCATTAAGGGGTTTTTTAATAAAGGCTAATGTTGCTTTACTTTTGTGAATTCCTGAACCTGTTGAGAAAAGCTTCCCTCATATTTAAAAGTGTTGTTTTGAAATTGCAAATGTCAATATCAGAATTATTTTATTGGCGATATTTTAACAGGCTTGGAAAGTGAATCAAAATTTCTCTTTCAAAATCTTGAGCAAAAAGAGATTATTTATTAATGAAATAACTTCTTCTAACATCGAAAAAATTGTGTTTCCTTGCCCCTGTAGTTTACGATTAAGCTGATTTAGATGAGAGGTAATGTCTACCATAAGATAAAATTTTTGGATCCACTGATCATTCATTAGTTCTGGATAGTGAACACCCTTTTCAAAGAGAAACGCTTTAATTTCTGTTAATAAGGAAGCAAAATGGTTCAAAACATTTCCTCTTGACAACCAACATACCTTGTTATGCAGCAGAAGATCTGGGTACTCTCCATTTCAACTAAAAATTCTTTAAATTGGCAATGATTAAGAGCTTTAGCTATAATGGAGTTGATAATGTTAATAAGCAATTCCATAACTTTGCAAATTTCTTCTGGAAATGTCGGCACACAAAGTGCTTCTTGATGAATGATGCAATGGTAAGTAAGTAATGATTAATTTTTCTTTCAAAATAGCAACAAACCCGTTTCTTACACCGGTCATACTTTTCGCCCGTCTGTTGAAACTGAGACAATTTTATCAAGTGGAATATGATGTTTTTCAATGCACTCAATTACAGCATTTGCTATATCCTCTCCACGTGTTTGACTTTTGAGTGGCAATAATCCTAAAAGTTCTTCTTTAGGACTTGTAGATGAAATAAATTATACAAAAAGTGAAACTTGTGCTGTATCATTTATGTCACAAGACTTGTCAACTGCTATTGATAAAGCTGAATCTAGTTTAAATCTTCGACTTTCTGGTCTGTTATATTTGAAGACATTTTGACTGTTCTATCTTTCACTGTTTTAGCAGACAATGGTAACTCTTTAATTTTTTTTTTTTTAGGATATCTGATTTGTTCTTAAAATCCCAAAATAGCTCTTCAGATGCATTTATAAAACAACATTTTATGTATTCGCCATCTTTATATGGTTTTCCTGTCTTAGCAATTTCTTGACTAACCACAAAACTTGCAATATTAACATTGTTGGAAGATTGCATCCAGTAATTAAATACAGAACTTGATTTTTCTTTTTTTAGAAATATAATTTATTGATTTTTTAAAGAGAGGAAGGGAGGAGGGATAGAGAGCCAGAAACATCGATGAGAGAGAAACATCGATCAGCCACCTCCTGCACGCCCCCCAATGGGGATGTACCTGCAACCAAGATACATGCCCTTGACCAGAATCGACCCGAGACCTTTCAGTATGTAGGCCAACGCTCTATCCACTGAGCCAAACCAGTTTCAGTGAACTTGATTTTTCCTGACTCTTCTGAAGTTCCTCAACTGCTTTCTTCCTTGCATCACCAACAGGATATTTAATACTAAATGACACATGTTTAGTTTTAAAGTGTCTCTCCAAATTTGATTTATTGTTATGTGCCATTTTTTTCTGACAAATAAGACAGGTCAGAAGGCCATTTAATTTTTTGAATAAATGCGAAAGCCTTGGTCCATTCAACTTTTTTTTTCCCTATTGCCCTCTTAATTATTGTGCTCTCATGTTCCATTTCTGAAGCCCTGTTGGCTAAAATGTATTTGCCATTGTGCTAGGTGGGATGCATTGACCTTAATGAGGATAACAAAAAGGTCAACTGGAGAAGGTTTAGATCTTTCTGGCACTGGATTGTGTTGAGTTCCTTCCTTCACATGTATAGCTATAATCCTGTTGGAAAACAATCTGAATTTTAAGTCTAGTGGGTTTAAAAGAAATAATAAATAGTGAGGAAATTTTGACTTTTAGAAAGAGTATAATATTTATTCTTCCATCCTTTGTTGGAAATATACATCAGCTCATGGTAAGTATTGGGCCACCAAATCTGTGAATACTTATCATCCTCTTGTCTCTCTCTGTCATATCTCTGTATCATCTACTTGGACGGTATGATAAGAATAATGGAGATGGAAAGAGACTTTGCTTTGGGGGATGAGTGCATGAGGCAGTATGCAGATGATGCTTTATTGAGTCGTATACTTAAAATATATAGGGTTTTATAAACCAATGTTACCTCTGCACTTCACTTACACCCCTCCACACCTCCTCCCAGTCTCAGTGTGCTTTTCTCTTTCCTTCTTATTGTATAAATTCCACTCAGCCAGCCTTCCCGTGGTTCTGGATGATATCTGTTTTGTCTTTTAGTTGTACTTTTGAAGTGGTTATGTGAGGCAGCAAGTTCAGGTGTTGACCTATGCCACCATCTTGGTTCCTGTGTCTGTAGTAATCTTTTTAAATCCTTTCTTAGAACACACAGATATTTCCATCTGTCTTTGGTTTTAATACATATTTTGACTTGATAATATAAAATGTTTACTATAAGACAAAAAGAGGAATAAAACCCCCAAAATGTTTCCCACTTGTGTGTGGTGAACAATTGTGAAGAGTATATGAAAATGATAGAAAAAAAAAAGTAGGAGACAGAGAATAAAAGTGAATCAGTAAGTAGGGTATGGATAGAAATACATCATAAAATTCACTCATATAATACCTATGTATCCAGCACTGAGTTCGATCTTTGGTTTATGCTTATTTTGTGTGTGTGTGAAATTATTGGAATTTTTAAATTTCTTTTAATTCATAGTGTTTTTAAAAGATTTTAAATTTGCTGTGATTTATATTTTTTTCAATATCAAGTCCACACTTAAATATCCAAATCGGGCAATTAATATTTCTATAATCCCAAGCAAGCTACTTAAAGTTGCAATAAAAAAGTGGGCTTTCATTCAAAATAAATTGAATAGCCTGACTGGCAAGTCTCAGTGTTGAGCCTCAACATATAAATGGTTTGATTCCCTGCAGGGCACATGCCCGGGTTGGAGGCTCCATATTCAGTGGTGGTTGTGCAGAAGGCAGCCAATCAATGATTCTCTCTCATCATTGATGTTTCTAATCCTCCCTCTCCTTTCCTCTCTGAAGTCAATAAAATATATATTTAAAAAAGAATAAATGTAATAACTAAATTCCTAAGAAAAATATTAAGAAGCTTTTAATACTTGTCAATTATTTAACACTAGAGGCTCAGTGTGCAATTGAAATCATGCAAGGAGGTGCCCCACCTCCCGCCTCCTTGTGCACCCACCCTTGTGCACCTCGCTGCACATGCAGCCTCCTGCTGATCACTGAAAAAGAACTTTCTCTACCACCCTACATAAATTACATTGATTTTAGTTTAATTTATATTGTATAAAGGCATTTTCTGAATAGCATTTTTTACTATTATTAGTTTCCTGGTTCCTCTGTTTAATGTTTGTAATATATCCCTCCAGCCTATTGACTTTGCCATTAATCTATCTTGTTCATTCTTTAAACCTAGAATATAACCTTAATATATTTTGATAAAAACATGTGACTATTGATATGAATAGGCAGTTTTTAGTCAGAAATCAGTATTTATTAATCTTTTTTCTAAAATGTTTTATATTTTCTCCTTTTTTTTTTTACTTAAAGCTATTCTATTATTGGCCTTTTTAATTATTAAAACTTGGACATGTAGAGGTTAAATAAATGTCCAATAGCACCACTGTTAATGGTGAGTCAAAATGCTTGTCTGCCTGCCTTCCTGATTGCTCCTAATTGCTTCTGACTGCAAGCCTGTTCATCTCCTAACCACTCTCCTGCCAGCCTGATTGATGCCATCTGCTGCCCTGCCATCCTGTTTGCCTCTAACTGCCCTCCCTCGTAGGCCTAGGTCCCTCCCAACTTCTCATCCTCTGCTGGCCTGGTCACCCCTAACTGCCCTCTCCTGCAGACTTGATCACCTGCAACTGTGTGTTTATTATATGCTGCTTGTGACCATAGGTACTTGTTGAATTTTTGGGGGGTCCTTAGAGACTTCAGGATAGTTGAGAATGGAGTGATTCTTAAACTTCAATATTTGAACTTTGTAGCATTAGTAAGTGGCATATAATAAAATGATGAAAGAAGTCATTATATTCTGAAACTTAAAGCAACTTCTATTTAAACAAGTTCTTCAAATGTCTTTAAATTAGTTTCCCAGATGTTTTGAAACAACAAAAGGTCATGAAGACTTATGTTTAAAGGATGAATGAGTCTTATGCCTTCTTCTACACTCTTACTAACTTCTCTTTGACAGTATATATCTGGAAATATTGAGATATAAAAAGATAAAATTGAATTAGGAATGAGGAAAGAAACAAACGTCATTTAACTATTATTTGTTTCCTCATCAAGTGTTTTAGTTTGTTGGTCAACATAAACTTATATTTTCTCAATTTTATTAAATTTATTGGAGTAATATCAGTTAATGAGGTTATATGTTTCAAGTACATAATTCTAAAATAAATAATCTGTAAATTGCTTTATGTTTTAACTACCCAAGGTCTCCTTCTGTAATCATTTGACCTCCTTTACCTTCTTCACCTTTCCTCAATCTTCCTACTCTCTGGTAATCAGTACAATGTTGTTTGTACCTTTAAGAGTTTTTGTTTGTTTGTTTATTGATTTCTGTTCTATATCCCACATGTAAGTGAAATAATGTGGTTCTTGTCCTTTTCCATGTTACCTATTTAATATTTAAAAAATTGAATGAAACTATTAAAGCAGTGCTCAGGCTTTTCAGATTTTATATTCTAACTAGAGACCCAGTGCACAAAATTTGTGTACAGGGAGGTTCCCCTCAGCCCAACCTGCACCTTCTCCAATCTGGGACCCCTCAGGGGATGTCCGACTGCTGGTTTAGCCTGCAGGTTGGACCTAAATCAACAGTCAGATTTCCCTCTCCCAATACTGGACCACTGGCTCTTAATCACTCACCTGCCATGTCGCCCCTAACTGCCCCCTGGCAATGGCCTGATCACCCCTCACTGTCTTTGGTGCTGGCCTGATCACCCCTAACTGCCCCACACTGCTGGCCTGGTTGCCCCTAACTGCCCCCCACTGCCGGCCAGGTCACCCCTAACTGTCCCCTCCCTGCTGGCCTGGTCGCTCCCAAATTCTCCCCTCTACGGGCCTGGTTGCCCCCAATTGCCCCCCTCTACCAGTCTGTTTGCTCCTAACTGCCTTCTCCCTGCTGCCCTGGTCACCCCTCATGGCCCCCCCACTGGCCTGGTTGTCCCATGCAGCCTGATGTTCATTTGGTCATCCCTCACTAACCCCCGGCCAGTGTATTGATAGGTAGCCATCTTGTGAGGGCATGATGGTCAATATTCATATTACTTCTTTATTATGTAGGATACGCTTAGCTAAACTGCATAAATGATTGTTTGATGGTCTGGATATAACTATATCAGTCATTTTAGAAAGAACGAAACTTATGTTCTTTAGTATAGTTAATCCATTTTAGATGTTATTATTACCTTCTAAATAGACAAGTTAAAAATAAAATTGAAATTGGCAATTCCTCAAGAGTAAAAATATATTATTAAGGGAAATGGATTCAATAGTTATCATTTTTCATCATTATGCTATTTTTTTCTACTTTTTAAATGGTAAAAAGGAACTATATATAAATATGTACATAAATATTTATGTATACATTGTATATATAGAAATATATATATATGAGAGATAGAGGGAGGACAAGATGATATACAGAGATAGATGTGTTTATTGATACATATTTATACCTATCTAATATATCTATGAGAGAGCAAGGGAGGGGGGAAATTATATATATAGACAGAGAGACATGTTTTGTATGTATATACAGTGTTACCTTGAGATACAAGTGCCCTAACATATGAGATTTTTAAGATACGAACAGTCGAGTGAGTGATTTTTGCTTTGAAATACGAGCAACATTTGAGATAGGAGTAATTGCGTGGATCGGCCGGCTGCACACAACCCAGCAGTTTACCGACCCACCAGTTTACCGAGACTCAAGCGTCTCATAGTTTCCCACTCCTCAAGGTTACAGAAGGAATTAAACTCGTATCTCGAGGTACCACTGTATTTATATCTATGAGAGAGTGAGGAAGAGAAAGAAAGAGGATTTTAAGTAAGCTAGGTTATTCTCTAGTGCTTATAATAGCTTCTCAATGAATAAATATAACCCTCAGTGAAATATAGGTTTCTACCCATACCAAAAAAAAAAAAGAAAAATTCATCAGTAATAAAAAAAAATATATATGAAGAGAAAGAAGTAGTTGCCTGAAGAGCAACAAAGCATAAATATTAATAAAAGTGTAAATTGTGAATTAGAGGATTAATATAATAACATATTGCTTAATTTACACTTACCTAATAAATAATTTATACTAAGCTTTTTGAGAAAAATCAAACAACTAATAATTTGAAATAATTTTATTTCAACCTAAAGATCAAGGTCTGATTTTTGTGTTGCAGACTTGATTTTGCTTATAACTATTGCTTAACTATCATAATTTGTTTTGGACAAAAAATTATAGAATATTTTCTTTTATGACAGATTTTTGTTAGATTAAAATTTTATCATTTGTATTTTTTTAAATATATTTTATTGATTTTTCACAGAGAGGAAAGGAGAGGGACAGAAAGTCAGAAACATCGATGAGAGAGAGACATCCATCCATCAGCTACCTCCTGCACACCCCACACTGGAGATGTGCCCACAAGCAAGGTACATGCCCTTAACCGGAATCGAACCCAGGACCCTTCAGTCTGCAGGCCGATGCTCTATCCACTGAGCCAAACCAGTCTCAGCTTCATTTGTATTCTTATGTAAATTTATATTGAGCTGTAAACTTCATCAGAATTAGCACAGGAAACAAAATAGAGTAACTCTGGGCTAACCATCCTGAACACACATCTCACTGATGCTGTGGTAGATTTGATTCATTTAAAATGGATAGCTACATAGGCTTGCACTGTTTCCTTTAAATAAATATTTCACTTACCCAGTATTTATATACGTCTTTACCTAAATGCTGTAGGGCTTGTATACTTAGAAATATCTATTTTTTATAAATATACTGATGATAGAATAGCTGGAAGCCATAAGAGCTGTCCTGTAGAATAAAACATCTCAAGGCAGAAAAGATTCTTATATGGCTATAGGGCTCTCATATACACAAAATGTGTTTTTCTAGCAAATTTCCAAAAGTGGTGAAAAGCAGAATTAATAAAAGAAAGCCTAAACAATCATCTTTGTCACATTCAATTGTAAAAATGAAAGACATACAAATTGAAAAATTGAAAAGTAACTTTTGTGTAAGAATTAGTTCATTATCTTACTATATTCAGTCAGTTAGGAAGGCTGGATTTAATTCCATCATAGCAAACCAAATATATTGAATAATAAGTGGCTTATTAGAGCTACTGTGGATATGTGATTGAGTAATTAAACTAAGCAATTGGTTCCCAATACCAAATACAAGCTGCATAATCCCAGAATAAAGATTATGGTAAAGTGTCCAACTCTTTTTTTAAAATATATTTTTATTTATTTCAGAAAGGAAGGGAGAGGTAGAGAGGGAGATAGAAACATCAATAGTGAGAGGCAATCATTGATCAGCTACCTCCTGCAAGCCCCCAAACCCGGGCATATGCTCTTGACTAGAATTGAACCTGGGACCCTGCAGTCCACAGGTCAATGCTCTATCCACTGAGCAAAAAGGTTAGGGCTGAACTATCTTTCTTAATCATCCTATATAATAAAGAGCTGATATGCTAATTAGATGAAGCAGCCAAGCCACCTTCCAGACATCCTTCCGGAAACCCTTCTGGACAAAGTCATGGCTGCAAGGGTCGGCTGAGGCTGTGAGGGGCTGCAAGAGCTCAGCCCCTTGCATGAATTTCATGCATCAGGCCTCTAGTTATTATTCTAAAATGAACAGTTAGAAATGGGAAGAAGATGAGTTTTCATTGGTCTGTAAAATTTATAAATATGATAATTGCCGAAACTGGTTTGGCTCAGTGGATAGAGCATTGGCCTGTGGACTGAAAGGTCCCAGGTTCCATTCCGGTCAAGGGCATGTATCTTGGTTGTGGGCACATCCCCAGTAGGGGGCATGCAGGAGGCAGCTGATCCATGTCTCTCTCATCGATGTTTCTAACTCTCTATCCCTTTCCCTTCCTCTCTGTAAAAAATCAATAAAATATATATTGAAAATATAAATATGATAATTTACAGGCTTTATCAATAGACTAGAGACCCGGTGCATGAAATTCATGCATCTGAGGTCCCCTCAGCCTAGCTTGTACCCGGGACCCCTCGGGGGATGTCCTACTGCCAGTTTAGGCTTGATCGATAGGGCCTAAACTGGCAGTCGGAAATCCCTTTCACAATCCGGAATCATGGGCTCCTTACTGCTCACCTGCCTGCCTGCCTGATCACCCCAAAATGCCCTCCCTGCTGCCTTGGTCATTCCCAACTTCCCCCACATGCCAGCCCAGTCACCCCTTCCTGCCCCCCCTTGTAGGCATGGTCACCCCAAATTGCTGCCCCCCCCACCAGCCTGGTTATCCCACGCAGCCTGCTGGTTGGTCATTTGGTCATCTCTCACTAACCCCCCTGCCAGCCTGGTTGTCCCACACAGCCTCTTTTGGGGCATTCAATTGTTTCAGATGCAACAGTTGCTTAGCCTTTTATATATATATAGAGATTTGAAGAGTTCCATTAGAATTTTTTCTGTTCTATTTGCCATTGTAGATTCTAAAAAATCTGGGTTTTAAGCTGTTAAACTAACTCTAGAAACATAGAGTTATCGTTCAGGTTATCAATAACTAATACTATATCACTTAATCTTTAGTTTAATAAAATTATTATTTTATTCTGTAATAGGTATCTATGATTTGTCTTATTTCTTTTTAAGCACAGCTATTTTGTAAAGAAATAAAAACTTTAAAAATATTTGTAAGGAAAAAAATAATAATGATTTATTAGCCTCCTGTGAATAAACCATATTATATTAAAAGTAGAAGTTTTGAGGTTTTTGAACCACAGAAAGAAAATGTTTTTTTAGAGTTCTTGTTAAAGTATTTAATCATAAGAACATTGATTTCTTTAAAGATTTAGCTGCATTGGATGTTCTATATCACTACTGCTCCTTTGAAATTTCAAAGATGAAAGGTGCTTTCAAGCACAATATGCTATTACATAATTATGAATCAATTTTTATTAAAACTAAATATAAGTGATCCTCCTGGCCTGTTATTTTCCAGTTCTTGATGGAAACCAATTCCATATTTTATAAGTAACATTTACTTTAGGAAGAGTAAGTGCAAAAAATATTTTAAGTGGCAGTTATTCAAATGGGTGAATAAAAATTTAATTGAAAAAACATGCACCAACATTTGAACAATTAACCCTTTATCTATGAAGAAAAATTGCATAAATAAAATCTATTACTTTTATTTATTTTTATCACATTTTGAAATGTCATCATCTTTTCTATAATTGTAAGTTTCACATGTTCATATAAATTTATGTATATAATTCTGATGCACATCCTTATCCACAGAGACTGCCAAATAGACTATTTTCAGACTGAGAATACTATTTCCTCACTTTTAAATGTCCGCATTTATGGTTTCTATCAAGAATAAGAAATTCGCCGAAACAGGTTTGGCTCAGTGGATAAAGTATTGACCTGTGGACTGAAAGGTCCCAGGTTCAATTCTGGTCAAGGGCATATACCTTCGTTGTGGGCACATCTCCAGTTGGGGATGTGCAGGAGGCAGCTGATCGATGTCTCTATCTCATTGATGTTTCTAACTCTCTATCCATCTTCCCTTCCTCTCTGTGAAAAATAAATAAAATATATTAAAAAAACAAAGAAGAATAAGAAATTTTCCTTGGAAAATAAAATGTAATTAGGAATCACATGTAGACATTTCAAGCATAAAACAATGTTTAAAAAAAAAGAGAAATACTCATTAATGTAAAAATATGGGTAGAGATATCAATATAGGTTAGTCATAAAATCAAGTTCAACTTTATCTTTGGAAATTTGAAATTATTTTATAAACATTCAAATTCAATATTTAATCTTCTTTACAAATTTAATATTTTATAATTTCTCTTTATTTTTTTTCAAATAATCACAAAACTTGGAAACACAGACACATATCTAAATACATACAATGATGTCATCCTTTGAGTGTCCCTCCAATGAGCAAATAAGCCTCTCAGCAACTTCCCCAGCAACTCCCCCTTGGTTCCAAAGTGAGTTAGCTGTCTGCCCAAGAGGGAATTATGAGATCCAACTCTTGGGAGCTTTCATACCACCAACCTATTCTACTTGAAACTGTGCTTTTGACCACATCCCTCTCTATAAGAATAAGAGATTCTGTAGGATGTATATTTGCACAGTCATTAAGTTAGTGGCTTGTAAACAGTTAATGTCATGGAAAGAGAGGAAATAAATCTAGACAACTTTTAAAATAAGTTAACTTGTACAAATGAAAACTGCTCCCACCTAATATAGAAGACTGGATCAGTGCACAAAATTTGTGCCTGGAGTAGGGTTGTCCCTCAGGCTGCCCTATACTCTTTCTAATCTGGGATCCCTTGGAAGATATCCAACTGCTGGTTTAGGCCCACCCCCTGTGGGATTGGGCCTTAATAGGCAGTTGAACATCCCTCTCACAATCTGGGACTACTGGCTTCTAAATGCTTGCTTGCCTGCCTGCCTGATATCACCTAACTGCTTCTGCCTGCCAGCTTGATCGCCCCCCATAACTGCTACTCTGCCTGTCTGATTGATGCCTAACTGCTCCCCTGCAGGCCCGATCACCCTCAACTGCCCTCCCCTGCAGGACTGGTTGCCCCCAACTGCCCTCTTCTGCTGGTCTATTTGCCTGCCCTCCACTGCTGGTCATCTTATAGTGACCATCTTGTGGTGGCCATCTTATGATGGCCATCTTTTGGCACCAATCATGTGACGACATCACGCAAAGGTGTCGTGTGACACCACCTAGGCTTTTATTATATAGGATAGTTGTTAGAGAACTGATTGTAGATGCATGGACAAAACATTAGGGATAGAAAATTTCCATATGGATATAGAAAAACTACATTCTACAACTTAAGATTGTTTATTGCTAGAGGAGTTTTAGAATTTTGTGCCAGTGTTCTCATTAATCTGCTACTTATTATCTGTCCTATCTAAGAAAAGAACAATATGCAAATTGACTATCACTCCAACACACAAGATGGCTGCCCCCATGTGGACACAAGTCTGCTGTCACAATATGGCTATCATGGGAGGGCAGCTGGGAGAAACCAGGCCTGCAAGGGAGGGCAGTTGTGGGTGATCAGGCCAGCAGGAGAGGGAGGTTGGGGGCAAGTAGACCTGCAAGGGAGGGCAGTTTGGGGGGCCCAAACCTGTAGGGGATAGCAGTTGAAGGGAACCAGGCCTGCAAGGGAGGGCAGTTGAGGGTGATTAAGCCTGCAGGGTAGGGGAGCTAGGAGTGACCAGGCTGGAAGAGGAGGGAAGTTGGGGAGGACCGGGCCTGCAGGGGAAGGCAGTTGGAGGGACCAGACCAGCAGAGGAAGGCAGTTAGGGGTGACCAGGTCTGCAGGAGAGGACAGCTAGGGATGAGCAGACCAGCAGGGGTGGGCAGTTAGGGGCAATTGGGCTGGCAAGGGTGTGGTTATGGGATGATAAGACTGGCAGGCAGAAGCCGTTAGGGGCAATCAGGAAGGCAGGCAGGTGAGCAGTTGGGAACCAGCAGTCCTGGATTGTGAGAGGGATAGCCAACTGCCTGTTTAAGTCTAATCCCAGTAGGATCGGGCCTAAACGGACATCATTTGAGGGGTCACAGTTTGGAGAGCGTGGAGGCTGGGCTGAGGGACACACCTCCCTTGCACAAATTTCCTACATTGGGCCTCTAGTCTATAACATAATTCTATATAATAAAAGGGTAATATGCAAATTGACCTAACAGCAGAATGACCAGTTACTGTGATGCATATTGACCAATAGGCGCAGACACTCAATGCAGGAGTGCCCCTGGTGGTCAGTCCACTGCTATAGAGGGAGCGCTGCTCAGCCGGAACCCCTAAGCTGGGCTCAGGTTGGCGAGTGCAAGCAGTGGTGGTGGGAGCATCTCCTGCCTTCACAGCATCACTAAAGACTGATGGCTTAGGCCCGCCCCCGCTGGGCCAGCAGTTGGACATCCCAGGAAGCTCCTGGATTGTGAGGCTGGCCTGAGGAACCCCCTCCCCCTGAGTGCACTGGGCTTCTAGTAATATAATTATTATTTTGCATGATTATAATGATCTCATATAAATATAACAATTATATTAATTGTTTTATACATCAATACTAAATTTTCACAATAATACTATATTATAGTTAATAAATTATGCATTATGTACTTGTGGAAATTAAATCTTAGAGAAGATAATTATGTATTTCTTGATGTTATTTTTTCATATCCCACATATAATTATTTAGCAAAGACTATCAGCTGGACATTCCAAATAGGTCTCAAAAACAGGCCAATTCTTTCTGTGTCTATTAATACAATGGTGGCCTGAACCATTTTATTCAATAGAATAACACCTAACTAGTTTCCTTGCCATTGAGACTGATCCCCTTCTCAAACTCCTATGAGTTTATTCTCTTTTTAAAGCAATGTTCTGAACAAAACGTTGTGTCCCTCCAAAATCCACATATTGAAGACTTAATCCCCATTGTGATGACATTTGGGAGATAAAAGGGTTTAGATGAAATAATGAGGGTGAGGCCCTCGTGATAGGTCAATGTCAATATAAAAAGAGGAAGAGAAAAAAGATCTCTCTCTACCATGGGAAGAAGATGACTATCTGTAACCAGAGAGCCCTAACCAAGAACCCCATCATGCTGGTCCTGTCACCTAGACTCCCAACCTCCAGAAATGTGAGAAATAAATCTTTGTTGTTTAAACCACCCAGTCTATCTTATTTTTATTATAAAAGTTGGAACTGACTAAAGCAGGTAGACAGAGTGATGTTTTTTAAGCTATTAGATAAAAATTTGGAGTTAAGTTCAAAATCCAAAATGCTTATCATTGCTCAAGTCCCAAATAATGATTCTTGGTTGCCTCACTGACTTTCTCATTTCCTGTCTTTCTTGCTAACTTTATACCAGCCTCACATGCCTCCTTGCTATTCTTTCTGCCTACCATTCAATCCGCTATATTAAAGTATTCACACAGCTTGTTTCTTCTGTTTAGAAATGTCTCTTGCTAGATATCTGTAAGACCTCTCTCACTTTCCTGCTGTCTCTACTAAAATGTCTCTACAACCTATGCTCTCTATTAATTTGTGTATTCTTCATATTTTACTGCCATTTAATGCAAGGTGAATAACTTTTACTTTGCATCTGCTTCTGAATTTTTATTATTGCACATAATTGATTAAATATGCCCTTATATCTACAAAGAAGAACAGGAAATTTGTTCGTTTATATGTTTATTTGTAAACATATTTTTTATTAATTTCAGAGAGAAAGAAAGAGAGAGAAAGAGATTGAAACATCAATGATGAAAGAGAATCAGCTGCCTCCTGCATGACCCGCACTGGGATTGAGCCTGCAACCAGGGCATATGCCATCACTGGGAATTGAACTGTGACTTCCTCTATCATAGGTCAACATTTAATCACTGAGCCACACTGGCTGGGCTATAGACCTGTTGTTTTAATGTTCTACAAATCCCTTTTTTGTGGTAAGGTTAGTTTACATGCAGTTTTTATTTTGTTCTTTAAATTTCTTTCTCAAAACATCTTTCTAATGATTGTTTTACCCTAAGAACATAGCTAAGATATCCTTTGTTTCAAGTCCTCTTTTGTTTCCAAGTATCAATGGTAATGCTATATTAATGGTTATAAAATAAGAATCCATGCTTAACTTCTATAAGAAGAAAATTTCACTTTAATATTTAAACTATTTTCTTTTTAAAAACATTTTGACTTGAATACTTGCATTGTCTCTATTATTGGGGTTAGTTGTTTTTTAATTCTGTTATTGCAGATTTATTCCAAAAAGTCAGTTAATGAAATCTCAATTTAGTGAATTCACAGAAGTTACTCCAAAGCAATTTCCATGTAAACCTTTAAACTTCCATATTCTCCCCCATTCTATGAATCAAATTGGATCATGCTGAGGACACATTTGTAAAATCTTTTTTGCTTTCCTAATATTAAAATTGGCATTTATTAGTTAAGAGTATTTATCCTCAAATAAAGCAATGACTTCAATGTGATTTTAGCCTAGATTTTTTATCTAGGTATTTTTAAACCTCTTCTTCATGAAAAAGAACTTTATTTAAGAATACACATATTGTTAGGTAAATCTAAAAGGCTAAGAGAGAAATTCTTAGGTGATAAATTATTTCAAACCAATATACTCTTAAAACACTCCTGCATGCATAGTCAGGTGTTTGTGATGAAAGTAGATAAAATCTTTTGGAAACTGTTCTGTCATTTCCCCTCTGATTAGAAAAATTGGTGAAATGTTAGTCAGAAGGCTGACAACTTTCTGCAATAAAGAAAACAAATTATACTCACAAGGTTTTACTCTATGGCATTAGTCTAATCTACAATTCTTTTCAATTCTAATGAAATTTAATTTTTTATTCACTGACACTGATGGGCGGTTGTTATTTTTAGACCCAGAGCTGTAACAAGTCACCAGTGTTGGAAGTGCCCTGGATAACATGGTGGCCCTTAACAGCTTTGATTGAGATTACTGCTGACATAGGTCAGGCAGAGCAGCGGACTGGGTGATGCTGTCCTGGCAGCTGGACTCTTACTTGCCTTTGTGCTTTAAAGAAATATGAACCTAATTCAGACCATGCAGCACTGTGGCAGTAATCATTTCTAATGGAGTGTGGTTACAAGATGTTGCAGAAATATATATATCATTCCGCCCTGGTGATATATCTTCTTTACATAGAGCAAACAGTGCCCTATTTAACAGGAATGGCCACATTCATCTTGATCTGCCCTGGGTGTTAAACTTTACATGGTTGCTGAGCTGATTTCCGAAACGTAGAGCCGTGGAATGCTAAAAGATGTTGGAACACAAACAAAAGATTACTCCTTATGTGTGGATGGAACGTCATAGCTCTTTTTAAAAATTTTCAGATGAGTATTCAATCATTTAAAGAACAAATGCTTTTTGTTATGTTTTGTTTTACTGGTGTTTAAATACAGTTAAATATTAATGACACCTGTAGTTAAGGGCGGTGGTGGTAATAAAAGCTGATAAAAGTTTTTTCTTCAAAATTTAAATTACAAGTATTAGAATTGGTTCCTCCTAGTCAAATTAAAAATAGGCAACAAGACAGATTGTAAATATAGTCTAATCCTGTGGCAGAGGACAACAACCTACTCAATACCTGTTCTCTTCCTCTCTCTTGATTACACAAGACCAATTTTAGTTCATGTAGCAAAGTAGCTAAAGTAAGAACATATATTTTGCAGCTGTTTTTTTTGTTTGTTTGTTTGTTTTTTGGTTTTTGGGTTTTTGTGTGTGTGTGTGTTTTTTTACCACTAGGAGTGAATGAAATGTAAATGGAAGGCATTGAATAAAGTTTTATAAGAACACTTCTGAAAAAGGTCATATTTGGTTATCCAGTTCCTTATTTCCCTTATCTGCCCCTCATTCCTGTATACTTGACACCAGAAATAATATTTACGTCTTCAGTGAGCATCTTATGACAATGCAGTGTGACCCCAAGAAAATCATATACTAATGATGACTTGTCCAAAAGACAGAGGATCTGCCATAGATTTATTTCCTCTTGATTTCTTTATGAGAGATAAAAATATTACTATTTCCATGTAAGCCACTTTTATTACAATCATCTTAATAGAAAATTTCATTCCTATGTGACATAACCCAAGGTATCACATGCTCTGAGATCTTTATCCTTGGTGGAGTGAACATGAATTCTTTAAAAGGATGCCTAGAGACTTAGAAGTATTTGTCTTACTGATCTTCTACAGTTCATTCCCCAGCCTAAGGTAGTTTTTTCTTAGGCATAAAAAAAGTCAAGGCATTCCCTCTGCAGATATCTAGAGCTCTCTATCTTTTTTTAAAATTAAAACAAACAAACAAACAAACAAACAAACATATATTCTTATTGATTTCAGAGATGAAGGGAGAGGGAGAGAGAAATAGGAACATCAGTGATGAGAAAGAATCATTGATCAGCTGCCTCCTGCATGCCCCACACTGGGGATCAAGCCTACAAACTGGGCATATTCCCTTTCTGGGAATTGAACCTTGACCTTTTGGTTTATAGATCTATGTTCAACCACTGAACCATGCTAGCTAGGCTAGAGCTCTCTTTATTGATCCATTATTTATTTTGTTCTTCCCTGAAAATTATACCTTACTTAGTTAGCTTCACTAGTCTCCCATCTCTGTCTTCTAAACATAATTAGATTACCAGGTTCTGTAGAGATTCCACCTCTCAGTATTGCAGCCTAAAAACTACATCCAGCTGTTGATAGGACTTATTTATGTTTACCCTTCCCTCTTAGTTCTGTATCATCTATTTTAATGAAATTATTTCATATATCTTACATAGTTTTCTAAATGTTTAAGATAGGAAGGTAGTAAAGGTTACTCCATCAGTCTTAAAAACAAAAATCTGAAAAGCCATGATTACTGTCAACCAAGCATCTTTTCTGCCCCATAATATCTCTATTGTAAAGTACCAGACCTAGGAACTGTGGGAGAAGTTGGTTACAACTTGAAAATAGCTCATTTAGAATGTCATGCCTATAAAATAACTTTAGTAAAAAGTAAGCATTTAAAAGAACTTTCAATAATTAAATATATATTTATTGAGAATCCAATAAAATCGAAGCATTATACTATACTTTAGTGTTCTTACTATACTTTCTAGTAATATAGAGACATAGGTGAGAAAAGTCAGTAACTACAAATAAGCACTAATAGTTGTATAAGGGAAAGGTATATATGGAG
This sequence comes from Lasiurus cinereus, assembly GCA_011751065.1. Lineage (NCBI taxonomy): Eukaryota > Metazoa > Chordata > Mammalia > Chiroptera > Vespertilionidae > Lasiurus > Lasiurus cinereus. The sequence continues at coordinate 61,332,078 of JAAGEH010000018.1, forward strand.
AGGATTTGATAAGGTTTTACTGAAGAAAAAAATTTTACAGTGGAAGCATGGCAGCTAGATAATATGAGACAACACATCCTATACAAAGAGGAGAGAGTGGACAAGAGCAGTAGCTTGAAATAACCTAGTTTACTCTGGAGATCACAAGGAACCGTACTATCTCGAAGATGCTTGATATGCAGGCCATGCAGGAATGGAAGAGAGGGACCAGAATGGAAAGTGATTTTACTATAGAATTTAGATTTTATAATTAAGTTGATACTGAGCCATTGACTGTGTTTTAAAATATTTATGGCTTAGAAACATAGCACTGCTTGCAATTTGGGAAATGATTTAAGATTATGGTTCTTAATATTATCTACAAATTATATACTTCTGGTAAAAATATATAGGTGCCTAGGACCTACTAGCCTGTGATTCTGATTTGAATTTTGAGTCCTGGTCCAGTTTAGTATTTTTTTCAAAGGTCTATATATTAATATAATTTGAGGCAAATTCTGAAATAGTGGCTGTACAAAGCAGATCAGTGAAACTGAAAGTTAAAGTAATGTCTTTCCACTCTGAGAAAATTAATAGGCAATTATAACTAGTACAAAGGTTATATAATTGGCTAAAAAAGAATAGAAAGCAATAATAAATAGGGATTAGAACCATGGTTTTCAAAATTTGACATGCATATGAGTTACCTGGGATATTTGTCTAGAATGCGTATTTTTATTCTGTTTGTTATAAACCAACCAAATATATATGTGGGATAGGATACATTTTCACAAAAAAAGAATTCCAGGTGATTCTGAATCTGAGAGTTTGAAGTCTACAATCAAAGGGCAAAAAAAAAATGTTCATTAGAGACTTAAAACTTTGTGGCTTGGATTTTTTGAAATTACACAATTCAAAGATAGACTAGACTGTATGATTCCACTATGGAGACAGAACTATGGAGACAGTAAAAAGATCAGTGACTGCCACTGGTTATTAGAGTGGAATGGATAAAATGTTGGAGCACAGAGGATTTTTAGGGGTATGAAACTATACTTATGCTATAGTAGCAGATACATATCATTATAAATTTGTCCAAATGCGTGAAATTTAAAACATCAAGAGCAAAATCTTGTGCTGGCCAGGTAGCTCAGTTGGTTGGAGTATAATATAGATACATCATGGTTGAGGGTTTGATCCCTGGTCAGGCACATATAAGAAGTAACCAATGGATGCATAAATAAGTTGAACAAGTTCTCTCTCTCTCTCTCTCTTTCCCTCTCTCTCTCTCTCTCTCTCTCTCTCTCTCTCTCTCTCTTTCTCTTTTCTCAATGAATAAAGAATAGTTATAAAAAGAGTAAACCCTCCTATAAACTATGGACTTTGGATGATAATGATGTCTTAGTATAGGTTCATCAGTTGTAACCAACAATACTATGGTGGATGATGTTGATAATGGGGGAGGAAGTACATTAAAAATTTCTAACTCCTGTTCAATATTGCTGTGGACCTAAAATTTCACCAAAAAAAATAGTTAATTGAAATTTTCTTGTAGAAGAAAATTTTATTTTTTACTTAATACATTGTAAAATTCAGAATAAAATAACTTAAAGAGATATTCTCTCTCATGTGCTTTCTCTGCTTAACACAAATACATATTCACAAGTTTACATATATATTGCGAAAAATATTCCCCTACATAAGAATAATTTTCCATTAAATAAACAAAACATTTAAGTGCTTGGCAGGATTTATTTCATTTCTTGTTATGATAAAGTCACTGTATTGACTGTTTTTTGGAAAATATATTTTATTTGCTTCATATGGTTTTCTTAATAGTAGGTTATTATTTATTCTAATCAGAGCATTAGGAAGATTGAATCTTTATATTCATAAATCTTGTGACCTTAATATTTTCTTCCCAGAAATAGTAGTGATGTCAGGCATGCTACTTTTCTTTAGTAGAATGCATTCTTATACGGTGCATAACATTGCAAAATAGAAATACTATTGATTTAAGTACTCTACTTTTAACATTATATTGATGAAATCTCAAATTCTGCATTTTAAACTATTTATTAAAAATATCTATCAGATTTATAACTGGTTAAACATTTCTGGATTATTCTCAACTATTCATTTCTCTTGATTTTTTAACCAACCTCCAACTTCTCTTCTTCAGAATCCACAGTTATTTTTTGCTCTACTTGTTCTGGTATGGTAAGAGGTCTGTCTGATAAAATATCCTTGAGAACATATGTACTTTAAATGATTTCCATTAAATAGACTGCCCTTTAAAACAAAACACTTAATTTATCATGTGAGCAAATAAATCAAGTATGAAGTAGGAAAAAACATGCAAACAAAAAATGTGAAGAGAAAGTATATTTTGTAAGAGAAAAATTATATATTATTTTGCATCTAACTTCTGAGTAAAATCAATCATAGCACACTTATTCTATGCATAGATATGAGTTAAAATTAATAAAACTTGCCCTAGCTGGTTTGGCTCACTGGATAGAGCATGGACCTTTAGACTGAAGGGTCCCAGGTTTGATTCTAATCTATGGCATATGCGCAGGTTGAGGGCTCAATCCCCCATAGGCGACATGCAGCAGGCAGCCAATCAATGATTCGTTTTCATCATTAATGTTTCTATCTCTCTCTCCCTCTCCCTTCTTCTCTGAAATAAACAAAAATATTTTAAAAATTAATAAAACTTAAATAGAAAATTACATAAACAATGTTATTGGAGACAATTTAATACTTTAAACTGATGCTTCCCTAAAGACTTTTTTTAAATAGCATCTGCTTGTTTCCTATGAAATTCAATTTAGGTAAATCTGTCTAGCTAATAATAGTTTTACCTTTATAGTATTTGAACTTTGGCTAAAATGTATGTAAGCAAAAATAAACTTTGAGATTTGAGGAGAAAAGGGAAAGAATTTAGTGATTTCAAATATCGAAGCCAATACTAAAGGATGGGATATGGAGAGTATAGGGTAGACAATACATAAAGGACAAGACAGAAAGAACATCTCATTTCATAAGTTACATAAATGTGGAATCACTGTTGTACATCTGAAGTTGATATAATATTGTATGTCAACTGTAATTGGGAAAAAAACACCTTAGAAAATGGAAAATCTCATTGGACAAAGTCATACGAGCAGAAAGACATGTTTCTACTTTTAAATATGATATATGCCTATGTATCATTCCATCAAACAGAAACATGGCCCTTCCTACTCCAAACACAGATGGCTTTCTTAAAATGAAGAAATTGCCAACTTTTTCTATGCCCTACAAATTACTGTTCTAAGTCAGTGGTAGGCAAACTATGTGGTCCAGAAGCTAAATCCAGTCTGCCATGTTTTTTCTTATATTTTTAAATTTTTAAAAAGAATACTTATGAAAAAAAAATGATGGCAGAATAGATGGATGTGTCCTGAGCCTTGTCCTAGAGCAGACAGAAAGAACAGCTGAGTGTCAGATGGGGAGTGTTTGTTGACAAATTAAAGGAGAGTTGTGCTCCAGGAGAAGGAGGGGGACTGCTGGATGGGGCACACCTGACTGGGCAGCCCCTACTGATGCTGGGTTCCCTCTCAGAGCCACGAGCTTGGTCGCAGAGACCACACCATCTTGAAGGGGAAAGTGGATGTTATCAGAAGCCTGAAAATTTACAATTACAGCACCCACTCACTGATCAGCTGCGAACCCCAGAACAGCAGTCCCCAATAGGTGCAAACACTCGGATTCAGTGGAGCTCTACACTCCACCATGGAAAGGTTGGATTTATCCTGGGATAAAGAGAAAGAGAACTACATAACAAGACACCTGGAGAAGAGAGACCATGGGCAGACAAAGAAATAACCTGCATAGGAAATAAAAGCAGGCATCACTAGAAAAGGAAGTAAATGAAATGGAGGCAAGCAAGCTGCCAGATTTCAGAGAAATGGTCATACGGTAGCTGAAAAGAATGGAAGGCAAATTCAACAATATGAGTAAACACCAAGAGGAAATGAAGAAGAACCAAGAGAAAATGAAAAAGAACCAAGAAGAAATGAAAAATGATATCGCTGCTGTAATGAACTCAATAGAAAACATCAAAAGTAGACTAGAAGAAGCAGAGGACCACATCAATGAGCTAGAAACAAGACAGAAAAAAATACCCAAGTACAGCAGCTTCTAGAAAAAAGAAATACAAATCAGGAAAAGAGCCTAAGGGAACTTTGGGTCAACATGAAACAAAACAAAATCTACATAATAAGGGTCCCGGAAGGAAAATAAACTGAGCAAGGAATAGAAAACCTGTTTGAATAATGACAGAAAACTTCCCTGATATAGGAAAGAAAAAACCCACAAAAATCCAAGAAGCTCACAACGTCCCAAGCAAAATGAACCCCAAAGGATTGATGCCAAGGCACATTATAATTAAATTGGCAAACACCAACGACAAAGTAAGAATCTTAAAAGTGGACAGAGAGAGACAGAAAGTTACCTACAAAGGAACCTCCATCAGACTAGCAACTGATTTTCAACAAAAAAATCATTATGCCATAAGAGAATGGAATGAAATATACAAAGTCATGCAAAGGAAGGGTCTGAATCCAAGAATACTGTACCTAGCAAGGCTATCAATCAAAATTGAAGGTGAAATCAGGAGCTTCACAGACACAAAAGGACTAAGGGAATTTACTCCCACCAACCCAGCAATGCAAGAAATGCTAAAAGGTCTGCTGTAATAAAAAGAAGAAATAGGAAGTGAGAAGGAATACAGGGGTAAAGAATAAAAATGGCGGCAAGTAAGTATCTATCAATAATAACTTTAAATGTAAATGGTTTAAGTACCCCAAGCAAAATACATAGGGTAATAAATTGGATTAAAAAACATGACTCACATATCTGCTGTCTATAAGAAACCCACCTCAGAAAAAAAATGCACATATACTGAGGGTGAAGTGATAAAAAAAGGTTTTTCAGGTGAATGGAAGTGAATAAAAAAAAAGCTGGGGTAGCAATACTTATATCTGACAAATTAGATCTCAAATTGAAGGACATAACAAGAGATAAGGAAGCCATTTTATGATACTAAAGTGAGTAATCACTCTGGTAAACATATACGCACTCAATACAGGAATACCCAAATACATATAAAGACTCTTGGAGGATATCAAAGGAGAGATTGACAGCAATACAATCATAGTATGAGACTTTAATATCCCACTATCACCACTGGACAAATCCTCTAAACAAAAAATCAGCAAAGAAACATCAATCCTAAATAACTCACTAGAACAGATGGAATTAATTGACATCTTGAGTACATTTCTCCTCAAAGCCACAGAATATACATTCTTTTCATGTGTACATGGGTCATGTTCAAAGATAGAGCATATATTGGGTCATAGGCTAATTCTCTTCAAATTTAAAAAGATAGAAATCATATCAAGCATCTTCTCAGATCACAGTTGCGTAAAACTGGAAATCAACTACAATAAAAACAATTCAAAGACAACTAACACATGGAGAATAAACAGCATGCTAGTAAACAACGACTGGGTTACCATAGAGATCAAGTAAGAAATAAAAAACATCATACCAACAAATGACAATGAAAACGCAACAATCCAAAATCTATGGGGCACAGCAAAAGCAGTCTTGAGAGAGAAGTTCATAGCTCTACAAGCCTACAGCAAAAAACAAACCAAAAACCAATGGTAATTAATTACCTAACCCTAAAAGAGCTAGAAAGAGAGCAACAAGAAAAGCCCAGTGTAAGCAGAAGGAAGGAAATAATAAAGATCAGAGTGGAAATAAAAGACATAGAGACCAAAGAAACAATACAAAAGATCAACAAAACCAAGAGCTGATTCTTTGAAAGAGTAAACAAGGTTGATGAACCTCTAGCCAGGCTCACTAAGAAGCAAAAAGAGAGGATACAAATAAACAAAATCAGAAATGAAAAAGGTAAAATAATAACAGATCCAACTAAAATCCAAAGAATTTTTTAAAAATACTATGAACAACTCTATTCTAACAAACTGGAAAACCTGGAGGAAATGAACATATTCCTAGAAAATATAACCTTCCAAAACTCAATCAGGAATAAGCAATACATTTCAATAGGCCAATAACTATGGAAGAAATTGAAGCAGTCATCAAAAAGCTTCCAGGAAACAAAAGCCCCGAGGACATCAGTTTCACAGGGATGTTTTGCCAAACATTAAAGTAAGAATTAAAATCTATCCTCCTCAGACTATTCCAGAAACTTCAAGACAAAGGAACACTTCCAAGCTCCTTCTATGAAGTCAGCATCACCCTAATATCAAAACTAGATAAAGACAATACCATGGAAGAGAATTACACTCCAATATTCCTCATGAACATAGATGCTAAAATTCTCAACAAAATTCTAGCAAATCGTATTCAGCAGTACATCAGGAAGATCATACACCGTGGCCAAATAGGATTTATCCTAGGAATGCAATGATGGCACAATATCTACAAATGAATAAATGTGATACATCAGATAAACAAATTGAGAGATAAAAAAACACATAGTCTTGATGGAGGTAACCAAGATCATCATAGGTAAACACCTACACTGCTGCCTTGCACAACAATTTCAAAACTATAACTAAAAGACAGAACAGACATCATCCAGAACCACAGGAGAGCTGGCTGAGTGGAAATTCTATAACTATAAGGAAAGAGAGGGGCTCATAGAGACCCATAGGAGCTGCAAAAAGCTGAGGTATGGAGATGCACACGTGGAGAGAGTGGGTGCCGGAGTACCTGGCTGGCTTTCTCTGGCAGGAGACTCCCAACGGCATTGAACCCCTTATCCTACTACACTAAACACCAGGTCCAGCCGAAACTCATATAGGGGGAGTTTGGACTGTGAAAAGGGAGAAGTGCAAGGAAATTGGGGGACTTGAAGGAAGGCAGAAGTCAGGCGACACGCACAGAACTGTGCACAGAAGACCGACTGCTGATTGTGCTGCTGGCTTTCACAAGAGAACAGGAGACAAAGCATCCCAACTGCATCACTTCTAAGTCCACTAAATCCCAGATTTGGGCAAAACCCTGGGGACCCAGATTCATATGGTCCCAGAGCGCAGGGGAGCCAGAAAGGAAGCAGTCTAGAGGCACTACAAGAGAGCAGGCATGCGTGCACATGGACTGATCCAGCAATTACCCAGTCACGTGAGACTTGGGGGCTGTGGAGGGTGGGGCTGACTGGAAGGCAAGTGGTCCATTAAGCCCTGAGACTCCACCCATCCCAAGCTCAACAGAGAGGCTTTTGCAGTTTTGCAAATCTGGTATCATGAGGCTGAATCCAAGACAGAAGTTCTCCCAGCATAGTGAAAATGCTGAGAGAAGGGAGGAGATCACAAACAGAAGAAATGGAGAAATACAAATGACTGGATTATAGAGTTTAAAACCATGCTTATAAGGTTTTTCAAGAATATCCTAGAAAATTTGGATAAAGTTAGCGAGACCCAAGAGGAGATAAAAAAGAACCAACTGGAGATGAAAAAGAACCAACTAGAGATGAAAAAGAACCAACTAGAGATGGAAAGGGACCAACTAGAAATTAAACATACACTGACTGAAATAAAAATATTATACAGAGACCTAACAGCAGACTAGAGAAAGGCAAGAATCAAGTCAAAAATTTGAAATATAAAGAATCAGAAAACACTCAACTGGAAAAGCAACAAGAAAAAAGAATCCAAAAATGTGAAGATAATGAAAGCAGCCTCTGGGACAGTTTCAAGCATACCAACATCAGAATTGTGGGGGTTCCAGAAGAAGAGAGAGAGCAAGATACTGAAAACCTCTTTAAAGAAATAATGACTGAAAACTTCCCACATCTGGTAAAAGAAATAGACTTACAAGTCCTGGAAGCACACAGAACCCCATATAAAAGGAATCTAAAGAGGAATACACCAAGACACATCATAATTAAAATACCAAGAGCAAAAGACAAAGAGAGAATATTAAAAGCAGCAAGGGAAAAACAGTTCATTACCTACAAGGGAGCACCCATATGACCGTCTGCTGATTTCTCAACAGAAACTATGCAGGCCAGATGGGAATGGCAAGAAATATTCAATGTGATGAATAGTAAGAACCTACAACCAAGAATACTCTATCCAGCAAAGCTATCATTCAGAATTGAAGGGCAGATAAAGAGCTTCACAGATAAGAAAAAGCTAAAGGAGTTCATCAACTCCAAACCAGTATTATATGAAATGCTGAAGGGTACTCTTTTAGAAGAGGAAGAAGAAAAGGTAAAAGATAAAAAATTATGAACAACAAATACTTATCTATCAACAAGTGAATCTAAAAATTAGGTGAATTAAAAATTGATCAACAGAATAAACTGGTGAATATAATAGAATCAGGAGCACAGAAGGGGAGTGGACTGATAATTCTCAGGGGGAAAGAGGTGAGGGGTATACAGGGAGAGACTGGACAAAAATCACACACCTATGGATGAGGTCAACGGGTGGGAGGTAATGGTACAGGGAAGGTTGGGAGCTGGGTAGAGGGGAGCTATGGAGGGGAAAAAAGAGAAACAAATGTAATAATCTTATTAATAAAGATTTAATTAAAAACACATAGTCTTATCAATTGGTACAGAAAAAGCATTTGACAAAATCCATTACCATTTCAAGAAATTATAAAGATCAGAGTGGAGATAAATGACATAGAATGAAATAATACAAAAGATCAACCAAAAAAGTTCTCAACAAGGGTGGAATAGAAGGATCATACCTCAACATAATAAAAGGTATACATGATAAACCCACAGTTAACATCATACTCAATGGACAAAAACTAAAATCATTTCCCCTAAGAACAAGAGCAAGGAGGGATGCCCATTGTAATCCCACTTGTTTGACATAGTACTGGAAGTATTAGCCATTGCAATTATACACAAAGAAGAAATAAAGGCATCCAAACTGGAAAAGAATAAGTAAAGCTATCCTTATTTGCAGATGAAATGATATTGTACATAAAACAAACAAACAAACAAACTCCTGCAAAAAACTAATAGATTCAATAATTGAATTTGGCAATGTAGCAGGATACAAAATTAATGGCAGAAATCTATGATATTTCTATACACTAAGAGTGAACTTACAGAGACTAAAAAACAAATCCCATTTACCATGACACCAAAACAAATTAAGATACCTAGGAATAAGGAATAAACTTAAGGAGATAAAAGACCTATACATGAAATACTACAGGACACTGAAAAAAAGAAATAGAGGAAGATGTAAACAGATGGAAGAACATACCATGTTCATGGATTGGTAGTATCAACATTATTAAAATGTCCATACTACCCAAAGCAATATATCGATTCAATGCACTACCCATTAAAATACCAATGACATATTTCACAGACATAGAAAGAACTCTCCAAAATTTCATCTGGAATAGAAAAAGACCCTGAATATCCACAACAATCCTGAAAAATAAGAATAAAGTAGATGGGATCTCAATACCAGATTTCAAGCTGTATTACAAAGCCACTGTTCTCATAACAGCCTGGTACTTGCACAAGAGCAGAGATATAGAAAAATGGAATAGAGTAGAGAATCCAGATATTGACCCAAACCACTATGCTCAATTAATATTTGACAAAGAAGACATGAACATACTACAATGGAGTCAAGACAGTCTCTTAAATAAATGGTGTTGGGAAAATTGGATAGTTACATGGGAAAAAAATGAAACTAAACCACCAACTTATACCATATACAAACATAGATTTAAAATGGATACAGGACTTAAACATCAAATGGGAAACCATAAAAATACTAGAGGAATCCACAGGCAGCAAAATCTCAGAAATAGCGAAAAATCTTCTTCATTGATACTGCCCTTAGGGGAATGGAAGCTAAAGAGAAAATAAACTAATGGAACTACATCAAAATAAAAATCTTTTGCAAAGCAAAAGAAACCATCAACAAAACAATAAGAGAGCCCACTGTATGAGAGAATATATTTTCAAATGTTATAACTGATAAAGGTTTAATCTCCAACATCTACAGGCAACTTATACAACTTAATAAAAGGAAGATAAAAAAATATCCAGTAAAAATGGCCAACGGAACTAAATAGAATCTTTTCAAAAGAAGACAGAAGGGCCAAAACCTGTTTGTCTTAGTGGACAGAGCATTGGCCTGCTGACTGAAGGGTCCCAGCTTCAATTCTGGTCAAGGGCATGTACCTTGGTTGTGGGCATATCCCCAGTGGGAGGTGTGCAGGAGGCAGCTGATTGATGTTTCTCTCTCATCAATGTTTCTAGCTCTCTATTCCTCTACCTTCCTCTCTGTAAAAAAATCAATAAAAAATATATTAAAAAAAAGAAGAAGACAGAAGGATGGCCAAGGGACACATGAAAACATGTTCAAAGTCATTAATTATCTGAGAAATGCAAATCAAAGTGACAAGGCAATACCATCTCACAACTGTCAAAATGACAACCATCAAAAAATCAACAAATGACAAGTGTTGGAGAGGATGCAGAGAAAGAGAACCCTCATGCACTGCTGCTGAGAATGCAGACTGGTACAGCCACTGTGGAGAACAGTATGGAGTTTCCTCAAAAAACTAAAAATGGAACTCCCATTTGACCTAGTAATCACACTCCTAGGAATATATTCTAAGGAACTAGAAACAGCAATCAGAAAGAATATATGCACCGCTATGTTCATAGCATCACAATTTACAATGCCTAAGATTTGGAAACAGCCTAGGTGCCCATCAGCAGATGACTGGATCAGAAAACCATGGTGCACCTACACAATGGAATACTATACTGCCATAAAAGAAGGAATTCTTACTATTTGCAGCAACCTGGATTGAAGTAGAGAGCATTATGGTAAGTGAAGTAAGACAGTCAGAGAATGAAAAGTACCACATGATCTCACTCATTTATGGTTAATAAAGAACATTATAAACTGATGCACAAAAAAGATAGACACAGAGGCAGTGAAGTATCAAACAGACTATCAAATTACAGAGGGAAAGTTAGGGAGAGGTGGGGTAGATAATAGATCAATGGAAGGACTTGTATGTGTGCATATAAGTATACAAGTCCATTTATCTATCTATCTATCTATCTATCTATCTATCTATCTATCTATCTATCTATATCTATCTATCTATCTAATATCTATTTTTATGAATTTATTACATGTATACATATCTTGCCATTGCCCCCCCATACCCCACTTCTATACATGCCCTCTGCCCCTAGTGTCTTGCACAGTTAGGCTGCTGCTTTGCCCCTTCTGCCCCCTCTGAGCTGCTACTCTGGATCAGCATTGGTGTCACTCTCCTCCATATAAGTATAACCAATGGGCGCAAGACACTGGGGGCTGAGGGCATGTATAGGAGTGGGGTATGGGAAGAAATGTACACATGTAATACATTAATAAATAAATAAATAGAATACTAATAATTCATAATGTGAAAATAATATGGAATTCAAACATCAGTGTTCATAAATAAAGTTTAATTAGAATATATCCATGGTAATTTATTTATGCTAATTTTCTGTTTTGTATTTTTCTAACTTACAATATCTGAGTTGAGTATTTACAAACTTATGTATCACAAAGCATCAGATAGTTATAATTTGTCCTTTTACAGAAAAAGTTTGACAATTTCTTAAACAAAGCCAAAACGTAGAGTCTTAATTATGGCTAGTTACATACTCTATGGGCCTTTTCTTAATTTACTCCTTAATTAATATTAACTATTCTAGAGGCCTGGTGCATGAATTTGTGGATGGTGGCAGGGAGGAGGAGAAGAGGGACTGCAGAAGGTTGGCTGGCAACCCTCGATCTAGCTGTGTAGATGTGCTGAGGTAGCAGCAAACAAATTCCACAGACAGAGCACCACAAAATGACCTGAAACCAGCTAATCCCTCAGGTGCAAATACAGCTCTACTTTGTTGCCTGCATCCAGGCCACCTTACTCTACATGGTGAAGATGCTAGCAGACAAGTATTCTTTCCTACCTCGGCCGCTCATTTGCTCAGGGCTCTGCCCTCAAACATGGTAGATGACAGGTAGATGACTTCGGCCAATGGTCTCACACTGCCACAGGAGTGCTAACCAATTAGCTTTTGGGAGCTCAGAGATGCAAGTGACTGAGCTAGAAGTGCCTGATGGAGAGTGGGGATGACAGAAGTAACATGGCAGTGGGGCTTACTTTACATCTTAGCAGAAAGGCTGCTGCCTTGCCCCTTCCGCCCTCTCTGAACTGCTACTCTGTCTGGATCAGCATTGCTGTCACTCTCCTCCTACAGGCTTTCCAGACCCAGAGTCTCTGGTGTCCAGAGCCTTGGCCAAGGGGAGGGACTGGTTGGGAGAGGGGGCCACAGGAGATTGGCTGTAGGAGTGCACTTACCGTGCACTCCTGCATTGATTGTATGCCCCCTAGTGGTCAGTGCATATCATAGCAACCAGTTGTTCCAGTTATAACAGTTGCCTAGGCTTTTATATATATATAGACTAGTAACCCAGTGCATGAAATTCATGCACATTAAAAGGGAATTAATTAGAGGAAATATTTTAATATTGCTATTTGCCCTTTCTCAATAATAGAAGTGTCAGATATGGAAGAAAATTAGTAAAATGTATATGAAAATCTCCCTCTTTTCATAGTTTGGGGCATGCCCCATGACCCAGAGTCAAAGATAAAGAGGGGGTTAGCATTTGTACAAGGATCCCTTTAAAGTTGTCTAAAAATACAAGTAAAGGATTGTGCTTGGAATAGAAAAGCAATAGAAGCCACACAATTATGATTCTATCTCACTGAAACTGGAGTGTAGTTGCAGAATTTGAATCTGGTACTTAGCATTTTCTCTGTAACTTCCTAAATCTTGCACTTACACTATGATGGACAAAAACAGGATGTTTCTAGAAATGCCACCAGAAAGTCAGAGCAATATTAAAAAGATCATGCTGAATTTGAAATTACATTTTTCCCTTTCAGGGAATAGCCAATTTAAGAGTGTGTATTCCAAAGGAAAAAGAGAAGTATATGGCAAATGTGAGTGTCCTATATAAAAGGGGAAAACATGGCCTGTCGAAATTCCTGATTGAACTTTTTCTTTTCATTAATCTGTCCTTAAAGACACTTGATTTTGTATGACTGGTATAGCTCTGTGATTGAGCATTAACCCATGAACCAAGAGGGTTAATTTGAGAGGGAGAATTTGATTCTCCTTCCAGGCTCATCCCTGGGTTATAGACTGTATCCCCTGTAGGTGGGCATGCAGGAAGCAGCTGATTGATGTCTCTCTCTCATCTAGGTTTCTATATCTCTATCCTTCATCCTTCCTTTCCCTTTAAGAAATCAATATTAACATATTTAAAAAAAATACCTGGTTTTGAAAGAAATTTGAGGCAATCCTGGGGAGGAAAAAAAGGACAGTGGCATGGTCTTGTTGCAGGCTCCTATCAATCAAGGCCTTATAAATGTTTGGTGAATGGTGCACTTGTGGGCATGGTTCTTGAATGGGAGTTAGAATGCATAGAACAGAAAATATTATGCAGTGGATATAAAAAAAGGACCTTTAGCTGATAGCATTGCTATGATAAAAGATAGCTGAACAGTAGAAACTTGACTAAGCAAGGCATATAAAAGTTTAGGAAGCCACATACTAAGACTGTTAATAGCTTCAAAGTTCCATAGAGTAGTGAATTTATGTGGAATGGTTTTATTTTTGTTAATGAAAGTATTGTGACTCGTCATCATGTGTCACTACCAGTAAGATTTGACCTTTGGGCTGCACTCCTTGGATTTGACACCCCAATGAAAAGGAGACACTGGAAACGTGGTTCTCCTATAAGAGTTACATTTATTTATTTATTTATTTATTTATTTATTTATTTACATACCTGGTATGTCAAAGTGGGTTCAAATTATTTATATATTTTTCTATTTTCAATTTAACCCTCATAATAGTCTCTAATATAGGAAATATTCTAATTCTAAATTTTACATTGAGAAAATGAGGGTTAGTGATAGAAGATAATTTTTCTAAGGTCATAATGGGTGCAATGGGGTTGCTCAGAAATCTTTCATCACACCATTCACAACTACAGAATTTTACCACAGTAAATGGGACCCCAAATGGCAGAATTACAGGAATAAAGAGGACTTTCGGGACATCAAATTCAAATTTCCTTTATTTTTTAAATGAGAAGTTTGAGTTTATTGAGATATGAAGTTATTCAAGGTCAATGGTAGATACAGACCTAGCCTCCCTAATTCTGTATACCCATCTGACTGCATAGGTTACTTATATTTGCTTTTATAACTAAATATTTTTTCATCCAGATGACTATTACTTTTACTTAGGTAACATTTGAGATATTCAGTATCTACAGAACAAGTAATCTTATGAGGTGTTTATTTAATGACTACATATTTAAAATATAGTTCTGTAAATTTTCAGTGAACCTCTCTTGCTGTTACTGACAGCAAAATCTCATGTGGCTGGTTAAGGCAATATCATTACAAACCATAGTGAAAGCTATCCAAGCACTTGAAATTAAATTGGTTCCTATGCTCCTCAAATTACCAATCTTAAAACAAAATCAGAAACTTGCCAGGATGAGCTTAAATTCTAAAATAGAATGACTCAAAGACTACAACCTAAAGTACGGACTTCTAAAGCTCTCTCTGGAGTTCTAATTAAGGATAATGCTGGTTTCTTCATGAAAGAAAAACACACTTTAAAACTTTGGAGGGCGGGGGGGAGAGCAATAGATCTTAAATCCATGGGAGAACTCAGAAAGAAATACTACATATTAATCCTACTGCTATAATTGAAGCTATTTTAAAGATTTAATTCTCACTCCTCCCTGTTTGCTGAAGGCTAATACTTTTGCATGCCAATGATAAGGTTCAATACCCACATAAGCTCAGAGATGTTTTCCTTAGGGCTTTAGAAAGCAATGCTGTGGATAAAGATAGAATTGCTTTTATTATATGAGGAGGAATTACGTATGCCATATAAAGTATTTTCTTCTTTTAATCATCTCCTTGCCTTTTATTCAAAGTTATTTGAACCTTTCCCACAGAGACACTATTTTATCTTAGATAACTCTATTCTCATCCACTGTGTTTTTTTTGCCATACCTCTGCATAAAAATAAATAAATAAAACATTTTCTAAAAGATAATAAAGTAGATCAGATCTCACACATAGTACAGAATTATCTGTATCATGGACTGTTAGGAAATGTGGTGTTGGTACCTTATAAATTGATTGGTAAGCACTGCATTTAAATAATCTAAATTTCCAATTTTTGTTTTTGTTTTTTAAATCAGAAGATCTGCTAATATTGAGACTGTATTTCTGCATAAATGCAATAGCTCCTACATATGAATGGTCTGTAATGTCTTCGGTTCAACAAATAGCCCCATTCTTGCTAGTAATCCAAATATCCTCCACTGGTATTGTAGATCTTTAATTTTTCTATGCATTGGGCAAACTTTAGCATTTAAACATGTAATATTCATGGCTTTTCTTATCTGTAAGCAAAACTCAACGTCCAGAATATATAAAATATTTTACTTTATTGCTGACCAAATTAATGTAATGTCTTTTGCATGATAGTATGCAGTAACTTGTCATGATGCTACAGAGTGGGCATAGACCATTTCCATGTTCTTCATTTCATCCAGAATTCATCTTTTAAACTCATCATTGCATATTCAATAATTTAATAAAACAAAAATAGCCGAGACCGGTTTGGCTCAGTGGATAGAGCGTCGGCCTGCGGACTGAAAGGTCCCAGGTTCGATTCCGGTTGGGGGCATGTACCTTGCTTGCAGGCACATCTCCAGTGGGGGGTGTGCAGGAGGCGGCTGATCGATGTCTCTCTCTCATCGATGTTTCTGACTTTCTATCCTTCTCCCTTCCTCTCTGTAAAAAATCAATAAAATATATTAAAAAAAAATAAAAAAAAATAAAAAAAAAATATATAAAGAAAAAGCAGATGTTAAAATAATATTTTTTACTTAGAAATATTATCCAAAGAAAAAGTATCCTAATTTAATTCTCCTCAGAGAACATAAGAAACAATAAATAAATCTAGAAAATGATCTGCTTAATAGTGTAATGTTATATTCATTAGTGGCCATGCCATGGTGAAACCATCATGATCATTTAATTAAAAAATTAAAAATGCTATTTTTATAATATGTCTGATAAATATTACATCTATAGCAAAATTGTTCACAACGTGAAAGAAAATCCTTAAATAGAAATTAAATTACACTTTACTTGGAATGTGAATGCACAAGAAATATATAACTTTTTCTAGGGAAGCAGTTTTAGGAAACTCCAATAAACTGTACAAATACTCTGGAGGTAAAAGTGACTAATAGGGTATTTCAAGTAAAATTTAATTAGAAAATGTTAGTAAGTATATTTTTGCATACTCTATTCACTTTTACCACAACTATTTTTATTGTTATATGACAAGGATTTTTCTTTTTTTAATTAATCTTTATTGCTGAGATTATTACAGATGTCCCTCTTCTTCCCCACCCCCCATAGCTCCCCTCCACCCAGTTCCCACCCCACCTCAGGCCCTCACCACCCTATTGTCAGTGTCCATAGGTACTGCATACATGCATATAAGATCTTTATCTAATTTCTTCCTGAAACCACCCCCAGACCCTCTGCTCTCTGAGAATCCTCATTCTGTTCCATTTCTGTGCCCCTTATTCTATTCTATTTACCAGTTTATTTGTTCATCAAATTTTTTATTCATTTGATTTTTAGATTCACTTGTTGATATATATGTATTTGTTATCTCTTTGTTGATCGTATTTTTTTTATTTTTACCTTTTTCTTCTTTTTCCTCTTAAATAATTCCCTTCAGCATTTCATATAATTCTTGTTTGGTGGTGATAAACTCCTTTAGCTTTTTCTTGTCTGTAAAGCTCTTTATCTTACCTTCAATTCTGAATGATAGCTTTGCTGGGTAGAGTAATCTTGGTTGTAGGTTCTTGCTATTCAACACTTTGAATATTTTTTGCCACTCCTTTCTGACTTAGTTTCTGTTGAGAAATCAGCTGACAGTAATACGGGCACTCCCTTATAGGTAACTATTTTTCTCTTGCTGCTTTTAAGATTCTCTCTTTGTCATTTGTTCTTGGCATTTTAATTATGATGTATTTTAGTGTGGTACTCTTTTTTTTAAATAATTTTATTGATTTTTTTTTTTATACAGAGGAAGGGAGAGGGACAGAGAGCTAGAAAGATTGATGAGAGAGACATCAACCAGCTGCCTCCTGCAAAACACCCACTGGGGATGTGCCCACATCCAAGGTACATGCCCTTGACCAGAATCGAACCTGGGACCCTTCAGTTCACAGGCCGATGCTCTATCTGTTGAGCCAAACCAGTTTCGGCTGGTGTGGTACTCTTTGTATTCTTCTTGTTTGAGGTTCTCTGTGATTCTTGGACTTGTAAGTCTATTTCTTTCACCAGGTATAGACATTTTCTGTCATTATTTCTTCAAATAGGTTTTCAGTATCTTGCTCTCTCCCTCTTCTGGCACCCCCATAATTTGGATATTGGTACACTTGAAGTTGTCCCAGAGGCTCCTTCCATATTTTTGGATTTTTCTTTTCTCTTCTGGTTGGGTGTTTTTTGCTTCCTCTTATTTCAAATCATTGATTTGATTCTCAGGATCCTATAGTCTACTGTTGAATCCCTGTATATTATTATTTTTTTATTTCAGTCAGTGGATGCTTAATTTCCAACTGGTCCTTTTCCTTTCTTTCTTCCCTTCCTTCTTTCCTTTCTTTCTTTCTTTCTTTCTTTCTTTCTTTCTTTCTTTCTTCCTTTTCTTCCTTCTTTCTTTCTTTCTTTCTTTCTTTCTTTCTTTCTTTCTTT
>JAAGEH010000018.1:61350024-61439946 GCA_011751065.1 Lasiurus cinereus
TCTTTCTTTCTTTCTTTCTTTCTTTCTTTCTTTCTTTCTTTCTTTCTCTTTCTTTCTTTCTCTTTTTTTATTCTCACTAAGATCCTTGAAAGTCTCACTAAGTTTCTTGGAGGTTTCTAGAAGATTCTTGAGTAACGTTATAACTGTGGTTTTGAACTCTATATCCAGTAGTTTGCTTTCTTCAGTTTCTTTCATTTGTGACATGTTTCTTTGTCTCCACATTTTCACAGCTTCCCTGTGTTTGTTTCTATGTATTGAGTTAATAGAGTGGCATTGTGTAGTAAATGTCTTTTAGGGCCCAGTGGCTGAGCCTCCCCCATCACCTGAGGTGGACACTCTTGGCCATACCCCTTTGTGGGTTGTGTTCACAGTTTTGTTATAGTTGAGCCTTGATGGCTATTGTTGTCAGTGGGAGGAATTGATCTCCAGGCCAATTGGCTGTGGGGACCAGTAGTGACTATTGTGGGATAGCTGCTGTGCAGGAGACAACCATTATGGAGTAGGACATGCTTCACTGGGGCTTTGGTGTTCACTTAGTCGGCCCCTTGAGTGTGTCACTTATGGATGTGAAGAATTATAATCTGGTGTGTTCTCACACTGACCACTGAGTACACTGCTCTTGGGTCTCCAGGAATGTGCAAAGTCAACCACTGTCTAGGGCCAACCAGCAGGAGCTACAGAGACATATGGAGACTTATCTCTGTATTGGGTTTGGAAGTGCCCAGAGGAGGCCCAATTGTGAAGCAAGGCAGACTGCTGCAGGTGCCAGTTCTTGAGCCTTTTATTGATAGATTTGGGGCTTCCTGACCCAGCTGCAATTTGTTTGACAGATTTTTATCATTCATATGCCAAAGCTGCAGTGCACAGCTTGGGTAAGGTTGTAAATTAGGTGGGATTGGGTCTCAGGGAATCACCAGGGTGGAGCAAACAGAAATGTCTGCCAGTCAGCCCTGCACTAATGAGGTCCCAGCACCAGAAAAATGACTGCTGTGAGCACCTCCTTCTGGAAGAAAGCCGCCACTGAGTTCCTGACCTAATGCTAGACAGTCCTTGTATGTGTCTACTTCCCCAAGAGCCTAGTCCAGCACTGGAGGTCAGAGGAAGCAGGACCCTGTAAGTTCAGTTCATAATGTGGGCCTTTTAAAAGGAGCAGCTGAGTCTCCAGCAGCCTGTGTATCACTCAGCCCCAATCAGCACTAATTTTTATAGCCCTTAGTTCTTACTGTCCGTAGGGACTTCTTTCTCCAGCTCTGGAACCCTGGGCTGGGGGTCTGGTTTGGGGCTGGGAACACTTGCTCCTACAGACAGCCTCTACAGAGGCTATCTCTCTCCCGATTAAAAAAGCAACACACTCTAGTGCTGGACAAGCCCATTCTGCACTTCTGCCCCTCTTACTAGTTTCAATGAGCTTTCTTCTTTATCTCTCTAGTTATAGTACTTCCACTCAGTTAGCTTTCCCATGGTTCTGGATGATAGTTGTTCTGTATTTTAGTTGTAAAAATTTTGATGTAGTCGTGGGAGGCAGCAAGTATGGGCATTTACCTATGCCGCCATCTTGGTTCACTCTCTTTTCTTTATTTTTATGAATCTTATAGTCTAGTGGGGGAAGATAAGTAATAAACAACAACAACAACAAGAACAACAAAATATATATATATTTTCCTATCTAATAAAATGGTAATATGCAAATTGACTGTCACTCCAACACGTAAGATGGCTGCCCCCATGTGGACACAAGATGGCTGCCACAAGATGGGCAGCAGGGAAAGCAGTTGGAAGGGACCAGGTCTGCAAGGGAGGGCAGTTATGGGTGATCAAGCCTATAGCAGAGGGCAGTTAGGGGTGACCAGGCTGGCAGAGGAGGAAAGTTGGAGGCAACAGTTGGGGGAGTCCAGGCCTGCAAGGAAGGACAGTTGGGGGCAATCGAACCTGCAGGGGAGGGCAGTTAGGAGTGATTAGGCTGGCAGAGGAGGGAAGTTGGGGGTGACTGGGCCTGCAGGAAGGGCATTTGGGGCTGACCAGGCAAGTAGGGGATGGCAGTTTGGAGACACCAAGGCCTGCAGAGAAGGGTAGTTGGGGGAAAAGGAGCAGACTAGCAGGGGAGAGCAGATAGGGGCGATGAGGCTGGCAGGGTAGGGCAGTTGGGGGAATCAGGCTGGCAGGGGAGGGCAGTTAGGGATATCCAGGCTGGCAGGGGAGGGCAGTGAAGGGTGACCAGGCTGGCAGGGGAGGGCAGTTAGGAGCAATTGGGCTGGCAGAGGAGCAGTTAGGCATCAATCAGGTGACAGAGGCATGGTTAGGGGGTGATCAGCTAGCAGGCAGAAGTGGTTAGGGGCAATTAGGAAGGCAGTCAAGCAATCCTGGATTGTGAGAGGGATGTCCCTCAAGGTGTCTCAGATGGAGAGGGTGCAGGCTGGGCTGAGGGACAGCCCCCTCCCATGCATGAATTTCATGTACAGGGCCTCTAATATGTTTATGTATATGTGTGTGTGTGTGTGTGTGTGTGTGTGTGTGTGTGTGTGTATTTGTGTACATTTAACTGAAAGATTAGTGGTTACAAGGTTTTATGTTAAGAGTGAGGGTGAGGAATAACTATTAGTGGGTACTGGGTTTATTTTGGGGTTTGATACTTATACCTGAACTGGCAGTTGGAAGTTTTCCCCAGGATTGTGTCTCACAAAGTTGAAGAATAAATTTGTGGACCAGAAGATTTAAGCAAAACTGTACAAATTTATTATAA
The DNA here is from genome assembly GCA_011751065.1 of Lasiurus cinereus. Classification (NCBI taxonomy): domain Eukaryota; kingdom Metazoa; phylum Chordata; class Mammalia; order Chiroptera; family Vespertilionidae; genus Lasiurus; species Lasiurus cinereus. Next base: position 61,352,765 of record JAAGEH010000018.1, read on the forward strand.
GTGGATAGCAACTCTCCACATGGGGAAAGGGCCCAATAATGAGTTATTCTTGAAGCTTACTTGTCTAGGGGTTTTATCTATCCTGAGGTTGCTCTTTGTCTAATTATATTACTCTTTGATTTGGTCCTTCTACTTTCCTTGCCTAGCAACAATGTTAAGTTCTACCTGGTGCTCCCCTTCTTCTTTATCCTCTTCCCCATTTCTTGTAACATCCTGCAACTGCAAGATAAACATCCTTGCCATTTGGAGTTCAGCTCTTGAGTTCGGCTCCTGCAGTCATGGCCACACTTTCTTCTTCCATCCCTACCTCTAGTAATCTTCTACATATACAAGACAAGTATTCCTGACTTGAGTCATCCTGTTTTTCTGCAGGACCAGCATTTCTGTGGCTTTAGTAGGCTCCAATAGTCATGCCCATACTTTTTCCTTCCTTTCACCCTTTACTGTGTTTGCCTAACACTGCTTCTAACTCCTCTCAATAAGATATTGTAAAATTACATTATATAGTGATGATGATTTTATAACTCTGTGAATGTACTAAAAAAACACAGAATTGTAAATTTTAAAACAGTGAAATTTATGTCAATATATCTCAATAAAAGCTCTTATTAGAAAGAAATCATGATTATTTATGGCTCAAAAACTCCATGACATTTGCCAAGCTTAGAAAAATATTTAAAGGCATTTATATGGCTTTTGAAAACTCAGGTTTTAAAGGACGGTTTCTAACCCCATTTGCTACCAGTCTACCTGTCACTATGCTTACTCACATGCCAAACATTTTTGCCTTAGTGGTTTTACTATTTCTATTCTGCTTTCTAGAAAGCCACTGCCCTGAAGAGTTTCACAGTCCATTCTTTCTTTTATTTCATTGAAATCTCTACTTGAATTGTAAAATTTTAGAAGCAACTTTCCTGAACATAGTACTATCTGAAATATCACAGATTCTCCACTTTCCGCACCTATCCATCCATCTATAGTATTTATATGTCATTTTACAACACTTAATACTTCTTAAAATTTTATAATTAAAATGAAAACATCTATTAAGGTGTTTCCATTCTTCTTCGGTAGAATGAGTAAAGTCTCTATTTTATTTACTTATATGGTTCTGGCATTTTTAATGAGTTAACAAATAGATAAAAGAGAATGAATACATTGAACATGTTGAGTATATTAGGAGTAATAAACTTTAAATCTTAGTTTTCTCATTTGTAAGATGTGAATAATATTATTTCATGCTTGAAGATAGTTTGAGGTTGAATAAAATAAAATGTGTAGCTCAAACCGGTTTCGCTTAGTGGATAGAGTGTCGGCCTGTGGACTGAGAGGTCCTAGGTTTGATTCTGGTCAAGGGCATGTACCTTGGTTTCAGGCATATCCCTAGTGGGGGGCATGCAGGAGGAGGCTGATCAATGTCTCTCTCTCATCGATGTTTCTAACTCTCTATCCTTCTCCTTTCCTCTCTGTAAAGAAATCAATAAAATATATTTAAAAAATAAAAAATAAAATGTGTAGTATACTTGGTATATACTCTGATTAACTATTTGAATAGATAAGGTTGCTGAGCCAACTGTTTCTCAGTAGACATTTTAAGGGTTCTGAATTTTGTCACACCATTATGGACACAATTACATAAAAACACTGATAACTTGCCTTATCTTGAAAATATCTGTACTTTCTGTATTTAAATTCTAAGAAATGAAAGAAAAAGAGACAGAAGACAAGAAACAAAACATTCAAGTTTTAAATATAACATACTTTGAGATCCTGAAGATAGTTGTTAGTGATTTCTTGAATTGCCTCACTTAATGTCACAAAAGGCCCTAGAGTGCTTGGATTACTGGTCCCAAAGTATTTGCTAAGGGAAAGACTTATTTGGGCCTGCTGATTTATCCTTAGGAATAATCTACAGAAGGACAACTTGAGTGCTGAACCAATTTTATGCTGTCAACATCTAAAAGAGTGTTGCCCAAAGGAGAGCATAAAAGCTAAAGGTCTGAAAAGTCTGTACATTTTCTTGCTGTTTATGAAAATAATAGCAACATTGCTATGCTGCAGTTTCTTCTTCCCCCAAAAAAATAAAAATCTCAGTTTTGAATAAAATATTGCCAAGTGGACAAGCATGGGAATATGTGTTTTAAAGGGGTGTTTGAACCATGCAATCATTTATTTGGATTAGACTATAGCAAAGAACAAAACAGATATTATTTCTTCATGAAGATTGGAATGCTACAGGGCATATTGACATTTTAAAAAATCTAGTCAAATATTTATACAGAACATACAAAATCCTTCAACAACTTGGGTTTGAACTGCAATGTCTATTTGTGGATTTTTTCAATAAACACTGTAAATGTATTTTTCCTTACTTATCTCATTGTAAGAATACAGTATATAATACATACAACATACAAAATAGGTGTGAATTGATGTTTACATTGCAGTAAGGTTTCTAGTCAAGAGTTGGTTATTAGTAGGTACATTTATGAGAAGTTCATTTATACATAGATTTTTGGCTACACTGAGAGTTTGCCCACCTCTCCCCCCAAACCCTGCATTATTGAAGGGTCAACTGTATATTAAAAAGTGTTATATATTAGGCTGAAATAACAACTACATCTATAGTCCAAAGAGAGAAAAAACAGTACTGCTAGAAATTGAAATTATAGCTAGGGCATATTTCATTGCTGGAGTAAAATTTAGGTAGAGGTATACAAATGTACTTGGAGGTACCAGGCAACATGAAGTAGGTGTGAGTTTGAAACCATAATCAAAGGAGCAGCATGCTCACATTGCTGAGAGAAGACCTAATTGTGCCTAGTTAAAGAAGTATAACATAACTGGGAAATAGATCCGAAGTGCGCACATTTTCCAAGATGAGTCTAGAGCAGTGGTTCTCAACCTTCCTAATGCCGTGACCCTTTAATACAGCTCCTCATGTGGTGGTGACCCCCAACCATAAAATTATTTTCGTTGCTACTTCATAACTGTAATTTTGCTATTGTTATGAACTGTAATGTAAATATCTGATATGCAGGATGTATTTTCATTGTTACAAATTGAACATAATTAAAGCATAGTGATTAATCACAAAAACAGTATGTAATTATATATTGTGAAATATTTATTTCTAATTACAAATAAATGAAATTTTGTCTTGAATCGTGGTGTTGCATGGGCAACAGTCTTCATATAACAACAGTAAACTACATTGCTACATTTTGCTACACTGAGGAGCGGTGTGTTGGTTCCTAAGACCATGGGAAATATGTGTTTTCCGATGGTCTTAGGCGACCCCTGTGAAAGGGTCGTTCGACCCCCAAAGGGGTCGCTACCCACAGGTTGAGAACTGCTGGTCTAGAGGAACAAGCAAAGACAAGACCTTCTAAAACTTTTCTATTTTTTGCATTGTTGAGTTCATGTTTAAATCACTTAGGGATTTGTTGTTGCTGTTTTTAATAGTCTTATGTAAGAGGCTACCACAATCAGCTTGTATTTGAACAATTATTGGTATTTTTTTTTAAAGACTACGGCTTCATTCCCAGTAGTAGATAAGTTGGATTAGACTGGGGTGTTAGGGTAGTATGAATAAATAGAGATGAATAGACTATAGACTTAATTTAGAGATTGAATTGACAGAATATAAAGTGAGAGGGGGGAAAATAATAATAAAATCAAATTATTTACTAAGAAATGTGTATTGGTGGAGGCTCTTGTGTTGACTGTGAGATCAATCCCACTTCATAAGCCTCTTATTTGGGTCAATAATCAATATTCTTGAGGTTTTCCCAAAATCTAAACATTAATAACTCTTTTTACTGGTTGTTTACATGCTCTACTTTGCATTATAAGTACTTCTTACAAGACAACACACTTGATCTTTTAAATAACAGTTAAATAATTATCATTATTTTCACAATTTTAAAATGAACATCAGGGCTTAGAAAAGTCACTTAACTTGTTCAAGGACTTCCAGCTAATATGTGGCAAAAGCTTCACTCTAATTCATGTTTGTCCTATTCAAAAGCCATTGTGGCCATAGTTGTCAACCTAAGTCAACATGTGTCATCTAAAGTGCTAGTTAAAATACACATTCTGAGATATCAAACTCAGTGTTTTGATTCTGTGGATGTGAAATTGGCCCTAGGTTTTGGTATTTTCAATATCTGCACCAAAAGGAATCAGATAAAGACCACACTTCCAGAAACTGGCAGTAACTCTAACATATTTTTTTTTGGAGGCATGTGGGTATGTGAGGTAAAGGGTCATAGCCCTACATTTCTGTAACACTTCAAATTTGATTTGGAAAGCTGCCTACTTCTTCCTTGTTGGGATTTTACAGAAAACTATATCAGCTTGAAAAACTAGTATTCTCTCTTTTTTCTTTCTTTTTTTTAAATTAATGTATTACATGTGTACATATCTTCCCATTGTCCCCTTACCCCACTCCCATACATGCTCTCACTGCCCAGTATCTTACGTCTACTGGTTATGCTTATATGCATGCATACAATATTTCCGTTGATCTCTTATCTACCCCAATTAATCTTCCCACTGTAATTTGACAGTATGTTTGATGCTTTACTGCCTCTGTATATATCCTTTTGTTCATCAGTTTATAATGTTTTTTATTATCCATAAATGAATTACATTATGTGGTATGAACTTTCATTGACTGGCTTATTTCACTTAGCATAATGATTTCCAGTTCCATTTAGGTTGCTGCAAATAGTAAGAATTCCTTTTTTTTAATGGCAGCATAGAATTCCATTGTGTAGATGTACCATAGTTTCCTGATCCAGTCATCCGCTAAAGGGCACCTAGGCTGTTTCAAAATCTTAGCCATTGTAAATTATGCTGCTATGAACATAGGGGTGCATATATTCTTTCTGATTGGTGTTTCTAGTTTCTTAGGATAAATTCCTAAGAGTGGGATTACTGGGTCAAATGGGAGTTACATTTTTAGTTTTCTGAGAAAACTCCATACTGTTCTCCATTGTGGCTACACCAGTCTGTATTCCCAGCAGCAGTGTACTAGGGTTCCTTTTTCTCTGCATCCTCACCAGCACTTGTTGTTTGTTGATTTGTTGATGACAGCCATTCTGACAGATGTGAGATGGTATCGCCTTGTCATTTGGATTTGCATCTCTCAGATAATTAGTGTCTTCCAGCATGTTTTCATTTGTTTCTTGGCCTTTGTTCTGTCTTCTTTTGAAAAGATACTATTAAGGTCCATTGCCCATTTTTTTATTGGATCATTTATCTTCCTTTTATTAAGTTGTATAGGTTGCCTGTAGATGTTGGACATTAATCCTTTATCAGTGATAACATTTGTAAATATGTTCTCCCATACAGTGGACTTTCTTATTGTTTTGTTGGTGGTTTATTTTGCTGTACAAAATATTTTTATTTTGATGTAGTCTCATTAGTTTATTTTCTCTTTAACTTCCATTGCCCTCGGGGGAGTATCAGTGAAGAAGTTTCTTCGACATATGTCTGAGATTTTGCAGCCTGTGGATTCCTCTAGTATTTTTATGGTTCCTGTCTTATATTTAAGTCCTATATCAATTTTGAGTTTATTTTTGTGTTTGGTATAAGTTAGTGGTCTAGTTTCTTTCTTTCTTTTTTTTTTTGCGTGTATCTGTCCAATTTTCCCAACATCATTTATTGAAGAGACTGTCTTGACTCCATTGAATGTTCATGCCTCCTTTGTCAAATATTAATTGAGCATATTGGTTTGGGTCAATATCTGGATTCTCTATTCTATTCCATTGGTCTATATGTCTGCGCTTGTGCCAGGACCAGGATGTTTTGAGAACAGTGGCTTTGTAATACATTTTGAAATCTGGTATTGGGATCCCACCTACTTTATTCTTCTTTCTCAGGATTGCTGTGGTTATTCGGGGTCTTTTTTTTATTTCAGATGAATTTTTGAAGAGTTCTTTCTAGGTCTGTGAAATATGCTGTAAGTATTTTAATGGGAAGTGCATTGAATCTATAGATTGCTTTGGGTAGTATGGACATTTTAATAATGTTGATTCTCCCAATCCATGAGCATGGTATATTCTTCCATCTGTTTACATCTTCCTCTATCTCTTTTTTCACTGTGTCCTGAAGTTTCTCTTATATAGTTATTTTACCTCCTTAGTTAAGTTTATTCCTAGGTATCTTAATTTTTCTTTTTTTTTTTTTGGTGTGATAGTAAATGGGATTTTTTAGTCTCTCTTTCTGTAAGTTCATTATTGGTGTTAGAAATGCCATAGATTTCTTGGTATTAATTTTGTATCCTGCTACATTGCCAAATTCATTAATTAAATCAATTAGTTTTGGAACGGAGTCCTTTGGATTTTTATGTACAGTATCATGTCATCTGCAAATAAGGACAGCTTTACTTCTTCTTTTCCAATTTGGATGCCTTTTATTTCTTCTTCTTGTCTAATTGCAATGGCTAATACTTCCAGTACTATGTGGAACAGGAGAGGTGAGAGTGGGCATTCCTGTCTTGTTCCTGTTCTTAGGGAAAATGGTTTTAGTTTTTGCCCATTGAGTATGATGTTAGCTGGGGGTTTATCATATATAGCTTTTATTATGTTGAGGTATGATCCTTCTATTCCCACCTTGTTGAGAGTTTTTATCAAGAAAGGGTGTTGGATTTTGTCAAATGCTTTTTCTTTTGATATGACTATGTGATTTTTATCTCTCAATTTGTTTATGTGATGTATCACATTTATTGATTTTCAGATATTGTACTATCATTGCATTCCTGGGATAAATCCTACTTGGTCATGATATATGATCTTTCTTGGTCATGATATATGTACTACTGGATCTGATTTGCTAGAATTTTGTTGAGGATTTTGGTATCTATGTTCATGAGGAATATTGGACTGTAATTCTCTTTCATGTGTTGTCTTTATCTGGTTTTGGTATTAGGGTGATGTTGGCTTCATAGAAGGAGCTTGGAAGTGTTCCTTTGTCTTGAAGTTTCTGGAATAGTCTGAGGAGGATAGGTTTTAATTCTTCCTTTAATGTTTGTTAAAATTCCCCTGTGAAGCCATCTGATCCCGGGCTTTTTGTTTGCTGGAAGGTTTTTGAGGACTGCTTCCATTTCTTCCATAGTTATTGGCCTTTGAGATGTTTAGATTCTTCCTGATTGAGTTTTGGAAGGTTATATTTTTCTAGGAATATGTCCATTTCCTCCAGGTTTTCCAGTTTGTTGGAATAGAGTTGTTCATATATTTTTTACAATCCTTTGTATTTTGGTGAGGTCTGTTGTTGTTTCCCCTCTTTCATTTCTGATTTTGTTTATTTGGATCCTCTCTCTTTGCTTCTTGGTAAGAAAACTAGTATTCTCAATACTCAAATCTGCTAAAGTTTATCGGTGCCCAAGCATCTGGAAAACCAGTATAGTGATGAAAGTTTCAGTATTCAAGTTGCTATCTTTAATTTTCCTAGAAGATATTTTGCCTCCTGAGATAGAGGTAGCTTAAAAGCAATGGGAAGAAGACAAGCTGGATCCTAGAACACTGCGTTAGAAGAGTTTCTATCAAATAATCAATAGCTACATGAAGTATATATGGAATATAAATTTCATTCTGTAGTAGTATTTGTCAGCACATTCTTCTACTTTAAGACTTACTCTAATTTTTACATCCACTGTAAATAGTGATAGAATCTAGTGCAATTGCACTGTACACTTATGTCAACAACTTCTCGGTTAGATTAAACTTTCCATTTATTTGACACATAGGTAATAAAAAAAATGATGCTTATAATAATAAATTATGAATAAAGTGTTCTGGAAACTATAATCAATAATATTTGAAAATTTCACATTTTCAGATGACAAGGCTATTCTTAGCTTGTGCCTTTCTATTATGCTTAAATCTACAAACTCCATATTATTTTAATTAATAATATCTTTCCAGAAACTATAATAGAGGACAAAAAAGGAGATGTTAGTTTTCAAAAGGACATTAATGTTTAAAATAAATTTTAAACATCCAAAATTATTCAAACTTATTCACATGACTTTGTCCACTTTGTATTATTTGACAATTTTAAAACTAACTAGAATCCCAGTGCACTGAATTCGTGCATGAATACAGTCCCCTAGGCCTGGCCAGCAATTAAAGCAGGAGCATGTGGCATAGAAGGCAAGTCCCAGCTGACCTCTGGGCAGCTCCTGAACCGCTGGGTCCCCACGTGTCCCCCTCTGCCTGGGTCATGGCACCCAAGTCTGCATGTGACGATGCTGTGAGTGTAGCCAGATTCTGTGGGCTGGGGCAGCATAGGCTTCTGAGCCACCCAGCTGTGCTGCACAGAAGTTGAGCATGCAGCACGCTCTCTCCCAGCCAGCCTCGCAGACCAGCTCCTGCGCAAACCCACAGGGAGCCCAACCAGCTCCTGCTATCCTTGCAGCTGTGACCTGCTCACCTGGAAGAGGCCGTGCCAGTACAGGGTAGGCTCCTTGCAGGCACCTGGCACCTGAGCATGGGGCTTTGCCAGTGCACATGATCCCTGGTGTCCTGGGGGATGTTAGCAGGGGGAGTGAGAGTGAGCTCAGCAGACACCCTGCATTCCCTCCATACTTCGGTCCCTATGACTCTCACCCCCTTGTAGCTGGCAAGAGGTCATAGAATCCTGTCCAGACACCATGGAAAGTTGGTCAACACCACCCAACCCCAGTCTGCCATCCCAGCCCAGAGCCTAGACCTGATTGGGCAATCATGGCCTCCTGGCTACTGGTCACATTTGTGGGGCAGTTTGGCCTCCACATGTACCCACCTTGTTTTGGTGCTGCCCACTCACCTGCTCCACAATCCTGCTGCTGTCCTGCTCTCATCAGGGCTCCAATGGCACTGCCTCCACTGATGCGCACAGCAGCCAGCACTGCATTGCTGATGCCCGCCATGTTCTGTGCCACCCCCTGGTGGTCAGCGCACATTATAGTGAGCAGTCAATCTCCAGGTTGAAACTCCTGCGAGCAATTTGCATTTAGGCTTTTATTATATAGAATACTATTGCAATGGATAATAACTCAATTAATAGAATCATTAATGCATGCATTACCACAACCATCAATTATCTTACTGGGAAGAATTAAATGGAAATAGTACACAAGGATGCATAAAAGAAAAACAGAATTTTATATCACTTATAAGTACTCTTAGTTTTAACAGATGGCTGAGAAATGAAAATAAGATGCTATTACAGTGGTACCTCGAGATACGAGTGCCCTAACATCTGAGATTTTTGAGATACGAGCCGTTGAGCGAGCGATTTTTTGCTTTGAAATACGAGCAACATTTGAGATAGGAGTAATCGTGTGGATCGGCCCGCTGCACACGACCCACCAGTTTACCGCTACTCTAGCCTCTCATAGTTTCCCACGCCTCAAGGTTACGGAACAAATTAAGCTCATATCTCGAGGTACCACTGTATAAAGGCTTTGACTAAAGGGGTTACAAATATAGACTATAGGGGGGGAAAAAAGCAGATTCAGATCTTTATTATGCCATTCACTAGTGGGGTGTACCTGGGACAATATTACATAACATTCCTGAACTTTGTGAGTTTTTTTGTTTGTTTGTTTTGTAGCTGGGAAAATATTATTCACATTGGCTTTACTATAGAAAGTCATTTGAAGCAATGTAAGTGAATTCTTGGGGTGGTATTTTACACATAGCCCTCATGAGTAATCAGACAGGGGCTTTCAGTTTCCCAAATTAAAATAACTATGCATAATGCATAGACAGAGACATTAAGGTGGGGAAGGCTTAGGGTGGGGAAGTAGAGATGGGTTAGACAAAGTCAATGGGGTGGAAATGGGGACATATGTAATACTTTCAACAATGGAGATTTTTAAAAATCCTGTTCTGTACTTACCACATCTAGGACTTAGGGAAGATTACTGAAAACTGAAATTCATTTTCTTCACCTGCAAAAAACAAACAAAACTAATGATTCTATCAACTTTACAAAATGGGTTCTGAAAAGTTTCTTCATGGAACAGTGTCTAATCCTTTTAGGATCTCAATCAATTGTGATTGTCAAAGCACATTCTGTTTTTTCAGAAGGCAGATTTATGATTACTGCTCATAATGTGTTTGTCTGCTTATGTTCCCTAAGCAAAATTATAATCCCAGTTTAGTCACCACTAAGAAATAATTATATCTTGGCCATATAATTACCTTGCTATAAGTGAGTGTTGATTAAGAGAATCTGAAAATACATTAGAAAAATAATTTTACTTAGAATAAAATGATAAATGCATCCTAAGAATAAATTTTAATGTCTTTTAAAATGGCCCTGACTATTTCTCCCACTAACTTTGACTAAACTTACTAATAATTATAATTAAGCAAACCCAAATATTTTATGTGAAAGTATAATATTAAACTTATTTTATTTTATTTTATTTTATATTCATAAATATTTTGCAAAGCTGCTGACGATTCAGTGTGCATTTTTGAGGGCATCTCTATCATGCACATCAATCAAAATGAGCAAGGGAGTTGTAAACCATCATGTCTGTAATTGACAGGAACTTTTTTTTAAGATAGCTTTCTATTTATGCCTGAGGAGGATACAAAGAACACAGTGGATTATCATTACTTTTGCTATCTAAAGCACACATAATGCTGATAAAAATTCTGGCCCAGAAGATAAAACATTATAAAAACTCTAGGAGCACTGTTAAAGATAAAAACATTATAAAAACACCAGGAACATTGTTATCAGGTGGGAAGAACAAGATAAACATATACATTCAGAAATAATGCTATAGAACAAACATCCATATCGCAGCTCTGCATTAACATACCTGGAGAGTGTCATTAATCCTGAAGAGACTATCAATACTCCTAGGATGTGAAGTACATATTTATGGACAGTGCTCTTTGACAGAGAGTGAATGACATTTTACTTAACATAACTCACAAAGCTAAGTACAAGTATATCTTGAGCTTTTATATAACCTGGCAAATTTCAGGCTAGGGATGGCATTAGTTGTTGATGTTCACTTTCCTTTATGTAGGAAAAGATACAAAAAATACTCAACCGGTTTTAGTTCTAGGAGTGCTAGACTTGTAAAAACATTGTTATCATGAAAGAAAAGGTCACTGGTTTTCTAACCACATAGACTTAGCACCACCATAAAAGTGAATTCATTTTATAAAATGAATGATGAGCCAAGAAGGTCAGAGTGGCTTGAAAAGAACAATAGCAGGTCATGAGCTTATAAATCTTGGAAGAACTTCCTTTCATTTACAAGGCCACAGTTATTATACAATTTTCAAAGTGAAACAAGCAATGGGAGGCCATTCATGCTGATAAAAGGTACCAATTAAAACTTTAAAAATATTGAGTGTAAAATGTTACCAAGTTTGTATCTGAAAATGTGTAAAAAAAGAACATAGTACATTTATGCCATTTTGCAAAACGTAACACAGATTCAAGGGATTAATGAATGCATAATTAAATAATGTGGATTATTTTCCATTAATATAAAGGCAATCAATCCAATTTAACTTTTACACTGTGTTTTGACCACCACTCTGCTTACTTTTAATAAATTTTAGTTTGTTTAATTATAACTTAAAATAATCAAGTTTCAATAGAAAAAATGAAGATAATTATGAATATTTCTTTAATGCTATTAATTTGTTTTCCTATAAATGTTAAATTTTACCATCATAGCAGGAAATCACCATTCCAGAGTACCTCTGTGATATTTTATTTTTTGTGTATTCTGAGGAGACGTGGGAATTATACACACACATCACATCATATCACAAAATATAATTTATTCCATTGTAGGTATTTGTCAATACATCTTATTTCAAAGAATTTATGATAAAATTCTATAAAATGCAGTCAGATAATTTTGCATTTCTTAACTCTATGATATGTACCATAACATTTGAATATACTATATACAAAATCAAATTGGTAAATTAGTGAATAGAGATTTAATTTTTTAGCATGTTTAATTGCATGAAATGTTTCTCATTGGATTTGAGCAGTGACTGTTTTTGTTTCTATCAAGCATATAAATAAAATTAAATTTCAATTTAAGCTCTTATATATAAAGAGCTTGGAAGTCATGATTCCCTTCCCTTAAAATAAGCAAATAATAAAAAAATGAACATACTAAAAAATCAATGAGTTTCAGAAAATTGAGATTACAGTATAAACTGCCACCTCTGAAGGTAATTAGTTCAAAGAGGAAGTAAAGATCTGCTTCTTTGGAGCCAAATTGCTGGATGCATTCACTGGTCAGAACACTGAAATTGTAATTTTGACAAGTTGCTGGAGGGTGAGATTATACTAGCATGAGAATGAGAAATTATAGTGGGCCACAGTCTTGGAAGACTTGAAATTTTTGTAGATTTAATGTCCAAAATCTCCTCTAGGCTCTCGTGTTGAAGATTCAAAGCATATAGCTTCTATCAGTGGCATGGACAGAAGAATAATCCTCATGATTACATCAGGAACATATTCTATCAGAAAGGCCTACTATCCATGAAAAAAAGACCTTACTGGAGCCTTATTTCAATTGCAGTCTCATCTAGCCTGCTGTCTTCCCCTAAAAGAGGGAAAACACTATACCATCAGATAAATGTACTTGAAGGTCCACTGACATGAATCCAATAAAGATTAAGATCTAATAATAAAATTATAGAACATGTTCTCTTCCTCCCACTTTCCAACCAAAGAAGCATGGTTCCACTATAATGACAGTGTGTTATAGCTGAAAGAGCTGAAGATGCAAACCATCTCAGATATGAAATCTCTAGTCAAGAAGGAAGTCATTTGCATTCCCTGAAATCCCTATGGAGGAGGAAAACCTTCATTTACTCTATGAGGTCATCCAGGTGACTGAAGAATTAAACTGACATACAACAAATTTACAAGATTAAAGCATATAATATATTTAGCATTTTTATTTGTACACAGGAGTGTTCATAAAAAAAATAAAGACCCATACTCAGATATACCAGAGATATTGGGAATATAAGACAGGGAATTAAAAAAAATGATTCATATGATAAGGGTCCTAATGGAAAAAAACTAGACAATATGTTAGGACCATATGGATGGTGTTAGCAAAGAGAAAAAGTTTAAAGAGGAATTGAACAAAAATACTAAGGATTAAAAGCACTAGAACAGAAATAAAGAATCCTTATGATGAATTAATTATCAGACTGGACACAACTGAATGAAGCAAGAATGAGCTTGAATGAAGGTCAACAAAAACTTCCCAAAATGAAAACATAAAGAAGCAAAAAAAAGGAGAAAAAAGACCAGAAAATTCAAGAACTGTAGAACATTTACAAAATGTGTAACATATGTGTAATTGGAACACTAAAAGGAGAAGAAAGAGAGGACAAAGTAGAATAAATATCTGAAGTAATAATGGCTGATAAAAATCAAAAATTAATTATAGATAGCAAAATACTGATTTTTGGGAGATCAGAAATCATCACCTGATATATATGCCAAATAAAAATATATATCATAGCATATCATATTCAAACTGCAAAAACAACTAAAAAGACATGGACAAAAATGTTGAATATGATGGAGGTAAAAAACAGTAACAACAGCAACAAAACCCTCCACACTTAACCTGTAGAGAAAATAGATATTGCTAGTCACTTCCATCATTCTATCATTCAGTAGAATAACTAAGATCTGAGTGTTGGGTGTTGGCAGACAATTCTTCCTGTGATGCTTCAGTAAATGAATTAATAATTTCCTTTTAAAAGGAAGAACGATATTGAATCTCCAGTAACCATATGGCAAAGGCTATAATATTTAAATTTAGAAACTTCATACTTTGAAAAACTTGACACTTAGAAAGTAATATTTCTACCAGGATTTAATAGTCTAGACACTGACTATATCCACCCTAAAAATATCTGAACTTTCATAATAAAAAAAAGGAAAATTGTGTTTATTAGTAAAACTATTTTGTGAATGGAGCCTGAGAAGTCTTAATAAATTCCCCATGAATTATGGTATTTGTCTCCATCAAGCCAATCACTTCAGTGTAATATAAAGTTTTGATAGACAAATCAGAGTAGGTCAAAAAACAAAAAATCGATATTTATCTAAAGGAATTTAAGTAACTTAAATTCAACTCTAAAGCTGCCATGATAAAAGATAATGACACCTCCTACAAAACTGAAGCTTTTTTTTAAAAATATATTTTATTGATTTTTCACAGAGAGGAAGGGAGAGGGATAGAAAGTCAGAAACATCGATGAGAGAGAGACATAGATCAGCCGCCCCCTGCACACCCCACACTGGAGATGTGCCCACAAGCAAGGTACATACCCCCGACCGGAATCGAACCCAGGACCTTTCAGTCCGCAGACCGACGCTCTATCCACTGAGCCAAACCGGTCTCGGCAAAACTGAAGCTTTTAAAGCAGTTATAGATAAAACTTGAGAGGTGTGTTATTGTTTCTATTGTCTGTTTGTCATTGCTTCCATAGCAAACTGGATGTGAGGTCTATATTTATTATACTCTGTATTCTAGTTACTGTAGAGAATTACTAGGATTTTTTTTTTCTCTTTCAATCGTTTCTTTTCAAGTGAAGACAGCAATATAGAAGAATGGACTTGGCACTATTTGGAGATTGAGCTAAGGGTCAAAAAGAAAAATAGAGACTTGCATATTTTGTAGCAGCTCTTTAATTTAGATTATGTCTGATGTGATAATGTATAGAAGGGTACACACACTTTAATAAAAAAGGAAAAAAATGGATGAATGAGGTATAGCACTAATTGAGTGCCCTCAATGTAGCAGGCAGTTTTCAGTGATTCCCAAATATTAAAGTATTTCATTCTTAAGAAAACCATGTGAGATATTATTATCATCATTTTTATTATTATTTTATCCCATTGTTATTCATATTCTACTGAAGAAAAAAATAGGGTACAAAAAATCAGAGTAGGCAGAGATATAAAAAATAGAGATAAAATAGCCAGTACCTGGTTCAAGGTCACATTACTCATCATCAATGAATTCATGAGATTTCACAGAACTCTCAATCCAGAGTTTTCCCTCTTAGATTCTATGCTATGCTGTCTCTCAAGGAGAGCCATATGACAGCAAGACACAAACTGACCAATAAAGAGAGAAGAATGGTAAATATTGTTCCTATACCAGAAATGTTTAGTAATCCAAGTTCATAAAATGCCTGCCTGATTGCCCCTAACTGCCTCTCCCTGCCTGCTTTATTGCTCCTAACCGCTCTGCCTGCCTGCCTATCTCACCCTCAACTGCCCTCCTCTGCTGGCCAGTTTGGTTCTGATTGGTTGGTTTCTATGCCAATTGCCATCTTTGGACTTGTCTATGAGGCCTGATTAGAAAGGCAGGGTTGATCAGCAGCCCGGTGGAGGCCTGGAGAGAAATGGGGGTGTGCTACTGGCCAGACTGGGAGAGTAAGAGAGAGTCAAGTGCTGATCAAAAGCTGCAAGAGTGGCCATGGATCAGTCCCTGCTTCTCTCTTCAAGCATTTCTCTGGCTCTGAAACAGAGCTCCCTCAGCAGTCAGTGCTGGGTTATTTTTTAGGATAGTACTACAGATATCTCCCCTCCCCTCCTTCACCCACATTCTCCCAGCCCTCCCTCTACCTCATATTTTCTGTGTCTATGGGTTATGTCTATCTACACTAAGACAAGGGAAACATGCAAATTGACCATCACTCTGCTAAGCCCACCAGCCAGTCAGAGGGAGTATGCAAATCAACCCAACAAATATGGAAGTTAATTTGCATATGCAGTAATGGAGCCAAGACTGAAGACAGCATAGAAGGAAGAGGCAGGGAAAATGGAAAGCAGAGAGGTGGTGGCTGTGGGAGGAAAAGCGTGGGGTGGCAATGGAAGGAAGCCCACCTTGGAGGGCTTTGTTCACTTTTCTGCTTTGCTCAGGTCTCAGGAAGCTTTATTCTTGCAGGAATCTTCCTGCAACAGGCCTCTAGTAAGTATATAGGTTCTTTGGTTTAACTCTTCTCATCCCCACAAATGCACATTGACGTATGTCAGCCTGTTCCAGGCCTCCATATTTTAGGTCTTTGTTAGTCAATTCATTCTGCTCATTAAATCACGTTTTGAATTAAAGTTCTCAGTTTCCTCCAAATATTCTCCAGGTTATATCTTCTTTTATCAAACAGTCCTAATCCTGCTCATTAGCACTTTCTCTAGATGCCCTAAACTTGAGAATGACCTTTAATATTAAAAGAGACAGTATAACTCTTTGTGAAGGGTTGCATAGTGGAAATATTTCAGCATGGAATCTGGAAACAAACTGCTATTTGCCTAGTTACATGATGGGTCCACTTCACAATTTGTTTGAAGAAATATATTTCTAGATGACCTGCTGTAAAATATTCCTAGCAGATCTCGTGGTGTGGAAGATTCAACACTGATAAGAGCGGGGAAAACTTGTGGTCTCATGAGGGCTTCTTTTAGTGTAAGATTTTAAGTTATTCTCCACATGGAATCCTACCAACTAATATATATATATATTTTTTTTGAAAATCACTTCTGTTAAAATTCATAAACAAAACTATTATTTTTTCAGAAAGAATGATATTCAATCATTCAAAAATACATATGGCTATAACATATGTAAATGAAAACATAAATTATTTTTGAAATAATAAATCTATGTGTTTTGGTTTTTTTTTCTCAGATATTTTTTATACCTTTTTTTATGCAAATAATTTAAGTGGTATTTTTGGTAAATAAAAAAAAAAATCCAAATACTTCTTTTTTCACTTTTATTTCTTCCTATTTTATTCAATTTTTATAAAATTAAAGCATCTAAAATTAGGCAACATAGCAATATTTTATGATAAAAATATAGTAATGAGAATATTAAAATTCAAAATAAAAGAGAATTGATTCTCTAGTAATCAGAATTTAACAACTCTGTGTGCAAAATAAAACAGTTATAACAGATATTAAAATGTCATAAATTCATTAAATGAGGAGTCATCTAAACTCATGTTTTAAAATTTTACAGGTTTACTACTAAACATTGTCATAATGAATATACCCTGAAACACACCATCACCCTCATATTTATCACAAATTAACAGAAATAGACAAACATTAGTGAGGCAAATCATGTTATTAAACTGGTGGATTACAGACAGAGTGTCATGGTGATGGCACACAGACCAGCTCTGTCAGTAGGCAAAGGGGAGCATAATTAGATTTTATGTCTCACAGGAGAATCTAGAAAGTGTCCATGGGAGAGTTCTTTTTTCCCATTTATTTTACTGTCAAAGAATAAAAAGTGACTTTATGAAAGGAAACTATAATATCTATCTATCTATCTATATATATGAAAATTGTTTTGAAGTTCTGATTTTTAGGTAAATATTTATACTTAGTTATTATATGGCCTTTACTAATTAAATGGAAATTGACACATCTATTGGGTGTGCAGACCTAGAATTTTAAAAATGTGAATTCTAAGTAGAGTAAAATCACACTAATAATCTTTTAGTGCCTTTCCTTTAAATCTGTTTTATATATCCACAGTTAGCCAAAATCCTTGACTTACACATAATTGTTATAATGTCTTTTTCAAGAAAAAAGTAGGAATGTTGAGTCTGATTTTAGAAATTACATCTAGAACTCCTGCATGAATAGAGATCATTTTTATTTATATGGAAAACATCATCAATTAGATATTCTAAAGAATCATAAAAACGTGAAGAATGGCAACTAAATTTAAGGATTCTGTATTAAATGGAGAATCCTTTTAATCTTCTTTTATGCACTTTACATAATTATTTTTTCTAACTATAATCTTCAGAAATACTGGGTATAACACAGTTGTAACTGTTTTTATAACAACATATTTTCTAATTTAATCTTTGCCATCTATATCTTTAAAACTATCAGATCACACAGGAGAATTATTTTAAATCTTTCGATCAGAAATTCTTTGTGTCTTTCATATTTGAAATGAGCACCTTAAAGAATATTTCACAATTTCGTATAGGTGTTCCAAGCTTTGGAGAGTACATATATATTTATGCAAGCATTCATAATGAACTGGCCATATTTATTTTATTATATTGAATGTAGGCTGATATTCTTTGAAATCTTGACACTGCTGTTAGTAATAAATGAGTTACATAAACTTAAACATTTCTTTATCTCTGTAAAATCTTAATCCTTATTATAAAATAGAGTGGGATATGAGTTCAATTTTACAAAAGGTTGAGAAATTTGAAAATCTATTCATTTGTGTCAAGTGTTTTATCAGTGTGGTTTTGTTGTTGTTGTTGTTATGATTTTATTAGATAAGATTCAATACACTCATCTCATAAATCTATATTTCAATTATGGGACTTTTGTTTTGCTACTAGAGGCCCGATGCATGAATTTGTGCATGGATGGGGTCCCTTGGCCTGGTTGGCAATAAGGGCCTATCTGGTCTGGCTGGCCAGGGGGAGGGACTATGGGAAATTGGCTAGCCAGCCAGGGGAAGGGACCATGGGAGGTTGGCTGGCCATGGGAGGTTGGCTGTGGGATCACACTGACCACCAGAGGGCAGCTCCTGCATTGAGTGCCTGCCCTCTGGTGGTCAGTGCGCATCTTAGCTACTGACCAGTCATCCAGTTGTCTGGTCGTCTGGTTGTAATGGTCACTTAGGCTTATATATATATAGATTAGAGGTCCCGTGCATGAAATTCATGCTTCTGGGGGAAAAGGAGGTTCCTCAGTCTGGACTACACCCTCTCACAGTCCAAGAGCCATTAGTTGGACATCTTTAGCACTGCTGTGAAGGCAGGGGAGGCTTCCACCACCAGTGCTGTGTTAGCCAGCCATGAGCCTGGCTTCTGGCTGAGTGGTACTCCCTGTGTGGGAGCACACTGACCACCAGGGAACAGCTCCTGCACTGAGCATCTGTCCCCTGGTGGTCAGTGCATGTCCTGGTGACCAGTAGTTCTGCTGTTTGATCAATTTGCATATTAGTCTTTTATTACATAGAATAATATTTTATTATGGGCAAAGCCTCTAATTCATTTTTTTTCAGGTAGTTAAAGGAAGGAGCAGCATTTTCACTTGAGCCTGATGCTAAAATTGCCCTTAGTTCATAAATCTGCATACCATTGGACACATCTTGATGAAGCTCATTCTGAACCACCACACTGTTCTATTATTAAGTATAGGGAACACCTTATCTCATTAGTGAAAGGAACTTTTTGTTATGTTACAGTGACTAACTTTATCTCATTAGTTGTCTTTTGGCTTCAAGCCTGTATCCAGTATTCATGCAACTTTAGCTTTTCGGTCCAACATTTACCTGGCATATCTTTTATTTTATTTTCTCTAAATCTTTCTAGATTTTTATGTATTAGATAGGAATAGTGCCTGGACATGGAAAATAGTCTGGCAAAGGCCTGGAAGGGGCAGGTGCAGGGTGGAAGAGATCAATGGGGGAAAAAATAATACAAAGGGACATCTGTAATATTTTCAACAATAAAGATACATCCTATCTAATAAATGAGAAACATGCAAATTGACCATATTTCCACTCTATCCACCAGCCAATCAGAGTGAGTATGCAAATTAACTCAGCCAAGATGGTGGCGGCCATGAAGCAGGATCAAGCAGGAGGATTGGATTGCCCCCAGAGATAGAGGAAGCCAAGCTTTCTGCCCACCGTGGCAGGCCCTGGCCTCAACTCAAGGCTACAAAGTTTCAATTATAGAAGTTAATAAATCCCAGATACCCGCTTCCAGCTGGCCCTGGCCTCCACTCAAGGAGGTGCTGAAAAAATAAAAATAAAAAAGGAGGGGCTGGGAGCTTGAAAACAGCCATCAGCCCATACTCAGGCTGGCCAGGTACCCCAGGAGGACCCCCACCCAGAAGAAGCTGTGACTAACCTGAAAACAGCCATCAGTCCCTCACCCAATCGGACCAGGCACCCCAGCAGTACCCCCAAGCTGATCAGGGACACCCTTCAGGGCAATCCCACTTGTGCTCCAGACCTCTATCTATACTAATAAAAGGGTAATATGCTAATTAGACTGGGAGACCTTCCCAGAGACTTTCTGGACAAAGCCCTGGTGGGGGGCCAAAGTAGAGGTGATTACAGGTCAAGAGGGGAAGGCAGTTGTGGATGATCAGGCTGGTGGGGGATGGGGTTGTTGGGAGTAAGCATACCAGCAGGGAGCCAGTTGGGGGCAAGCAGGCCATCAGTGGGAGTCAGTTGGAGTTGATCAGGACGGGGGGGGGGCAGTTTGGCATGAGCAGGCCACCAGGAGGAGCAGTTGGGGTGAGCAGGCCAGCAGGGAGTATCAGTTGTGAGTTAGTAGGTCTGCAGGGGAGGTAGTTGTGGGTGAGCACACTGGCACAGGGACAATAGGGAGTGATCAGGCTGGTGTCGGGGGCATTTGGGGGCAAGCAGGCTGAAGCAGAGTAGGTAGGGGCAATCAGGCAAGCAGACAGGCAGGCAGGTGGGCAGTTAGGAGCCAGCAGACCCAGGTTGTGAAAGGGATGTTTGACTGTCAGTTTAGGCCTGATCCTTGTAAACTGGAAGTAGAACATCCTTTGAAGGGTCCCAGATTAGAGAGGATGCAGGGCAGGCTGAGGAACATTCCCTCCACACACAAATTTCATGCATTGGACCACTCATTTTAAATAAAGAAAATATCTTAGTTGAAAAGCATTTTATGTGAAATAATATAAGTAATTGCTCCACACTGTACTCCTCTCAAAGAGATATTAATTAACCCCGTGTTCACTTAATATTAATTGACTCTATGTTCACTATCTGCAGGGCTGACTTCCACCATGTCAACTCAACACTGACTGCAATGGGGGCTGCGATCAGACACTGCTCTTCTCTCTGGGCCTGATTGCACCCCCCTCAGCAGTCAGTGCTGTGTCGCTGAGGCATCCACAGTGCGGCAGTCAGTGCTGGTTTACCATGGCGATCTAGCACTTACTGCAGGACTGACTTCCAGTATTTGGTCCAGCCTCAGTCATTTAGGATGTTATGGACCCTGGCTCTTTTTATATATAATAGAGGCCCAGTGCATGAAATTCGTGCACTACAGGGGTGTCCTTCAGCCCACCCTGCTCCCTCTCCAATCTGGGACCCCTTGAGGGATGTCCGGCTGCCCATTTAGGCCTGATCCAGCCGGATATCCCTCTCACAATCCAGGACTGCTAGCTCGCAATTGCTCACCTGCCTGCCTTCATGATTGGCCCTAACCGCTTCTGCCTACCAGCCTGATCACACCCTATCCACTTCCCTGCCAGCCTGATTAATGCCTAACTGTCCCTTGCCAGCCTGTTTACCCCTAATTGTCCTCCCCTATGGGCCTGGTCACCCTAACTGCCCTCCCTGAAGGCTTGATCACCCCCAACTTCCCTTCCTTGCAAGCCTGGTCCCTGCCAACTGCCCTCCCTTGCTGGCCATATTGTGGTGGCCATCTTGTGTCCACAAGGGAGAAGGATCTTTTGATCACATGGGAGCAGTCATCTTGTGTGTTGGAGTGATGGTCAATCTGCATATTACTCTTTTTTTAGATAGGATAGAGGCTTGGTGCACGGGTGGGGGCCAGCTGGTTTGTCTTGAAGGGTGTCCTGGATAAGGGTAGGTGTTCCCTAGCGGCATGGGACTGACTGGGTGAGGGGCCTGTGGTGGTCTGCAGGCTGGCTACGTCCCCCTGGCAACCCAAACAGAGGCCCTGGTATCTGGGATTTATTTATCTTCTACAATTGAAACTTTGTAGCCTGTACCAGAGCCAAACAGCCATTGAAACTTTGTTGTCTTAAGTGGAGGCCTCCGTGGCCAGACTTTACAGAAAGCTTGGCTTTCTCCATTGCCAGGGGAACCCAAGCCTCCCTCCTGCTCCCTCTGTTCCCATCTTGGTTGGGTTAATTTGTATACTCTCACTGATTGGTTGGTGGGCGTGATTTGTGAGTGTGGCTTGTGGGTGTAGCAGAGGTATGGTCAAGTTGCATATTACTCTTAGATAGATAGGATAGATGCTGTCATTTATTGTAGCCATTATTAAATGTTTTATTTAAAATTCAGATATATTACTTGAGTTTTCTAGATCTACTTATTTACTATTTTGTTTTTTAAAATAATATTTATACAATATAATTATAAACAAAAATATGTAGGTGCTCTTTCAAGTAAAATTATTTCTGTTCCTCTTGTACACATTGTACTGTCATAAACTTTCTTATAATAGTATAAGTTAAGCTGATAAATATTCAAGGAAATCTTAATAAATTTTTATTTGACATGAACATATTTAGAAAAATAAATAATTCCTATTTTACTTAATAGAAGGAAAAAAGTCTTTCTCTGACTTAAGCTCCTGTGTTAATTCATCTGAAATAGTAAAATAATTCATATAATGAAAACAGGCCTTTTTAATATCCTGTATTCCCTTCCCAAATATCCATGGAATATTATAGTGCAGGCCACCATAATTTCCTAATAGTTTCAGTTTCATAACTTTTAATTTTGTACTTTTTATTCTAAGAAAATCTTGAACCTCCATAATAGGCTATGCTTAGATTTATCCATGTAGAACCTAATTATATTTGTATCTCTATATACATATATAATTTTTCTTAGCCATATTTCAGAGGATGGGGTAGAAGTTCTATTAATAAAATATATGATTCTTATGTCAAATGCAGAGTTTTATGTATACTTTTAATGTTTCTATTAATATAATATGTAATAGTACTTTATACAAACATATATATGAAAGATTGAGATGAGAAAGAAATTCTTATTTTGTATATGGTAATATTTATAACATATTTTATACCTGGGATATTTTATAACCTGATAAATTCTTATTTTTTATTTGTTAATATTTATAACATATTTTATACCTGGAATATTTTATAAATTGAATTCATCAATATCCAGGCAATATTATCATTCCCCACTTTAAAGGTGAAAATAAGGAGTATGGAACAAAATGCGTAAGACACTGAACAAATTCAGAACAAAGTCTGACTCAGCCTTTGTTAGTCTTCACATATTGGAGCACTAAAATTAATCATACAAGTAGTTACTGTTTGGAAAAGGAAAAAAAAAAAGAAGATTCTTAGTTCTCTGGTCTAGGCTTTCCTATGAACATTTTGTTTGTCCTCAAACCTTGTATGACCATATATTTAAGGTGTTTTTTTTCTTTTCTGAATCTAATTAATCATACTGAATCATACTTAATCTCTGTATTTTTCATTTAACAACTCAGATTCCCATGGAATAATGTAATGTAGGAAAAGCAGCAATGATCTGGGAAGGCTGACAGTGTGTGACTTTGGTCATGATAATGGATTTCCTGCCCCAGGTTCACAGGGTATTGCTAGGGGTGGAGAAATGAGCATGGTGAGAAGCAGCCTGGCCAAGTGCGAGGGAGCAGAGTGTACTGTGGAGAACAAGGCCTCTGGAATCAGGCAGCTGGAGTTGAATCCTTCATTGATAAAACATGATTAGCATTAGTAAATAACCACAGGTTTTTCATGAGGGTTAGGTGAGTGCTGTATCAGTATTTTCAATTATTGCCCTTATTATTGTAGAGCTTGACTAAGTTACACTATTGCTCTTTTATATTTTCTTTTATATCATGCTATGAACTGTTATTTATGTCCTATATACTTATCTAAATCAACCTAGTTATTAACATAAATGTCTCCTTAACCTCTGAACAACATGGGACTTCCATAACATATTTCTAGACAGGAGATTAACACTGTACAAAAGCAGAAAGTACTTTTTATACCACTAAGGTATTTACTTAGTGAGAAAATAATTGAAGCAAAGAAGAAAATAATGGAGTTACCTGATTTTTAACAGATATTGCAGAAAATGAAGTTTCCTAAGGGAGACAAAACTCATTTTGCTTTAGAGGTGAGAGGTTCAGAGTAGGTCACCCAAATGGTCAACCAGGCACTGCTATTTCTGCCATGATGTCACACCCAACGTCCTCTACTTATTTTTCTCATCCATATGCATGAAGCTGAATCACTGGTACCACATTCTCATTCTGAATAAAGAACAGGCACTTTTCCTGTGAAAACATATGGCCCTGAATTTGTACACACTCCTTCAGATCACATCTTCCTGGCTGGTGTGTAGACTGAGGTCCATCTCTTTCTGCAAGAAATATGTTTTGTAACTAGATGTTTATGAGCCAGTTCCAAGGAGGGGAGTGAGAATAGAGACTGGAGAACAATTTGCCATATTACAACCCAGCTGAAACTTCTAAAAACAATAAAACTTATAATTCCTACCTCAAATTAATATTTGAGATTGAAGTCAGATAACATAAATTGAAGAATAAAGTGAAAATGCAGTAAAGACAGGAAGCAACATTTGGCGTATTTATTTTTTCCATCAGGTTTCCTAAACTATTTTCATAAATTCTGTATCCACTAATAGCTGATATTTTCTGAACAACACTCAATTGTTTTGTTAGATATGAGCAGAGCAAGGACCATAGGATAGGTACAGAAACTCACCAGGGTGAAAAGCCCAAGATGCATGCTAGCTAAGGGCAAAACTGGGAAAAGCAAGAACCTCACCCCCAAGGTAACCTGTCCTCCCTTAGCAAATCGCTGGTCATGTGGTTTGGACCCCTGATCTTTCATATCGCTGGTCAGGAGGCTCTAAACCTTTTCCTCCCTAAAGATAACATCTAGGCCTCGGTTGTATTTTAGTTCCAGGTCCAGAAAAGCAGCAAATCCAGACAAGAGACCCTGTGGCTGCCTCAGGACCAGCTGCAGTGACTAATGAGCCCCTTCTCTGGTACAGACCAATCCATGGAGACCAGGACCCTGAAAGAGCACAGCTGGAAAGCTGATGAATAATCTATTAAGACCCCCCTGCGACCTTCTCTAAGAATTCCACCTGCAAGAAAGAAATAAGTACACTCCGGAAAAAGGACCCAGTGCTCACTCTTTCTCCAGAGGAGCCTGCTGTGCCCTTCCCCCATAAACACTAACCCCCAATCTCTAAGGGACCTCCCAAGACTTGCAATCAGGAGAGCAATGGGCAGCGGCGGCACCCCTTGGGCTAACTTCCTGAACCTGTCTGCAAAGCCCCCATTCTCTGACTTCCCAGTGAGCTAAAGCAGCCCAGCGGAGGCTCTCCTGTTGTTTCTTCTAGGCCCTTCCATGTTTTATTCTCCTGAGTATACATATTTTTTTGCTGTGCTCAATATATTCTTGCTTGCTTTACTTTTATTTTCCTTGACCTAAAAATTTTTTCTACATCCATGAGAATAACCAAGGTCCCAGCTTGATAACCCCAATTGGTAACAGTTTCACTGTAGTTACTATAAAAATGGTTACTAGGGTTCAAAAATGTTTGATGAGAGTAGTTCAAGAGACCTTTGAAAAACATCTTATTTTCATAGTTCCTCCAGATTCAAAGAACAAAACCCATTCAAGCTACTTTAATGTATTGCGGTCCATTAAGGATGCTGCTAGCTCACCAGTACCAGTATCATCTGGTCTCACAGGAATATCGAGGCCGGATATGAGAAGGTAGTAGGGATCTTTTCATCTTGTCCTTGTCCTTATGTTTCCTTTTTAGTTGAATAACTTCTTAACTGTGTTCCATCTTCTTTCTATGGACTTGACTCTAGAGATGACTAATCGTTTATGCAGTCATAACTCCTAAGTATTCAGTCAGCTTTCTTTATCAAAACTGCATTCTTCATGCTTTTATTAAAAAAAATTTAAAGAATCTGATTAATTTTGAGGACTTAGTGCTATAGGACGATTTACTACAAGTATTATGATCAGGAGTAAGATCATGCAAATGGACAGGTATGGGATTTAGTGGACTTTTACAGTCCTGACAAGGATATACTTTATACCTCTGTTTTTAAATCATTTTAAAATGGTACCTTTCTATTTGTTTTAAGGTTTCAAAATAAAATCTCGATCTACCTTCTTTATGTGTTAGAATCCCTAGTGTATTTTTTTTAAAAAAACCTTCTTTAAAACTGTGGATTGAAAGTTAAGTAGATAGAGAAAAATAATGCATTGGATTATATCTACAAAACATACGTTCTTATAATGTGTACACATTCATCTGTCAGTTTTACTTTATACTAAAACACTTGATATTTTTGTAGGCATATAAAAACTGTAAACATTTTTAATCATAGCAATATTATTAGCCTTTTTTATGAATGTAGGCAGAAGTTCAAGAGAAAAATAACAAAAGTCATATAGTTTCTTCTAGAAATTTGTCTTAAAATATTTGAAAAATTTTCTGAACAATATATTTAATTTTGCTTATTTAATTAGGTAAATTTATATATAATAACAGTGACAGCTTAAATTATATATACGTTACAGAAAAATACCTATTTTTGTGTTTATGTATTCTGCAGTGCAATGCCCACTGATATTGTCAATAAATAGATTCCATATAAAATCCCTTTCTATGAAATGAGATCAAATACTTTACATTGTATTTCCAAACTGTCTAGAGAGAAAAAGCAAAACTCTGAATAAAGTTAACAATATTGATCATTTCAATCAAATATCTTACCACTGCAAAAATGTTATTTTAATTGTTTTTCTGAACTCATATCTATATTTCTCTGAATAAGAATTAGTTTCATAGCCCTCTTCTATATGCTTTATAATAAATTTTAAAGTAAAGTCACTTTTTTTCTTATATTTAATTTTAACCACAATGTCTATCATCATACTTTATAAATTATAGTTGCTAAGTACTATATTTTTACCATAGGGTTCAGCTGAGTAAAAAATATAAATTAAAATATAATTGATAGGATCTGGAAGTTTGATAGTTCCTAGAATTATATTTTTCACAAGGTAATAATTGAAGCAGAATGGTCACAGATATCTGAATTTTTTTTAAAGTAGGGTATTATACTTATTGTTTAGTAGTAAATAAAATGGAAATTAGGCAAATATACATGAAATTTCATTAATTAAATGAAAATTATTCAACAAATATATATTAGATACCAATTTTATGTAATTTTTTAATTTAGCTGCTGGACATAGAGCAATAATCAAAAGTAAAATTCCCTAATCTTGTGGCACACATTATTTTAGACAAAAAAAAACACAGTTAACAACAATAACAACTATAGTTGTTATATACCCTATAATAGTATATGAAGAGCACAACAATTTTAGATTTAGATAAAAGAGTTGTTATTTGGCAAAGACCTGATTTAAATGAAGAATATGTGAGCTGTTAAATGCTGAATCACAAAAATACCTTGCCAGATTAATTTATTCAAAATCAAGTTTATTCAAAACTTACCACAATAAAGGGCAGATTCAGAACGGGAAATATTTAGAAGGATAGGGGTGGAGGTTATATCTATATATCTATATCTATATAGCTATCTATATCTATATGTATATGTATATGTATATCTATATGTATATGTATATGTATATCTATATCTATATCTATATCTATATCTATATCATCATCTATATCTATCTATATACATTTTTTATATACATGGGTCAGATATAGAATCAACTAGTTTAAGGCATATTTTAAAATACACGCATCTAATTTTGATTAAGCAAAGTTTATAATTTAATACACGTAGTTTAAGATTGATGAACATAGCAAGTGAGAATCCTGAAGAAATTGATAAGTGAATATTTGTTTGATAAATGAGATTTCCGCCCAGTGAGCAACCTATTGTATTGAGAAGTTTACTCAAATGATTAACATAATATACAAATAAACTGGGTTTCTGCCTGGACTGACCAGCAGCCCCTGAGGGATGAATGATTGGAATACTCTGATACACATTTCTGTGAGAGAGAGGCTAGGGGACTGCTTGGCTATAGCAACCAAGCAGCCTTGTTCTTCTACCTCCTTAGGTTTTTATTGTAACAACAACTTGCACTAAAATTAACCTTTAAATACAATCAGCAGGGTAAGTATCCTTGAGAAAGCATGTGCTTCTACAAGATTGGGTCTAAAGACTAAACATAGAAATTCCAGATAGAATACTAAGTGCATGGAAAATAAAAAGGAAATAAAACTAATTTATATCAGCACAAGAGTTCTGTTTTAATGCTTAGCATGACATTATATACAAGAACTCAGTACCAGTTTGAATGCTCCAAGTTTTTCTCATAAAACAAAATAATAGCCCCTGCCCTAACTGGTTTGGCTCAGGGGATAGGGTGCCAGCCTGTGAACCAGTAGGGGGTGTGTAGGAGGCAGCTGATCAATGTTTCTCTCTCATCGATGTTTCTAACTCTCTATGCCTCTACCTTCTTCTCTGTAAAAAATTAATAAAATATATTTTCAAAAAAATAGCCCCATTGAAGAAACAGCTTGCCAAACAGTAAAGAACACAGGGTGTATCATCTATTGCTCTTAAAATGCCTTCTATTTGATATTACACATCTTTAGTTTTATATTCACCTGAAAAGTAAACTGATATTGTGATGGACAAAAGACAATCCCAGACCCCAGGAAATATTATACAGCATATTCCCCCTTTTTTAAAAATATATTTTATTGATTTCAGAGAGAAAGGTAGAGATAGAAACATCAATGATGAGATGGAATCTTTGATTGGCTGCCTCTTGCATGCCCCCTACTGGGGATTGAGTCAGCACCCTGGGCATGTGCCCTTGACTGGAACTGAACCTGGTACCCTTTAATTCACAGGTCATCAATCAATCCATGGAGCCAAACTGGATAGGGCATGTGTCCTTTCTTTACAAGCTACCAGAAGATTCTTTGCACCACAAATTTTAACTGATTAGTAAATACTGATTAGAGAGAATAATGATTTTAACTGATTGACTTAAAAATGCAATAAAGAAGAGTAAAATAAACAAATAACAACAACAATAAGAAATTAAAACAATAGACTGATCTACAAAAAAACAAAACAAAACAAAAACACACACCCAAAAACAAACTAACAAAAATCAAAATTTTAAGATTTCCGTAGTCAGTACATTTCTGAATTCCTTGCCCTGGTTGTATTCTAGCATTTAGATCCCAGGGTCCTCAGCCACCTTAAACTAAGACTCATTTCTGTAAAAATGGGTATTTCCCTTTATTTAAGAAACTAGATGCCCATTGCAGGAAGATTCCTGCAAGAATAGGGCTTCTTGTGGCCTGAGCAAAGCAGAGAAGGAAGAGTAGCCTGCTGAGCCTCCTGCCTCCAGCTGCCTCCCGCAGCTATCCTGCCTACTTTCTGCTTTCCCTTCCTCTTACTTGTACACTGTCTTCAGTCTTCGCTCTATGTGTGTGTATGCAAATTAACTGCCATATTTGTTGCATTAATTTGCATACTTGCTCTGATTGGCTGGTGGGCATAGTGGAGTGATGGTAAATTTGTATGTTTCTCTTTTATTAGTGTAGGTATTTGAACTCATAGTAGAAAAGTAAATGTGAACCCAAATGATCTGAGAAGTTTGTTACTTAAAAAGTAAGACTGAGGGGGGTTGGAAAATGGTGGCGGAATAGACAGATGCGTCTGGAGCTTTGTCGCTGGGCAGAGGGAGAGAGAGCAGCTGAGAGTCGCGAGGGGAGTGTTTGTTGGCAAGTTAGGGGTCAGTTGTCCTCCAGGAGAAGGCGGGGAACTGCTGGATGGGGCTCTCCTGGCCAGGCAGCCCCACTGCCATGGGGTTTTTGTCGGCCAGAGCCACCAGCACGAACAGGGAGACCACGCCATCTTGCAGAGGGAGGTGTATGTCTGCGGGGGTCTGAAAGCTGCAGCTGGCTGAAACACCCACCGAACAGCGGGAGACCCAGAACACCGCTCTCCAATCTGCACAGACACTCGACAGATTCAGAGATCCACATGGCACACGGAAAGGTCAGATTTCGCCTGGGATAAGGTGAGGTCTCCTGCCCCTCAGAACAGAGACATGCACACTGTGGGAGCCAGGCTGCGGGAAAGCTGCCTCTGGAGAGGTCCACAGAGGTGGGCAGGGCGTGATCCGTAAGTGTGGAGGCAAACTCTCCGAGCTGTTGACAGAGGGGAGCTCTGGAAAATGACTCGTTTTTTTTTATCTGAGGCAGAGGGACAGCCTGGGAGTTATTGCAGTGTCCCGGCTGCAAAACCCCCATAAACCCACTTTGAGAACCACAGAGTAGCAGGATCTGAGCACAGCCTAGAGAGGTCCTGTGCTTTGTCTCAGAGATCAATTCCGAAACACTACCACCCAGTAGATGGCGCACAAATTGATTCTCGCATAACCACAAAAGAATAAAGAGATTAAAATGTCAACAGTGCATCACAGGGAACTGCAATACCTTCCCTACTGGGAAACAGGAGTGCCAAGCAGAACAATAGTGGAAGTGAATAACCACTCTATTTTTTTTTCTTTTTCCTTTTTTCTTTTTTTTTAAATTTTTTTTCATTTTTACATATTTTAATTAAAAGACTATTTGTTTCTTTCTGCCTCAATTGATTTTACCTTTTTGATTATTACATTTTTGTTTTCAACTAGTACTATTAATTACTACTAGTATTTGACCCTTTTGGACATTCTATTTTCATCTTTCCTTTAGCATAATTTTACTCCAACTCAACTCTAACTTTATGCCAACACTTTCCTCCTAACTTTTCACATATTGTTGTCTTGTTTCTTTTTCCCTTTTCCAACTTTAGTTTCCCCCTATTCTTTCTCTTTACCTGGTTAAATTTCACCCCACTTATATATCTAATTTCAAATCACCTAATACAAGTCCATACAAATCTCTCTCCTTTTGTCTTCACAAGACCAAAAGTTGTTTTTTCTCTATGTCCTTTTGTTACCATTGGCCTGAACAGTGATTATACGGAATTTTTGAACTTTTTCGTGAGATTGTTTTAGCATATTCTACTTGTTTTATTTTGCTTTTTGCTTGCTTTGTTTTTTACCTCTCTTCTCCCTCGCCTCCCTCGATACCAGTTGTTATTTGTAGTTTGTATTAATCTCTAGGTACTGGTTGCTGGCCTTTATTGGGAGTAGTGACTGTTCTATTGGAGTTTTCTTCTGACATCTATATTTTGTTTCCCTTTTCCATCTTCTCCGCTTTCTTTTCTCTCTGACTTTGTTTCTCTTTCTCTTTTCTTTTTCTTCTTCTCCTCTTTTTAAATTTTATTTATTTTTTAGTTCATTTAATTATTTATTTATTTATTTTTCTCCCTCTCCCAATTTGATTTTGGCACTTCTTTCCTTTCTTCTTCCCTCAATTTCCTCTTCCTCTTTCTCTACTTACGCCTAATTTGTCTTTCATTGGTGGTCACCTTATTGGTAATTATTAACATCATGAATACATTTCTGTTCAGTGCCTTGTGTACTGTAGTTTGTGCCTTTGAATCAATGTAGGAGAGAGAACTACATAACCAGACACCCGGAGAAGAAAGACCATGGGGAGAAAAAGAAACAGCCTGCATACGACAGATAGACAGGTATCATCAGAAAAGGAAGTAAACGAAATAGAAGCAGGAATAAGCCTGCCAGAGAAAGAGTTCAGAGAAATGATTATAAGGTGGATGAAAAGAATGGAAGACAAAATCGACAATGTGAGTAAGAGCCAAGAGGACATGAAAAAGAAGGAAGAAGTAATGCAGAAGCAGCAAGAAGAAATGCGGAAGAACATAAAAGAAATGCGGAATAATCAAGAAGAAATGAAAAATGACATCACTGCTATAAAGAACTCAATAGAAAGCATCAAAAGTAGACTAGAAGAAGCAGAGGAACACATCAGTGAGCTAGAAGACATGGTAGGAAAAAATACCCAAGTACAGCAGCTTCTAGAAAAAAAAGTTAAAAAGCAAGAGGAGAGCCTAAGGGAACTTTGGGATAACATGAAACAAAACAACATCTGCATAATTGGGGTTCCAGAAAGAGTGGAAACTGAACAAGGAATAGAGAACCTGTTTGAAGAAATAATGACAGAAAATTCCCCCAATATAGGAAAGAAAAAACCCACACAAATCCAAGAAGCTCACAGAGACCAAGCAAAATGAACCCCAACAAACTGACACCAAGGCACATTATAATTAAATTGGCAAACACCGATGACAAAGTAAGAATCTTAAAAGCAGCCAAAGATAAACAGAAAGTTACCTACAAAGGAGCCCCCATAAGACTAGCTACTAATTTCTCAAAAGAAACTCATCAGGCCAGAAGGGAATGGAATGCAATATACAAAGTCATGCAAAGGAAGGGTCTGAATCCAAGAATACTGTACCCTGCAAGACTCTCAATCAATATTGAAGGTGAAATCAGAAGCTTCACAGACAAAAAAGGACTAAGGGAATATATTACCACCAAACCAGCAATGCAAGAAATGTTAAAGGGTCTGCTGTAATAAAAAGAAAGAGGAAGCAAAGAAGGAACTCAGGGGTAAGGACTAAAAATGGCAACATATAAGTACTTATCAATAATAACTTTAAATGTAAATGGATTAAATGCTCCAATCAAAAGACATAGGGTAACCAATTGGATAAGAAAACATGATACATATATCTGATGTCTGAAA
This sequence comes from Lasiurus cinereus, assembly GCA_011751065.1. Classification (NCBI taxonomy): domain Eukaryota; kingdom Metazoa; phylum Chordata; class Mammalia; order Chiroptera; family Vespertilionidae; genus Lasiurus; species Lasiurus cinereus. Next base: position 61,385,310 of record JAAGEH010000018.1, read on the forward strand.
GAAACCCACCTAAGTAAAAGAGATGCACACAGATTGAGGGTGAAGGGATGGAAGATGGTATTTCAGACAAATGGAAATGAAAAAAAGCTGGGGTTGCAATACTTATATCTGACAAATTAGAAATCAAAGTGAAGGACATAACAAGAGATAAAGAAGGTCACTTCATAATACAAAAAGGAAAAATCCAACAATAAGAAATAACTCTGATAAACATATATGCACCCAATATAGGAGCACCTAAATACTTAAAAATCTTTGGAGGATATTAAGGGAGAGAATGACAGCAATACTATCATAGTAGGAGACTTTAATACCCCACTGTCACCATTGGACAAATCCTCTAAACAAAAAATCAGCAAAGAAACATCAATCCTAAATGACACACTAGACCAGATTGAATTAATTGACATCTTCAGAACATTTCACCCCAAAAACATTCAAGGAAGAATTAAAACTTATCTTCCTCAGACTATTCAAAAACATTCAAGAAGAAGGAACACTTCCAAACACCTTCTATGAAGCCAGCATCACCCTAATACAAAAACCAGATAAAGACAACACAATGAAAGAGAATTATAGGCCAATATCTCTCATGAACATAGATGCCAAAATCCTCAACAAAATTCTAGCACATCGGATCCAGCAGTACATCAGAAAGATCATACACCATGACCAAGCAGGATTCATCCCGGGAATGCAGGGATGGTACAATATCTGCAAATCAATAAATGTGATACATCACATAAACAAATTGGGAGATAAAAATCACATAGTCATATCAATTGATGCAGAAAAAGCATTTGACAAAATCCAACACCCTTTCTCGATAAAAACTCTCAGCAAAGTGGGAATAGAAGGAGCATACCTCAACATCATAAACGCCATATATGATAAACCCACAGCTAACATCATATTCAATGGGCAAAAACTAAAACCATTTCCCCTAAGAACAGGAACAAGACAGGGATGCTCACTCTCACCTCTCCTGTTCCACATAGTACTGGAAGTAGTAGCCATTGCAATTAGACAAGAAGAAGAAATAAAAGGCAGCCAAATTGGAAAAGAAGAAGTAAAGCTGTCCTTATTTGCAGATGACATGATATTGTACATAAAAAACCCAAAGTACTCCATTCCAAAACTAATGGACTTAATAAATTTGGCCAGGTAGCAGGATACAAAATTCATGCTAAGAAGTCTGTGGTATTTCTATTCACTAATAGTGAAATTACAGAAAGAGAGACTAAAAAAGCGATCCCATTTACCATCGCACCAAAAAAATTAAGATACCTAGGAATAAACCTAACTAAAGAGGTAAAAGACCTATAAGCAGAAAACTACAGGACACTGAAAAAAGAGATAGAGGAAGATGTTAACAGATTGAAGAGCATACCATGCTCTTGGATTGGGAGAGTCAACATCATTAAAATGTCCACACTACCCAAAGCAATCTATAGAATCAAGGCACTTCCCATTAAAATACCAACAACATATTTCACAGACTTAGAAAGAATTCTTCATAGATTCATCTGGAACAAAAAAAGACCACAAATAGCTACAGCACCCCTGAGAAAGAAGAATAAAGTAGGTGGGATCTCAATACCAGATTTCAAGCTATACTACAAAGCAACTGTTCTCAAAACAGCCTGGTACTGGCACAAGAACAGACATATAGACCAATGGAATAGAATAGAGAACCCAGATATCCACCCAAACCACTATGCTCAACTAATATTTGACAAAGGAGGCATGAATATTCAATGGAGCCAAGATAGCCTCTTCAACAAATGGTGTTGGGAAAATTGGACAGATACATGCAAAAAAATGAAACTGGACCACCAAGTTACACCAAATACAAAAATAAACTCAAAATTGATACAGGACTTAAACATTAGAAGGGAAACCATAAAAATACTAGAGGAATCCACAGGCAGCACAATCTCAGATATATGCCAAAAGAACTTCTTCACTGATACTGCTCCAAAGGCAATGGAAGCTAAAGAAAAAATAAACAAATGGGACTACATCAAAATAAAAAGCTTTTGCACAGCAAAAGAAACCATCAACCAAACAACAAGATCACTGTATGGGAGAACATATTTGCAAGTGATATCACTGGTAAAGGTTTAATCTCCAAAATCTACAGCCAAGTTATACAACTTAATAAAAAGAAGATAAACGATCCAATAAAAAAATGGGCATAGGACCTAAATAGAACCTTTTCGAAAGACGACAGAAGGAAGGCCAAGAGACACATGAAAACATGTTCAAAGTCACTAATCCTCAGAGAGATGCAAATCAAAACAACAATGTGATACCATCTTACACTGGTCAGAATGGCAATCATCAACAAATCAACAAATGAGAAGTGTTGGGGAGGATGCGGAGAAAAAAGAACCCTTGTGCACTGTTGGTGGGAATGCAGACTGGTGCAGCCACTGTGGAAAACAGTATGGAGTTTCCTCAAAAAACTAAAAATGGATCTCCCATTTTTCCCTGTAATCCCACTCTTAGGAATTTATCCTAAGAAATCACAAACACCAATCAGAAAGGATTTATGCACCCCTATGTTCATAGCAGCACAATTTACAATAGCTACAATTTGGAAACAGCCTAGGTGCCCGTCAGCAGATGAGTGGATCAGAAAACTGTGGTACATCTACACAATGGAATTCTATGCTGCCATTAAAAAGAAGGATTTCTTACCAGTTGCAGAAACCTGGTTGGAACTGGAGAGCCTTATGCTTAGTGAAATAAGCCAGTCAATGGAGAAGCATCACATGATCTCACTCATTTCTGGATAATAAAGAACATTATAAACTGATGAACAAAAGGATAGATACAGAGGCAGTAAAGCTTCAAACAGACTGTGAAATTACAGCAGGAAGATTAAAGTTAGGTGAGCTAGATAAGAGATCAATCAAAGGACTTGTATGCATGCATATAAGCATAACCAATGAACAGACACTGGGGGGTTGGGTTATGCCTGGGAGGGAGGGGTGGCAATGGGGAGATATGTATAAAAAAATTAAGAAAAAAAATAAAAAAGTAAGACTGGGATTTAGACTAGTAGTAGCCCAGTCATAAAAAAGTAAAGGAATGTACAAGAAAACAGTTTAAAAGCCTCACAATGTAGATAACAGTGAAAGTGAGATAAAAGTGACAAATACTGGTAATGGATCTAAACTTAAAAAATCAAGATGTAGGAATAAATAACAGGTAGTTGTAAAACCAAAAATGTGGGTGTTTTGGGTCCAAGTTTGTTGTTTTCAGAAAAGAGAAGAATGAAATCTCGTACAAAAATGATTCATGGAATCAAAGTTTATTGAGAAAAACCAGGTCTGGAAAAGGTGTAGCTGGGATTCCAGGAGCAGCCCTGTGTCCAGAGCTTCCTTTCCATGTTACAGTCAGGAGTAGTTTATTTTTATTTTATGTTTGTTTGTTTATTTATTTATTTATTTATTTAAATTAATTATTGATTATTATTTTTCCCCCTATTGCTCTCCCCATTCCCTTATCCATCCCCTCCCCCCCCGCCTTCCCCCATTGCCCTATATCCACTGGTTATGCCTACATACTACATACACATGCATACAAGTCCTTCGGTTGATCTCCTATAGGCCCCTCCTCCCCAACTTCCCCTGCCTTCCCACTGTAGCAGGACAGTCTGTTCATTGCCTCTTTTCCTCTGGGTCTGTTTCCCCCCCTACCCCCACCCCCTGATTCTTGTCTTTAAAAACATCTTGCCCCTGTAGGCTAGAAATAAACCCACCAGAGCAAAAGAAACATGATTGAGTCCCAATTTCAATGTCCAATAAATTTGAGTCCCAGTTTCAGTGTCAGACAGTTCCTTATGTGGCTAATTAAAGTCTATTAGTCCCTGTGTGGAGGCCCATATGGCCACAAGCCATGTGGGCAACCAGGATGTGCTCCCCATAGCAGGAATGTCAGCTATCCAGTGTAGCTGTGCCAGGGGAGAAGAGAAAAGGAGAAGCATGTGTGCTTTTTGTATATATGCTTGTTAGTTTCTGATTGGTCCTTTCAAAGAATTTTGCCTTAGATTACTTTGTGTCATTTATCTGCAAGCTGCCTGTCTTAGAAATATCCATACATTTTAAAGCTCATGTCTCCATGAGCACCCTCCCTTCCCTACCCAATTGGGGTGTCTCAGTAACTCTGCCTCCTCCTCGCTGGGTTCCAGGTTTCACTTCCCCCTCCCATGGTCCCGTCCCTATTTACCTGACTTTTTTTGGTCTCAGTAACACAAATTTGATGATTTGGGAAATGGGTAAGGCACTATTGAAAATTATGATAGCCTGAATTACACTAAATTATTTTAGTGACATATAAATGTTTTTTTTCTTCAAACTTAGCTAATTTAAAAAATTGGCACCACTGATAATTTAGAATAAATTTCCAAGTCATTATCACCATTAATTTTATTCTTATGCTTAACATTTTGTTATCGCCTTCAATGTTTTGCAGGGAAGAAGCTTTAAACTTTAGGATGACCAGACAAGCAATAAAATGTTTAAGACTTTGAACAATGCATGTCATGCCAGCCTTTAAAGTTACTAAAGTATAAGACAGGTGTTTTAAACAATGTTTTCTGTGTTAAAAACTATTTGGAAAGAACCTCAAGTGTTTTAAACTCAAAGTAAATGCTGCTTTTGGAGACTGCATAGCTCTTGGTGTTAGAAATTGAGGTTGGAAGATGTTCACTGATGAGAATCTAAATGAACATACCTGTGAGTTACCTTTGTATTATCATCTTTTAAAAATGGTAGGGGGGAGGGGGAACAAAAAACATACACTTAATGTTTATTCTAAATACTAAAATAAAAACCATGAAGTACTAATTTTTGATATTTTGAGGTTTTTTTCACGTCTTTTAGGAACTAACTCACCAAATTCCCAAAGTTGGAAGTTAAAATTTTTGAATTTATTTGCCCCAATGTGGTAGCTTTCTTTTTAATTAGCTTACTTCATGGAAAAGAGGGAAGAAAAAATTATTCATTCAGATGAATATCTAAGGGATTAGAGAAGAGAAAGTGGTAAAGGCCTTGGAATTCATGGGCATTTCTTGTCCTCAGGAAAGCAGTTTGGAAATGGTCCTCCCTGAGAAGCATTTCTGCCTGTGAGCTTTACATCATCTACCTTTGGTCTGTAAGTGTTCATCTAAAATTTATATGAATTGTACTCAGAGTTTATCATGAATATCCAATAATTGTCTAAGAAAAACACTTAGATATTTTTGGTGAGGCAGTTGATATAATATTATTTCTAGATTATTATATTTTCAATATTGCTTTATCTCCTTTGCAATTCTTCCTCATTTGATATTTTTATCTTTGTTTCATTTCATTTACCACCATACAAAGTTTTTCTGAAACATCTTAATTAAAAAAAGAAGAACTATGCCTGGCCAATGCTGCTCAGCGGTTGAGTGTCAACCCATGAACCAGGAGGTCATGGTTTAATTCTGGGTTGAGGGCTCAATCCCCAGTAGAAGGAATGCAGGAAACAACCAATCAGTGATTCTCTGTCATCATTAATGTTTCTATCTCTCTCTCCTTCTCCCTTTCTCTCTCTGAAATCAATAAAAACATATTAGAAAAAAAAAGCTAGCCAAATTAAAAGTAATCAAAACACAGTACATGTGTATATAATTAATTCAAAAATTTAATATTCTTTAACAATAATATTTAAAATGTAAATATTATATAGAATGGTCCCACTGATTCTGGAATGTATTTAAGAAATTAGCTGTAAAAATTATGAATAAAGTAGTAAGTCAAAATTACTTGATCTTTTTTTAAAAGATTTTTAAAATTTATTTTTTTAGAGCGAGGAAGGGAAAGGAAAAGAGGGAGAGAAACATAAATGTGACAGTGAAACACTGATTTGCTGCTTCCTGCATGCCCCCTTACTGGGGATAGAGCTGCAACCAAGGCATATGCCCCAACAGGGAATCAGACCAGCAACCCTTGAGTGTAAGGGATGATACCTAACCAGTTGAGCCAAACTGACCAAGGAGGAATTACTTAATTTTCTAAAAATCATCAAATCCATCTTTTAATTTCTCCTGTAATACTTGGTATTTTATTCTTTTTAATTATGTAATGCAAAAAAAAGTGTAGTTTTTTTTATTTTAAAATGTTTATATTTAAGGTAAAGAACATGATGTTTTGATATCCACACACATAAGTGAAATTATTACTACAGAAAATATAATAAACATATCTATTTCCTCACATAGTTATCTTTTATGTGTGTGTGGTAAGAGCACCTGAAATCTATTCATCATACTGACTATTTAATAATAATGCATTGTATACTAGAAATTCACTAAAGTGACATGGTCTTAATAGCAATAATATAAAGAATGCAGATATTATAGCAATAATATAAAGAATGCAAATTTTCATTGAATTTAAATTTGTGTGTTGATTACTGTGAATAAATTACTCATATGAGTTGAAGGCAATCCAGTACTCCATCATGAAGTTAAGAAGGATATAACTTCATGAAGAATATGTCTATGTGTGTTCGGCCCAGAAAAATATATATTCCTGGAAGACGAGAATCTGAAATAAGTTTGTTTAGTACTGTTTAGCATTTTATTTATGAGATACTTAACTACTATTCAAGAGTTACAATAAATGTAGGCTTCCATATTTAGTCAAGCCAATACATAAAAATAACTTAAATAACAATCAGATAGAAAATATGATGGGAAAAATGCATAGAAAAATATGTTGAGATTTTAAAGATGGTAACTAACAACAAGCTAATTGAAGCATTAAGATGGTCATTTAGGAGGCAATCTACACTAATAAAAGAGAAACATGCAAATTGACTGTACCTCCTCTACACCAACAAGCCATGCCCACCAACCAATCAGGAAAAAGTATGCAAATTAACTCATTCAAAATGGCTGCGGCCACAGAGCATGTGTTGACCCTGGCGATGGAGGAAGCCAAGCTTCCTGTTTGCCCTGGCCAGCCCTTGCCTCTGCTCAAAGATACAACGTTTCAATTGTAGAAGATAAATAAATTCCAGACACCTGGGCTGCCACTTGGGTCACTGGAGGGACATGGTCAGCCTGCAAACCACCACAGACCCCTTGCCCAGGCTGCACCACACCCCAAAGGAACCCCCGCCCTGATTTGGGACACCCTTCAGAGCAAACTGGCTGGCCCCCACCTGTGCACCAGACCTCTATCCTATCTAATAAAAGAGTAATATGCAAATTGACCATCACTCCAACACACAAGGTGGCTACCCCAATGTGGTCAAAGATCCTGTCCCCACATGGACAAAAGGTGACCACCACAAGATGGCCAGCAGTGGAGAGCAGTTGGCAGGGACCAGGCCTGCAAAGGAGGGCATTTGGGGTGATCAAGCCTGCAGAGAAGGATAGTTGGGAGAAACCAGGCCTGCAGGGGAGGGCAGTTAGAGGTGACCAGGCCTTCAGGGGAGGGCAGTTAGGGGCAATCAGTTAGCAGGGAGCAGTTAGGCATCAATCTGGCTGATAGAGGAGTGGTTAGGGGATGATTAGGCTGGCAGGCAGAAGTGTTTAGGGGCAATCAAGCAGGCAGGCAAGTGAGCATTTGGGAGCCAGAAGTCCTGGATTGTGAGAGGGATGTCTGACTATCTGTTTAGGCTTGGGGAAGGAAGGCCTACACTTGCATGAATTCCGTGCATCAGGCCTCTAGTATGGAATAAAAGAATATGGTTGAAAATAATATTTGATGATCAAGAAAAAAAAAGACTGATAAATATAAAAGAAATAAAGTAGTATTAAGAACACATTTGGGTTTTATATAGGCACTATAGTGAAATCAAAATTGAAAATTTAAAAAAAAAGATAATTTGAATTTAAAATTCATGCATCTGCCTGGGTGGTTTGCAGGCATTCTGTGGGTAATCCATTATGGCAAATTACTTATAGGTTCTAACAAAAGGCTTAGCAAAGTACATAAAAATGAAACCCATGCCTAGGGCTCTCTGGAGGAAATCAATGGAAATTTTTTTGCATTTAGTAAGAGAGATCTCTAAGTGACAATTTTCTCTAAGAACCTAGGACTTCAAATATATTAATTTTTTAATATAAAATGACTGTGCTGAGTAATAATGTAGAAATAATGTAGCAAACAGTTTTTTAGAGAAAAAGGAGAAAGGGATTACCTTAGTATTCTTCTGTATTTATATTTTAACTCTCTCTCTTTATATTTTATACTTTCCTACCAATGAGTTTCTCTGACATATTTGAGTATCATTTTTAAGTACACATAAGAAAATAATGTTGTATTAAGTCATATTTTTATAATAGTTAAGATAGATTCAGTATTCATGTTTTCTATATTATGTAATAATTTCATATATATTTTCCAATTTCCTTTTAGAACTCTCAGTAATGTTTTGAAATTTTCCAAATATAGTGCATTTACATCACTCTTTAAACTTATTCTTAGTTAATTTTTGTTGTAACTATTTTTAAGAGATAAACAATGCATGTTTAGATATAAAACTAAAATGTATAATGTCATATTACTTCCTGCTTCATATAAGATGTTAAATTTCTTATATGTGTTTTAAGGTTGTGAAAATGAACAGGTTTCATAAACATATAAAGATAATTATATTTTTAACATAAGAAGAAACAAGCTAATTATGTTGCAAATCAACATCTATGCTTCCATACACTTCTTTTATCTAAAGCTTTTACTCTCTTGTAAAGTTACAAGGTTTTGAATGCTTATTATATATCCTTAGAGCCAAAGCATACTGTCTAATTCACTGCCATTAAAACTTGGGGCAGAGGTCTCCATTTTATTCTACTATAGCAATGTCTCCACGACAGTGCCATAATTATATTTTGATATTATAACAAGGAATGTTATTATAAAATGCAGTCCAATGACAAAAAAAGGAATAGATTTATCTTAACAGATCTGGGTTGTTATGAGAAGAGTTATAGAGGAAAATATATAACATATCCACAATGTGATGAAAGGAAAATATTTAAGAGTAACACAAAACTGTAGTCTCAATTTTTCATTTTATGAATCATATGCCATGCTATAAATCTACCTATATTAGTAAATATGTACTATTTTAAAAATAGTTTTGTAGAAAACATGAGAATGCTTGAGAATGATGATTTCTGTGGTTCTCAGGGTTTTATACTACCCAAACCCAACCTAGACTGCTTTTTACTGGAAACAAAGTAACAGACATTTCTGAATTGAGGTTAATGATCATTTACTCTTTATCTCTGTGATTTTCTAAAGTATCATTCATTCACTCATCCATACCATAAGTAAGAGGGAGGAGGAAGAAAAAATGGTTTGTGGTAGGGAAGAGAAAGGTTAACTTTAGCTATGCCCAAACATTGACAATGAGCACTTCCCTAACAAATGTTCTAGCTGCTTCCATCTACCCAGGCTTTGTCAAGATTTCCTAGTTTTTTCCTTACCTTACACACTTCTGAGGTCTCTGGTTCAAAGTACATACTCCTATCCTTCTGTTGCTTCCAGATTTCCTTGTTAGGGGGAGGATGGAGAGTAGGAGAAATAAAGAAAACACTCTAGCAAGGTGTTGATCATTGATGAGACTAGATGATGGGCATGTGGGCATTCATGATACCATTTTCTCCATTTTTGTATGTTTGAAATTTTTCTTAATAAAAAGTTAAACAAACAAACAAAAAACACATTTTCTGCATATCTCCCAAATTCCAGTCAGTTTGTGTGAGGAATTAGGGTCTTAAATAAAGGAGTGAGCAAAAGTAGGTTTACTATTGTTTGTGGAAAATAATACAATCTTACCTAATAATAGAGAAACATGTAAATTGATCATACTTCTGCTACGCCCACAGCCAAGCAGAGTGAGTCTGCAAATTAACCCAACAGAGATGGCAGTTAATTTGCATACATACCTGGGTTCCTGGAACCTCCTTGGCACCCAGGTCAATCCCGGCCAGCCACTGGGAGGAGACTTCAGACTTGGGAAGGGGCTGAGCCTGTGATTGGAAGTTCAGGGAATCCTCTTCCCCAGCCTAAAGCCTGGGGCAGAGGCTTTAGGGTTAGGAAGGGGCGAAGCCTGTGATCAAAGGTGTGGGCGGGAAGGGTAGCCCCTTCCCAAGCTTAAAGAGGATAAAATCAATGAAAACATATCTTCAGGTAAGGATAAAAAGAAAAATAAAGAACGAAATGTCATATCCTATAAAAGACACATCTTGAAAATGCCTAAAGAAAGTTGTCATTTTTTCACGGTGAAGGGACTGGAGTCCGTGATGATGAAAACATGTTGGCAACTGCAATAACTGACAGTGGCTGCAGCAGCAGTGTGATGGGCCTGGCGACTTGCCCTGATCAGTCCTGTCGCCTTCTGCAAAGGGAGATCAGACTGCAGTGGCAGTGGACCTAAGCCATCAGTAGGACATCCCCTGAGGGCTCCCAGTATGTGAGAGGGGGCAGACTGGGCTGAGAAACCCCTCCCCAGTGCATGAATTTCATGAACCTGGTCCCTAGTAATTAATAAATAGTAAAACAAGAGTATATTCTGTTTCATGTGATAGGCTGAAGGAGATTAATGGGTAAAGATCCATTAGTTTACTTTGATAAAGCACCTAGCACAGTAGTAAGAACTCCTTAGTAATTTTCATATTTTTAGCTAAAATTGTTCATTTAAAATTAAAACTGGTTATCTGAAGCCTAACAAAAACTGGGCAAAACAAAGTTTTGGTCTATTCAAGACCTAAAACAAGCTGATGGTAAAAGAACATTGTGTGATGCATGCTATCTTTGATATTCCAACTCACCTCTGAACTATAGGCCAAGACATTTTGATGTCATTCTGTTTTGAAGTAATGAGCAATTAATTTTCTCCTCATTTATTCAATTAAATTTTTTTTAGTGTCCTTTTTTTTGTCCACTGCTGTTTCCTGGTTTGTTTTAAAGCATGTAGGAAAGGAGTCAAGAAAATTTTTATCTATATTCTTTACTATTTTTCAGGAGCTGTTTAACCTTGGATGATTTTTTAAAGCTATAAAGACTTTGTAATCATAAATCTAAGTTGCTCATTTTATAGTAGATTAAACTAAATTTTAGAGTGATTAATTACTGGTTTGATTGTGATAAAACTAGTTCTAAAATCTGGATCTTCTAATTCTGACAATGTTCCCTCATTATATCACAATCTAGACTTTTAAAGAAGTTATTTCAACCGCCAAAATGTAATATTTTATATTATATATATTTTAATGTTGTCTTGAATATCTGAATGTTTCATAATTACTAATTTTTTCACCTAATTCCCAGGGACTGGAGAAATGCGGAGCAAAGATAATTGAGAAAACTAACATGTTAGGATTGAATGATTAACTAACTTAAAAATAAAGTCATAATTTTATTTTTAAATAACATTTTAAAGTCATAATTTCATACATGTCATCCTATTATTTTTGAACCAGAATTCACAAAGTCAAATCATAAAATTATGCAATTTTCTCTAGGAGTCATGTCCCTATGGTACCTATCTACACATTCAACATAGTTTCAACAAATGTTGATACAGCACCTACACTGCATGTGGCACACTGGAGACAAATGATACAGGGAACAAAAAATCAACAACCAAAAACCACTGCTCTCACTCTTAAGGAATTTACAGCCTTTCAAAATAGATAGATTTTAGTGAAATAAATACAGTTGAATCCTTCCCCTGAAATACCCATATGGGCTCAGACACACAGCATCACAAAATAATATCTAACTAGGTCAAATGTTAAGAAGAAGGTACACACACAGTGAATCAATGATTATTCACAGTATAAACACCTAACAGTTGACAGAGTGAGGAAGACAGAGAAAGACTATCTCTTGAATAGATGTTGGTCATTTTATAGGATTCATGGAAGTTATTTAATTGCTATTCAAATATAGAACTCTGGAAGAGAACCAGATTAGGAGGGATGGCTCAGATAATTTTTTTTTTTACATAGCGATGTTTCTACTACAATGCCACAAATGCATTACTAAAATATCTTGCAATCTATAAACCACACAGTAGAAACACTAATGTTTATAGAGAAAATATGTTAAGGAAGACCACTCACCAACCTATGGAATTTGTAAGCAAAGCACACATACACACACACACACAAACAAAAACAAAACAAACAAAAACAGAAAACAAACTCCAAACAATTCTGATACAATCCAAAACAGGGTTACAATTTTTAGTTATTTTTTACTAAGCTTCTCAGTCAAGAGGCTCCTTATAGTCTTAAATGTAGGGACGTGTTTCTTACTTCAAAAGTTATTGAAGAATTTTTAAAATTGAAAATCTGCTTCATGTGTATCCTTCCATGTTTGTTGGTAGAGTTTTTTAAAACAGGGGAAAATATCTTTGACTCTGAATCTCAATTCACAGCTTTGTCAGCTTAATGCTGCAGAAAGTGATTCTTAAAATCATCAAGCCAGGCATTAATTGCATTTTTTTGCATAATTTTCAACTTTTCCTTCAGATATTCATGTGTTACTAAGGCTTCCCTTTTAATTGTGAAGTAGCTTGTTGCTAATTAATTTAATACATATCATGCTGGCAAACATCACATATGAACCAATGTGACTTTCACATTAAACTTACATCACCTCCTGTATAACAATTTTGTGAGTCAATTCTCACTAAAGAACCACATGTTATAGCAGAATATACTAAATTGATTTTGAAATTCCTTTGAGACAAGTGGTTAGACATATGGGTTTGGAGTTCAGAAGAGACATCTGTGCTAAAGACATAAATGCTAATTATCTGAGCATGGTTGGTTATTGAAGGCCGGTTTGTGGATGAGTTTGTATATGGAGTGAATATGAAGTGAGATGGTAGGGGCTAAGACTATCCAGAAGAACTCCACATTTTTATAACCATGATCTTGAAAGGAAAATAGAAAATGAATGACTGGGAAGTCTAGGAAAAGCAGAAAAATAAATTATAGCAATCAAGGGAAGCATTAAACCCACAATTCAAATATCCTCACTTTATCATTATCCTTTCTTATACCACTTCAAGTAGACTTATAAAAATTAAAGAAAAATTAAAACAACATTTTAAAAATACCACTTTTATATATTAGCATGTTGATAAAATACATATCTATGGATATATTTAGAAATTTAAATGTAGATATGTATTCTTTCTCTGTGTGTGCATGTATATGTGTGCTTTTGCATGTGTTTTTATACACGATTCATGGGCATATTACTGTGAATTTCTTTTTCTTTTGATCTCTCCAGAAAAAAAAAGGATAAATAAATGATTCATGCTCAGGCTATTAGAGACACCATCTAGATGTCCCAACTTCGTGCCCTTGCAAAAGGACAGAGGGAAACTTTTACAAAGGATTACATACACATAAAAAATCCAGCAGATGTGCCAGAGAAAAATTACATCTCTACCTTAGTTGACAATGATACATGAAATTGAAAGGAACATAGAGAAACCATCAGTAACTAGTTTGTGCAACAATTCTATGACATGTAATGCTGCTGAGAAGGCAGGAGCCACTACTGAGGAAATGGAGCCTGCTAGTTAGAAGGTAGCAGCTATGATAAATGATGAGATGAGGGGAAAGTGGTGTGAACTGAAGGAGGGTACCTTGCAAAACATTTTACTTTCTGTTAAAACAGGAATATACAGAGGAAGGCAATACATGAAAAATACTGTAAGAAAGCATTGTTAACATACTTTTGGGATAATAAAAATAACGAAAAGTACAGTGAAAGATTATTCTAAATCTAAAAGAAGCCTTGGGAATCAGATTTAGAATCAAATGTTTGAAAATCAATTGACACCTTCCAGCTACCACAATTCTGGTCCAATTTTATGGGCTTTGGGTTTTAGAGCTAAGACTACCCTAAACCTTTGTGTGATAATGAGGGGATGGAATGTTCCACTCTCTTTTTTATGTCTCTCTCTAGTCTCACCCTTAAAGTAATGCCTCTTAATACTACTCTGCTCAGAGCTTTGAACATAGACAGAAAACTGAGGATGAGGAAATATCCCTACTGCTACTTAGCAGCCCTCCCAGCCCATTTTAAAAATTGATTCCACAATACTGAAATATTTGTATTCTTATACCTTCCTTCCATGTTTCCCATTAGCTTTACTTCTATGCTTCAGCCCACATCTCTACATGTACACTTTTAATCTGCTTTGTTTAAAGTTTTTCTCTAAGTCATATGGCTAGAGCCGTGGTTGGCAAACTGCAGCTCGTGAGCTACATGTGGCTCTTTGGCCCCCTTGAGTGTGGCTCTTCCACAAAATGCCATGGCCTGGGTGAGTCTATTTTGAAGAAGTGGCGTTAGAAGAAATTTAAGCTTAAAAAATTTGGCTCTCAAAGAAATTTCAATTGTTGTACTGTTGATATTTAGCTCTGTTGACTAATGAGTTTGCCGACCATTCATGCAAATCTTGTAGCTTTTCTTTGTTCACTTTTAGGTAAGTATATATATATATTACAATTTTAACTATTATACCTCACATTCAATTTAATTCTTTTTTCCTCCCTACACAATCTCAGGTCTGACTCACTCTTGACAGATGACAGTGTAGGGAGTGGGATGGGAATTAAAGAAAAATGACAAAGTGTTATGTAGCTGATAATATCTTATGCTAGCTTCTGGAAACTCTTTCTGGCAGAATTTCATATACTTCCTCAAACTCTACAAGGTACTTTGGGTGGTACTTCATAGATGAGTGACTTTCAACATTGCACTGTTAACAAAATGGGAGATGGCTTATGATTTAGGACTCCCTTTTTAAATCCTGCAATGAATGTGACATCCTACAGAGATTCTTTTTGTTGAAATCACTGCACTTAGGATCGCAGAGCTCTGGGGTGGATTCCTTTCAAGAGGATTCTGCAACCCAGCACCTTATCAGATGCACATATAACACACTCAGGGCCTGGAAGTACAAACTGATCAGAGCACAACATTGGAGACAGACGGACATATTTTTCCAACTTTTAGATTTTTACTGAAGAGTATCAGACACCAGTTCCTAAGTTGTTGCTGAAAGACCAAAACACACTTTTAAACACTTAGTTGATCTCTTGAAGTCAGTTAACATGAAATGGTACTGTGCAAGACGGAGGTGGAAGCATAGCACTCAGACGCTCACTTCCAAGAATTCTCTAACAATCCTCAATGTTGTTTCTTGCCTCATCTATATACCACCCAGGATAGGAATCGGCTAAATCCCCAATCCCTTAGCAAGAACTGTATTGAAATTTTGAGGAAATGTCTCAACTATTGTTCATTCCCAAGTTTTGATTCTCATAAAGTTGGAACAATAGAGTAAGTTTAACATCTCATTCTATATGTAAGAAAATTTTCTTTAATATTTAAATCAGAAAATTGTGATTATGTTATAGTATGAGTTATTTATCAGGGATAATAGAAAAGTGCTTCTGATTTGAAAACCAAACAGTGGCATAAAGATGAACCAGATGAATGGATGATTGTTTGGATATAAAATTCACTAGTTTAATTTTTGACATACCATAAATTTCCAGGAGCATATTTAATTTTGATTTGCCTAAAAATACTTTAAGAAATAAAATTCAGGGAGGAAGACAGGAAAGAGATTTTAAATTTCAACAAATATTTCATATTGGATATTTGGGTTTAGGATTTAATATTAATGTGGTTTCCCACTAAATAATGTCTTTAAAATAATGGAATACACATTATTCAAATATTTGAAATTTACACCATTATCCTTCCTACTGGTGTTTAAGAAATACAATATCCTTAAAACTCTGTGAAACAATAATTGCAGTTAGACTATGTGTGCATGCTGCAAAGATGTTCTTTCAAAGACAGGGAAACATTGACATTTAATAATCAGGGAAACTATAAGATACTATATTTTTGATATCCAATAACATCCACAGCTTAATACTTTAGAAGTTGCACAACATCAATTAATAATCCTGCAAAAACTTTTCAGGAAAGACCTAAGTACTTCATGTTTTATATTTTGTACAATCATATATTTAGTAGCTACTGGCACTAGGTAAGGAGAACACCATTACACCTTCACAGATAGCTAGGTTGACCAATTTAAAGAGAGAATAGAAATTTTAATCTACAAATATGTGAATTTCATAAGTGAAATAAGAAGAAATATGCAGATAACTGAAGTACTGTAGATCATAGGCAGTCTAATAATAATATCACAAACTTAGAAGAAAAGATGAATATAACTATAGAGAAGATCCAAAACCACATTAAAATTTTTGCTTTAAATATATTCTACACCTTTTATTCTTAAAACTTTATTAGATAATAGATGAAAGAGAAAATGAGTTACTTGGAAGATATCATCAGAAATGTATTTCCAAAGAGAAGCATTTTAATATTAAGAATAATAGGTAAGCCTTAAATAGTTCATGAATAGTTTTTACTTTATTTTATGTTTATATCTATACATGAACTTACTAATTTTTAATGAAACCACTCATCTTTTTCAAAGGTAAATGAAAGTTTCCTAGTCTGCCTTTTGGATTCTAAGACAATTCCCTTAAGCTTAATTTCCAAGTTTGAGAAAGGATAAAGACAAACAATATATATATTTAAACATATTTTAGTGGCAGGAAAATCTCTTAGGGACTAATACCAATTTATCATTTTCTAGATCTCTTGTATGTTTATAAAACTATACTGGCTATTATAAATTAGAAGGAAGACATTCAACTTGATGACTTCAGAATGTTTTCAGTCTTTGTATAATTGGTTTTTATCAGTATGACCTTACTCAAGATCACTAAATTCTCTTACACATTTGATAGGGAATAGTATTCTCATCACTTTAACTCTTCAATGGATATGTTTATTGCAGAAAATACATTTGTTTAATATATTCTTAATTTAAAATTAAACTGTGGATCTTACATTCCTTTTACATATCCTTTGCCCATGTGCTAAACTGGACAATGTGAACTTTCAGGAATGACTATCAACATTATCCCAGGAACTCAATAAGGAGAAGCTTAAATAGCTCATTTCTCTGGAACTGTCCTTTCTTGGATTATGTTTGAACTTCCCAAGTATGGAGGAGGGAATTACTCCATAAATTAGAGTCTGTATCCCAAGAAAGACACAAGTGATAGAAGCACAAAAGAGCAAAAAACAAAATGCAGATTGTACAAATTGTAGTACCTCCAACAGTCCCCTAACAGCGTTTCACAGAGGACATCGTTGTTATTTTGTTTTGTTTTTCTAAATCATAGCAGAGGTTTCCTATGGATGGTCAGGCAAGGGGATCTGTGAGCTTTAAAGAAAACAGTGATTTTTATACTTCTTTTGAATAACATTCTGTTTAAAGGATCTGATGAAAAAATCATGAGCACGCTTTCTAAAAACAAAGTCCCAAATACATTCATCCATACAAGAGAATACTACTTAGCGATAAAGAGAAAGGTAATTATTGATAAACCAATACAAATGAATGTCAAAAACATTATGTTGAGTAAAAGAAATTAGATCCCAAAAGTACATGGTGTAAAATTCATGTGCAAAATGCAAAACTAGCTATTATGACAGATAATAGATCAGCAGTTACCTGAGGCCAAACATTGAGATGATTGCAAAGTGATAGAAGAATATTTCTGGAGTGATGGAAAAAAAATCTGTATATCAATTAGTGAAGTAATTAACAGGTGTATTTTTTTTCAAACCTCATGTTAGTGCATGTAAATTAACATCAATACATTTTATTGTTTAAAAACCACATACCTCAAAATAGTACATTCACACTTAGGCATTTTTGAAGAACCCAGGACTCTGTCAGCATTACTCTTAAATATCTATGACTCCAGTCTGGATAATACAATTTAGTGAAAAGTACAGTAAAAAACAACTTGAGCTAGATTTTGAAGGGCCACAATAAGTTCATATTTGCTCTGAAAGAGGGTGAGCACGCATAAATACTTTACAGAAAACCAAAATGTACACCAGATTTTTGTGTTCATTGCTTGTGTAGACTGGGTCTAAATAAAGTTAGAGTTTAAAAATTATAAGTATAATATAATGAGCAACAGATTCTTTGCAAGTATTTTCTAATATGCTGATAAATCCTTTAAAATGGTATTGCATACGTGCACATATGTTTAAAATTAATAAAAACAGGGAGCAAAAACATGGATTTAGCTCAACTGGAGTGGTTCAGTTGTTGAGTGTCGACCTATCTGCCCAATCAAGGCACATGGCTGGGTTGTGGGCTCAATCCCCCATGGCTCAAGGCACACGGGTCTTGAGTCTGCTGATCAGTTAGATCAATTATCCTCTCTTATCATTGATGTTTCTATCTCTCTCCCTCTCCCTTGCTTTCTGAAATCAATAATATATATATTAGTAGCTCCGTGCATAAATCCATGCACCATTAGCTCATCAGTAGCTCTCTGCTATCCTCTAGTAGCTCTCTGCCAGCTGCCTCGCCCTCCTATAGCTTACCCCCATTCCTCCCTCATAGCTTGCTGCCCTGCCCCTTCCTGTAGCTCTCCGACACCCACTTGTATCTTGCTGCCCCACCCTCCTTCTGATCCCTGATCCGGTCGCTTCATGTCGTAAAGACCATTTGCATATTACATATTTATTATATAGGATATATTTAAAAACATGGATTTAGCGGTGCTCTTAAGTAGTGGTGAAGTTGAGAGAAATTAGCCTGATCCTTCATTTAGCTCTGGGAAATAAGAAATGATGGTAACGTTCATCCATTTCATCTCATGGTACACATAAACTAATTACTAAATTTCTGCAGCACATCAAATATATATATTTATATGTATATACATATACTTATATGTATATACTGTATATATATATATTTTTGTCAATCTGACAAAAATTGGTATAATTTTGATTCATTCATATCAGATGGCTATTGTTATCTTGCCTGTTGTCATTTTTTTTATTTGACAATCTAAGGGAAAAGGGGTCAGTGCCCCTTATTAAATAGTAAGGTACTTCATGTTTTAAAAGCTCTTATGGTATGCCCGTGTGCCATGGCACACCGGTTGAAAATCACTGGTCTATATTGTTCAATGAGACAGACAGTGCAGAGTATGGGGGTGAATCTGAGGAGGATGATACAGGTTTGCAACAGGAGCTAAGGATAATTTGAAGGAGATGATGGGGAAAATAAAGAAAGATCTGTAGAGTAGCAAAGACAATCCATTTTATGTTAAAAGCATGGATTTGTGTTAGCATCAATCCAAAAAGTTACATGGCTTTTTTTTTCTTTCAATATGCCCAGTAAGAAACTGTATAGCTGAATTGAGACAGAGGTGGGAGTTTAAAGGTTAGTGTGTTAGAAGAATGAGAAGCTAACCCTGCTTAAGTGAAACCCCAGCTACTGATATTAGTGTTTATACTGATTAGAAAAGGAAGGGAACCCAGAAGGAGGGAGCTGATAAACTGAGGAAAAAGAGATGGCTCCAAGCAAAGGGGTCCTGAAGAGGAAAGAAGATGGTATGCAAGAGAACTGGAGGGAGAGATTTCAGCAGGAAAGAGTGGGATATTCCGTCTTTAAGATTTTAGAGGTACAGCAGTGTGCTCTTAGAGAGCTGAGGTTTATCATCGTTTAAGGCAGAAAGTGGGCCTCCGGGCTTTCAATTGAATCAGGAAAGGAATTGGTGGAAATGACCTACTTACTAACTCACCAGACAGAGATATAGAACTTGATAGAAAAAAATTACTTACCTAGAAAATTTACTTTATCAAGATTAACCAAGAATAGAACATGGTAGATAAAAGAGGCAGGGAGACCAAGGAAGAGCGAAGGAGAGAAGACTAGAGTGAATAAGATAACTCATTGTTTTATTTTCTGGGGCATCTAATTTATAATCTCTTTGCCATTTTTATTAGTATACTAATTACCTGAATCCATCTATCTACTTTACAGTGCAAGCAAAGGGATCTGCTAATGAATTGATGATTAATTCAGTGCCTAAAAAATAAAATTACAATTTCTGCCCAAAGACATATTCTGTTTGCCATATAGAATATTTTTTATCAGCAGAAATTTCTAGCAGAATCCCCAATGATTTGTGATTCAGTAGTGAAGATGTGTGATTTTATGTAACTGAGGATAATCTTTTGATCATGAGCACTGGCCCACTCTGGTCAGATTTCTGTCATAAATACTAGTATTGCCCACAGAAAATAGTAGGAAAATAAGGTAGAAGCACTTCTTCACAGTTGGTTTCCTGGAGGTTCAGGTATTTTATTTGTGTTATACAAACTGTAATTCCCCAATAAAACATTATGGATGTGGATATCTAACTCAAAGAGTTTTCATTTGAGTTATTTGAAAAAAGCACATTATTAAAACATTTTTAAAATAATATATTTTATTGATTTTTCACAGAGAGGAAGGGAGATGGATAGAAAGTCAGAAACATCGATGAGAGAGAGACATTAATCAGCCGCCTCCTGTACGCCCCACACTGGAGATGTGCCCGCAAGCAAGGTACATGCCCCCAACCGGAATCGAACCTGGGACCTTTCAGTCCTCAGGCCGACGCTCTATCCACTGAGCCAAACAGGTTTTGGCAAGCACACTATTAATAAAATACATTAAGACTGTATGGTGAATTTTCATAAATATCAAACTCTGCTCAAAATATTAGGGAGAGCTCAGTGGGGGGTATGTAATATACAAACCATTATAAACATACTTCCACAGTACTTTACCCAAAAAGTGCTTGCTAAGTTATAAGTTAATTGTAACTAAAGTTTGGAGATAAGTAGTATAATTTTATATTAAAAAATGAAGTTTATATTATAAAAGATGTCAAAAGTCACAAGGTTGCTAAATTGTGGAGACTGAGTCGAGGCTCAATCATTGAGCAATACTAGCTGGGCTGAAGTAAATATTTTGGACTTCAAAGAGGTGTGGTCATTTTAGCCTAGAATGGTCATTTAAATGGAAGCTGGTGATTAGGAGTAATCATCATAACATAAGAGACTGAGCCAAGCCAGCCATAGTTTTTCAGGGAGATTCTTCTGTCTCCTAAAAGGTAGAAGAAAATGTTTAACATTGATTCTTCTTTATGTTGCATTTGTACGTGTTATAAATGTTCCAGAAATTATGTGAAAGTCCCGGAAATCAAAGATATCCTAATATAAGAGGTCTGTCATCAAAACTGAGGCACACACTAAAAGGACTGAACCTGAGTATCAGACTGTGGCAGGGAAAAGTCAGGAGAAGTTTAAAGATAGATCATGATAAGGAAAGAAACAAAGCTAAAACATGAGGCTAGATTGGTTTCTGAAGGGTATGTAGTCTAATGTAGGATCCAAAACTGTATACGTTCACAGCATCCAGTCAGATCCAAGCATAATTAAGGAAGTGGGATGGGCTAGTTCTGTCATTGGTGGTCAAGGGGGTCTCTGGTAGGAGAAAGCCGTGGCCAGAGACAATACTCTGTGCTCCTGGTCCTTGTCTTGCTGTAGGAATGAGTTTAAACAAGAGACAACAAATACCAGCAGGTACAAGTGAGGACTTATTTATGGGAAAAAAATACACTCAGGTAAGACCTGAGATGGCAGCTCAGCTGACCCTAGACCATACTGAGCATTCCGATATTCAGAAATTTAGAGGATTTATACCCTTAGACTGGAATAGCCTTAGGCAAGGAGCAAGCTCTTGTCCTCCAAGCCTAGCTGCCTCTCCCAGGTCATATCTACCTCACTGCACACTCTAACAGTTCATGGAAAGAAACAAATCTGAGGCATGAGGATAGACGACAAATTGGAAATCACACAAGCTCCCTAAAAGAAGAATCACGTCTCTGCTCAACTGATTCATGCTACATAACAGGATAAGCATTCTCATATATTTTTATTATTAAAGAGAGTGTTGGAGTAGGTCATTGAGAGGCTGTGACTGCTGGTTGACCTTGGAATTGGACCAACACAATTGCAAGCTCCTCAAACCTTTTGCTGCCTGAGAATTTAAGTTCTACTCCTTGTCTTGGGGGCCCCCCCCCCCGGCAATGTTCCCCCATCCCAAGCCTTTTTCAGGGAGGCCTGAAGAGAACTGCTGTTGAGACATCCTACAGATTCAGCCAACTCAGTTAAGTAAGGCCTCTATAGAAACCCTCTGGATTATGGCCCACGGGTGAGAAGAGGTATGGGTCTTGCCACCACTGAAGACATGCCTCATAGAGAAATTTCCTTGTGTATCTAACCTGCCATTTACCAATCTGGAATGGTCTGCCTCTTTCTCCAGTCTCTCCTTACTCCCTGTGTTCAGAGCCATTTTCAGATTTCATTTAGGAACTCCTGGATTTTGAAATCAACAAAGAGGTATGAAATTTCAATTTTCAGGTCAAATCTCTGAATTTGTCACATAATTTTAAAGTGTGTATTAAAACTATGTGACCCAGAAATATGCCTGCCCATAGATCAGATATAATTTCAGGGTGTCTAGTTTGTGCTCTGTGGTCTGAAGGGGAAAAAATATTTACTGGATTATGAATTTGAAGGCTCAAATTGTAGCCCTGCCTGCCTCTGGCCTTCTGTGTGATGTTGTACAATAACTCCAAGGCTCTTTGCTTCCATTTACTCAACAAAACAATAAGAGTTGTATCTGACATCTTATTTCTCTGAGTTCTTAAGAGGGCCAAATGAGATAATGTCGAATGGGATCTGAAAGGTTCAAAATGCTGCTGAGAAAAACTTTTATTATTTATAGGAATGATTTATGAATCATGGCAGAGATCTATTACTGATCAACAAATAATGTATTGTTCCTGTGGTGTCAATTCTGTTTTCAGCCCGAGGAATTATTTGTTTTATTGTTTTCATAAGAAGCTATTATCACTTGAAATGTGTTAAAAATATCACTGGGCAAGTGCAATTTATCACTTGGCCAGACTCAGAAGGAAGTAGGCTGATAACGTTCATTTAAGCAGTGTTAAGTTATTTGGGCTCTAGAATTAGGAAGGGCTGCTGGGAAACCCATGGTTGAGGGTGATTTTAACTTGACTTTACTGGTTCTCTTCATGATGACTTGTAACTGAAGTGAATTATTAGAAGATATTTTAATCACACAGTACTGCTATTAAATAAGTGAATAGACTTAGAAATGACAAATATTTAGACAATGTACATATAGAGGGGATAAAATTGAGATCAAAGTGTCCTAGCTGATGTGGTAAAATTGACATAGCTGCCAATGTCAAAGGGGTAAACTTTCATGAGTGGGGTCTAACAGTTGTATAGGTTTCTACATTTAATCTTCTGTTTCATAGAAAGGGTGCATTTAGATCCCAGTGCCACTTGTATCCGGTGACATGGAAAAGCAGACTCTAGCAGCCATACACATGAGTGACTTGAAATTGAATCAGTTCAGTGATTTCACTGATAAAATCTATTTTATCACAATTGAGATGTAATTTAATAATATAAAATTCATGCATTTTAAGGGGTAACATCAGGGGAAAGAAAGGATTCTGGCTAAAATAATTTGACATAATTCACAGGTTGAATAGATATTATCTGGAGGATGGTAGGGGAAGGGACCTTTGATATCTTTTCTTCAATGACAACTGAAAAAGTTATTGAAGTCCATGAAGCACACAATGTAATTTACAGTATATTCAACTACATCAGTTTAATACATATATATATATGTATAATATGTGGGTTTTTATCTGTCATGTAACATGTATATTCTATTTAAAAAGCAATAGCTTTACATATTTTACAATTTGTATTTATAAAATATATACATCCACCCAATTCAAATATTTAAGTGCAAGCTTCCATTCCTTTTAATAAGATGCAAAATCTGTATTTCTGGTCCTGATCAGTATAACTAAGTGGTTAGAGCATTGGCTTTTGCACTAAAGGGTTTCATATTCTATTCTAGATCAGGGTTAAATCCCTGCTCTGGTTGATTATCAAGAGGGCGGCAACCAATCAATGTGTCTCTCTCTCAGTGTTTCTCTCTTTCCTCATCTCTCCCTTATACTGCCTCTAAAAATCAATGGGAAAAAATATACTCTGGTGATGATTAATAAACAAATAAAAAATAGTATTTCTGAATATTCAGAAGAAAATGGTACCAACTAAAACAACAAATCTGTTTTGACTGACATATGTACTTAATTTTTGGCTACTAGGTAATAACTTAATAATCTATTCAAATCATTATCTTACCTCAAGTGTGGCAATCAAATTGCATTTACATAATCTGCGGTTAACTATGAAGACACTTGCTTTTTCATGGTATCTGACACAATCTACTAAATTCCTCCCTAGTCTGCTTCAGGCTTTATAATTAGAGAGGTAGGATTATGTAATCTTTCCATGTACCAGGAAGTCTGACAAGTGATGTCACATTGAACAACTAAAACCTAGCACATTTGAAACTGTGGTTTTGCCTTTGAGAAAAGAGCTTAGATGTACTGTAGGAACAAAGTTGACAGTGTATGTATCAAGAATCAGAACAAGATCTATTATTGCTTTTTTTCCTTTCCCCAGTCAACTGAATTCAACTGCAAAATTGGAGTACTGTAGTTACTAGTATATTAAGATATATCAGGTATTCATTCCACATATTCAAAATGACATAGGATGTTAATTTCTTTTATCCATACAATTTTTTTCATGAAAAAAATATTTTTGTAATCATGATGGAGATTCATTCCCAAATATAAGTTCTAATACTAACACTTCAGCATTAAAATCACAGTCAGGCCTGGTCAGCATGGCTCAGTGGTTAAGCATCAATCTTTGAAATAAATAGAAGTTCACGGTTCCAATCCTGGTCAGAGCACATGCCCGGGTTCAGTCTCAATCCCCAGGTTAGGGTGTGCAAGAGGCAGCCAATCAGTAATTATCTCTCATCATTGATGTTTCTATCTCTCTCTCCCTCTTCCTTCCTCTCTGAAATCAATAAAAATATATTTTAAAAAAATCATAATTACTACCATAGAATCAGAACTTCAACCTGAGGGAGAGAGATCTGCTTTGAAGGACATATTTAAATTCTATGAGCCTCTGATTACCATGATGAATGCATGATTTATGCTGAGAAAGAAAAATATTCCCACAAATTATTATTTTTAAAAAAGAGTTCCAAATCTTAAAGTGACTTAGAAACTTAAATGGAAATGCACTTTTACCAAAATAAGTAATTTATTCAATTGGGCAATAATTAGGCTTTGGAAAAGTCACCACCCATGAAAGTAAACAACATTCCCTCAATATTATATTTAAGAACTAAAATTATAGTTAACAGCTCATTTATTAAGTAATCAATTACTCAACACATTCAGCCATTTTCTGATAAAGTGAAATCACTTATCAAAAATTCTGTGTATTTCATTTATAGTAAGGAGTATTTATTTAAATTTTTTTAATGAAAGGTAGAAATTGTAATAACCTACCTTCTCTGGATCCCCTAACCTCTAGAAAAGGAAGGGAAAATTAAAGTGGGAAAGGAGAAGGAAGGGAGAAAAACTTAGAAGTAAGGAAGAAAAATTGCTGGGGATTGACACACTATACTTCTCATTTCCATGATCTGTCAATAATTAGTCTTTGATGCAATATGCAATCAAGCAGTCAATAGATACCTGTTTTAGAATCTGAAAAATTACTATCCACAACAGAAATATATACACACACACACACACAACACACACACACACACACGAAGGAAAATTAATTATTCTAGTTACTTTATATTAAATATTTGTATATCTAGTCAAAACAATGAAGATCTTTCTCCAGGTGAACTACATAGAAAAGCTATTTTTAGCATGTTTTTACCCTTGGGATTAAAAAAGCTTTATTTCCCTGCTGGCTAAAAGGAAGATTTTATACATTCCAAGTAAAGTCCTTTAGAGGTGAATATCAAATTCCTTAAGAAAACATCCATAAATTTACTTTTAAATTTTTATCTTAAAAAGATGAAAACCATTTCTTGGTTTAAAATCTATGGCATCAATACCTACTTCACATAATAGTTTCTTGGAAAGGGCACCAAGTTCCTAATCTAAGTATGAAATATAGGGGATTGAATGTATCATTGTCTTAACAGAATTCAGCAAACCAGAAGAATGGCCTGAACTAACTAACTAACTAACTAACTAACTAAGAAGGAAGTACCTGTTGTCTGGTATGAATGTGTAATTCTCTAGGCCTAGGCAGCAGACACTGCCCCACAGAGGAGAAGCAGGGAAGAGAATGTAGCATGTTCTTATGCACATATTCCTGGCTTCCTGGTTGTCCTTCAACAACACATTACTGTGTTTATATAGCCATTAGTTGCACTCTCTAAGAGCAATGTTTTTCAATACTGTAACTTACATTTAAAATTAACTTGTTAAATCTAAGTGCAAAGGACTTTTCAAAGATTCCTAAGTTCAAGGGAGAAATAAATAAGGTGTTATCTAATAGCAAATTGTGAATGATAAAAAAAATGATTGTTGTTTTTATATTTTAGTATATTTCTCCTCTTTAAACCATAAAATGTACTGATATGTTTAGTTTCCCTTTACTTTCCTCTGCTTCATTTTAATTTCTATGGTGTTTCTATGTAGAGAGGGATGTATGTTAAAATATTGTTATTTATATTTAAGAACTCAAATGAAGCTATATATGATCTCTTAGTCTATAGCAGTGGTTCTCAACCTTCCTAAGGCCGAGACCCTTGCATACAGTTCCTCATGTGTTGGTGACCCCCAACCATGAAATTTTGCTACTGTTATGCATTGTGATGTAAATATCTGCATTTTCCAATGGTTTTAAGTGACCCCTGCGAAACGGTTGTTCAATCCCCAAAGGGGTCGCGACCCACAGGTTGAGAACTGCTGGTCTATAGTATAGCATCATTGATCTTAAACCTGGTATATTGATTCCTTTAGTAAATCAATGTCACAGGTCATCCTATTTAATAAAAGAGTAATATGCAAATTGACCATACTTTTGCTACACCCATTATCTACACCCATCAGCCACACCCACCAGCCAATCAGAGTGAGTATGCAAATTAACCCAATCAAGATGGCTACAGCCACAGAGAGAACAGGAGGGAGCTTGAGTTGCCCCTGGCGATGGAGGAAGCCAAGCTTTCCTCACACCCTGGCCACCCAGGCCTCCACTTAAGGCAATAAAGTTTCAATGGCTGTGCAAGCAGAAGGCTTGGCTCTGCTTGAGGCTACAAAGTTTCAATTGTAGAAGATAAATAAATCCCAGATACCAGGTCCTCCACTTAGGTTGCCAGGGGGTGTGGCCCCTGGCCCAGGCCCCCCCATGCCCAAGGGTACACCCACCCTGATCTGGGACACCCTTCAGGGCAAACCAGCTGGCCCCTACTTGTGCACTAGGCCTCTATCCTATCTAATAAAAAGGTAATATGCAGATTGACCATCACTCCAACATACAAGATGACTGCCCCCATGTGGTCAAAAGATCCTGTCCCCATGGGGACACAAGATGGCCACCACAAGATGGCCTGCAGGGAAGGGCAGTTTGGGGGGACCCAGGACTGTGGGAGAGGGCAGTTAGGTGTGACCAGGAACCCAGGGGAGGGCAGTTAAGGGCAAACAGGCTGGCAGGGGAGCAGTTAGGCATCAATCAGGTTGGCAGGGGAATGGTAAGGGGTGATCAGGCTAGCAGGCAGAAGCAGTAAGGGACAATCAGGAAGGGAGGTGGTGAGCAGTTGGGAGCCAGCAGTCCTGGATTGTGAGAGGGATGTCTTACTTGGATCAGTCCTAAATGGGCAGTTGAACATCCCTCAAGGAGTCCCAGATTGGAAAAGGTGCAGGCTGGACTGAAGGACACCTCTGGAGCACAAATTTTGTGCACTGGGGCTCTAGTTTTTTTTTTTTTTAATAAAACTATTTTAGTAAGATAACCTGCAGAATGAAGATAAATGCCTCCACTCCACTCCCAAAAATTATCAAGTTAATCAGTAGTTTAGAACATGTATGTAAAATATAAAAAATACATAATATGCAACAGTAATTTTCATATTAAAAAACAGTTAAAGTAAGAATATTTCAGAATATCCCCCCAAATAATTTTCTGTCTTAGTTAAATAAAAATAGAGACTACTATGAGAACCTATGTATGCCTAGTCAAGATAAAACAACAACAAAAATGTTTTTAATTTTAAAACAATACTAACTAGCAGTATAAACAGAGCCCCAAATTTTGTGGCTGGCTGTAGTTTTAATTTTTTTCAAGATATTTCTAAAGCAGACATTTTTTTTTAAGTCTACCTAACCATGATTTCAGCCACTATACTTTAGAGTATAAAATTACATGCCCTTAATTAAAAACATGTACAAAGCTACAAAATGTCATCTGTAAAGATATTTAAAACAATTCTAAAATATTCTTTACCAATTATTGAGTGGATGGTTTTGTAGGAGTACATATTTCAAAACTTTCAGCCAATTATCTTTTATTTTAAAGTCCAAATGAATTCAGAAATTCACTGAATGATATATCAACAATTGAACGCAACAATAAGCATTAATAAAAATAAGATTATAGTAGAAACAGATTTTGCTTATGTGAAAAGTTAATTTACAAAATTCAGTAATTGCATTTAAAAAGGAGAACCCACCCTTTCCAGTATGGCTTGGTTGGTTGGAGCCTCTTCCCTTAGATCTATAAACAGAAAAGTCTTGGGATCAATTCCCCATCATGACACATAACTGGGTTGTGGGTTTGATTCCTAGGTCAGGGCAAGTATGGAAGACAACTGGCCGATGATTCTCTTCCATATTGATGGCTCTATCTCTCTTTCTCCCCATCTCTCTCTCTGTTCTCTTTCTCAAATCAACAAACATATTTAAAATGCTATAAAAATTTTTAATAAATATATAAAAAGAGAACTTAGTTGCAGCATCATTAACTTAAAAGGTACTGAAAATTAAACTTTTCAACATTTTTTTTCTATAGAAAAATTTTACATAGCTCTAAGTAAAGTCTTTTAAAGAAGAAAACAAAACAAAACAAGTTCCTCCAGGAATAACTATACGGTTGTGTGAAACAAATCAGAAAACATACCATTCTATAGTGTACTTTTGCCTAACTTTTAAAATAAAAAGTCTTTTTTTTAAAACAATAACCCTCTGACAAAAAAATATTTTTAATTTTAGAGTACAGGATTGAAAGAGTAGATAATACTTACAATTAAAAAAGTTTTATAATAAAAATTAACAAAAGTTTTCAATTAAAGTATTATAACATTCTAACTTGACTATAAAAACCATAACAAAAGAAACAAAATTGCAAACAAAAATGGATTTTCTAAACATAAATAAATGAAATAGTGTTTAGTCAGTAGGGCTCATGCTGATGGCTAGCAGGAAGTAACAGTATACTCTACTTGGAAAAAAATTATTATGTACAAACAATCCCAAATTATGGACTGCAGCAATTTATTCATTACTGCCATTTTTCTTACTTTCAAAATAAAGCCTTGATTAAACCATTCATACCTTGTATTACTCATACCATTACTTCAGAGATTGAGAAAGTATATGCAGCAAATGAATTTATTTTCACCAAAGGGATAATATATTGTACCTATCATCTGATGATACTTGAAAACCTCCTATGCCAAAACAACTTGACAATATAAACAACTCAATAAATATGTAGTAATCTTTCTTTATAGTCTTTTAAAGATGCATGCTAATTCATGCTCTTGACCTTGGGATCACTGTGCACAGAATCCAAATAGAATTGAGTTGGGATGACTTTCAAAGTAATGCTGGATCCCACACTTCATTTATTATCCCTCTAGAACTGGTAAGTTAATTTCATAGACCCTATCATGCATTAAGCAGTGAGTGGCAGGAGTTAATGAAAAATTTTTCTATTAAGTTGTCCATTACCAGCAATGAACATCCCAAAACCACCAAGAAAGTCTTTGTTATCGCAAATTACATGAAAACCTGGAAGTTTTTTCAAAAGCTTAAAAAATAAAACTAAAAAAAAAGGAATTATATTTGCCCCATTTTTTTCTTCATTGAAGATTCTAAGTAATATATGTTAGAATTTTTGACATTCTTCTGTAGTTGAATTTTCTCTGAGATTCATTTTTTATTTTGTTCACGTACTTCTCTCTAAATTTCATTAATACTTTCTTCTTTGGGGTATAATTTGCCATTGATACCATCTAGTGATGTTTAAAATTTTATATATGATATAGATTATTTTTATAAATGTATATTTATTGTTTAATAAGTTTATTAAACAATAAATATACATTTATATTGGAAAATTATAGATGTTCCCATTTTCCCTCATTTACCCCTCTGCCTCACTCCCACCCCACCTCAGACCTTCAGTACAATGTTGTCTTTGTCCATGGGTGATGCATATAAGTTCTTTGGTTAATATCTCCCCTTCCTACCCTCTCCCTTCCCTCTGAAAATCCTCAGTCTGTCGAATGCTTCCATGTCTCTTAATCTATTTTGTTTGTCAATTTGTTTTGTTCATTAGATTATACATATAAGTGAGATCACGTGATACTTGTCTTTCTCTCATTGGCTTACTTTGCTTAGCATAATACTCCCCAGGTCCATCTATGTTGTCTCAAAGGATAAGATATTGTTCTTTTCTATAGCTGCATAGTATTCCATTGTGTAAATGTACCACAGCTTTTTTATCAACGTATCTATGGATGAACACTTGAGCTGTTTTAAATATTTCCTAAATTTCTTCTATTTATTATACCATATCTATATTTACTTATAAGTTTTGATGTATTTATCATCATTATTTTAAAGTTTTTACCTGCTAATTCTGACATCTATCTGATTTTACTATGAATTTTTATTTACTGACTTACTTTTTTCTTAACTATAGATTATAGTTTATTGTTTATTTTCATTTGGTATCTTTTTTAAAGCATTTTGTGCTTTACATAGGTAGTTAATTAATAATAGCTCACATTGAATGTTGGCAGCTGTTAAAATTACTTTATTTCATTGGATCTTTTGTGGCTTTTCTGTAGTCCTCGGGAGGATTGTTAAGATTAGGAATATTTGTTTCATTCCTAAAGTTTCTTTTTTTTAGAGTTTCAGTATAAATCTTAGGAGTTATTTTAAACCCCTCATACTTAACAGGCATCAAAGTTCAAACTGTCTTCACTGTAGGAGCCATACTAAAATTTTCTGCTTACCTGCATTTCCACCTGAGTTGTTTGTAATTTCACCCCTGTATGTTCAATTCAGAAGTAAGCCAAAGATTTGGGAGAAATTTACAATTATATTCTGGGATCTCCTGATCATCTTATTTCCGGGATTCCATCTCCAACATAATTTATGATCAATCTGGGAATCCCAAATATAGAAAATTTATTGATACACAGCCTAATCTATGAACACCTTGTTAATGCACTTACTCTAAAACATGAATTACAAAACTTCTCCTGAAATGACAGGTGTCTTTAGTGGCATTAGGTATCAGTCTACAACATTGTCTACAGAGGTCAGGGATAGATTCCCCTTAATTGTCATTCTTCTGCTATGCTCATAATTCTGGAAACAGCAAACATTTTTCTAGTTCTCTGACTTTGGTACATTTAGCAGGTGAATAATGGGAAACAAACAAATAGACCGATTTTCTTGAGTTTATAATTAAGAGTAAGTGCATCAACAATTCTGGCTGAAATATAATAATGTTAAAATAAACATTCATTCCAGACTTCCACGATGTCAAAGATGCTGTGATGGACAAAGAACAGGAAGTAGGCAAGAGCCAGGATGGTGTTTCCTGTAGTGTGTGTGTATCTTCTCTTCCAATACACCCTAAACCTGCTTGATCATTTTACTTTATCCCAACTCCAAGCACCTTTCTCTCTATTATTTCACAGAATGGTTATAGCAGGATTAGATATGAGCCCTATTCTGTTTGGGAAAATAGTACATTTTGTGAGGATAGTTCAAACTATATCTCTTTTTATAACCAATTGCTTTAAAAAGGGTAAATTATCACTTATTTTTTTTAGATGCATGTGCTTCACCTGCTTTGTAATGCTTATGAATCTACTTATTTTTTTTCTATATTGTTATATTAGAAAATATTTTGGATTTTGGAGAAAAACTATTTTTTTATTTCTTAAAAGGCTTTGACTCCATAGTTTCTTCCTGTGTCCCATTATTAACTGAAGTCCAGGCCATCTAAAATATATATTTTTTACTGCACCTTTATATTGTGCCATTTGTCAAATTCTAAGAGGATCCCAAGATTTTTTTTTTCTTCTTTCTTCCTGGTGTATAACAATGAATTTATTAGAATCTAAGGTAAATAAAACCCTTACCAAAAGAGAGGATTATAACAAAGTTTTTTTTATTTTTAATAAAAAGTATATGTTTTATGGACCATTCTTTCTACATGCACCAATTTTAAAATTTAATTATCCCAGTTTTATGCATTTAAATTTTCTGCTCCCCTTACTTTTGTGTGGTTGGGAGAATCAAAAACCATAAGCTCCACCACTCTCTATCTCTTCATATTCCCCTTTCTAACCACTACTTCATGACAAAAATCTTTTGATGGATTGTCTTCCTATCAGTTTTTAAAACTTACTTCTACTAAGTTTCTGATTGAAGTATAAAATAAGCAGGGAGTAGGACATACCTAAAGATGATTGCCTTTAGAAAATGAATAGTGATTTGTCTAACCCAACTAGGGTAATCCTATTTATGCCAGTTTATGTAGGCATAGGGCCCAAATCCCACCAATAAAATGTAAAAGGAGTGTGCTGAGGAAGAGGGTGGAATAGGGAATTTTTTTCTTCCTAGTAAAAAGAAGCAGAAAGAAAGAAGTGTCTTTTTGCATGTCATCTTTCTTTCTGCATAGAAAACTATTCTATGAAGAGGTGATACTTTACACTTAGGTACAATTAGGATAGATTTGATAAAAGCATTAAAAAAAAGAGGGAAGACCTTAATCTTTGATGGTATAATAAAATCACTGACTCAACTCAGGCATTGAATTTTTCAAGACTTCTTGCAATGTAAGAAATAATATGACTTTCTAGATTATCACACTGTTTGCAAGGTATCACAGAAAGGAAGGCATCCTAACTAAAAAGGAGGTTATAAAAGAGGTCAGGGTCAACTCAGTTATAAATGTTATAGGGAACAATGAAATTCTATTCAGTTTCTATTTCCTTGGGCCTGGTGGGTTTGACTTTTTATATAATTGAAGTAGTGTGCTTTCAGATTTGAAAGTGGATTTAGGAAAAATAGGTACTTGTTTGTTTCTGCTCTGGGAATGACTAAAGATATAAACATGTAGTTCATGTAGTCCAGATAAGGACAATTCTGTGCTGAAATTCTGATATTTGCACTCATAGAGCCGCTTGGTTAGTGGAACATTGTTCCTTTAAAATCCTCTTTCCATTCATTTTTGTGTCTAATATCTTCATCCATTCCTTGCATAAATAACTGAAATTTAGTTGAGGTTAGTTATGCATCCCAGATTTTGAGAATTTCTGCAAAAAATACCACCTAACTTTTATACCTGTTTACAAACATGGGGGCATCCCAGTAATATAAGATATGCTGCATTATATCCCAAATACAAAATACTCCAAAGAATTGCAGTCCCCAAATGCAAATATTCTGTTTCCATTTAAAATTCATTAGGATCAACCAAAGGACTTGTATGCATGCATATAAGCATAACCAACGAACACAAGACACTGGGGGGTTAGGGTATGCCTTGGAGGGGGGGCAATGGGAAGATATGTATACATGTAACACATTAATACAAATAAAATAAAATAAAATAATTAGGATTCTGCCAAGTAAGGTCTCAGTCCCTTTCCACAGAAGAACTCTTCACTATCTGATCCTTTTTTAACTGTCTGAAAAATTTAAGATCATTATGGAGTAGTTCTGAGGGCTTGATAAGCATCTCAAGATTGGCAAAACTATTGAATAACCCAGAGTTTTTGAGAGGAAATGAAAAGTTTGGGCAGAAAGAAAAATAGTGATTAAAATTGGAAGTATGTGTTGGCCATGTGGGTAAGTTGGTTGGAGCG
The DNA here is from genome assembly GCA_011751065.1 of Lasiurus cinereus. Taxonomy (NCBI): domain Eukaryota; kingdom Metazoa; phylum Chordata; class Mammalia; order Chiroptera; family Vespertilionidae; genus Lasiurus; species Lasiurus cinereus. The sequence continues at coordinate 61,419,414 of JAAGEH010000018.1, forward strand.
TCATCCCAATACACCAAGGTTGTGAGTTTGATGTCCGGTCAGCACAAACAGAAATCAACCAAGAAATGCATAAGTAAGTAGGACAAAAAATTAATGTTTCTCTCTCTTCCTCTCTCTCCCTAAAATAAATAAGTAAACAAACAAACAAATAAATAAAACTGGAAGTGGATAAGTTGTTAAATAGTCCAGTCAGAAGCTCCCCTATCTACTATTAAATCTGCTAAAGTCAGGAAGAGATTTAGGTCGAGAGAGATAAAGTGATAATAACTGTAACCAACCTCATTGCTATGAAATGAAGTTCTAGAATTTTAATGTAAGGTACACATGCACATTAAGTGATATTTATTTTTAAACATATTCCTAACAAAGACAGAAGTTTGCTGACCTATTTCCATGCAAGAATTTACTGTGGTGTTTTCACATGTCATTATTCTAGAAAAGCAAGTGATTATCTAAAAGTGTAAATTACTTATTGATAATCAATCAAAATAATTTAAGTTACCACTGATACCATACTACATTGTGTCAATGTTTAAAATTTAATTAGAGAATCCGGTAGCAGGCAGTATATTGATTTTTTTCCTACTATCGGAAGTGATTTCTTATCAAATTCTGACTTTTCATTATAGTAAAACTTTGCTTTTCAATCTTTCTTTCACAGAAGTTTTTTTTTTTTTTTAAATCTGTATCTCTTAGAGAAAGAATAAGCTCAGTGAATGTATGTGAAGGCTTTAGGATACTTATCATGTCCTATTCTTGAGCTGGATTTATGCCCTAGTTGGAAAACAAATTGTTTTTCTTGAACTTGCAGCCTTTGATGTCGTAGGTTAATTGGAGTTTTCTGTCTTGTCCTAATATCCCCATTTGGGAAAAATCCTGAGCTACCCTGAATGGAAATCTTTCTAAAACTGTATGCTGGGACAACAACAAGAGGTCATTTTTTTCTTGCTTTACACATGCACACACACACACACACACACACACACACACACACACAAATACACACACACACACATACAGGCACATGAGATCCTGCATACACAAGTTCAGTTTATTCCTTTATGAAATATATTTGCTAACAAAATACATTTATCATGTTTAAATTAAAAAATATTGTTATGCTACTTAGATGAGGAATATATAATTTTAAAATATTCTAGAACTATTTGCCTTATGGAATGAAGTCTTTCTACTTCACTGATTCAGTTGTAATATATTTCTTTCTGAAGACATTAGAAAAGTAAGGTGTTTTTTAATCATTTAAAATTAACATTCTATTATTCATTATACATTTTTTATCTCATTTATTTCCAGTACACACGAAAATGTGTCTTAATTATTATAAAGGGGTGTCTTTATTTTTACTTGTTCAAATTTTCTTTTTTACTAATGCAAATACCATCATTAAGAAATAATACATTCCAAATGCTGTAGCTAAACCTGCTATTTACAGGATATAAATATGTTTGCTTCTTCAATGGTTGAAGAATTATAAAAGGAGATGAGATTTAAATACCATCTCCTTCTAACATCATTTGACTGAAGAAGGAATTAAATTGGCCCTGAGTAATGCTGATCATCTGGTATCTTTGACCTTTTAATATAAGCTGCTTAGAGGAAGGAGGAAACACAATTTGAAGAGGTAATGGGAACTGCATCCTATGACATTTAGCATCTAAGTGGAATGCTATACTTTAAAAAAAATGACTTTAATTAACCCTGGACTGTTTGGCTCAGTGGATAGAGCATTGGCCCTTGGACTAAAGGCTCTAGGTTTGAATACAGTCAAATGCATGCAATTTGATTACAGGCACAATCCCCAGTAGGGGGCTTGCAAGAGGCAGCTGATAAGTGTTTCTCATCGATGTTTCTCTCTATCCCTCTCTCTTCCTCTCTGTAGAAAATCAATAAAAAATATATATAAAATGATTTTAATTAAAACGCAATAGCTTGCTAAGATATCGCTCACTGTTTCCAGATAAATTTAAGTACTATGTTTTTGTATATAAATACCATACTTCCAACTAAATTTGATTACTGGCCTCACTTTAGAAGTTATAATACACCATAGTGATAGTAAATTAAGTTCACATGTATCCTGCCACCACCACCTCACATACTACCCATCACACTAATGCTAAAAATATTTCTGTGCCAGGGAGCAGCATCATCAACTTCTAGCTTTATGCACCACAGATATGGCCAGAGAAAAAATCAGATAAGAGAAAAAAAAGATGATGAAGAAGTAGAGGACTGAACTTGAGGAAAAATGAATACTAAATTACAAAAGCCTATGCTGGTGAATAGGTGTCTTAGGTACAGGCTGGAGGGGGACCAGACTTGGCCAATCTAATATTATGGATATCTGTTGATTTTTGTCTATCATTAAAGAATGATTGCTATGCTAGTTGGATGCATGTCCTTTCTTCTTCTTATATAAAATACATTTTATTTTATTTAGAGCTCATTTTTCAACGAGGGACGGCTTGGAATTGTAATATTACAAACATGGGCTTTGTTAGAGTAGTGAATGAGCAGACCAAGACAAGCCTGTTTATTTTATCTTCTTAGCTAGAGTAATTGACCCAGAAATGGGCAAATGATCCAAGCCAAGCATTAGTTTCTTTCATATTAGTATAATGTTGGACTTCCCAGAAATATGGTCCCATTATAGTGTGATTGTGAAGCAGATGCATAACATGTTTGAGTTTTGTTGTGATAATTTTTCCAGCTATAAAGAGAGCAAGCCTACGTGGCCTCTACCAAGACCTGGTATAGTAAACATCACATGATTCTCAACCTTTCTAATGCCACGACCCTTTAATAATGTTCCTCATGTTGTGGTGACCCCAACCATAAAATTATTTTTATTGCAACTTCATAATGAATCATAATGTAAATATCTGTGTTTTCCAATGGCCTTAAGCTCTACAGGACCCACAGATTGAGAACTGCTAGCAGAGTTGCTTAGGCCCTAAGACCATCAGAAAACACAGATATTTACATTACGATTCATAACAGTAGCAAAATTACAGTTATGAAATAGCAATGGAAATAATTTTATGGTTGGGGGTCACCACAACATGAGGAACTGTATTAAAGGGTTGAGGCAAGAAAAGTTGAGAACCACTAACCATTTCAGATAGTGTCTTTTACTAAAGAACCTGCACTTTGGCAGTGACTTTTGCTTGGCTATTTTTTTTTTGTGTGTGTGTAATCTGATTAATACAATTGATTATTTGACTTGTATAAAATTATATTGTTGCAGAAGCATGTCAATTTCAGTCACATACATTTGGGTTAATCAGTCAGCAACAGGATTGTACAAATAACCACACATTTTCAGATGTTATCAAACCATTTATATCTCTGATAGTCTGTCCACCATTAAACTGATTACTCTGGCTCTTCCTAAGCAATAAAATCAACATTGTTATTGATTTTATTTTCTCTTGAGATATTGAGAGTTCATATCATCTGAGATTAGAAAAAAATATTAGTGCATGTGTGTGGGTGTATGTGTGCATGAACTCAAATAGGTACACTGGATCTTTGATATAGGGCAGGCAACTTTTTTAATAGTTATGATCTTCATTAGTGAAATCCAAGTATTGAACTACGTAATTTTTAAGTTTCATTACATTTCAGGATTCTATAATCTTACTCAGGCATATGTCATTGAATTTCAGTGTAACAAATAATTTAGAAGTTAATATACTCTTATGTAACTTGCATATTAAATAAATGTTAAATGAATCATGTTTGTAGTATAATTTAGAGACTGGTATTAAAAAGGGGGAAAACTTGAGGGAAAGAATATTGATTGACAACATTTATAAAATTATTTTTCTGATGAGTAATTTCTAAATTAATAGTTTATGTTCAAGAAATATATTTTATGATATTTTAAAAATTACCAAGTACAAACATTATAGATAAATCTGAAAATGTTTTTTGCATGTTCTAATTTCTTTCATTATATAAGGTAACAGTCTAGAGAACTAGAGTAGTTTATCATATCTCTTGGAATCTTAGTTTCCTTATTGATCAGGTGAAATGAAAATACTTATAAGTTCTTTGGAGATTAAGTGGGAATAAAAATGTGTATACACATCATATTTAACACAAAATACTACTATCATTTTTCTATATTTTCAAGATCTGGATATATTCTTAGTTGTCTTCATTCTTTTTTTTCAAATAAACTACTTATCCAAATATGTTTACATTTTCAACATTGTATGATTAAACAAAGGGTAACATGTATGTTAAAGCAAATTTAGTGAAATAAATCTACCCTAAAACTTGTATCTCACATCTTTTATGAGTGTCAGCAGAGTTCACTTAAGCTAAAGCAGACTCCCTATTTTATTTTGCAACTGATCGATGTTTCTCACATTGATATTTCTCTTTCTCTCCCTCCCCTTTCCTCTCTCTCTAAAAATAAATAAAAATACATCCTCAGGTAAGGATTAAAATAAATACATAAACATGAATAAATAAATAAATGGTATCATTTTATATATATATATATATATATATATATATATATATATATATAATTCAGAACTTTTTATTTTCCCTTATTCAACTATAAACAACGTAACTATGCTATTTAGATTTTAAATAAGAAAAAAAGTAGATGTTGACAATAACAACCACTTACTGGATCCTAACAAGCATTGAGTATTATCATTTAAATATTCTTTTTATTTTAAATTTGATAAATTAAGCATAAATGGTGCTTTCAAATATTTTACATATATATTTTGAAATTCAAATGTTCTATTTTAGGGAAATAGGAGTATCAAGTCACAGAAAGAAAGCAAAGGATACAGAAAGGCTGACAATTGGAGCAGTGGCCATGAATCTGCTGCTTTCTCATATACCATTGGGTCTATTGCTTGATCTTTATATTATACATACTTTTCTTTAGATCACATGGAAGCTTTTCTCTCTTTAAAACCTGAAAAAAGTTAATGGATACATGCATCTTTCTATTTTCCAGTTATACTAGTACATATGTATGGAACTATCCAAGTGAGTAAACATAAGAAAGCTTCATAAATTGTGACAGAGGAGTATTTTAAAAAATGTGGCAGCTTCTCTAGAAAAAAATGATGGTTCTGGATATAGAGAGTTGATGGCAAAGGACTACCCAGAATACAGATACTTTCCTAGGTTAAGAAAAAGTCAAGTAAGTTACCAGTATTATTGAGGGAAGCAACCTTTTTTTTTTTTTTGAGTCAGGAAAAAACACAAATTGTAAAATAAATTTATTGACATAACATTTTCCTCTTGCTTTTTTCTATATTTTGCTAAGAAAAAAGCATGGATAATATAAGTGGAAAGAAGAAAAAAATGTGCATTTTTTTCTTTCTGTGGTGACTGAAATCACTGAATATCAAGACATATGTTGACAAGCCTCCTTTAAATTCTAAGCTGAGACACAGGTGAGATCCTACAGTCCTTTGGCAGTATTAATGTTTGGAATGAACTGCAATTAGACTGATTGGAGATTATCTCAATCTACTATAGCAACTTCTCAGTCCCAAATTTCCTCAATAGTTGGCAATATTTAAAGGATCACTTACTTTCATCACTAGAAATACAAGAGCTTAGCCCCTTAGAGACATGGGAGAAGAAATAAAATCAAACAAAAAAATATAACAGTATTGCTCAATTTATATATACATGCACATATATATGACAAGTATAAAGTATTTTAGACATCCAAAGTATCAAGAAATTTAGAATACTAGTATATATGTCACAATATCAAATAATCTACCCTATAGGTAATTGTGTAAAAAGACAAAAGCATAAAGAAAAAAAACAATATATGAAAAAATAATTACCTAAAATGTTCTGAATTTAATAAACTTCATGCGTTAAAGAGTTCAGAAAACCAAAACCAAAATTCATGCACAGGAAGACAAATTTGACACATTTTTTTGTCAACCTATTGAAAATAGATCTGGATACAAAATTTTAAAAGTAATCCTAGGATGAAAAACATTTATATCACATATGATGAAACAAGGATAGGTACCACAGGTTATTTCTCTACAGAAATATTTAATATGTTAAATATGTTTAATATGTAATTTCATTAATAAAATCAATGGAATGACATTTAAAGTGTTAAAAAATGTAGCTCAAATTTGAGCTCAAAATGAACAAAAACATCCTTCAAAATAAGGTGAAATAAAGATAGTTTCAGTAAATTATAACAGGAAATTTGTAACTATCTGACATGGATTCAAAAAAGTACAATTAATTAATAGTTCTTCATGCTAAAGAGAAAATATGTCAATTCTAAACTGAAATCTACAGATATGATAAAAGAAAACTATAAATGGTAAATAAGTCGTAGGAATACTAGACTATTTTTATATTTTTCTGATTTTATTGATATATTTTCAGTTATTCAAAGGAAAAACAATTGTCTTTTATATGTGTGTTTAAATTCTATATAGGTTTAATTAAAATAATGGGAAGAAAGTGAAGATAAATATAAATACATTATTATAGCTCTTGTATTATCCTTGACATGGTGGGATATTGATAAAAAAAACACTCTAACAAGTTAAGAAAACATATTAAACAAAGTTCATAAACATAATAAAAAGAGAGAATTCATAATAACAATACCAGAAATAAAAAAGGAGAATAAAAGTTAAAAACTAATTAGAAGACAGAAATTTATAATATGATATAAAAATAATATATATTCCATATTTGTTGCATTTATTTTTGTATAATATTTAATAAGTCAGGATGATAAATACAGCTTTTATGACTGGTATGTGGAACATATTCCATTTAACATAACATTCTTAAAATCCACCCATGTTGTCCCAAATGGCAGCATTTCATCTTTTTTAATAGCTGAAAACTATAGTAAAGTATATATGTACCACATCTTCTTTATGCTGTGTTTTGAATAATTTACTTAAACTGTGTTTTATATTTTGGTAACTTTCTGTTAATGTTTTTTTTTAATTAATGATCCTTTTCTATTGATTTGCCTATATTTCTTCATATTTATAATTTCAGTATGTTTTCTTAAAAATAGATTTGAGATTGCTGTCTCTTCATACAACCTTTAAAGAGAGGTTTTTACCTTTTTGCTATTTTCAACATAAGGGCTAGTCTGTGTGTTAGTTTCAACAGATTTGAATTTTTCTTGCATTTAGGTTTTATTTGCTTCCTAAATAAGAATTATTTTTTTCTTGACAAACAACCCAATTAAAAAAAAAATGGCCAGAGGACCTAAACAAGCACTTCTCTCAAGAAGGCATACAAATGGCTAACAGACATGAAAAATCAACCTCACTAACTATTTGGGAAATGCAAATAAAAACTACAATGAGATACTACTTCATAACCACTATTTTCAACAGGACAGGTAATAACAAGTACTGGGAAGGTATGGTGAATATTCATTGTTGGTGGGAATATATACTGGGTACAGCCATTGTGGAAAACAGTATGGCAGTTCTTTAAAAAATTAAGAAAAGAGTTACTATATGATCCAGCAATCCCTCTTTTGGATATCTTTATGAAAGACTCAAAAACAAAGATATACACATCATTTTGTGGTGGCCAAGGCATGGAAACAACCAAAGGGCCCTTTGATAGAGGACTTGTGGTACATATATACCATGAACACTACTTAGCCATAAGAAAGGATGAAATACTGCCATTTGCAACAACATAGTCTCAGACTCTCATGCTAAAGAAAATAAATCAATCAGAAAAATGTTGAGAACCATATGATTTCACTCATATGTGGGATATAAAACAAATCATAGACACAAACAACAAATGGTGGTTACCAGAAGGAAGTGGGTAGAGGGATAGTAAACAGTAAAAGTGGTAACAAAAGTGATTTGGCTTTGGGTGGTGGATACACAATGCAATATATAGATCATATGTCATAGAAATGTGTGTGTGAAACATATATGATCCTATTAAACCATGTCATCCAAGTAAATTTAATTAAATATTAAAAATAAAAGAAAATACGCCCAGGCAATGGGGAAAGCAATATATTTTCAACAAATGGTACTGGAAACTGGATAACCATTTGGAAAAGTAAGGAACCTTTGCACCCCAAACTGTATAAAAATATTAACTTATGATTGATTGCAGATCTAAATGTAAAAGCTAAAACTCTAAAGCTCTTCAAGTAAAAAGTAAGAAAATAGCTTTGTAATATTCCACTGATCAAAGATTTCCTAGATCAAATGCAAAAATCAGTAATGACAAAATAAAATGACCTAAACTATATCAAAATGTAAAAAAACAACACAAACAAACAAAAAACAAACAAACACTTCCATAGATCTGAAAAAGAAATCTTTGAAAAAAGAATGAAGCCACAGAATGAGAGAAGATATTTGTAAAAGCAAGTCATGAAAAGGGACTTATGTCTTGAGTATTTCTGAAACATCTGCAACACTATAATCTAAAATAAATAGGCCAATTTAAAAAGAGGTTATAGTCATTTCTAGCTTGACATCTGAAACGTAAAAAGGTTGGAATAAAATATTTTTTGCAAAAAAGAAAAAGGTGAAAAAATGATAATAAATAACTTTTCTAGGACTTTTCAGAGAGTTGAAGTCACAGGGTGAACTGCTACCAAAAAACCTAAAGAGAAGGTGAATATAGAGACTCACATTTGAGATGTGTTCACCAACAGGAAAACCAGCTGGAGCCATAAACTAACTGGTGGTAAATGATGAAAAATAACATTAGTTAACTGCTGGAGGTAGAATGTTGATCAGTGTGAGAGAAGGAAACTTTTGGTGATTGCAGTTTTAGGGAGCCCCCACTCTTCTCTGGGTTTTGACTCTAGGAACCCCACACATTTCTCACCAAGAGTGAGAAAAACCTATTTTTCTTGGCAGGGAAGAGATGATCATTTTGAAACTTGTCCAGGGTGTTCTCTATTACAAAGGTCTGCCCTGTAGGGAGCAGCTAAAGGGTTAAGCCTCTGACTAACCAGTTGGCAAAGCCACAAACAACTCCCAGTGTAGAGGGCACAGCCCTCTTAACATAATTAAGCTAGAGCTTGTGACTGCTCCCTAGATCTTTCCTGGGTAGCTAATGGGCTGTGGGAGGTGCAGCAAGTGCTGCCTAAATAAGTAGAACTCATAAGAACATTGTAATTATGTTGACCACTACCTTGTTTACCACTGACTATAAAATAAAGCATCAGCTTGCCCTTTGGTTCTTTTTCTGTGGCCTTAGCCAGGCACAGGAGATCCACCTAGACCCAGCTTATTCTCTTTGTCTTTTCTTTATCCTTCATTGCCCCCCCCCATCAGGTTGGCCGAACCCTTGGCTGAGCTGGCCAGGCACACTCCCCCCAAAGGGAAAGAGTTTACCTGATCCTTATCCTAAAGGAAAAAAAGGAAATAACCCATATCCAAACAATGCTAGCTCTCCAGTCTCACCTGTAGGAAAGAAAAGCCAGGAATCACCTGGAAAGGTTGCAGCTAAAGGACACAACCCCAGTATAAGAATGAGACTCAGTTACACCATTACTAGTACAGACTGCTTTCCACATCAGCAGGGCAAACTAGTGGATCAAAATGCATTAAATCTGAAAAGAAACGTTAAGGATCTTTATAATAAGGTGTTTAGAGAAACTGAGCAAAACGAGAGAATAAAAAACAATTATAGGAAATCAAATACTCTGACACTTGTACTGGTAGCTAAAGTAAGAACTAAAGATAGACTGATCCCTATCCAGACTAAGATAAAAACTCACATTAAAAGCCTTTTTTCCTTGGTTCCTATAAGCTTATAGAACATATTCAGCTTTAAAAATAATACACATTACAGTCCATGCTAAACGGCAAGTAAAATCACAGCCTAAAGAGACAAAAAACAACCAGCAAATCTGGACTCAGATAAAGCAGATCATTTGGAATTATCAGACCGGGAATTTAAATAAACAATGAATAAAATGTTCAGAGCACTATTGGGAAAATTACACAACATGCAATAACAGATGGGTAATGCAAGGAGAAAAAACCTGAGAAAGAATTTTAAAATTTCCTATAATTCAAAAACTCTTAAGATAAATAAAGAATGCCTTTGCTGGATTCATGAGTAGACTGGACCTGCCAAAAATAGATCAGTGAGCTTAAAATTTATCAATAGAAAATTTACAAAACTAAAGAGAGAAATAATTCAATGAAACAGAAAAGGAAATCCAAAAATTATGTAGCAATTTCAAGAAGTATAATATACATTATTAGAATACCAGAGAAAAAAAGAGAAAGGAATATAAGAAATATCTACAGTGACAATAGCCAAGACATTTTCAAATTCATGACAGACAATAAATCTCAGATCCATTAAACACCAAATACACTAAATAAGAGCAAAACAAAACAAAGGAGACACCAAAAAATAATAATAATGAAGTCAACATGAAAGCATTTTATATTCCACTAGAGGCCCGGTACATGAAATTCATGCATGGGGCCAGGGTGTTTCTCAGCCCAGCCTATATCCTCTCCAATCCAGGAACCCCATGAAGAATGCCAGACTGCTGGTTTAACCCAATCCTGGGGAACAGGCCTAAACCAGCAGTCAGATATCTCTCTCACAATCCAGGACCACTGGCTCCTAACTGCTCACCTGCCTGCCTGCCTGATTGCCCCTAACTTCCCTCCCTGCTGACCTGTTCACCCCCAAATGACCCCCTGCTGGCCCAGTTATCCCTAACTGCCCCCTCACTCTAGCCTGGTCACCCTTAGCTGACGACCTGCTGGTCTGGTGACTCCTCACTGGCTGGCCAGGTCACTCCCAACTGCCTCCCCTGCAGTGTGGTGGCCCTATGTAGCCTGTTGCTTGGTCATTTGGTTGCCCCTCAATGAGCCCCCCCTACCAGCCTAGTCACCCCATGCAGCCTGTTTAGTCATCCATTTGGTTGCGATGGTCGCTTAGGCTTTTATATATATATACATTTGTAGAATTCCAAGAATGAAGGGAAAATCTTCAGTCTCAGAAATAGAGAAAGGAAAGGCTTATCCATGAAGGAACAAAGATAAAACTACATTGGTTTTCTCAACAGAAACTATGCAAGTGAGGGAGTGCAGTGACATAAAAGTGTGGAAAGAAAAATAGTATTAACCAGATATATGGGAAAAGCTTCCACATACCTATTAATTTGAATGCTACATTAATATGAATGCTATACAATAATTAAAGTGAAAAAATTGGATGGCTCTCACAAATACAATTAGCTAGACCCAAAGTAATGCATTTTCTTTTATATAAATTAAAAAAAAAACAGCTTTCAAGATATTGATTCTATAGCAATCAGGGTATTGATTATATTTGGACAGGAAGGGTAAATACTAAGGGACATGTAGGGGGCTCTGGAATATTAGCAGTGTTTCTTGATTTTGATAGTTTGCTTTGGTGTATTCACTTTTTTGATAACTTTTAGGCTTGTACATTTATTACTTGTGAATTTTTCTGTAAGCATGTTATACAACAATTTAAAAACTTTTTAAAGTCTGTAAGTCACATAAACAATCTAGCCATTTATTTAGGCAACAGAGCATATCCTTTGACTTCATTCCCAATCTGTGGCTTTGGATTTGTGACTGAGCCAAGATCACACAAGTGAATGGGAGCAACCCATATAACAGATGCTCTCTGATTTTCTGAACATTTTGTAGGATTAGTTTGTGTCCATGCTGTTAAAGAATTATCCTCAGATCATTTGATTGGCATAAAGAACATAAATATTACATAAAGCTAGATATCCTAATAGCACACAATTTTATACAATGTGCACTTTCCACTAGAAAATAACGATAGAAAGTCCTTCCTTTGAAATATAAGAACATTTTTTGATTTATATTTCTGAATAATTAGTACTTTCTGACTTTGTGCAAAATATTCTGACATTTTCCATCTTTTGCCTCCATTGTCAGTAATGATCCAAGAGTATAATGTTTGAATATTCTTTAATGTTTAAACATTTTCTTTTAAATAAATTTGGCCCAAATAATCCATTCAACTCTGTAAACTAACTAGTCATATAACAATACAAACAATTTTAATTATAAGTCATGTAGCTCTATAATGGGCCTTAACATGTGCAAATTCAAATAGAATAGTCCATCTAAATCCATTTTATGTGAGAGGTACTTTAATTTTCTAACTAGGTAGTTTGGTTTCTGGGTTTCTCCATAGCTCCAAATGATATTTAGATAGAAAATCATGAGATATTGTAACATTTACTGAACTCCAAGGATTGATCTATGTTTCTCTGATCTCTTTTCTCTTGACTATTTTCAAGAAGATATTAACATATAAATTCTGGTTTATTCATGTACCATAGCCTATGTGATAATTGTGATAAAACCTATAAACTCAACCTCTATGTTTGTATAAAATGTGCCAAAAGAGTAATATTACTTCCTCAGTTTTGAATGCTTTTACAAAGCTGGGAAAGACTATTGTCAGTCAAATTTCTCAAGTTTGATATCCTTCGGACTTTGGACTGATTCTGTGTTTCTGCTATGGTGTGCTCCTGCTGCATATTAAAAATGATATTTCTTTTTTTTAAATCCTATGATGAATTATTCTGCTTGAACAGGCCAAGCTGTTCTAAACAGCCTACTGCTGACAGTGCTTAACTAAAGTCAACAAAGAGAAGATAAGGCTCAGTGCTTAGTGGTATTGTTTGTTGAAATATTAATACCAATTCCAGCTGTAAAAATGATAAATACTTTAATAAAGATGGCTTGTTCCTCACCAAAGTTTGCAGTACTCTTTATTCTATCCATGTAGGGATATTCCCAGCAGACAGATTTAATCTCACAAAAGATATGGGCTACTAAAATGTGGCTATCTTACAAATGTCCCCAAAGCTGTTCAAATGAGCAGCTAAAGTATGGTAGCTACATTTCACATCCTTTAAAGCTCATATATCTCATCTTAATTAGTAATTTAAAAAGTACATTAATTTCATACTCCTTCACATGTGTACCTATTATAAGTTTATTTGAACATCAATTGTAAAGAACTTTTTTTTGTTTAATTTTTGTTTTGTTTTTTGAAAAATACAATAACATGAACCACAAAAAGAAAAGCAGCAGCATCAATTATGGAGGGTTGCAGAGTTAAATTGTGGAGCTGAACTTGGTGGTAGAAACATTAGGTACTAATTTGGCAAAGAGGCTCAGTGCCATGTGCTGTGTGGATGATGATAATAAAATCTTTATGTGAGGCTAATGGCACCTCAGTTTCATGAGCTTTTGATGTGACATGGCACATTAGATCTGCCAAGCACAAGACCATCTGGAAAGAGAGTACAAGTTAAGAATCTAATTTTATTTTAAAGAAAATAACCTAAGTGAATATTAATGTAATTAAAGATCAATGATTCACACACAGAAACCTTGCAATCACATTCACACACACACATCACTATCTATATACATAAAAGCCTAAGTGACTGTTAGGACTGAATGACCAGAATGATCAGAAGGACTGGTCGACAGGTTGCTATGACATGCACTAACACCAGAGCACAGATGCTCAGTGCAGGAGCTCTCCCCTAATGGTCAGTGTCTCCCACAGCAGGAGCACCACTCAGCTGACAGACCCATCCCCAGAGGCCCACCAGCCCAGTGGCAGCCATTCCCTCCCTCAGTAGTCCTGCAGGTCCGATCTCTAGAAAACGGGCCAGGCAATGACAGACCAGTGCCATTGCATAATCCCAACAGTGCAGCCAGTCTCCTAGAAGTTGGCCTCGGGCATCACCGCTGATCCCCTCCCTAGATACTCTACAAGAGAGAAAGGATATAAAAGCGGCCACCAGATGTCTCCTGACAACCCGCATGAACGTCAGTGAGATGGATTCAGATCCTGGGCTCACAAGGGTGTCCCACCACCTGCTCTGAGGGCCAATCTCATCTTGCTCCCCTGCCCCCGCAACACACACCTCCCTTGGGAACCCACCTATGCATGAATTCATGCACCAGACCTCTAGTTAATAATAAAAATAATCACTAGTGCATTATATGAAAGAAAAACAAAATTGCCTTTGTCAAATCATTAAAGCCAGTTTTTTAACTCCTAAGTGATTCTGGGTCAGAAATTAGTAGAAGGAAAAATTACTCAACAAATATTCCTGGGCTATTAAAGCTATTTGGAAAACAAAGTAGAATTTTAGTTTACTTCAATCCAAGATAAATTTCAGATATACTTAAAAATTACAAAAACGTAAGCTTTATGAGGTTTATATCATTCTTGTAGTAAAGACATATATAGAGTGTTTTAACTGCCCTGTAAGTATTCTATACATACTTTGCCTATTTATCTCCTCCTCCAAAAAACCTTCTAACCACTGATCTTTTTATAGTCTCCATAGTTTATTTGTCCAGAATGTCATATGTAATTTTTCAGATTGGTCCTTTTTACTTAGAAATAGTTATGATATGTTTTATGATATGTTTCCTCCATGCCTTTTAATGGCCTACAGCTCATTTCATTTTAGTGCTGAATAATATACTGTTGTTTTGTGTACCGTAGTTTAATCATCCATTCATTTATTGAAGGATCTTGGTTGCTTCCAAATTTTGGCAATTAAAAATAAATCTGTTATTAACAATTGTGTGAACATAAGTTTTAATTCCTTTGGGTAAATGCTCAGGAACCTGATTGTTGGATTTCATGCTTAGTGTATGTTTAATTTTGTAAGGAACCACCAAACTGTCTCCCATGGTTTCTGTAACATTTCCCTTGTTCTTGGATTTAGTGTGTTGATTTTTAGTGTCTTAGCAGCCTAGAGTATGTCCATGGTTTCTGAAGAAAATCCCTTCATTGGTTCACTAACAATCCCTGATTTATTAAGATAATTCAAGAGATATCTTTAGTTTCTATTTAAAATGTTGTTGAAATGCTTTCGTGTAGACATCCATTCACCTTTTTACTTTTGGTGGGATGATTAAATAAGGCAATTCTTAAAGCCACTATTAATAGTATTTTGCAATGTACAGCTGAATCTTTTTGTAGAACTTTTATGACATAGTTTTCTGTATGAGAAACTAATGCTAGCTTAAAGGTAAAGTTTTGTGAATCTGTCTATTGTTGGAATCAAATTTGTTTAAACAATGATGTTTTATCCATTGTCAGCCTTTGGCACTGCTGGGGTAATTATCAGAATTTACTGAGTTGATGGTTTGGTAAACACTAGCAGAGCCAAAAGAAAAGAATTTACTGAGTTGATTGTTTGATAAACACTAGCAGATTCCCGCGGCCCCCCCCCCCCAAAAAAAAGGAAATGATCAGCTTTTTCCAAACTTTAAGGATTTTTGAGAATATATTGTATTATTACAAGCATTTCTTGGGAGCATCTCCATACTGTAACCATAATTTGTTAGTTCATTTCTTTTGGTCCAAAACTATATAATAAAAGGCTAATATGCAAATTGTCCCCTTGGGAGTTCAACTGACTGGGAGTTCGATCACTTGCTATGATGCACACTGACCACTAGGGGGCAGCATGGAATTAAGGAAGGCCCCAGCCAGCAGCTGGCAGCTGGGGGAAGGAAGGCCCCAATCATCCCTAATTGCTGGCCAGGCCTAGGGACATTACCCATGCATGAATTTTGTGCAACAGTCCTCTAGTTCAAAAATAAAAATCATGTGAGCTAATGTGGTCCAGAACATTTACTTGACAAACACAAATAAACTTCTCCCCGAGTTAGTGATAGAATCTAGATCATGTGTTTCCTAGGTAATGCTCTTCATGTGTTTATTGAGAGAGGGCACTTCTAACTCAAAGCATAATAAGAGCATAATGATAAATTCAAGCCAACACCTATTTAGGCTACTAAGAATATACTTTTACCAATTTCCAAACAATTTATTCTGCAATTTGAGTTTGTTTTGGAGCCTTGCACATAGTGTCATCTTCTAACAGTAAGCCTTATCCTTTTTTTTTTTGTCCCACTATTCAGATTTAGGTTAATAAAATCTTTTTATTTTATATTAGTTCTACACTGAGTATAAATCTTTTATACCAGTATACTAGAATAGAATTCATTAATTTTAAAATGGATTAGAGTCATGTTAGTCATTTTGGCCAGGAAATCATTCATACTTGTCAAACAATTGTTGTAAAACTAATGATGTCTTATCAAGAAAATGCACCATGAGTAGTAAGTAAGATTCAAATGATCTCAATCATTCCATTTAATGTATTGGTATTAATTCATTAATACATGAAACATTAAATTGATATAATCATCCAAAACCTCACTCGATATTCATTAATATAGGTAGTTGTAATTTAAAATATGTCTGCTTTAGAGGGAAAAATTGCTGTATTTCATATAAAGTAGAATTTGTCATATTGGTGTGTGGCATTATTTCAGCAAGCCTATTTCCATCCTGTTCTTAGGTCTGTAACTTTGGGAGATTTATTGTTTCAGTGATGATTAGGTAGAAATGGTAATATTTCCACAGAAAATATGAGGAAGTATATTAGCTTATGTAACTTATGTGTTTGACAGAAAAATTAGAACTTCTTAAGAGAATGTCACTTCAGTGTATCAAATCATCAAGGAAAGAAAGGTAGTATTATTATTAAGAGATAAAGTAAATTCCTACATGCAGACTTTTATGGCATATTTATATTCTGTTCTTTACATTTTCATGTCAATGCCTCGTAGCACACTAATTACAGCTATAAAATATGTTGTACTATAATACATCATAGTGATATATATTATATATTGTGTTTGAAAAGCATGGGCTGACTTTTTTGTGTGAAGTTGTGTTTGAATATAGAATGTAAACATATCATGTATTTTGAAGTTTGTGTTGATGAAATATATAGCATCACACAGAAATCTATATGTCTTTTTTCCAGTAGGAAATAAGTTGTAGTATGAATGCCCTTTCTAAGAGGCAATGAAATGATCTGATGGATATATTAAATGTACAAGAAAGCATAATGTGTGATAATTTGTTTCATATCCCTGCATAAGGCACATATATTTTAAGGTAATTAAAAGAAAGATTCATTTAATTTTAAAATTAACAAGTCAACATGATATTTAATTTTTCAAATTCTCATTAGATTTTAGGCTATCATTTTACTATTTAAATAGAGGGAAGCATACTTACTGCTCAAATGTTAGAGTGCTTCAGAAAGAACCAACAGAATCAAAGTTCAATAAAGATGATATGTTGAAAACTTTCACCACTCTTAAACATTTTCAAGGAGAAATCTAAGGAATAGACATACACATTTTACTCTAAGACCCTAGATAAATTTGGCTACTTAAATGGGTTTGAAAACAACAGCCAAAGAGTTAGGGAAAACCATGAGAGTGTGATACCACCAAGCCAATAAGAAAGATGTTGAACATTAGAACAGCCAACTGTTACTATTGACTCTGGATAACTATCTTAGTTGCAGTTGCACAGGTTACCATTTCTTGAACAGATATTTATTGAATATTTAGCATGTGCATGGCACTCTTCTACATATTATGGATAAATTGGCAAGAAAATAAAAGACAAAATGTCCTGCTCTTATGCAGTTTATGTTTCATGAAGAAAGATTGTCAATAAACAAAGAAAAAAAACACCCCCCAAAATAAAAGAAAATAATCAAAACTGTTTCTTAAATACATATTGTTATGTTGTGCAGAGTGTGGCTTTGGAGCATATCTTATTAAAAAAAATAGCCAGTGAAATGCCATTAGACAGGATGAAGATTCACCTGTGAGTTGAGAAATACTAGCAGGGTCGCCTAAGACATCGGAAAACACAAATATTTACATTACGATTCATAACAGTAGCAAAATTACAGTTATGAAATAGCAACAAAAATAATTTTATGGTAGGGGATCACCACAATATGAGGAACTGTATTAAAGGGTCGCAGCATTAGAAAGTTGAGAACCACTGCAAAAGCAATTCAGCTTGTCTATTAAGCCCAGTTTCAGTTAGTCATTGAATGGGGAACCATCCATCTATAGAGTCTAAGTGTCCTACCAAGATGGCTTGGTTACTTGAGAGCAACTTTAAGGGGGAAGGAGGATTTGTAAATATGTAGCATTCAACACTTATATGAACTGGGATAAGTGCATCAACTTTGGAAAGGGGCTCTGGGTGGGGTACCACAGTTAAAGTTATGGTGGAAAGAACTCAGGAAAAATATTAGAGACCAAAACCATTTAAAGCTTTATTTAATTTAGGGTACATAATTTAGCTTTTCCTCTAAGATCAAAGAAACCCTTGGAGGGTATTAAACAAGAGAATGACATAATCTGGTTTACATTTTTAAAAATTTACAATGAATGGTGATTGTAAAATCAGATTATTAAGAATGAATGCATAGATATAAATTATAAAGTAATTGTAGGATTTTTGCCAAGTGATAATGATAGCTTAAATATGTTGATAACAGTGAAAATGGAAAAAAATGTATAATTTTCCTGTGAAGTGAAGAAGAGAAATGATTCAATAAGTGAAAAGGTAATTAAAATAAGAGGATTTAAAAAATAATATCAATTACTAGAACATATTTATTTATTTTTATTTTTTTTAAATATATTTTATTGATTTTTCACAGAGAGGAAGGGAGAGGGATAGAAAGTCAGAAACATCGATGAGAGAGAGACATCGATCAGCTGCCTTCTGCACACCCCACACTGGATATGTGCCCGCAAGCAAGGTACATGCCCCTGACCGGAATCGAACCCAGGACCCTTCAGTCCGCAGGCCGACGCTCTATCTATCCACTGAGCCAAACTGGTCTTGGCAGGACATATTTATTTATAAGAATAATTCAGTTGAGAGAAAATTAACTTTTTTTTTCAAGAAAGAGCATTATTTTAGAAACCATGTCCTTGATAAAGCAAGATAAAATGGAATGCAAAATAATAGTGGATGTATTGAAATATCAAATAGGGTCAAGGTTTTGTATAGGTGAATGATGTGATAGGAAATGATGAGTATTACTTCAAGGACCAAAAAATCTTCTTTCTTTTCTCATAGACACTAAAAATGTCATTTAAATTAATGCATGAATGAATGGATAAGTCACATGTTGTCTATACTATGGAAGGCATCATTTTTCAAGAACTGATAAATGTCTGTTACCCCACATTTTTCATTTTTCACAAAGAAGAGTAGAGGAAGAAACGGAGGACAGCCAGTCCAGAGCTGCAGGTATTTAATGGTGAGCAAAAAATAAGAAACTGAAGAAAGCACATAAGGTTTGTTGTGGACCCAGGGCTTCTTGCTTTGCTAGTGTTTTTTATTACCTAGGTTGCCTTCAGAACTGTATTTCTCACTGTGAGACATTCTGTAGAGCTATCCATAACCACTCTCATCAATAAGCTAATGAGTCAGAAAGAAACAGAAACTTAACAATATTCTTTATACCTCTGGTGATTTAGAGTACATTATGAAACAGATGTTATGCATTAAGGTGCATCATAAAAGTGTGATCTTACATAACCTCTAGAATTTTACTAGGGAAGCAACAGCAATTTATTTACCAACCAAGCATAGTGTAGGCAGTGGCCCAACACCTGGCAAGAGATTAGAGGCAAGGGGTAACAATTCTATCCTCTGAACAATACTAACCCAACACATGTTTCGTATATATTTATTTAGACAAGCTAGTTTTCATTCTGTATGCTAAACACAACTGGCATTTGAAGCCCTAAAAGGAACAAATGCTCTGCTAATATATATGTCCAACACAGTTGTCAGGAAATGGCAAGTTGGACTAGATTTCAAAAGCTACACATGGTGATAGAAGTGGCTGTGCAGTCCTCGGTGATCTATAAAATCAAATGCAACAATAGATCAAGTAGAATCAAAGTTGCCTGAGAAATTTCAGCACAAGTAACAAGTCATTACAAACCCTATTGAAAATCCCTTTGGCGCAATGACTAGCCCTAAGCCCAGATTGAAAATTTTAAAATAATTGACTCCAAGGGAGATGGGTGATCAGCTGTGCAGCAACTTTTATATAAAACTCTTGCTGAGGCCAGTATTTTTTATGTGGGAACATTGGAATGAAATTGTTCTTTAAAAGACAGAAATATTCTTTTCTGTTACCACAAAAACAGGAACTATATAATTTACATTTCAAATAAAACTAGGAATGTTGGAATATCAAACATAGTAAGCCTTTGGAATCTCACCTGCATTTTTCCCATAATAAATGGAAAGTAAAAATTACCAACATTCCACATATGTAAACACACACTACATACCTTTAAGTTTACTCTATCCCAAATACATTTGCATTGGGTATGTAAAACTTGCTTGTATATAAATGGTATGCATTTTAACATAATCACATAGGCATGCATCGTTTTTCCTAGTTAAGCCAAATAACTATTCCGTCTTTCATTTCCTCCTTCTTCCCCACCCCTTCCCTCCCTCCCTCTCCTCCTTCTCCAACTCCTGCTTCTCTCTCTCTCTCTCTCTCTCTCTCTCTCTCTCTCTCTCTCTCTCT
>JAAGEH010000018.1:61439956-61478348 GCA_011751065.1 Lasiurus cinereus
TCTCTCTCTCTCTCTCTCTCTCTCTCTCTCTCTCTCTCTCTCTCTCTCGTTTAAAATATAAGCCTCTATAGGAAAAAGTGGTTTCACTTTTTTGTTAATATTTTTTCTGTGTCTAATTTTAAAAAAGGTTTTAAAATTGTTTTTTTAGAAAAAAAGGAAGGGACAGAGAGAGAGAGAAAAACATTCATGTGAGTATGGAACATGGATTAACTGCCTCCAGCACTCCCACTCCTGGGGTTCATGCCCACAACCTGGGCATGTGCTCTGACCAGAATTGAATCTACAGCCCTTTAACATCATGATCAGCAAACTGCAGCTTGCGAGCCACATAACAGCTCTTTGGCCCCTTGAGTGTGGCTCTTCCACAAAATACAAGGGCCTGGTTTAGTCTATTTTGAAGAAATGGTGTTAGAAGAAGTTTAAATTTTAAAAATTTGGCTCTCAAAAGAAATTTTAATCATTGTACTATTGATATTTGGCTTTGTTGACTAATGAGTTTACTGACCGCTGCTTTAGCACATGCAACAGTGCCCAACAAACTGAGCCACACTGACTAGGGGTACTGTGCCCGATTTAAAAATGAAACTTGGTCAAAGATAGGTATGTGTAAAAGAAACAGTATAAAGGTTTGGTACTTTCTGAGGTTTTTGGCATTTACGGAGAATCTTGGAACATATTCCCTGGAGACAAGGGTGGGCTATACACATAGGTTACAAAAAAAAAAAAAAACCTATAGTATAGTCCTATTTTCACTTTTAAGTGAAATTATTTTTGCTCCAATGTTTTTAATTTTAAACCACAGTTCTCTCATGATATATCTTATACAACTCAGTATACATTTAAAAATAAATGGATTTCATTAAAACCATCTATTTTAAGTTCTGCTTTGAAAGTTTTCTTCTTGAATCCCTTTTATTTAATTGGCCTACTTCCTAGAATTTAGAATGAGAAATAGAATTTCTGCTCCTTATTCATCTCCTTTTTTTCTCACTTTTATATTTCTTTCTA
Organism: Lasiurus cinereus; assembly: GCA_011751065.1. Classification (NCBI taxonomy): domain Eukaryota; kingdom Metazoa; phylum Chordata; class Mammalia; order Chiroptera; family Vespertilionidae; genus Lasiurus; species Lasiurus cinereus. The sequence continues at coordinate 61,440,965 of JAAGEH010000018.1, forward strand.
TTCAAATAAGAATTTGTTCATCTTCCAAACTTATGAACATTTTCATAGTTTTTGATAACTTAATTTCTCCCATCATCATCACAAGAAAAAGAAGAATGGAATATTCATCCTAAGATATGAAAATTCAAATTTACATTTGCTTTAACTGAGTTGACAAGAGGTATTACTAAGGAACCTCTTTTTGCATTAATTTCCTGCTTGGGGATTTTGTGATAGTACAAGTCATACAAATTCCAATCTTAAGCCTGTGTTGGGGCACTGCAGTGGCAGGAATACACAGAAAGACTGGCCAGAGGCAAACATAGTTCTTGATATGTCCCTTGATATATATATGTTCTATTTTCAACCAATATGTACCTATGTACCTTCCATGGTCAAAGTTCTAGATGACTATTTAAATTCCAACATTATTCCTCTGGTCCCATGTGAAAATTAATAGACAGTACCCCCACTTAGGGTTAGTGTGTGGAGTGTCAGCTTATAATCACAAGTCAGTTTTCTATTTCTTTTTCTTTTTTTGGCATTCTTTCATTTTCTGGGTGCTCAACTATGTCCTATGATAATTCTTTTAGCTAGGCTTTCCAAGGATTTTGTAGGAAAGGGGGTGTAAAATAATTTGTCTCCAGTCATAACTATGTCATAACTAAAGTAGAATTGTTATTTTCTTGAATCATTGTTCTTTCAGATATTTTTCTGAATATATTTTTAAAGTGTGATTCTTCTTCTCACCCATGCGCATACTCTATTCTAATTCAAACATACATAAAATTATACTTTATCATCTTTTTATTTATTTATTTTAAAGAAAGTTAGAGCATACTAAAACATTTATTCTATATGCTTTTCTTTCTTAAATATCTATATTAATAAGGAGCTAATATGCTAATGAGTGGGATGCTGTAATAGGTAACAACCAGGCCATTAGCATATTAGCTGGGGTGTTGCTCCAGAGATGGGGCAGAAGTGGGAAGACACCCAGAGGAGGCAGGGGAGGGTGGGGTGAGAGCCCATGGCGCCCTCCTCACCAGTCCTTCACCACCCACCGCTCACACTCTGAGTGCCTCTCGGCCCACCTTTCAGGGGAAGGAGCACAGCACAGCAGGCGGGAGGCTTCCATGCTCTCCTCTGGCACCATGACAGGGCAGAGCCACTACATTGCTAAAATGTATATGAAAATCTTCCTCCTGTCACAGTGCAGTGTGTGCTGCAGGACCCAAAGTCAAGTTGCTGCCCATCCACCTCACCTCGAAATCATGTGAAACCCAATCCTGACTGGTCCCATCCTAGTCAAGCCCTGCTGGGTGGGCGGGGGGCACAGCCTCAGGTCCCCTGGTGCACCCTCAGATCCCCTAGCCCTGCACTGAGGTAGAGGGCGTGGCCTGAGGTTCCCTGGCCTAGGGTGAAGTGCATGGCCTGAGGCCGGGCAAGGGGCATAGCCCCAGGTCCCCGCCCAGGATCCATACAGCTTCAGGTACCTGCTGGTCACTCATTATGGCAGCCCCACCTCTGCTGTGGGTGCAGGCATCTTGTGTTATGAGAACCCCACCTCCACTATGGGCACAGCCATCTTGTGATGGCATGATGGTTAATTTGCAAATTACATCTTTATTATATAGGATATATTTGATAACTGTTTAAATCAATAGTCATGCAGGATGGGGCAAAGTAGGTTTACAGTTATTAGTTTAAAATAATTAATAAATAATAATATGAGAAATAAACTTTGTATTTTACATACTCACAACTCTAAACCTCCCTACTTTTGTCCCACTTTATATATTAAATTCAAAATATTCATATATTCAAAATATAGCACTCATATGCCAAAATATTTAGCTATACCTGATTCCTAAATGTTTTAATTATTTCTGATTTTTACCACTATAGACATGTGAAAATGAATATTGTATGTATCCATTATTTGATAATTGTGCTTTTAGGTAAATATATGAATTGAATAAACAATGGAGTGTATTTTAAGGTAATGTTTATTTCTGAGAAACGAATTCCAGATTACTTTCAAAAAAGTTGTGTGAAGCACATGATATTCCCACTAATAATGTGTCAGAGTTTATATTTTCCTGCATTTTTAAAAAGTTTGGATATATTTAAATATTTGTCAATGATGTGGATGCAAACTATCCTTTCCTTTTTTAATTTTGCTTGCAGTTATTTGAAAACTATGAAAATTGAATACCTCCTCACACGTTAAAGTATCATATCCATTTCCTTTCTCATGGCCAGGCTATATTTTAATATTTACTCTGTGTCTGTTTGTATTAAAAAGTTATATATTATCTATCCTAGGAATATTCACATTTTTCTGACCTACATATTGTTCATAAAAAAAAAAAGCTCTGACTACTTGCTTGCTGTTTTGTGTCTTAGTTATTCTATTTAGTGTTTTGCTATGTCTTTTCTCCTTTACATGAGGCTATAGTTGGTTTTTAATATATGCATATATTTAATATATTTTATTGATTTCAGAGAGGAAGGGAGAAGGGAGAGAGAGGGATAAAAATATTAATGATGATAGATAATCATTCATTGGCTGCCCCCTGCATGCCCCTTTCTGGGGATCTAGCCTGCAATCCAGGCATGTGTTCTTGACCAGAATTGAACCTGGGACCCTTCAGTCTGCAGTCTGACACTCTATCCACTGAGCCAAACCAACTAGGGCTTATTAAAATACTTTTTATTGAGTTTAGAGAGAGAGATAGAAAAGTAGAACCATAGATGTGAGAGAAACATTTACCAGCTATTTTCTGTACACACACACACGCACACACACACACACACAGAGACATATAACACATACACACACAGACCTATCTTAGACACAATCACCTTTATAATATAGACACAAATATTCTAGACTTATAGAAGTCACATAACTCCCACAGCATCAGAGTTCAATGGTCTCTACCTCAGTCTTTTTGTGTTGCTATTACTTATAAACAACAGAAATTTATTTCTCACCACACTGGAGGCTGGGAAATTCAACATCAAGGTGAATGAGGATTTGATATCTGCTTAGAGTCTACTTTATATACAACTGTCTTCTCACTATAACCTTACATGTTGAGAAGATTACATGGGATGAAACCCAAGGGAGATTCTCAGGTCTCCTTTAAATCCCATTCATGAAGGTTCCTTCATGATGACCTAACTTTCCAAAGGTTCCACTTCCTAATATTACCTTGGAGGTTAAGATTTCAACATATGAATTTGGAGAGAACATAAATATTCATAACATAGAAGTCTCATAGGTAGAAATAAATTAAAAAATATGATTCTAACTCAGATCTGTCTTTATAAAAATAGTTCTCATAGTATGTGCACATCAAAGATTGCCTGGAGGACCTGTTGGAGCAGAGAAAGTTGTATGGATCCTACCCAGGGAAGTTCTGGTAGTAAGTCTAGGGTGAGGCCCAAAATTTGTGCCCAAGTGTTTTTGTTTTGTTTTGTTAATCCTCATCTGAAGATATTTCCCCACTGATTTTCAGAGAAAGCAGAAGGGATGGAAGGGAGAAAAAGAGGGATATATATTTCCCCCACTGATATTCCCCCCACTGATTTTCAGAGAAAGCAGAAGGGAAGGAAGGGAGAAAAAGAGGAATTTGAGAGAGACACATAGATTAACTGCCTCCAGAACATGCCCCAGTTAGGGACAGGGAGCAAACTTGCAGCCCAGGTACATGCCCTTGACCTGGAATCAAACTTGTGACCCTTTAGCACTCAAGCAAATGCTCTAACCACTGAACCATGTTGACCATGGGCCAAGTAATGTTTATCCTGCTGGTACAACTGCCAGATTTTGAAAGCCAATGTTCTGCAGCTACACTCTTTGTTCACATTCAATCCTCACTCCAATCTGCTTCTCCTCTGGTTGAAAAAAAAAAAACACAAAAATATCTTGCAGATCAAAAGGCTTAAGGTAAGACAAATATAATATGTTCTTTTTAGCCTATATTGCATGATTGTCTTTATTAGAGTAAACTAATGTGAAATATAATAAGATACATTCGAAGTTATAATGACAATGACTTATTATAGGTAGAAAAAGTGATTGTCATTCTATCCTAATATATATAAACCCAGGGTCGTAACATTCAAAATGACCAAAGTCTCAACCAACTGGAAGTCAATGCTGGGTTGCCATGGCAACCAGCATTGATTGCCTGCCACTGCAGGAGCTGTGACCCAGCACTGACTGCTCAGGGGGCTGCAGATAAGGCCCAAAGAGAGACCTGGAGAAAGAAGCAGGGTCTGATCCGTAGCCTCCATGGCAGCTGTTGATCAGCCCTTGCCTCTCTCTTTCTCTCTCCTTTTGGCTAGGAGCTGCGCTCTCTCTCTTTGGGCCTCCTCTGGGGCTGCTGATCAACCCTGCCTTTCTGATCAGGCCCATTGATAGTCCTGGAGATGCTGACTGTCATAGAACTGACCAATCAGAATCAAATCTGGGTGAAGTGCACAGAGCCAATGGCTGCCTAGGAGGTAGAGCTTTTGACACTGACTGGTATAGAAACTGAACAATCAGAATCTAATCTGGGTGAACTGTGAAGGCAGAACATAAGGTGGGGGCTGAGAAGGAGTTTTAAGGCCAATAGCTGTTTGGTGTAAGGTATAAGAAAGTGGTTCAATTTTTTAATGATCAGTTTGGCAATATAGTGTGTATGGCTGTCTATCAAGCCAGATATAGGAATTATGTATTTTTGTCTGCCAAGAGCATCTCCTCCTGCTGAAAAAGTTTTCCTCGTCCTCCCCATTTAAGCAACCCTATCTTCTATAATCTATCTATTCTACTAAAAGGGTAATATGCTAATTAGAATGGGCCAACAGGCCTTCTTCCGGATGTCCAACTTCCTTCTGGACAAAGCCATGGTGGTGGGGCTGAGGCAGAGGCCATTAGGGGTGATCAGACCAGCAGAGTAGGGCAGTTGGGGGGTGAGATCAGGCCAGCAGGGGAGGGCACTTTGGGGCAAGATCAGCCCTCGGGGGAGGGCAGTTAAGGGCAATCAGGCAGGCAGAGGCAGTTAGGGGCATTCAGGATTGCAGGGGAGAGTGGTTGGGGGCAATATCAGGCCAGCATGGGAGGGCCATTGGGGGTGATATCAGGCTGGCAAGGGAGGGCAATTAGAAGTTATCAGGCAGGCAGAGGCAGTTGGTGGTGAGATCAGGCTGGCAGGGTAGAGCAGTTAGGATCAATCAGGCAGGCAGGCAGGCAGAGGCAGTTAGGGGCTTTCAGGCTGGCAGTTAGGTGAGCAGTTAAATGCCAGCAGTCCCAGATTGAGAGAGGGATGTCCAACCACCAGTTTAGACTCAATTTCAACAGTCAGATGTCACCAAGGGTCCCCAATTGGAGAGGGTTCCAGCTAGGCTGAGGGAACCCCCCCCCCGGCACCAGTGTGCATGAATTTCATGCACTGGGCCACTAGTTACTATATAAAATGGGGGAAAATATTGATTTAATAAGTAGGATTTCACAAAGGATTGGGAGAATGAAATATAGGTTCTTTGCAAATAAATCACGGATTTATTTAGAATAGTAGAGTGTTCAGTTAATGAAAAAATAAGTATAGAGCAATGGAACTTTAAGAGGAATACTAGAACGGTAAAGACAACATTAGAGAAGAAGTCAAATGCCATTTATTGTTGAAGTATCTGACATTTGCAGTTAATATAGTTGGGATATTAGTACAATTTTCTAAATAAGAACTCAGGTTTAATTTTAGTGCTGTTTCAAAAAATAGAATCAAAACAGGGAAAGTTAGTATGTTTTAGAATACAGTAAAATAAATTTATAATATTGACACTGTAGATAAAAAACAGCTACATTAAAAAAAATCATTAGAGACCTAGTTGACTTTTGTTCCCATATTACAAAGTACTGTGTTGAAATCAAATTCTTATTTACAGTGAAAATATTTTTTAAAATATATTTTTATTTATTTTGGAGAGGATGGGGGAGGGAGAGAGAAATAAAAATATCAGTGGTATATGAGAAAATGTTACAACCAACTGAGCCACCCTTCCAGGGCTGCAATAAAAACATTTGAATCCATATGTACAAACCCAGAAATTTGAAATAGTTTCCTCTGATTTCAAAACAATTTTTAACAATATTTTAGAATTGATGAGAAATGAACTTATTTTGAATTGACATCATGGCATAGAGTATAAAATTTCTGATTTTAACAATTTCACTTTGGCTATCTCCGTAAAAAAAATAATTTAAGAAGCAAGAAATGGTACTTGCTTAAGAAATTTTTAAAACAGTATTTAAAAATGTATTTAACATCACAATATAAGAAAAAAATGGTAACATGTTTTGTTAAAATAGCCAGCATCTCAAAATGATCAGATCAAAATATCATGTTCTTAATTTTAATGTTACTGTTTGTATATTTCACACTTGGTAGTATTTTTTTCAGGAACTAACGTCAACAATCCTGCATTAGAGGAGTTCATGGATTCACTATAGGGATCAGAGAGAAGATAAAGTGATGGAAATGACTTAGTTGTTTTGCTGTTGACTTTTGGAAACCAGTGGAAGAAACTATAGCCATATCTATTACTAGCATATTGTGTCTTGTTACTGCTTAATATAGCATCCAAAATCCATGAAGTCTTTCTTCTTTTTCCTTCAAATTATACCAGTAGTCTAAAATAGTATTCAGCATTATTTTGCACTATGTGATTGCACAGTTAAGAATTAAACAATAGCGTTTTTCTAAGAAAACAAAATATAAGTATTTTTATTGAAAGCAGATCGAACAATCACAATTATTTTAAAAGACCAATATATTATTGCCTGTACAGTATCAAATGTAGATAGATCATTAGAAATATCATTTCTTAGGAAGTTTCAAGCACAGTTTGAGGACTTTAAAACTTAGGTATTACCAAATGATTTAAGATAAAAATAAATCTAAACAACTAATGATCTGAGGAAAGTAACTTCTAAACTCAAAAGAGGTACTTTGTCATAAATTGTAATGAATTACATTAAGTAGTCTTACGGAATGTGTCACAATGAATCTTTCTGCATTTGTGGATGTGGTAGATAAATCTACAATTGAACTGAAAATGATAGTTTCTAAATTCACCTTGGCTCAGTCATGTGTTAATCTTCTAACCATTTATTTCATGCTACAATACTCTTTTCTTCTCAGTCAAAATACAAGAGGCATGCATCATATAATCATCTTGATACTTGTGGCAGAGATTTTTTTTCCTAGAAAATGCATTATGTATAACTCTTTTATAAGGGTTCTTATAAGTTTTAGCTAGTAGATTGAAAGGAAAATTTGGTCAATTGTCTGACTACTAAACCTAAAATTCAAAAGAATATTTATTGTGTATCTGATATATGCCAGGCTCTGTAATTCTGAAGTTTCAAAGAGGAAAGAAACCTTTATGTAGATTTGTTTTCTCAGAGATTATTATAAGAAACAGACAAACAAAGAAATAAAATGCAGTGTAACAAGAAGTGGTGGTAGATTGGCAGATACTGTATGTATTCTGAAAACCAAGACTCTCAATGGATCTTTATAGACATTTGATGACTAAAAGATTGTGAAGGATGATTAGGAATTTGTCCATCAGCCAAGTAGAGAAGGACATTCTAAGCAAGTAGCATATTGTATATCAAATGCACCAGGAATATAATAACACGGTTTGTTCAGGGATACCACCAATTTATTTAGCATTTGTTTTTTATTATCTGACACTGCTGGTTGGCCATTCCAGTACAATTCATTCCTCATGCTGGCAGGGGTGTGTTTACTGATGCTTTTTTCCCCCCTGGCATTCTCTTTATAGATGGAAATTTTCTCAGAAAGGAAAATCCTTCCCATTTCCACTACTGTGGCAGATACCGTGTACTAAATGGCCATTAAATAGTTTCTATTTCTTCTTATTGCATTAGAGAAAATCACATTTCTCTGAGCTTTGTCAGTTAGATGGTGCAACCTAGTTACTATGGAAGAATCTTTAGTTACAGAAGGGCACTTTTTGGCACACACAAAGTACATATACCCTACATAGTAACAGTGTCACAACAGACTCACAAAAAGACATTTCTCAGTTTCATTGCCTATCGTTGGCCATGAGACTAGCAATTCCCATGTAATGCCCAGGACCTCCAAATCTGAACTAAAAATTCCCAGGTGATCCTCTATTCCAGTGGTTCTCAACCTTCCTAATGTTGTTACCCTTTAATACAGTTCCTCATGTTGTAGTGAGCTGCAACTGTAAAATTATTTTCGTTGCTACTTCATAACTGTAATTTTGCTGCTGTTATGAATCATAATCTAAATATCTGTGTTTTCTGATGGTTTTAGGCAAGCCCACTAGCGGTTCTCAACCTGTGGGTAGTGACTATAGAGCCTAAGACCATTGAAAACACAGGTATTTACATTAGGATTCATAACAGTAGCAAAATTACAGTTATGAAGTAGCAATGAAAATAATTTTATGATTTGGGGTCACCACAACATGAAGAACTGTATTAAAGGGTCATGGCATTAGAAAGGTTGAGAACCACTGCCACTGTGCTCTCTCCTCTCAGGCAAGGGCCAAGATTTCTGAGTCACAACTTTGTGCAAAGCTACTTAACCAAAACTGTCAAAACTGCCAGTGTTTGACTATATATGACAGATAAAAAATATCATTCATGTCACTGAGACTTCATGGTTGGTTTATTTTTACTTTCAAGACCTTATGCAACTTATCTGAGTCAGATAAGTTGCTATTTTGCATCCCTGTGGGTACCTAACTGAAATAGCTTGTAGGTTGTTGATTTCAATTTAGCTCTTAAAGTCACATTTATAGACAGGGAACTACTTAGGCCACATTGTCAATTAGATGAGATCTGATTTGTTATTATCAGCTTCCTAGCCTTTTTTATTTTTTTGAGGAGAAATTCATCTATCTAGTAACTTTATTGAAGTTGTTTAAATTTATTTATTAAGTATTACATATGTGTCTTTATCCTCCCATTGCCCCCCTACCCCCAACTCATATCCTCATCCCCCTGTTGTCTGTGTCCATTGGTTAGGCTTACATGCATGCATATAAGTCCTTTGGTTCATCTCTCCCCCTTACTCCTACCTTTCCTACCTTCCCTCTGAGGTTTGACAGTATGATGGATGCTTTTCTGTCTCTGGATTTGTTTTTGTTCATCAGTTTCTATTGTTCATTATATTCCATAAATAAGTGAGAGCATGTGATATTTATCTTACTCTGACTGGCTTATTTCACTTAGCATAATGCTCTCCAGTTCCATCCATGCTGTTGCAAATGGTAAGAACTCCTTTTTTACTACAGCATAGTATTCCATTGTGTAGATGTACCACAGTTTTTAATTCCACTCATCTGTGTTATAGGGGTGAGCATAGCTGCCTTCCTAGCCGATTTTTTAAATCTTTCTTAGCTTTGTCTTTCTTGAATTGTGTAGAGAATTCACATGATACATTGGCTGTATTCTTTCCACAATAACCCATCCTACTGACTTTCTGTTGCTGCTTAAGGCACTTCTTATTGAGTTCTACTTACTCTGTGGAGTGTCACACTTGATGATAATTACCCATGAAATGAGAAAACTGTATTGCTCTGTGATGCACACAATTACTCTGGGAATTCAGAAAGAATCTGAATCCATCACCATTACCCAGATCAATCACCATAAATATAAAAGGGGCTAGGAGGAGAAACAATAATTTGGCCCTTATTATGTACTAGGTAACATTAATTAATATACTAAATGTATATTAATAATATACATTTTAATGTATATTATTTAATTTTTATAAAAACCTAAAAAGATGACAGAATGAAATTTTGACAGAAAAAATAGAAGTCAGTAATAGCAAGTAACTTTATTAGCCCAATAAATTAATGTTTATGAAGAAATTCCTAAAACAAACATATATGCTATATTAATAAAGAAAAGACAGCACTGAAAGCTTTTATGAAAAAAATTGAGTTTTATATAATCTTGCTTTAGAAATGATAATATACTATATAATTTGCAGTGCTTTCCCATTCACAGACTGCATTTATATAAATTGTCTAACAACAATTAGTAAGATATTTCAATTAATTCTATCTTCATGTACACATGAGGAAATTATAGTTCAGAAATTGCACATCATACAGAATGAAGGTTAGGACATTCTGATTTCATATCCCATGCACATTGTCTTAACCTATGCTGTGCTTAGCCTGCATTAGAGACATTTTTGTATTAGTTGACAATATACTGGGGTTTCAAATCTAGTCTCCCTCAATATTGTATGACTGGATAAAGAAAGAGTAAACGTCTCTGTAATGCAATTTTTCATCTCTAACATTGCTTTCAACACACATGTCTTTGTTTATATTTCAAGCTTAGATACTAGGTACTGATAATGTCTCAAATAATTACCTTTTCCCTATATCACTTGCACTTAAACTTCATTTCCCTAATCTAAGTTGAAGTTGAATATTCAGATGGCAGTTTTAGACAGAGTCAACAAGGGAACACTTTTGATGCTTTGTTTTGTTCTGGAGTTACTCAAATCAAATTCCCTTCCATAATAATAACAGTTTGGCTTGTAGAAAATAACACATAAAAGACTGTGTGTTTATTCATATTTTATAAGACTTAAAAACTACAGAGCTCTTTTTTTAATGTACCTAAGATGTAACAACTTATTACATGAGCAGAAATACCTGTCACTGTCATTGTAATTGATTAGCCTCCCTTTTGGGATAAGGATGAAGGGCGAATATGGGAGCAATCTGCCAAAGCACTGCCCTGAACCAGGGACTCAGCCTGTTGCAAATCTCTGTGGAGAATGCATACTAATAAATCCATACCAGTTAATTAATTAGTGCTGCCCATTGTTTCTCTCATGAATGAGTAAAACATAGAGTAAATAAATACTCTGAAATTTACAGTTCTCAGACAGACAAACACACTTTCATTTGTGCTTGATTTGTCTCTCAACTTTCTTTCAATAATCATTTATTGGGTACTTTCTCTGTCAGAAGCAAAATGTTAGTTGGTAGGAATACAATGATAAATAATATCTTCCTTCTGAATGCCTTTATCTTAGAGAAAAAAAGAACAAAAGAACACATTGAGAAATGGGATGTGAGGGTACAAGAGGTGCTCTTGTGGGAGCGCATAAAACAAACTAGCTATAACTTTGTCTAATTTAAAGGTACAACTGATAATGAGATGCATAACATGGGACAATAAGGACTCTAAATATGAGTTGGGGTATATTGATTTAGCACTTGTTTCCTGAGAATAGCCTTCTCTGGATGCCATTGGGGGAAAATGAACATTAATTGCTTGGGGAAGCTGTGCATTTCTTATATTTTGGGTCAGTCTTTGAGATTTAGGGTAGGCGAACAGCAACATCAGAGCACTTGAGAAGTTTGTAATCACTCATTCATTCATTTATTCATTTCGTGATTTACTGGTCTCTAGAATAAAATTGGCCATATCATCGGTGCTAAAAATGATAATAAATTACATTTGGAGTTGTTTTCATTCAGTTTTACTTAATCCCAGTGTGGACCATAAGAAGCAGGATGGAGGGAGAAAGAAGAGACCAGACACCGCCAGTGTGAGAGCACAGAAAACAGTAATCCTGCCCGTTCCATCCAAATCGAAGAAATGCTTCTTCCAAGACTGTATTATTCTGCTGAAGAGTGATAGGGCTAAACGGTTCCAACTCGGGTCCGCCCTCCCGCTTTGTACATTAAGCCGGTGTTTCATCCAAGCCTGTTGCCTCTGCTAGGACTCAGCCCAGCTTGTGGCTGGCTCACCCTGCCGAGAGCTCATTTCTTCTGCTCAAATTGAATTCGGCTCCACTATTGCAGATCACAGCATCTGAACGCTTCTCTCAGCTAATGCTGTTTCCAAGCTCTGCCTTAATGGAGCTTTAACTCAAATTCTTTTATCTGATAACCTTATAGACTAAAAAAAAAAATGTTTTCAGTATATGTTACTTAATGGTGTCCTGTCTCCCACCCTTCTGAACTGTCTGCCTGGGGGATACATCTTCACCAGTGGAGAGCTTTTGTTGCAGAAGGCACTGTAAACTGGTTCTGCAATACCTGTTAAATGAAGGTAGGGGCTAGGGGTCCCCAGGAAGTCCCTCATTCCTACCAACATTTGGATGATCTTCTCCTGTGATCTAATGCATGCTAGCAAAGCACTGCCGAGGGATCAAAAAGCCAATGCCACCGTTTTGCTGAAGGACATTGTGGAGGGTTTCTGGCAGCAAGTCTGACATGACTAGAGCCGGGTGTGTGTATCGCGACCTCTGCCTCATTCAAATCAGAGTTCAGTGTCACTTGTAAAACAATCACCACCAGCTGCCTTTCCTCTGAGCATGTGCCTCCAGGGTACCGGTGCCAACATAATAACTTCTGGATGACTATTTCAAAGCCTGCCGCAGAGTTCCCCTTGATGGATGAGCACCCGTTCATCCTCGTATAAGAGCTCAGATTCCCTTGGGCCTGAGCTCTGTAAGCGTGTTTGATGGGAGTACTGTCATAGAAAGAGGAAATGAGAACTCCGAGCGCCTTTAAAGAATCCTGAACGATTTCAACGCCCCCTACAAATATGGCAGAGCTGAAATATGCTGGCTTCCAACATGAAAAAGGACCGAGTTACCTGACTGTCCTCCTAAATGCAACGAGGGCCCTTGATGTTTGAAGATCTGTTGGTGCTGCTGCTAATAGGGCTACTTACTTCACAGGTGAAAGGAAGTAGCAGGTGGATGTGTGATATGCCTTTCGGACTGTGGGTTCCTGTAGATGCTGCCATTATAAAGGGCTGGGCGTCTACCTGCAAGCACGCCTGTCCGCTTTTTACTCCGTTTGGCTTTTTAATGCCTTCCTTTAATGAATGGAAGCTTTCCAGAAAACTTATAATGGGCATCTTATTACCTTACTCGCCTCTGTAATATAATTAGACATGTATTGGTACAACATACAAAATAAATGTCTTCTTTCCTAAAGAAGGAGTTACTTTGATATCCTTGACACTGCGGTATGCTGGCATCAATATCAGATGGGAATTGTAATATAGAATATATATTGTTTAAAAATTATTCATTTTTTATAACTTTCTTCACTCTTCTAGTAAATCTTTATTATGAAATTGGCTCTTCTCAACAGGAATTTTTTAACTTGTGAGGTATAAGGGTGTTTTTTTTTTGTTGTTGTTGTTATTTTTATTTATTTATATTTTTTACTCAAACACTGCTCTTTTTAAACACCAAGCTTACATTTGTTTCCCATATTTCTTTTGTTTGGGATGCGCACTTTTGTTTTATTTGAGTTGCTATATCTTTATACCCATTGTTTACCAAGAAGTATTGGGAAGTCTTTGTTAAGAAGTAGTACTGGGAGATCAAGGTTTCACTGAGTAGTATAACATCCTACCCCATCACCCACCGAAAAGTTACAATTCTACTGTAGAAAATTTGAGGATATAGAGCATAGCAACATGCAAACAAGAGGAGAATAATGTGCAACCAGAATGAAGAAATTTAATATTCTAGAAAAGTTCAGCTTAGAGAGTTCTTTGAATCATTGAATGTACTAATGAACAGCAATTGTATTCAATATAAGAACTGCATAGACTTGGATGTTTGCATGTATTTATATTTCATTATATACTTGAAAATATTAATATATAGCACATTCCATAAAATTCTGTTATAAAAAAAATTCCCTTGTTAAAAAATGTGCAATTAATGAAATTGTCAAGACCTCAACAGATAAAACCTTGTAAACTTGTAAAATTTTATTTTATAACTGTTTAAATAAGTCTTCATTCTATTCTATCATTTATATCACAAAAGCATCAAGTTGTGATATCCTATCTAATAAAAGAGAAACATGGAAATTGGCTGTACCTCCTCTACTCCCACAAGCCACCCCCACAAGCCACACCACCCAGCTAATCAGGAGTGAGTATGCAAATTAACCAAATCAAGATGGTGATTAATTTTCATATCCCAGTGCTGAGCAAAGACTGAGGACTGTGTAAAAGGAAGCCAAGCACTGCCCGAAGGGAGGAAAGCAGGTGGGGCAGTGGAGATAGGAGAGAAGCAGGAGGGGCTGTGGAGACCAACACAAGAAACCCTTTTCTTGCAGGAATCTTCCTGCAATGGGCTTCTAGTTTAATAATAAATAACTTAAGAATTTACTCAAAAGAACCACCTGCATGATTTATAATATAGACACTAGGTTTTGTTTCAAATTGATATCAACTAAAATATTTTACCATTTACACTTACATATTCTGATAATTGGCATATACACATAAGGATATTTTTATGAGAGTATAATGGTTATTACATACATAACAATATAAAAGACTTTCAATTGTACTTGACAGAAAATTAAATGCAATTTGTTATTAACTTATGTTTAAGCTTTATTTACTCCTTTTTCTAAATGAAAATGAAAATAGGCATGGAATAATGATTTTAATTTCCAAAACTCAGATTTGGGAATAACATTTTTCAAAAATAGGCTGTGTAATCAAGTATTAAAAAGAAAACAGTCATTCAGCTTTTAGAAAAGAAAAATATGGAGTAAGCAGAGAAACAGAACCTTTTTTTGTCCTCCTCAAAGTATATGAAATATTCTAGAGTAAGGATACACCAAACTCCTCAATTTGCAGTGATAAACATGCCAAATGTTGCAATTTGTCTTAGATAATTTATATTAAAGTTAATGGGACCCAAGCCTCTGAAAACCAACATTTGTCATTTTATACAAATGTCTGGCAAATTTTCATTATACTTAATCTTCATGCTGTTAGGTTATAGGATTTTTTTTTCTTTCCAATTTACTAGTCAGATAAATGAGAGAGGATTACTTCTACTGGAAATTTAACAGAACGATTTGGCTTCCTGATATTACCGAATAACAGCCTAAAAGAAGTTAATGTTCTTCTGAAACCCACAGTAATGAGAAATTATACTTATAATTTCAGTATAAAATAGTAGAAAAGCAATGAGTCTCAGATTATGAAGATTACATATATGTAACATAATTCAAATAGAGAGGGGGGAAGCTCATTTATTTTATAGTTTCTGGTTTACATTCAAGTGATTCACTGTTGATATTTATGACACACAAATCTTACTTTTCAAAATGAAATAGGAATAAGAAGTATAGTTTTTTTTCATATAAATTGACCCCAACATGATTATTACTAAGAGAACTGACTGAGAAGTTTGAGGATCTTGGAAACTGGTCACATTTGAGGAACTCTAGTTTTTACTTTTTATTTGCTTCCCATCTCTTCTCTCTGCTATCATTGCTATCTGAATGTCTTCAGTACTCACCCAAGCTTTGGTACATTACAATATTATATCCTAAAAAGAAAGGAGAGGGTAGTAAATTGTACCTTCTGAAAGAGCTACTTTATATAATATTGTTTTATGAGAAATAACTTTCTGAGCAAACTTTATGCTAATAATAAGGTGATTACATTTTCTTGTAACTATTTGAGGGTTAAACACCATTACTAGGCTTTTGCCTATAAGAGTAAGCACATGATGCTCACAGAAAAAACAGAGTAAAAATTACCAAGATTTCAGTTGCCTATATTCTTTCAATCTATGTTATTATAATGATGAATGAAAAAAAATCAAGCCTTTACAGATAGAACCCATAGTGTTTTCAGATGACTCCAGCCTCCATTAATTCATTCAACAAGGATTTCAGAGTACCTAGTGTGTGACAGGTATTACTTTAGGACCTGGATATCTGGTAACCAAAAAAAAGACAAAAATGTGGATGACAGAGTCTAAAAACAAAGTAAATTATACATTATATTTCATGGTAATAAATACAAGGAAGAAAAGTTCATCTTAGAGGGCCCTTGGAAGGAATTGAATTAAAGGAAGGATGGAATTTTAAATAGGCTGATCAGAAAATGTCTCAACATGTGCTAGATGCTCCCACTGCAAGCCTAGAGGAAACTGAAGTCTACTCCTGTGGAAAGGAGAAGATTGTGGAGAAATCCCCTCCATGATGCAGGGATTACTAAAAGATGAAGATGAAATAACAATGAACATATAATACAATGTACAGATGATGAAAAACAAATAAAAAGAGGGAAAAGATGAGTATTAAGCTAACAAAAATCCTTTGATATCTTAAATACCATTTGGAACACAATGCAACAGCATTGCACAGCTAGAACTTGAAGACTGTAGTGACCTGAATATAAAAATATCAGCAAGTAAACCCAAAGCCAACTCAAGTACTTATTAGAATGACATAATGCTAAGTGACAAAAGAAACTTGCTTATTTATAGGAATAATAATTCTTAATTGCAGTGTTTACTACTCTTCCTATAATGTTGACTTTAATTAAAAAAATAAGACTCATATAAGAAGCAATAAGACATGAGCAGTCAACTGAAACTATTTTGAAGCTATTTAACAGGAAATTTAAAATAACTATGATATGTGTTTAGAAATTTAATGGAAAAGGTATACAGAATGAATTAAAAAGTTGGGGGATTTCATTAGAAAAATGAAAGAAAAGAAGAGCCAAATAAAAGTTTGGAAGAAAAGGAAACAATGAAATATAAGTGATGGAAAATCTCTTCATTGTGTTCACCAGTTGATTCACCACAGCTGAGAAAAGAATTTGTAGAATTGGAGGTGGATTTGTAAAAATAGTTGAAAACTGAAACATAAAAAAATAAATAAATAAAGAGAGTGACAAGAAACAAGCAAATTAATATCATTACAGAAAAATCAGAATAACCAAAACTCTGGGGGAATTTCAAATAGTCTATCAAATGTGTTAGAGAGAGGAAAGGATAGAAATAATATTGAAACAAAAAATAGTGAGAATTTTGCAAAAAATAATGAAACACATCAATGCACAGGTTTAAGAGGCTGAAAAATAACATAAGCCGGATGAATACCAAAAAAACAATAAAACAAAAAAAACAAACCCTCTGAAATATGAATAGATATATTATAGTCAAACTACTTAAAAATAAGAGACAAAGAGAAACAATAAAGGTAAAAAATATATATAAAAAGAAAAGGACATTTTACACACAACATAACAAGAATAATTACACCGGACTTCTTAACAGAAACAGCACAAAACTTAATATAATAACATAACATGTTTAAAGTACTGAAATCAAGGAAAAATCGGCAACCCTGAATTCTATACTTGGCAAAATTATATTAAAAGAAATAAAGGCCAGCGTAGGTAGCTCAGTTGGTTAGAGGATCATCCCAATGCTCTAAGGTTGCAGGTTCGATCCCCATTCAGGGAACATACAAGAATCAACCAATGAATGCATAAATAAGTGGAAAAATAAATCAATGTTCCTCTCGCTCCTTCCCTCTCTAAAATAAACCACTAAATAAAAGAAAACCATGACCAAAAACATTAAATTCTTCAGAGAGAAAGGTGATGATGCCAAGCAAAAATTTGAATCTATACAAAGATATGAAGAACTTTGGAAATAAAAAAACATATAGATATTGTTTTCTTATTTTTATTTAGTGTTAATATTAATGAACTATCTAAAGCAAAGATAACAGTACATCTTATGGGGCTTATATCATGTACAAATAAAATATATAGCAAAAATAGCACAAATGTTTGAAGGAAAAAATAAAATGTGATTTTAATATAAACTATACTTTATATTTCTTCTTTATTACTTTTGAAATATAGTTAATTTTGTAGAAAAAAAGTGACCTTTTGAGTGAAAGTAATAGACTATACTGAAAGGAAACAAAAACAAAAAACCTTAAACTTTAGTGATTTTGAAACACAAAGGTTTTTTTCCCTGTTAGGTGAGAATTGGGAAGTTAGCTCTTTAGGGATGTTTATATTTCATACTGTGATTCAAAACATATAATGTTTCTACCTTGTTCTCTTATCATATGGCCAGAAAAGCGAATTCCCTTTTTCTTCTCATCCAAAGTGATTTGTAATTATTTAAGAATAAATAAAATTATACATAATATTAAGGAAGGAAAATTTAGAAGATTTTCATCAACTGCTATTTAAGGGGATGCATTTTATATATTTATGCATAATATTTCAAGTTTATCTCTTAAAATGTAGACATCCTTTACTCCTGTTTTACTATCCTTTATACATCACAGATGGTTTTGCTTGTGTTTGTGCATGTGTGTATCTTATAATTTTTATTTCTAAGGCCATAACAATAAAAACTAGAAGTAGTCAACTTGAAGCATCCATATATGCATTTATTTACTATTAAATAAAAGCCGAGCAGGCTAAATTCAAATATACATAGTATAGTAAAGTTGCAGACATTTCTAAGAAGTTAATTCTCTGTGTTCACGACATTGGAAACTTTTTAGCACATTCCAACCAATAAATTGATGTGGAAGTTTTATAGTTTTAAGCTTTGCAGGTAGTTTTAGAGAAATATACTCAACTAGAGGCCTGGTGCATGAAATTCATGCACTGCCTAAGGGGGCTGTCTCTCAGCCCAGACTGCACCTTTTCCAATCTGAGACCCCTCCAGGGATGTCTGATGTCCTATGGGATTGGGCCTAAGCTGGCAGTTGGACATTTCTCTCACAATCCAGGACTGCTGGCTCCTAACCACTCACCTGCCTGCCTTCCTGATTGCCCCTAACTGCTTCTGCCTGCCATCCTGATCGCCCCTAACAACTCCTCTGCTGGCCTTATTGATGTCTAACTGCTCCTTTGCCAGCCAGATCACCCCAACTGCCTTCCCCTACAGGCCTGGTTGCCCCCAACTGCCCTCCCCTCCCAGTCATCTTGTGGTAGCCATCCTGTGACAATGTGGGGGTGGCCATCATATGATAACATGAGAGCATGACAAAATGTAGGCTTTTATTATATAGGATATCAACTTTTTTTTTTTAACATGGAAGGACTTATTTTGGTCATGTAGTAACCTGGGAAAATAGAAGAAAAAGTAGGAACACTTTTATGGTCCAATTAGAATAACTGAGCAATGATAGTTTTTAACCAATTCAAATGTTATAAAACATTTGTGATGCCTTTTGTTACAGTTTACAAAGGAATCTAATTCCTAGACCTTTAGATGAAACTTGGAACATACTGACTGTGTCTTAATTTAAAGATCACTTCCTATGGGATTCTCATTTGCCACCATGTGGATGTCTGGCAGAAAAAGTCATTTTCATGAATTAATAATAACAGGGTAAAAGTCATAAATCATTTTAATGGCAAAAATGTGTCTGATAGTCAGTTAATCATTCTTTATCAAGCATACTATAATTTATGGGAATTTGACAATTAGTATATCTTTTGCTGGTATAGATTTTTTTCACTAATTGTGTGGTTATATTTTTTAACTGTCAGAAAAACTTAACACCACTTTTTTGTTTTAGGCAAACATTAATATTATATTTCTGAGTTCCATGAATTAATTTTAAGTTTAAACAATTATATCAAGTCCCTTACAAAAATGTAATAACTTTTTATTTTAGGGTATTTGCTAATATTCACCATGAGTGTATGAGAGCAGTTATTACTTTAGGTCTTATCATTTAATGCTCATTTCATGGATAAAGTAGGCATAATGTGGCAAAAGTTCACTTTCTCTAGTACAATGTACGTAATGGTAAATTACATCAGTTAGAGTAACAGTTAGTTTGTATATGACCTAAAATATCAGAACTCTCATGTCATGTCCCAGACTTTGAATTTTAAATATATTTTAAAATTATGTCTTTAATTTACTTACTTTAATTGCCAAGGTTCTGGGAGCATTTCATGATTCCATTTTTATTGGTCTGACAAGGGCTCAAATAGATAAAATGGTCCAAGGATGCTTCATTAGTAAATTATAATGTTCAAAATAAACCAAAGACATTCTTTCCACATTTAGATTCAGAGTAAATTTCTTTCTTTATTCCCATTACCCATGCACACCCAAATATATATGAGATTAGAGGAATATAATTTTGTGGTAAAATATAGGACATCCAGTTAATTTGAATTTTGGGTTAACAAGAAAAATTATTGTTTTTAGTATAAGTATATTCTGAATAATGAATGCATGGGTCATAATTTTACAATATATATGTACATACTTATGCAATTTTCTGAAATGGAAATTTAATTGAGCATCTTATTTTTTGTTGTTTGGTTGAGTTGGATAAATCTGTCAACCCTAATTGTGTGAAAATACACAAGATTCAATGTTAATAAACTGAACAAGGGGAAACAAATGTTAAAGTTAAACTGCTCGATGCAATCTGAAAATACTTCTAAGAGTGGTAGAGATTCACTATAAATCTCTGATATACCCAAAGCACTTCTAATCTGATTAAGAACCAATAAAAAAAAAATGAAGCCACCTCCATCAAACAATAACCCACAAAATCAATGGTCCATTTTTACTTTATTGATTTCCACTTTACACTGAGTATTATTAGTTCATTTGTGCTTTTTATTCTTTTGCACATCACTAGATATGTTATACTCACTTCATGGCCTAAGGGACTCTGGACACTCAGCTAGACATAGATGTAGCTGAATTAAATTCCAGCAGAAGAGGGTAGAGTATAGTTTTAGATTACATTTATGGGTACAAAGAACCCAGATTTCAAAATCAGATATCATGTGTTTAAATCTTGACTCTGCCACTTACTGTGTTATCTTAGGCAATTTACTTAGCATCTCTCTTTAGGGTTTTTCATCTCTCATCTGACTGATACTATACTATTCTTCTAGAGCAGTGGTTCTCAACCTGTGGGTCGTGACCTGTTTTCTGATGGTCTTAGGCTCTAAAGCAGTGACCCAGAGTTGAGAACCACTAACAACGTCGCCTAAGACCATCAGAAAATACAGATATTTACAGTATGATTCACAAGGAACTGTATTAAATGGTGGCAGCATTAGAAAGGTTGAGAACCACTGTTCTAGAGTTTTGTAAAGAATAGTACCTTAATGTATGTAAAATGCTTATAATGACTTACAACACATGGTAAGCATTATATATACACTAGTGGCCTGGTACACAAAATTCATGCACAAGGCAGGGTATGTCCCTCAGCCCCGCCTGCACTGTGTCCAATCTGGGACCCCAATCTGGGACGCCAATCTGGGATGTCCAATGGTCAGTTTAAGCTCAATTTGGCCTAAACCAGCAGTCAGACATCCCTCTCACAATCTGGGACCACTGGCTCCTAACCACTTGCCCGCCTGCCTGATTGCCCTTAACCACTTCTGCCTCCCAGCCTAATCACCCCCTAATTGTTCCATTGCCAGCCTAATTGGCGCCTACCTGCTCCTGTGCCAGCCTGAGAACTCACAACTTCCCTCCCATGCTGGTCTGATAGCCCCCAAAGCTTTTATTAGTATAGATATGATCCTTCTCAGAAAATTTCGTTAACCTTGCTTTACAATAAGAATCACCAAGATTTCCTTTCTTTGAATAGTGGAGGGAATAATTATCTTGTCTTTAAGTTGCCCTGAACATCAAATGAGATATGACTTAGAAAAGTATAAAAGCACCATATAAAGACAATTGTGTTTTTCATGTACTAAAAAGACAATAAAGTGGTAAAATGAAAAATACTATTTTTATTCTTCTCCTTCCTTTCTCTACAGCCTTTATTTAAACTTTGAAATTTATAAAAGTCCAATCTTATTTTCATTTATTTAAATTCAATATTATTTTGTATTACTTTCAGGTGTTATATTAATTACAGAATAGTGGTTAGATTGTCTAACATATGACAATCATATACTTTACAAAGTGTTCCCCGATATTTCCAGTACCCACCCGGCATCAAACAGTCATGACAACACTATTTACTATATTCCCTATTTAAGTGACAAATAGGTTTACAGGTTCCTTCCAATCTTTCTTTTGTATTACTTATCCTTTCTTTCCTTTCTCACTTTCCCCCTCATTTTCTTTATATAGTATCTCAATTGGCCCTTAAAGCTTAATTCATTTTGCAGACTAGGAAACTGAGGCCAATCCCACTTGGCTGTGGAACTTGACTTTAACATTTGTTTCCCCTTGTTCAGTTTATTAACATTGAATCTCATGTATTTTCACACAATTAGGGTTGACAGATTTATCCAACTCAACCAAACAACAACAACAAACGAGATGCTCAATTAAATTTCCTAAGGGCCAGCCATGGGGCAAACAGAACAAACCTCCCTGTCAGGCTCTGAGACTCCATCTCAAGCACCTCTTCATCAGGGATGCTCCACATTTTTTCCTCTCCCCCTTCTTGGGAGCAGGTGGTAGGCTTCACACTCACTGCACAAGTGTGTGCCACCATGGGGCAGGGGGTCGGGGGAGAGTTGGGGGCAGAGCAGGTGCAGGCTTGCTTTTAGGCCAAGGTGGGAGCAGGAGTCGCTGCTTCTCAAGTGTGCAGGCGCCTGACCGTCACCGGTCTCACCATGGAGCAGAAAGGTGAGCGGTGAAGTGGCCTTTGCCACAAGAGGCAATAGCCACCAGGGCAAGGCCTGGTTAGTGCTAGGAGCTTCCACAACTGGGTACCCAGAAGTGCAACGTCCCTACACTGAGGTGGCTCCACCCCTCAACCCTCACCTCAAGGCTGCGGGGCTGCGGGGCTGCGCCCCCTTCCTGGGTGTCCTTCCATGCTGGCAGTCATCATACCTTGTTCTCCACTGGGCTGACCCATATCTTGGGGCCACTACAGAACCTCACTCTTTGCTGGTGAGGCAGATCTCCACGCATCAGAATCCTGCCCTGGCCAGAGCCCCCTCCAGTGCACCCCGCCTCAGTGCTGCTCTGTGCTCCTTGGGCTGCCCATCTCCTGACCCGCTGCTTCACCAAAGCCATGGTACTTGCCCGAGACATGCCCCTCAGGCAGAGGCCTCTCCGCGTGCCTACGGACCCCTGACTGTGGCTACTGTAGTCTTGCCTCCATCCCTGCAGCTGCAAATTCCCACCCACCCAAGCCTGCTGCTCATGCAGCCTGCTGATTGGTCATTACTGTGATGAAATTCTGACCAAAATGAATATTATTCTATTATTAGTATAGATTATATTATTGTTATTATTATTATTTATTTGGTATATTAAGCAATATTTTTTATTGAGACAAAATTGGCAAATGGTAAACTTAATTTATAAATTAACTAATATAACTACCGAGGTAGTCATGATATATACTCCTAAAGATATTATAAGTGCTCAGTAAATATTAATTGCTAGAAATATCCTATCTAAAAAAGAGTAATATGCAAATTGACTGTAACTCCAACACACAAGATGGCCATCCCCTGTGGTCAAAGATGACCACCCCATGTGGCAGGGGAGGGCAGTTGGGGGCCAATCAGGCCTGCAAGGGAGGGCAATTAGGGGTGATTGGGCCAGCAGAGGAGGGCAGTTAGGGGTGACCAGGCCTGAAAGGTAGGACAGTTGTGGGCAATCAGGCCTGCAGGAGAGGGCTGTTAGGGGTTACCAGTCCTGTAGAGGAGAGCAGTTGGGGGTGACAATGCCTGTAGAGGAAGACAGTTAGGGGTAACCAGGCTGGCAGGAGAGGGTAGTTAAGAGCAATAGGGCTAGCAGGGGAGAAGTTAGACATTGATCAGGCTGGCAGAGGAGTGGTCAGGGGATGATCAGGCTGGTAGGCAGAAGCAATTAGGGGAAATTAGGCAGGGAGGCAGGAGTGCAGCTGGGAGCCAGCAGTCCCGGACTGTGAAGGGATCCCAGATTGGAGAGGTTGCATGTGGGGTTGAGGGACACACCCCCCACCCCCATGCATAAATTTTGTGCACTGAGCCTCTAGTAGAGATATAAATTATATGTGGGTCATTTAATAATTTTTATTTATTGAAGAACAGTTTCCTAATAACAAATTTTAAATAGAAAGAAAAGAATGATGCAAGTGATATATAAATTGAACCAAACAAATCCACAATAGAAAACTTTTCAGTGTTTTTTTTTTTGGGGGGGCATCATCTCTATTTAGAGAGAATCTAGATATATAACTGGAGGAATTAGTGAAGGTGAACGTACATTAGTGAGCAAAGTGGTAGTGATGACAAGAATGAAAATGTTATGGAGGAAGTGGTGCTGACAAAAAAATGTCACATTAAAGAAACACTAGTAGTTATTTTATGACATTGAAAGCTTATAAAATAAAATGTTGGAAGCTAATCCAAACATGAAAAAGAGTATGACAGTTTTCCAAGCCATAAAAAAATAATTCTTGCTCCATATGTTATATTACAAAGAGAAAGCAAGCACTTACCAAACTACTCTTTTCTTTGCACAAAGGGGAAAGAAAACACACTTTAATCCTCAATGTACCAATATGAAATGCCATCCATCTCACCATTATGCAATTACAGTGTACTAAGTAAAAATCAGCTTTACTATCTGTTCACTGTCTTACACATTTTTAATAGACAGTAAGAATCTCTCTATATATAAAAGCCTAATATGCAAAGTCTCCCCTTGGGAGTTCGCTGGACCAGGAATTTGATTGCAAGCTACAATGTGCACTGACTACCAGGGGACAGTGTGGAATGAAGGAAGACCTGGCCAGCAGCTGGAGAATTGAAGCCACAGCAGGCAGCCAGCAGCTGCTAGGGACTCTACCCATGCACAAATTTCATGCACTGGTCCTCTAGTTTTAAATAATTTGACAAAATATTTAAAGGCCATGGAGCAGTTATAATTTTTCCCATTGATTATTAAAATTGCTTTGTAAGACTTCATGCATAGTCATTTTTATAGTCCCATATTATACAATTCATAGGAATTTTGTAACCTGTCTGCTATGTTAGCTCATAAGGGAAAGAGCATCTTGGAAAGGCCACTCAACATCTATGGAACTTTTCAACTAGATCTCAAGAGTAAAACTGGCAATCCTTATAAAAGAATTATCATATTTTATAATATATTTTAAACTGATAATCAAGACATGTTACAAAAATTATATATAATAATTAAATAATAACCAATTAAAGCCAGTGCCTAAGGTATAATTGCCAAAGAGATAAATGAGATAAAGGTCATTATTTTCTATCTCAACTGTTCTAGTATTTTTTGTTTTCAACTATTATTTCTTGGTGGCCACAGATATTATATGAATTAAAGCAACTACCACAAATCCTTTATTTATTCAATATAAAGTCATTCATAACATTGAAACATGTTCTTCACAGAAAAAAAAATAGTATGTTTAATACACTTCATTTAATTACATTGATCTTTTGGTTGTAATATGCTTCCAGTTTTGTGTTTTGTTAAAAAAATAATAATAAACTATGATGTTTTTTATTATAGAGTATTTATTTGGTAGTTATTAGCTAGATTTAAGAGTATCTCCTGCATGCTATTTATAGATATCATTATGGGTAAGAAAGTACAGTTTGAGAAAAAAACATAAGGTAATATAAAATAAATAATTTGGTTAATAAATTCTTAACTCTTATTTCACCTTTAGAGTTTGATTCCAGATTCTCTTTTTGGCTTAGAGTAGTTGATGTTTCTGTTTTCCACAAAATATAGTTATTTGTTTCATCAAAATTATCAGTGTTACAATATTAAAAGCCAGCCTTGAAACCAGGTAGATCTAGTATGCTTACCTTTGACTCCTGCTTGGGAAATGTTGGAAAGCACATCTAACTGGTTGCCTTTCTTCCATCTCCCATTTAGGTGACTGGGATTACATTTTACTCTTCTCCATAGGATTTTCTTCCAAGACATCTATCTTTTTATTTTTACTTTTAAGAGACTAATCAAGTTCTTATCTTTCATTTCTACTTCATTTAATATAAATACACTTTCACTTTAGGGAGCTTAAATAATTTATTTGAAGACTACTGCCATGAATTCAGGATATGTGGCATTTAACGTGATCTTCAGTATTGGGTCTATTATGGTTTTATGACCTCAATTTTGAAAAATAATGTATATTTTCTATTATTATGAATATTTGCTATTATTTATTTAACCAAATATAACCTATTATAAGCAAAAATATCTGATAAAATGTTTTAAGGTTTAAAGTTTTAAATTTTTTACTAAGTTCTACAAAAAATTAAGTACTACATTAAAATACATTTAATTGCAAAATGTGGGGCATATTTTTGTTTGATAGGTATCTCTGAAGCACATTTATAATATGACATTAAATTTATGCAATTTAAGGGAATTTATTATTATTTAAGTAGATAACTCATTCAGAGAATTATGTTTCAAGCTCCTATATGTCAGGTGGAATTTTTAATAACCCATACTTAAAACTGCTGTATACCATTGGTAAAGTCTCTGAAACTGCAGCAGTCAAAGCCAATGAAATTGGCCTATGCCTCTTTAACACAACCTGGGAGAGGCTCTTACCTTAAAACTCTCCAGCTAACAATCTTTCTGAACATGGATAAACAATTAAAATAATGCTTAAGAAGTAAAAATTATTAATGCAGATCTTTTAGGACTAATATAGCTGTTTTGGAGCAAAGAAAGGATTAACCTAATAATTTTCAAACTGTTAAATACAAAATGATTTGTTTGTATTTAAAAGTTTTTTATTCATTACTGCAAATTAGAAAATTGTTGTAGCACCTCTCATGACAGAAAGAGCTGTATCTATGGGAGAAAATAATAAAACCTAGGAAAATTCACAATGCCACCAATTTATTATTGGGAAAATGGAGGTGAAATGAATTTTACTAAAATATGTTATTTTACCTAATATATCCAAAACATTATAATTTCTTCTTTAATCAACATTTTAAAAATTTTAATGAATTATGTTACTAATATTTTAATGAATTATGTTACATAATATTTTTCTATTATGTCTTTTTAGTCTGTTGTCTAAAATATATCTCCTTTCAGTTCAGCTGTGGTTCAAGTGCTCAGGAGCCCCATGTGGGTTAGGGCTGCCATATTTGATAGCACAGATAGTATTTATTCCCTTCTCAGTATCAATAAATATGTGTAGAGGTAATTCACTCTTTGGTATATATGGGAAGAGGCCATGCTATTTTCTCACTTCCCAATTCCTTTACATGTCCCTAGCCAACACGATATGCAACACTACCTGCAGCTTTGGCATCTGTCATCACATTCACCATACAGAAATATTCCTCTCCTGCTACTTTATAGCAATAGTAAAGCTATTTCTGTTTTTGTAAAATATTACTGACTATGCACTTTAAGAAATTTATCTTTGGGTGTTGATTCATGCAAATGTTTTGTTTTGAAGAACTTAATAAATATTAAATAATTAATATACAAATTATTGCATTTAATTTTCATTTTTCTTTTATTGAAAAGCAATGATAAAATGGAACTGCATCACCTTAGGCACAGGCAAAGAGATATGTGTTTGAATCCCAGCTTTGATATTTATGACCTTGAGTGTGTCACTCAGTTTTTTCTGGGTCTCAGGGTTCTAAATGAAAAAGTTTCAGATATATTAAATGCCTTGTCAAAATTCACATGTTGTTAGCTATTGATAAAGTTGACCCTTGAATCTGTAAGGAGAAGTCTCATACTCAGAATAGTTTAGAAATAAATGAATTAGTAATATAAGTCAATATTTCATTAGGTATCAGCTGGCAGGATGTGGTTAACTGGCCCCGTGACCAGTGAAATGTTATAGATTTTCAAACAAGAATAATGACAGGATGAAATATTCAGAAAGTCATCATAGTAAAAACTATATTTTTGTCTTGCAGAAAAGCAGTGAAGACAGTGATGATAGTGTGACATCTAAATCAGGAATGAACTTGAATAAATGTATTCAGACAGGAAATCACATGTTGCCTTTGGGGAAAAAACAACACAACTTTTTGGCAGCAACATTAACAATTTCTAGAAAGGAGAAGAAATCATATTGTGGAAATAAACTACCTTCTTTAGATAGGTAGCAACCCACTAATAATGAAAGAGGTCTGCAGGGATTAAATTCTAACAGTGATTTCCACCTTAGTTCTAAAACATCTGCTTTTGTGTTTGTCTTGCTTTTCCATGTTAAATTGAGTTGTTACTTAGACTATTCATAGAATTAAAGCATTGATTTTCTTTCCCTGCTAGGGTCATTTCTAAATATCAGCACTGGAATCATAAAAATAAATATTTTATACATAATAGTTCAAATTCTAACAATATTCTAAAATGGTATTATTATTTCATTTAATGTTATGGAAAACAAGGTTCAAAAATTCAAATTCATAAATATTATGTATGATGAAGGCAGACTTAGTCAATTTAATGGTAAAGCTTTCTCCCATCTTCTTTTATTTGATGTACGTTTATGTTTTAGACAGTTTTATGATTGTCCTTTCTCTTTAAAAGTCATATATTTTTCTTCCTGCTGTATTTTAATAATGTCTATACACCAACTAAAAAGAAAACATCATGATTCAAGAACTATTTCATTTGACTCACCATTCAATTAAAAAATAAAGATATTTGTCACCTCTTTAGGAAAACAACTCTTCCAAAAAAGACCTCTCACTCACATACTAAACTCCCACAAAATGATTATGTTTAAACTATTTATACCATCTTTGCTTAGTACCCTTTTTTTTTTAGAAATAAAAATTTTTAAGTAAGGCGAGGACTTTCAGTTATCTAATGTTACTTTTTCCAGCTGTTATATTAGTATATTTAAATAGCCTGCTCCTCTATGTGCATTTTAAAATAAGATGATTATATGATAGCAGAATTGCCCACATTGTGTACAAGATGATTATATATTGACTCTTTTTATCAGGATCTATTTGTGCAGACTGGTTGACAGAAGATGAGTGGGATATGAGAAAAAGTGAAAGATTAAGTATTCTCAATAAACCATTACATTTTTCTATTCAGGGAAGAGAAAGTTCTAAGTGTTTATTTTGGTTAAATTGTCAACTGCATTGGCTGTTTCGTAAGATGAATTTAAATGCTACTCATCATAAATGCACATTTTACATATAATCATATAGCCATGTATATGTGCATAAATTCACTGGGGCTGAATAGAAAATAGCAATCATAATCTTATTCAGTATAATGGAAAGCGTGAGTCATTCATTTCCTTCTGAAGTTTGTTCACTTCCTTTGTTCCCTACTATATTTTAGTTAATTGCAGCATCCTCCTCTCAGCCCTTCAGCTTAAAAAATACAGAATTATCATATTGTCATATTCCTATATCCTACATCATTTTTGAGCCCTCCATGCTCTTTTTTGTCCTTGCACAATTTTTTCATACTGTTGCCTTATGATATCTTCCCTCACAATTTACACAGCAAACATCTCTTCCTCCTTTGCATTCTCTTGTCTAGACCTATATGTTACTTTAAATGCCTTTAACACTTTCTTTCTTGCTTTTGTAACTTATTATGTCTGTCTTATCTCTATTTCTATAACTTAAGATATGTGAGAAAGTTCAATATGCAGCAGGAAACCTCAATGACTGTTAACTGACTGATTCAATACTTGAGCAAGTCTTCCAAAGTAGATACTGTGTGGGAGGAAATTAGACAAATTTGGAGGCTGCTTTGGATTTTTTATTCTATTTTTTGAAATAAATTTTACTATAATATTTCTAAATAGCTTCTGTATCACACAAAATAATAAATGCTAGAAGAGTGAGATTTGATTCTAAATAAAAACACATTTACCAGGATATTTCTGTTATATTTAATGTTACACATCTAGCCTACCACTAATTAATGAGATGACATTAGAAAAGTCATAGTTTTTGTTTGGCTTTACTATTTTAAATATTTTTCTAAAGTTAAAAACCCCAATTAGAACATCACCTGGTTATTCTTAGGCTTAAAAATCTATCAAGAGTAACAAATTCCTTTACGCCCTCCCCAACCCCAGTGTCTTACATCCATTGGTTATGCTTATATGCATGCATTTCCCGTCCTTCGGTTGATCTCTTACCTCCCATGGCCCCAACCCTCCCCCAGCCTTCCTGCTGTAGTTTGATAATCTGTTGGATGCTTCTTTGCCTCTGTATCTATCTTTGCTCATCAGTTTATAATGTTCTTTATATTCCATAAATGAGTGAGATCATGTGGTATTTTTCCTTCACTGACTGGCTTATTTCACTTTGCATAATGCTCTCCAGTTCCAAGTGCTGGAGGGTAGGGGAGGCACGGGGAAGGTCAATGGGGGATAAAAGGAGACATATGTACTATTTGTAATACTTTAAACAATAAAATAAAATTTATATAAAGAGTAACAAGTTCACGAGATGAAATGGCTATGACAAAAATAATGGTAAAAACTATCAATTTGGAAATGCAAACTATCCTATACAATACAAGACTAATATGCAAATTGTCCCCTTGGGAGTTTGACTGAGAGTTCCATCACTCTGTATGATGTGTGTTGACCACCAGCGGACAGTGTGGAACATAGCAGGAAACCAGGGGTGGCAGTGGAGTTCTGAGGGAGTGAGGGAAGGAGGAGGCAGGGAGGCTGGAAGGCAGGGAACCTGATTGGTTCTGACTGCTGGCCAGGCCTAGGGAACCTACCTGTGCATGAATTTCAGCACTGGACCTCTAGTTAACCTATAAAATATGTCTAAAAAGTTCAATGAAAACTATGAAAATTATTGCCTTTTGAAGTAAAAAGCAATGGCATATAAAGAAAACTCTTTTTTTTCAGCCTTTTAAATGGGGACATCTGTAGTAGTATCAACAATGAAAATTTAAAAAAAAAATTCTCTATATCTGATGTAAATTTGAGCCCCCAATTGTTAAAGGTTCCAAAATAAAAGAGTACAATCACTTCACTGTATTTTCAACTCTCTCTCTTTTCTAAAACAGCGTGTAAAAGGTCTACCTCCTGATAGGGAATGTGGAGAGTATCTCAGATTCCTGGTAAAGAGATGCAGTCCTGAGGCAAGGCCCAAGGACAGGACAATTGTTCTTTTCCAGATCTCAGTGCTGTCATTCAGAAAGACAACCCAAAGGCTGGAATTCAGAGCCTTAGCATCTCCTGGTACCCTTTTTTGGTTTTTGTTTTTTAAAATATATTTTTATTGATTTCATAGAGGAAGGAAGAGGGAGAGAGAAATAGAAAAAGCAGTGATGAGAGAGAATCATTCATCAGCTGCCTCCTGCATGTTACACAGTGGGGATTGTCCACAAATCGGCCATGTGTCCTGACCTCAAATCCAACCGTGACCTCTTGGTTCAAATGTCAATGTTCAACCACTGAGCCACTCTTGCTGGGCCCCCTGGTACCTCTTGAAAACCCCGAAGTGTCAATAAAATACAATGGAGTGTTTTTATTTACAAATATTGCATCTAATCAAACATATTATGCATGTAGCACAAAAATGTGTATGGGGCATCCTTTCCTAAGATGAAACTGAAAAAACAAAACAAAAGCCAAGCATTTTAAGTTTCAGTGATAAAATGAATAAGGTCTGAATACCTAGTCTGTAAAATGGTGGCTATAATTGATAGCATTGTAAGTTATGTAAAATAGAGTCTATACTTAAAATAGTGTAATATGTAAATTGGTCTGGGACACCATCACCTAAAGACCAAACAGCAGCATGGCAGAGCAGTGAGCTATAAGCAGTGGAGAACTACAGGAGGTGGGCAGAGGGTGGAGTACTACAGGAGTGCAGGGCAGAGAGCTACTTGCAGCAGAGAGCTAAGAGTGGTGGTGGGTGGGGCAGCCAGCTAAGGCAAGCAGCATTGAGCTACTGGTGCACAGATTTGTGCACAGGGCCACTAGAATAAAATAAATGATTTAAACATGCTAAAGGTAGAAGTTAAGTGTTCTCACACATGCACAAAGATAAATGAAAAGGGTTAACTAGCTAGCTTAAGACAGGAAGGGAGGGGGTCCAGAGACAATAGAAGCATTTTGGTCTGAACAATTTAAACAGCCATAAACCAAGGACAGAGGTATCTCTGGCCTGAGCAACTAGGAGAGCCATGAGGGTAATAAATCTATTGCAAGAGAGACAAAAAAGAGGCCACTTTATTCTTTTGAACAGAGAATCCAGCAGTTTCAGTCTCAAGGCTTGGCAGGATAAGGTTGCTAGGTACCATAAGATAGATCAAAAGTAACTCTAACTTGAACAGATAAGATGAATATGTGAAAGACAAAATATATCAAGTAAAAGGAAACCTTTTTTCAAAGAGGATAGAGGAATGTTGAAAATAAGGGAGGAAAAAAGGGGGGCACCATGTGAGCTTTGGCCTTTGCAAAGTAAACAATGAGGAAAACATAAGGGTCCTAAATTGGGGGAGAGTCCAATTAGAAAGGCTCATAAGAAGACAAAGAGCTACAGTCTTTATCATGGATAAAGAGAGCAGTGGCCACACTCTTTAGGGGACCCCTCTGTCCCTCCGTTCCAGGAGGTACAGAATCTTAGATTTAGGGTTTTAGAAATAGCATCTGCTTGCAATTAAGTTTCTGTACTTCTTATACCTACCACGTTTGACTGTGGCTTCTTTCTTCTAATCCATCTAACCAAGAACCTGCAAAGAAATCACCCTTGTACCCAGTTTCATAAAAAACCCAGCTCATAAATATATGAGGTGATGAATGTTCTAATGAGATGGGAAGAATTATTTCATTATTTCACAATATATACTTAAATCATCAAGATGTATACTTTAAATATCTTACAATTTTATTTATCAATTATACCTCAATAAAGCTGAAAAAATTGCTGCATTTCAACAATCTAAATTTTGTATCATTTTTTTCATTTTAATTTTAAGCAACAAGTTTACATGATTCCTTAAGTCATTCAAGTGTTTTCATATGAAGAATTCAGCAATTCATTGACTTGTGTGTAGGGGGTGGGGATAGTGTTACAAAGCACCCACTTGTTCTTATAAGGAGTGAAAAATAAGGAAAAAACCCTAAATACTCATTATTTAAACTATTTTTGTTATAATAAAGTGCCTAATTTTCATCAATCAAGCAAATATATCATCAATTCAGGGTATACTATCTCCATTATTATAACTAAAACTGCCTTCTGTAGATAGCATCTTTGATATCATGTAGGGAATCTGGGGAATTCAGAATCTCAGGTCTCATCCCAAATAACATCCCCGTGTTTCATATGCTCATTAACATTTGATAATTTCTGGATATTGACTGTGAATAGGAAGGGCAAAACATGACCAAAATCCTAGGTTAAAATGTCCTGGGTCCTATGTAAATTGTCAGAAAGTAACTAGAGATAGGGAATTTGTAAACTCAAGGGAAGAACAGAAATATCCCAAAGTTTAATAAAACATATCTGAGGCACTAGCTAATGTTCATTGCTGTCAAAATCCCTATAAGTTTTCCAGAGGCAGGAATTAACCATCTACTGAATTTTTATTTTTTCAACATTTTAATCAATAAAATAATTATTTTTTTAATTTTGTGAATATCTTATTGTCTGAGAGATATCATATCAAACTCCAAATTATACATTAAACATTCCTTGAGCCTGTAATTGGCAAGAAGGTTGCAAGCAGACTTTTGGCATCATTTCGGAAAACAAAACATACCATTCCTTTTGCATCAGAAAATATATAAATGCAAGGAAGCTTGCTGTAAAATGTAAAATGTTCTATTCTTAGAATGAGAGTTAAAGAAAAATAATGCTTTGTTATCCTATTTAATCATTTCAACCTAAATAGAGGCTGGCTTAATATCTCTTGGTGTTAAGTGTTTAATATAAATGTGATAATAGTCTTACAGCATTGAAATAATGAATGAATTAGTGAATTAATGCATAAATAAATAAATAACCCAGCTAATTAGGGAAGAATTGAATATTCTTTTTATAGTGGTAATTATTAAATTATGTAAGGGATTGGATATAATTGTTACATTTCTTGGAAAGCCAAAACTAGGAAAATTGTGGGTCTGATAAAAAGACCAGTGATGACAAAGTCAAAACTCCAGGCATGTCCATCCTAGTACATGTCTTGACACTCTTTCTTCAACTTTATACTCACTTGAAATGTGTGTGCTACCAGTTGTCTATTCTGCCTGTATTTGTTGCAGAGTAAACCATATCATAGTTTAATTCAGAGTAGTTGTAATCAATTCTCTCAGTTGAGTATTTGACTTAAGTGGAAATTGGAAACATTTCAAATTCCTTATGTAATTCATCATATTTATAATAAAAATATTTTATCTAAGAAATCACAGCAAATATTTCCCTAATAAAAATATAAAAAATGGTAAATATCTATAAAACCCTATTTTAAACAACTTTCTAAATATATGTACTTTATTTATAATCCATATCATATTGCTCTCTCATACATGAAAAATTTAGGTGTTATTTCTATTATTTGATTTAAAGTGGTAATTACACTTCAATATACATATTATGCTATGAAGATATCAATAACCATAACTTATTAGCTCCCCATACTGTATTTTCTTAATGTTCCATCACAGAACCTGTAGTGTCATTCTGTATGTTCAGCCTGAGCCTACAATTAGCTGTCAGCTTTGTTACAGGTAGAGAAAGATAAGAGCCACAAGTATATATATCTCTGGTTTGACATGTCCAATCTAGATGCTCTGGTTTTGGTATCACTATAATTATATTTGATTCCTTTTTCCTCACCTATCAATCTTTTTTAATGTTCTTTCCTACCCTATACACTAGTAACTAGATTTCTCCTTCCATCTGCTTGGCTTTGAGTCCTCTCTGTATCTTGGTCTTTTTATGTTAATAAGTTATATTTACCAACACTATATCACTTGAGACTAAGTGGCTCTAGTAAAAATAATAATGATTAAAAGTATATATATTATTTATATATATATTTATTTTAATTATATATATAAAAAAAAACACAACACACACACACACATACACACATATTATTTACTTCTATGGATTTTGTAAACTATCCATAGGAACACAATGATCTAGGCACTGTTATTCCATATAACACATTTTATGGTTGAAGAATCTGTGTGAAAGGCTTAGGACTAGATGAGTTCACTACTGTTGCCCAGTTGGTAAGTGAATTTTGTTAGCCATTTCTTAAACATAGATTTGTTCCGTGTCAAAGCTTATACCATGAGCATCACACACACTGATTCACCATTTACCTGCCTGTGTCTGTTTGATTTTTATCCCCCACTCAATCAGTGATGACAAAGAAGTTTTATTTTAGTACCAATTCTGCTGCAATTGGTAGAAACTACCTAGAATTCTGTCACAGATTTTATTTTATTTACTTTTTAAGAAAATTGTAGATTCACATGTAGTTGTAACAAATATATATATATATATATATATATATAAATATATATATATATATATATATATATTTGTAATATATTCTTTATCCAACATTCCCCAAAAGGAACATTTTATGGAACTGAATAGTCCAATATCACATTGAGGGAACTGACTGCCATAATCTACCACCTGATTCAGATTTTATCAATTCTGCATGCATTTGTGAGTGTGTATGTTCATTAAGTCTAATGCAAGTTTATCACATGTATAGATTCATGGCATCATCACCACAGTCAGGAAATGAAACAGTTTGAGCACCAGGGTGCCTCATGCTAACTTTTTATAGCCACAGCCTCCTCTTTCCCTTTCTGCATTCTTAATCCCCGGAAACCACTAATCTCTTCCCCAACTCTATGATTTTGTCATTCTACAAATGTTTTATAAATGTAACCTTCTGAGATTGCCTTACTTCACTCATCATCATTCCCTTGAGATCCATCCAAGTAGTTATGTGCATCAGTTCATTCTTTTTATTGTTGAGTAATACTTAATGATACGGATGTGTAGTAGATTAACTGTCCTCCCTTTGAAATATGCTTGGATTGTTTCCACTTTTTGGTTATTATGAAAAGAGCTGCTCTAAGTGTGATTGTAAGCTTTCATCTCTTTAGAATAAATGTTTAAGATTATAATTTTTGGGTCATAAGGTAAGCCCATGTTTTGTTTAATTATGTAAGAGACTGCTATGTTGCTTTCTTGACAATAATATGTGAGTAACCGGACTTTACTTCATTCTTAACAATAATTCTTTTTAAATTACCATTATTTTTTTATTTTATTTTAGTCATTCTGATAAATGACTAAACAATGATTTCAATTGTTTTTCCCTAATGGCTAATAGTATTGAAAATCTTTTCATATATTTATTCACGTTTTACCCATTTTCTACTTGGACATTTTTTCAACAAGAGTTTTCAAAAATTTTATGTATTCTAGACACAAGTCTGTTGTCATATATGTGGCTTGCCAATATTTTTTTTATGGTCTGGCACTTGAGACACTAAGATTTAAATGCTTTGTTTGGGTTTATATGATAAATGAGGGATGAGTAAAAAGAAAACAGGAGACATAAAAACCTTAGTTTTCTACAAATTCATTTACCACCCATATCCTAGATATCAAATATAGTTCAGACATTAAATAATTATGCACATACACCACCTTTGCTTTCCATTTCTGACAACCTGTTGCATCTGGATAATACATTCTCAGGAAAAACTTTCAATTCAGTTCATGTATATCATTTTGTAGGCCTACAGAAAGCGGTCATGGTTCATTTCAAGGAAAGATTCGTCTAAAACACTAATGTGATAAATGACACAATCTTGCTCAAAGGATGTTCATCTTGAATTAAAATGGAAAAAAAACAAACAAACAAACAAAAAAACACCAAAAAATCACCCTCCATGCCTTCTAAATAAAGAGGCACATTGGATATTGACAGTTTTTTAAGTGGAGCTCAGTGATTTTGTTTTCCTTAACATGTTTTTCTTCTTTTTACATGCAACGGATGCAAATAAATAAGAAATTATAGCTGAGATCGGTTTGGTTCAGTAGATAGAGCATCAGCCTGCGGACTGAAGGGTCCCGAGTTCAATTCCGGTCGGGGGCATGTATATTGGTTGCATGCACGTTCCCAGTAGGGGGCATGCAGGAGGCGGCTGATTGATGTTTCTTTCTCATCGATGTTTCTAGCTCTCTATCTCTCTCCCTTCCTCTCTGTGAAAAATCAATAAAATATATATTTAAAAAAAAAGAAATTATAAATAACTATATGGTTAGAGGCATTCCTGTTTAGGGTTAAATGTGTAGAAAGTAGCCATTAAAATATCATTAAGAGTGAACACATAGTACTTTCATTTTTATTATTTAACATTTATAGATTATTAAAATTTACTTTTAAATTAGATATTATTAGTTAATTTAAAGTTCCTTTTTAAAATGACAGAAAATATATATCTTAGAAGAATCTCATGTATTATACATATTTGGCAGACTACATAAAAGACAAATTGGCGTGAAAATTTTTCCAAGAAGACTTAATCTATAGATCATTCTTAAAGTGCACTTGTTTTATATATATATATATATATA
>JAAGEH010000018.1:61478448-61620995 GCA_011751065.1 Lasiurus cinereus
ATATATAGAGAGAGAGAGAGAGAGAGAGAGAGAGAGAGATAGATATAGATATAGATATATGAACACACACACACACACATACACATACATACTAGAGGCCAGGTGCATGAAATTCATGCATGGGGGGTGGGGAGTATCCTTCAACCCAGCCTGTTCCCTCTCCAATCTGGGGCCCCTTGAAGAATGCCCAATTGCCTGTTTAGGCCCTATCCAGGTAGAATCGGGCCGAAACAGGCAGTCGGACATCCAGGACTGCTGGCTCCCAACTGCCCACCTGCCTGCATTCCTAATTGCC
The DNA here is from genome assembly GCA_011751065.1 of Lasiurus cinereus. Classification (NCBI taxonomy): domain Eukaryota; kingdom Metazoa; phylum Chordata; class Mammalia; order Chiroptera; family Vespertilionidae; genus Lasiurus; species Lasiurus cinereus. Next base: position 61,478,744 of record JAAGEH010000018.1, read on the forward strand.
CCTAATGGCTTCAGCCTGCCATCCTGATCACCCTAACCACTCTCCTGCCAGCTTGATTGATGCCTAACTGCTCCCCTGCCAGCCTATTTGCCCCTAACTTCCCTCCCCTGTGGGCCTGGTCACCCCTAACTACTCTCCCCTGCAGACCCAGTCACCCCCAACTTTTCTCCTCTGCTGGCCTGGTAACCCCTAATTGCCCTCCTTTGCAGGCTTGATCACCCCCAACTGCCCTCCCTTGCAGGCCTTGTCCCTGCCAACTGCCCTCCCCTGCTGACCATCTTGTGGTGGCCATCTTGTGTCCACATGGGGACAGGATCTTTTGACACATGGGGGCAGTCATCTTATGTGTTGGAGTGATGATCAATCATCATATTACTCTTTTATTAGATAGGATAGAAGCCTGGTGCACGGGTGGAGGCCAGGTGGTTTGCCCTGAAGAGTGTCCCAGATCAGGGTTGGGGTTCCCTTGGGGCATGGGATGCCTGGACAAAGGGCCTGTGATGGTTCACAGGCTGGCCAAACACCCCTGCCACCCAAGTCGAGGCCTTGGTATCTAGGATTTATTTATCTTTTAGAACTGAAACTTTGTAACCTGGAGCAGAGCCAAGCCCTCTGCTAGCAGATCCATTGAAATTTTGTTGCCTTAAGTAGAGGCCTCCACTGGCAAGGCTTTGCAGAAAATTTGGCTTCCTCCATCGCTAGGGGCAACCCAAACCTCTCTCCTGCTCTCTCTGTGGCCATAGCCATCTTGCTTGGGTTAATTTGCATACTCATTATGATTGGCTGGTGGGCATAGCTGGTGGGTGCAGTAGAGGTATGGTTAATTTGCATATTACTATTTTGTTGGATAGATAATTTCTCAAGAAAGGGAGAGGGAAAGAGAGATAGAAATATCAATGACATTGACTGGCTGACTCCTGCATGCCTCACTATCAAGCCCAAAACCAGAGCAATGTGCCCTGATAAGGAATTGAACTGTGATCCCCTCCTGGTTTATAGGTTGAAACTTAACCACTGAGCCATCTAGCTTGCCACATTTGCTTTTAAGAACAGATTTATGTTAGAGAATTTATTATTCTCAAAGATAATTTAAACTACAGGATAAGTAGACTACACCTAAGAAGTAGTTTATTCATTTAAAATTGCAGGAGATGATGTTACTGAAACTGTGCTGTTTTAACTAGATTATTGTTAGATTACATGCAAAATTATTCACTTTATAATGTTTAAGATAACTATCAATATGACAAATGCAAAATATTTTTACAAATATTTGTATAGTATACCTTCAGACACATTGCATGATATCAGCATATTCAACCACCGCTATGTGACTACAGGTTCAATTTCCATCATCCTAAACTCTTAAGGAGATAGTAAAATACATGAAAACATATAAAACATCTGAACAATGCAAAATGAACTATACAAACCCAGCCGGCTCCCATTCTGAGCTTTATTTCGCCCATAAATTGTAAAAAAAAAAAATGGATTATCAATTTTCCTAGTTTACTCCAGATTAGGAATTGCAGCTAGATTGTAAGTAACAAACTAGTCTTGGGAGGAGGTAGTGAGGGGTGTTGGTTAAAAGGATCCTGACAGCAGTGAGTAGTTACAGCCAATAGCCTGACATGGAGTAATACAGATGCTCACAAACAATTGCAAAAATGTGCTGTGTGTTCCAGTACAGAATAAGAATGGATATACATAATGATAGTGATGAGTCACCAAGGAAACAATTACATTATGTGCTGCATCCTCCAACAAGAAAAGAAGTGAAATGCACTCTCTTTGCCTTTTGGAAGAATTTCTAACAACCTCCCAACCTCTTCCCAAAAAGTTAAATCATTGGCATGTGATAGGACTACCTTTGTTTCATGTAGAATATTTATTTACATAAAATGCAGTTTCAATATAAAATTTATATCAGATTTCCTGTTTCTTTTAGGATTTTATTCTGAAGCAAATTGGCATTATAAAAATATGGATAGGAATTCCACTTTTATCCCTTAACTGGTATGACATTAGGCAATTAAGTTTATTTGCGTCTGAGCATTCACATCTGTATACTCCAGTTTTACTTACTTCATTAGTTTCAGTGCAGATCAAACAAGAGTAAGGGAAAGTGAAGTTATGTAATAAAGAAGTTGTTATTTGATATTTGTGTCAGGCTTTCTCCTTTGGTAATTAGAGGATTTGAGATTCTGGAGTACTAATTTTAAATGATCAAAATCTCTAGAGTTTGCTGACTTGAGGGAGAGAAATATTAAAATGATTAATTGAGTTTACTTTTATCTTTTCTTGTTGGTTCTAATTAATATTAAAATATATCATTTGTGTCTCTTAAGAGTACATAAGAAAATCAAAGCCTATAATTATAAAAAAATACTAAAAATAGAATGAGAAGACATTGATTATATTTGCCATCTGATATATGATTATCTCATATAATGAACATGGTAAAAAGAGTTAATATTTAGGAGAACAAAAGTTCAGTTTTTAAATTTTCACTACTTAAAGGAGAATATATTTTAAAGGATTAAAAATATTTATGAAACTGAAGTGTTTTCTTTAAATTATTGTTGTGTTTTATCCTCACCTTAAAGGCATGCTCATTAATTTTAGAGAGGAAGGGAGAGAGAAGCATCAATGTGAGAGAGAAACATAGATCATTTGCCTCCTATACATACCCCAACTGAGAACTGAACCCACAAATTAAGTATGTGCCATGACCCAGAACTGAACCTGAAACCTTTTGGTGTATGGACAATACTCCAACTAAGCAAGTCATCTGGCCAGGGCAAAATGGGAGCTTTAACTAATCACATAACAAGTTAAGTATTCCTTTCTTTTTAAATTTTATTTCTTTATTGATTAAGGTATTACATATGTGTCCTAACCCCCCAGACCCCTCCCCACTGACCCTTGCTTGTGCCCTCAACCCCCCTAGTGTCTGTGTCCATTGGTTATGCTTATATGCATGCATACAGGTCCTTTGGTTGATCTCTCTCCCTTCCCCCCACCATCCCCTGCTTTCTCTCTGAGGTTTGATGCTCTGATCCCTGCTTCTCTATATCTGGATCTATTTTTGTTTATATGTTTATGTTGTTAATTATATTACACAAATGAGAGAGATCAAGTGCTATTTCTTTCTTGAGAATGGTGGTGAGTAGTGGTATATGATACTGTTGCCTGACACAAAGTAAGTCTATTTCCTGGAGGCTATAAAGCTTAAGTCCATGAAGTAGCCTTACCCTTTTTTAAATACTAAGTTCTTTACAAATCATTTTACCATATTTCCAAAATGTGTGATCTCTACTCATTATCCTACCTCTTTTACTTTGTTTAAGCAAAATCTGTGATAACAGAGGGAAAATATTTTATTTTATTTTAAATACTAGAGGCCCGGTAGATAAAATTTGTGCGTGGGGATCTGGCCTAAATGGGCAGTCGGACCTCCCTCTCACAATCCAGGACAGCTGGCTCTCTACTGCTCCCCTGCCTGGCTTCCTGATTGCTCTTAACCTCTTCTGTCTGCCAGCCTGATCACCCCCTAACTACTCCTCTGCTAGCCTGATTGATGCCTAACTGCTCCCTTGCCACCCTGTTTGCCCCTAACTGCCCTCCCCTGTGGGCCTGGTCACCCCTAACTGCCCTCCCCTGCAGGCTTGATCATCCCCAACTGCCCTCCTCTGCTGGCCTGATCCCTCCCAACTTTCCTCTCCTGCTGGCCATCTTGTAATGGACATCTTGTGTCCACATGGGGGCAGGGTATTTTGACCACACGGGGGCAGTTATCTTGTGTGTTGGAGTAATGGTCAGTCTGCATATTACTCTTTTATTAGACAGGATAGAGGCCTGGTGCACTAGTGGGGGCCAGCTGGTTTGCCCTGAAGGGTGTCCTTGATCAGGGTGAGTGTTCCCTTGGGGCATGGGATGGCCTGTGGTGGTTTTTAGGCTGACCACACACCCCACTGACCCAAGCAAAGACCCTGATATCTAGGATTTATTTATCTTCTACAATTGAAACTTTGTAGCCTGGAGTAGAGCCAAGACATCTGCTTACACAGCCATTGAAACTTTGTTGCCTTAAGAGGAGGCCTGGATGGCCAGAGTGTGCAGAAATCTTGGTTTCCTCCATTGCCAGGGGCAACCTAAACCTTGCACTGTGGCAGCAGCCATTGAAACTTTGTTGGCTTAAGCAGAGGCCTGGACAGCTAGGGTTTGCTTGGCTTCCTCCATTGCCAGGGGCAACCCAAGCTTCCTTTCCTGCCTCTCTGTGGTCATAGCCATTTTAGTTAGGTTAATTTGCATACTCACTCTGATTGGCTGGTGGGCATGGCTGGTGAGGGTGACTTGGGGTATAGCAGAGGTATAGTCAATTTGCATATTACTCTTTTATTAGACAGGATTGTCATTCTAAAAAAATGAAATTTCTTAACACAGAAAAAATATCTAGCATTTATTGAACCAGTAAATCACATATAAAAATGATTTTGATAGCTTTCTTCACTAAGAAATTTCTTTAGATTCTCTGAGTACATTATTGAATGATAGGGTAATGTGGAATGTAAAAGGATCATTAATAGGACAGTATAGAAATGTAAAAACATCAATTGTCATTAAATGAGCAATAAATCGATTGCCCATACTGCCCAGTGCACCCTGATAAGGGCTCTGGATATGTCAATGAAGAGAACACAGTGGCATCTACCACGATTTGTGAGTATAGCAGGTGCCACAGGTTGTAAACAATCAAATGTTATCTCAGCTAACCTAAGATAAATGCCATAGTAAAATAAGGTCCAAGTAGTGTGTGAACATGTTAATAAAGGGTAAATAATGGTTAATTCCATTTTAATAACTAATTATTAATACCAACAAAAAGCAGAACTTCTAAGTGAATATAAAATAATTGTATAATTTTCAGGAAAACTAAAAGAAAGAATGACTTACACTTGAGGAAATAATAAATCTGGGATTACTACATAGGTGTGATTTTAAGTAGAAAATGAGCAACCTGGGCTGTAGGTTTCTAATGAGTTTAGAAAGTAAATTATAAGATCCAGTTGAGATGTGTTTACATAAATTGTAGGTAATACAGTATAACAAAGATGCATTTTTCTTTAGCTTCCTTTCAAAATGATGACATAAATGTGCTACACACATTCTCTCACAATCATATCAAAATTACAATTAAACTATACAACAGGCATCATTCAGAAATGCTTGAAATCTAGCTGAATTGATGTCCTACAAATAAGGATACAAGAAAAAGCTACACCAAGACTGGTAGGAGGGGTAGAGAATAGGAATGGGCTAGTCCCACACCTACATTAAAAATTAGAAAGGATACCTCAGTTAGGGAGGTTCCCTCTGAGGTGTGAAAGGTCACACCCTACACCAAATCCTGAGCTTAGGGTTCCAGTCCTAGGAAGAGAATACCCCATAATTTCTAGCTTTAAAAACCAATAGGGATTGTAGCTGAGTGAGACAGAGGGCTTCTAGAGTCCCAAGTAGTTCCTCTAAAGGACCCACACATGGACTGACTCAGACTTATTTCTTCATTCCAGAGCTGGGGCAGATCTCGAAAGGAGGAAGAGCGATATGGTGAGGAATCACACTGTCTGGCATCATGCCCAAAGCTTTATGGGCAGCTTTCTCCCAGACAGAAGTGCTAACAGAAATGATTGTTCCTTTTCTGAGTCCTTCCCCCACAGAGCTTACAGGCAATCACCATATCTGAATTTTTATTAACCTGGCTATCTCTATTCACCCTGCCTTGGTGCTTCCCTGAGACCCTGCCCCACAAACTTAAGGATCCACACAAGCTATTTCCAGTGGCTTTTTCATAATAATGGCCCGTCTTGAATCATGCTTCAGACTTTCTTAAAAGCTCTCAAACAAGTAGCATCTGGCCTCAATTTGCCCAGACCTCTTGTCAAATGGCCCAGGGACCAGCACTAACAGCAGCTGGCCTTCATTCATAGCTTGGCCTCTCTAGGCAACCCCAAGCCCGGCACAAGTAACAACCATCTGTAGGTGGCTTTGTAGTTCATGCTGGGTGCATCTTATCAGAACACAAGCCATGGCTAACCTTGACTTGCACCTCCTAGAAAACCCCAGAGCCAGTGCAACTGGTAGATAAATTCAGATCACATCAAAGCACCACCCAACGACCTTCATAAGTGACACACTAAAGGGGTATACTCAGAGGGCATAGATGCCCACTGAAGTAAGTCCTACTCCTTGTAGTGGTCTCCTAAACAGCTGGTCCTCCAGATTGGTTGCAGCCAATCATTGTAGCCTGTTGTCCTAGGGGTAAATCCCTCCCATGGATGACCCAACATCAATCAAAGCTCAACTGCAACTGCTGAAGAATGTGCACAGTCCATTCAGGGTGGGGGTGCACCTGAAGTGCTCAGTTCAGGTGATGGGAGGCTATATCACTGGACACTACAGAACACCTTTTACATAAGGCCACTCTATCAAGCCTGAGAAATATAGGAGCTCTATCAGATACACAGAGAAGCTGCCAAAATGAGGAGACAAAGAAACATGTTCCTAATGAGAGAACAGAATAAAACTCCATTAAAATCAATAAACAGAATGGAGACAAACAATCTACCAAATGCAAAGTTCAAAACTGGTTATAAGGATGCATGATGAACTTAGGGGAAGAGAAGATGAATTTAGAGAGCCCTTCAACAGCATATAAAAGAACATGGAAACCATATCAAAGAGCAGTAAAAAATAAAAGATAAAAGAACTAAAGTGAAGAATAATTTATGGGTAATTAAAAGTACAGTAGATGAATCCAAGAATCAAAAGGGCAATTTGGAATATTGAAAACAAAAAACACCCAATAAGAAGAGAAAAAAAGGGGAGAGGGAATTAAGAAAAAAAAATAAGGATACTGTCAGGAGCCTCTGGGACAACTTTAAGAGGACCAACATTTGTATTATGGAGGTGCCAGAAGGAGAAGAGAAAGAGCAAGAAATTGAAAATATACTTGAAAAAATAATAACAGAAAACATCCCTTACCTAATAAAGGGAGTAGATGTACAAGTACAGGAAGTGCAGAGAGTCCCAAACAAGATGAAAAATATGAACAATACAATAGCAATAAATATATATCTATTAACAATTGAATCTCATAAATAAACAAAAAGCATAACAGGAACAGACATAAATACTGAGGACATTTTGATGGTTTCTATATGAGAGAGGGTCAGAGGTATGTGTGAAAAAGGTGAAGGGATTAAAAAGTAATTATAGTATAGTCATATAGATATAAAATACAGCATTATAGTCAATAGTATTCTAGCCCTAGCTGGGTAGCTCAATTGGTTGGAGCATTGTTCTGTACAGGAGCATGGTTCTGTATACCAAAAAGGTTGCAGTTTTGATTCCCAGTTAAGTTGCAGGTTTAAACCCTAGCCAGGATGGGCACAGGAGAAAACAATCAATGTTTCTCACATAAATGTTTCTCTCTCTCTCTCTTCTCTCTATAAAATCAATGGAAAAAATATATATACTCTGGTGAGGATAATAATAATAATAATAATAATAATAATAATAATATTCTAATAAGTATGTATGGTATCAAATGGGTACTAGATTTATCCAAATGATCACTTGGTAAGTTCTATAATATATAATCCCTGGGATATACACCTGAAACTAATATAATATTACATATCAACTGTAGTTAAAAATGAAAAGTGATTTAAAAAAAATTACATTATAGGAAATCAACAGTAGAGTAGATGAAGCCGAGGGATAAATCAGCAACTTGGAAGATAAAAAAGCTGAAAACAGCCAATCGGAACAGAAAAAAGAAAAATAATTTTTGACAAATGAGGATAGTTTAACAGCCTCTGAAATTTTAAGTAAAGGAGCATATACATCATGAGGGTGCCAGAAGGAAAAGAGAGAAAGCAGGAAATTAAAAACCTACCAAAGAATATTGATGAAAAACTTTACTAACTTTTTCAAAGTTAATAGGAAATAGACATATAAATACAAGAAACTCAGGGAGTCCTGAACAGTATGAACCCAAAGATGACTACACGAAGACACATCATAATTAAAATGGAAAATATTAAAAACAAAGAAAGAATCTTAAAAACAGCAAAAAAACACACACAAACAAACAAACAAACAACAACAACAACAAACATTCAGTAACCTAGAAGGAAGCTCCTACAAGACTGTCATTTATTTTTTAACAGAAAATTAACAGGCCAGAAGGGATTGGCAAGAGACATTTAAAGTGATGAAAAACAAAAACTTATGACCAAGATTAGGCTAATCTGCAAAACTAGCATTTAGAATAGAAAGACAGATATAGATCTTCCCAGACAAGAAAAAGAAGAAGGTGTTAATCACCAGTATTAGTAGTACATGAAATATTAAAGGGTCTTCTTCTTCCAGAAGAAGTTAAAACATATCAAGAATATAAATTGCAAAAGGGTAATAAATACATATCTATCAAGAGTTACTTCAAGTGCAGATGACTTAAATACTCCAATCAAAAGACAATGGTGTCTGAATGCATAACAAGACCCATATATGTTCTGTCTACAAGAGACTCACTTCAGATAAAAGATACACACAGACTGAAAGTAAAGAGATAGAAAATATTTTTATGAAAACAGAGGAAAGATAAAGCTGCAATACTCATACCAAACAAAATAGACTTTAAAACAAAAGCTGTAACAAAAAGGCAAAGAAAGATCAAGACATTTTACTTCTGTTTATTTGAAAAAACCCAAAGCACTAAATCAAAAAGATATGTACTTCAATATGTTTATTGCAGCATTGTTTTCAATATCAAAGATAGTGCCCATCAATAGATGAGTTGATAAAGAAGTGATGCATATATAAAACGCAATATTGACTCATCCATAAAAAAGAATAAAATCCTTCCATCCGCAACAATATGGAAAGGTCTAGAGGCCATTGTGCTGAGTGAAATAAGTCAGTTAGAGAAAGACAAATGCCATATGATTTCACTGATATGTGGAATCTAAAGAACAAAATAGATGACTAAGCAGAACATAAACATACTCATAGATTCAGAATACATTTTGAAATCTGCCAGATGGAAGGTAGATTTGGGGGCTGGGTAAAAAGATGAAGTGACTAAGTAGAAATTGGTAGTTATAAAATAATTGCAGGGATATAAAATACATCATAGGGAATCTAGTCAATAATATTGTTATAACTATATATCATGTCAGATGGGTACTAAGTAGGGTGGTTTTTACTGAGCAGGATGCAAGGGTGGTTTTTTCCCCCAGGTTCTTGTGGGTTCTTGTCCAGGTAGATTTGAAGAATGAAGTCAAGGACAAAAGGTGGTAGATGAAAAGGGTGGAAATTTATTGGCAATAAGTGCAGACTCCCATGTGGGGAGGGGAGTCTTAAAGTGGGTGACCCAGCAAGCTCTTTTTTCCTAAGGTTTATGAAGGTTGCAGTTCTTTGTTTCTTGATGCTGCCTTCCAATTAATAGAATATCAACTTCAAAGCTCAAAACACATGTGGTGTTTCCCTCTTCCTTCAGTAGTAGAATTCTCTATCTCCTGTGAAAATCTGTTTTCCTCTTTCTTCCATTAGTCAGCATTTTTCTATCCCCTGTGAAAGTTTGTTTCCTCTTTTTCTCCATACCCTGTGGCTTTTCCCTATCTTCTGTGAATGGATGTCTTCCTTTTCCCTTAACCTGTGGCACCTTTTGTTCACTGAGAATGCATGCCTTTTGGAAGCTCTAAGCCCCCACTTATGGGCTCCAATCCTTCCTCCTTCATGGACCCTCTTTATTTCTAAAACTCCCTAAACCTGTCTATTTTACTCCCTAAAGCTCTTTTCAGTCCTAGGTTTATTGGGGTGATCACTTCATAAGTTATATAAATGTACAATCATTGTATTGTACACCTGAAACTAATATAATATTGTATGTCAACTAATTGAAAGATGTTAACAAATATATGTTTTTAAAATATATGTACTTTTAAAATCACCAGAAAAAAATCAATGATTTATGCTGTGCTTTAAAAGACAATTATTGATTCTGATGTAAAAGATGTTGACAAAATAAGAATGTACAGCCCAGCTGGCATGGCTCAGTGTTTGAGCATCAACCTATGAATTAGAAAGTCAGGGTTGGAATTAAGGTCAGGGCACATGCAAAGATTGTGGGCTTAATCCCCAAAGGGAGATGTTCCGGAGGAAGTCAATCAATGATTCTCTCTTGACATTGGTGTTTCTATCTACTTCGCTCTCCTCTCCCTTCTCTGAAATCAATAAAAATATATTTTAAAAAAATGTGCACACAAAGAGGTCTATTAACAGGTCTGTTAGAATAGTCACATATGTCAAGTTGAGAGCCTGGACTCAGTGCATGTGGGATTGTAAAGAAGACACTACAATTCAGAAACTGGAGGAAACAGACAAACAAATGCTGACTAATTGGAATTTATAATGCTGTTAACACTGGTAACTGCAGCAAGATTAAATGACTATAAAGATGCAGAAATCCTATGAAAATTTATACAAATTCTACTTTCATTACATATTTTAAATATATATATTTTTATTGATTTTAGCTAAAATATTGCTCTTTTTTTCTTGTGTTTTTTAAAGGCTTTATTGAGGTATAATTAATATATAAATGCTCTACTAGTATACACTGAATGGCCAGATTATTATGGTCTCTGAACGCATAATAATCTGGCCACTCAGTGTGTGTGTGTGTGTGTGTGTGTGTGTGTGTGTGTGTGTGTAGGCCCAGTGCATGAATTTGTGCATTGGTGGGGTCCAGCCAGCCTGGCCAGGGTAGGGGACATGGGTAGTTGGCCAACATGTCTGCTGGTCAAACTCCTGGTCGAAGGGACAATTTGCATATTAGTCTTTTATTATATAGGATATACACTGAATGGCCAGATTATTATGTGTTCAAAGATCATAATAATCTGGCCACTTCATGTACACTAATTGTATAAATATATTAACTTATTTATCTGAAAAAAATAGAAAGGACAAGGATAGCTATGAAAAGTTGGACTACAGTTTTTTTAAAATTTTAACCCACCTCCAGATATTGGTAATTTTACCAAAATTACACAGTTCTGGTCATTTTAGTATTTTATTGTATTACTGGAGACCTATTGGACAATATTCATGCAAGAATAGGTCTTCCTTCCCCTGGCTTAGCTCCTGGTGGCCTGGGAGCCTGCAAGTCCTCCTTCCAGGGCAGAGCACCGCTCCTGTAGCTCCCTCTGCTGCCACCCTCAAACTCATAGCTGCCATCCTGCACCCTCCTGACACTCCACACCTGGATATGCAAATTAACTCTCCATCTTTGTCAAGTTAATTGGCATACTCACTCCTGATTGGCTGTGGGTATAGTGGAGGTACAGTCTATTTATGTTTGTCTATTATTAGGTAAGATATTAAAAATAAAACATAAAAATGCTTATTTGGTGAGATCTATGAATTTAAGATGAAATCTATAAAGAGTTGCAGTTATTTTTGTTACAGATTGTCTAAATAAAATTAAAGTATTATATCAATTTTTTGAAATCACACAATTCTGTGTGTATGGATATCTTAAAGTACTTTCATTCTAGACATTACGTTATTTCTTAAAATAAGAAAACACACACACAAAAAAAAACATTAGTTAAAAAACCCCAAGTAATGAAATTATATAATAGATGATCTTATTTATGTGATTTAGCAGTTTTGTGTTTTTTCACTCCCAATTCCACAATTTATTTCCCTTTTATCTACATTGTTTTGATTCAAATTCTACTTTTTTTCCCTTTTTATCTGCTTAACATTTTATTAAATTGTCTCTTGGAATACTCATGTTCTAAGTTAAATGGTTTTTGAAATATCATTGTTTTTAATTTTTTAGGTGCCCCAAATCCAGAGAAACAGTCTATTTAAAATGTTTCTTTACCATGGTGAGTTTTATGTCTTTCATAACTCTTTTGAGGAAAATTTTCTATTGGTCAAAGGTAAGTTAGATGAGCAATTTCCATTATTTTTAATGGGCTTTGTGGTGTAATTTTATTCCTAGTGAACAAAAACTCACTCTTTATGACGAGCAAATGCTTCAGGGAAAAAAGATGGAACTGATATATTTAATGTTTCTTTCTAATTGAACATGCATAAACCATTTTTAAAGCTTGATTAATCAAATGATAATTGAAATTTATAAATTGAAAGTGTAGGTTTTCATTTATCAATTAAATGAACTGTTCATTTATTTTATATGTTTTTAAAATTGATTTCAGAGAGGAAGAGAGAGGGGAATAGAAAGAGAATCATTAATTATGAAAGAGAATCATTGATTGGCTGCCCCCTGCATGCTCTCAACTGGGAATTAAGGCTGCAGCCTGGGCTGGTCCCTAAGCAGAATCGGATTGTGACCTCCTAGTTCTTGGGTCAACACTCAACCATTGAGCCACACTTGCCGGGAAAACTTTTCATTTTTAATTTTGAAGAACTTATTTCACATTAATGCAATGCATATAAGTAAAAAGAAGGCAATCTAAATTCATATGAAGAAACTGATATAGACCAGATTAAACAACAATGTACTATATTTTATAGAATGCACTTGTTTTCTTAGTGCTTTAAATTATTCTACTCATAACTAATATCTTCTGTTTTACTTTTTGGAAGATATAATACCAACTAAGAAACTATAATTTAGAAAATAATGTAAAATCTTATTCAGCAATCCAAATAAAATGTAATTTAATATTTAAATTGATTAGTTTTCCATAATAGTTATACAAATCATTTAACCATTAATAATACAATTTATAATATGCTTACCTTACTTTAGTAGTGTATTTCTTTAAATATATTTTTTATTGATTTTTTACAGAGAGGAAGAGAGAGAGATAGTTAGAAACATTGACGAGAGAGGAACATTGATCAGCTGCCTCCTGCACACCCCCTACTGGGGATGTGTCTGCAACCAAGGTACATGTGCCTGACCAGAACTGAACCTGGGACCCTTTCAGTCAGCAAGCCGACGCTCTATCCACTGAGCCAAACCGTTTTCGGCTGCTGGTGTATTTAATTTGACAACAGTAATCCCAATAAGTAAAATATTTGTTTCTTTGGACTTGTAAATTATGTCTAGATAAGATGCTTAGTCTCTCTCTACTTAGTCTCTACCCCAAGGGGTAGCTTTGCAGGCCTCTCCTCTGAGAACTTAATATTTACTAGAAATCCTCCCTCTTGGCCGACTTTAATCCTTTCTCCCAGTTATTTAAAACTGATGAATACTCTACTGAGCATATAAGTCACTTTTTTTCTTGGCTTCTTTGCTTCTTTCATACTACAAGTTAAAATTAAAATTTAAAATGTCTTAAGTGAAAAACTGGTACAGATGGTCAGGCTCTCAGGAGTACTCTTGTTCCAAAATTTTGACCCCTAAACTTATGGTGGCTTTGTAGGTATGAACTTCAAGTTTGTCTGCTCAGATTTATGATATAATTAAAATTTCTTCTGGCTATTCTTGCTCTTAATGGATACCCTCAGACTAGCTTCACAGCCTCCAGCTCACGGAATTAAGAACTTGGAAAAGCATTTCACAGCATATGGGTCTCACCTCAGTGAACTATCCAGAATTATTTCCCAGAATATTGGCACACAAAGTCATTGTTCCCTCAGATGCTATCCATTTCCTATAACAGATTTTTTTTTTCATTATCTGACTTTAATAGTTGTTTTGCCACAAGACTGATATAGTAAAAGCTTCTCTATCAAGGCTGTGATCTCTGCTTGGGGTTTTGACCTTAGCAACTAGTTGGATGGTTGGTGCCATTCACTCATGTGTGACATTGACACAGAAGCCCATATGAGGTCAAGCATACATAATTATATTTGTGCAAGTAAAGTCTGAAATGCCTTCTTCATAGTGGAGAGGCTCAGTGAGCAATTCTATGTATCAATCTAGTTCATTCTTTAAATTTAGCAGCTAGGTGTCCAATGTATGTCAGACACAATTCTCATGGCAATATACAGTGATACAGGCACCTTTGATTTCAAGGCATTAGACTACATTAAAAGACATTAAAATAGCTTCATGTATTCAAAATAATAATATTTATAAACAGTTTATGCTACACAGAATACAAATCCACTATAATATGGAATCTTTATTGCAATTTATAATTTTAGTACTTATTATTAGTTTTGAATGTTACTTTATTAAATGTCACTTATGGCTTCATAAACCATTTGTATTCTCTGAATATAATTAATAACATATGGTTTGATTCACTAATTTTTTCCAATAACTGTCTAAAAGCCGTTTTGAAAAAATTTTAAGAAGTGTTGATAAAACTACTGATACCAGGATGCAGAATTTGCTTGTTCAGTTTCTCCTCTTCAACAAACCTTGTCCTGATCAGCACAAAGTGTGTCTCTGCGATGGAACTTAAGGAAATTTAGTTACTGTTCGCATGTTTTTATTTTATGTAATCATATAAATTGGTCATATAAATTAGCTACTTATAATAAATATGAAATATTTACATAATACACAAACACAATTCCTTTGTATCAGGCAAATTGCAAAACAATAAGTGATATAGAGTAGTGATTAACAAAAATGGAACTGCATGAAAATCTCCTAGAGAATTTGTCCAAATACAGATTGATGGGCCCATCTTTAGTTTTTGACTCAATGCACCCACATTTGTGCAAAATTCTCAGGTGATTCTGGTGCTATTAATCCATGGACTACACTAAGAATGCTAATGCTGTCAAGTATCAAAATATATTTTCTTCAGAAAATTATTATTTTAAACCTGTGAAACATTCAATTATCAATTATCCAGTGGCAGCTTTGTATTTCCCAAGTTAGTCAGAATCTGTTCCTAAATGTTCTATATCTATATCTATATATCTATTTATATATCTATATATCTATATATCTATTTATATTTATACATCTATATCTATCTATCTATCTATCTATCTATCTATCTATCTATCTATCTATAAATTACAACGTATCACTTGAGAACTAGTCACTTTAAAATAAAAATTGAATGATGAGATTCCTTAAAAACTAGAAATATTCAGTTATTTTAACCCTCTTATATATGATAAAATAAGTGCTATTAATGGAGCTTCATTGCCTTCTAACTTTACTATGAGAAATAGAAACTAGAATAATAAAAATGCATATTTAATTTGATCCACAGCTGACTTTTCTTTTTTAAAATAATTTATTTATGTAAGAATTTGATTTTTGACTAAAACATTTGGGGTTTATCCACTTTGAGAATTCAAGATATTATAAACACTTGAGATTTGTTGGGAATTCATTAAACAAAAGAAAATGTTTGTATTTTCTTTTTGATCTGTCACTGTCACTAAATATTTGACTAATTTGCCAAAAAAAGTCTCCTCTGAGTGTATTAGGTGTTATATGTAGAGAAAAAAATGTTCAAATTAAAATTTTACATCAGAATGTGATTCCAATTTTACTTCAAGAAAAAGCTACTGATAATATACATATATATATATATATATATATATATATATATATATAACTCATACATATACACACACATACACACACATATATATATAAATGCTTGAAAAATCACATAGGTGGTTATATCTATTTCCTACTCTTCTGAAAACATTTAATATTAGTTACAAATTATTACTAGAAAAATAAAATGATAAAGACAAATATAAATAAAAATAATTTAGTTAAGTTTGTGAAGTTAGGCAAAAGAACTGTAAATAAATAGTCCACAAACATGTAAAAAGATATATCCCCACAATAATTACTTGAGAAAGAGAAATAAAACAATGAAATAATTGCAAGACATTATTTTTTCCATCTTTATCGTATCCTATTAAGTCATTCACTCATAGATTATTTATCTTTATCATTTTGTTGATTTCCATGCTTTCTTTTGTGAAAAAAAAATCAATTCCTTTTTTATCTTAATCTTGTATTGAGAGTAAGTTCAGATATTATAAAACTTCACTTATGTTTTTGGATTTCTTAAAATGTTTGCTATTTCTTGGTCATTCCTTCAGATTTACAAATAAAAACATATCTTGATTGACTTAGGTAGCTTCAGTTTTGTTTTGTTTTATTTTTCTCTAAAGTTATCTGTCATGAGTTGCCAGTGCCTTCTATGACATGTGCATTAGTTAACCAAAAGAGCTGACATGTGGGCTTCAACAGAGAGGAGGAAATGCTATGTAGTTAAAAGAGTATTTCTCTAGGAATTGTGAATTACATATATTTACTATTGATCAGAATTACATTGTTTTGCCTTGATTTTCTTTTCTCTCATCATTTTTTTAGAGGACCATATGATATGTTCATCAAATTGAAATTCAGTTTTTTGATTTATTACTCTGATTGTTTTTAATGTGCAAGTTCTATCTTTTAGTATGCCATGGGTGCCTTATGAGGATTTTTACATATATCTGAAGAATTTTTATTCTGCCTTTATTTCTTGACTGATGTGATCCATCAAGCTGTTGAAACACCTAAATTTCCCATACACTAATGGCTGTCCTAGTTTTTAGCAATTCTTCAACTGAGTATTCTACATGGTTGTTTTTGTCTACCAACATCACACTAGGCCAGTGGTTGGCACACTGTGGCTGCAAGCCACATGTGGCTCTTTGGTCCCTTGAGTGTGGCTCTTCCACAAAATACCACGGTCTGGGTGAGTCTATTTTGAATAAGTGCCATTAGAGGAAGCTTAAGTTTAAAAAAATTGGCTCTCAAAAGAAATTTCAATGATTGTTAATATTTGGCTCTGCTAACTAGTGAGTTTGCCAATCACTGCTCTAGGCCCGTTCATCACCTCTTTCTTTTACAAGTCATGATCTTTATTCTGAAGTGCTCTTCTTTACCAGTTTAGATTATACTACTATTACACAGTATTTTAGTTCCTAACTTCGATTCCTCCTCAGTTTACTGCTTTGCCTTTATATTCTAGGCCACAATTTTTATTATTGTTGTCTCCACCCTGATTGAGATTTCTGTATTTCCTTATATAAAATGCTACGCTTTAGCTATGGAATATTGGTATCAGCCATTTATTATTGACTAGAGGCCTGGTGCATTAAATTCATGCATGGGTAGGGTCCCCATGCCTGGCCGGCAATCAGGGGTGATCGGGGTCTTTGGCTGCTGGATGGGGCCTTCTTTCCCTAGCCATGAGATGCCTCCTGGGCCCCTCCTTCATTCTGCACCACCCCCTGGCAGTCATCGCTAATCATAGCAAGCTACCAAACTTCTGGCCTCCAGGTCAAACTTCTGAGGGGACTATTTGCATATTAGCTATATATATACACACATATATATTCTGTTCAAGTTAATTTCTGTCCTGCAAACTGGAACTATTCAGTGGTGTTGACTACATCTCTCTGGGGAAGCATGTACTATATAAATATAATTAAGTAGTCTTTGTTCAGCAAAGTTCTGAGACATAATATTTACCCAAATGGTATGTATCCAGGAGCACTCATTTTGGTGGCAAGGTTAGGAGATATATTTTTCACACTATTTTTATAAGTGCTCACTTCGCTTAGGAAATTCTTATGGCATGATTTGATTTTTATTGGCTTTTAGATGCCAGTATACAATTATACATTCTGGTGCCAATGTTGAAAGTCATTCCTAATCTTACCTGGAAGTCAAGACTCACTGAGCATTTCAATTTGACTAGAGAAGCAAAAACTCAAAAGGAGCTTGCAAGTGGAAAGATATTATCACAAAAAAAAAAAATTCACAAAGATGATAAAGTTATTAGTGGATTCTATAGTACCTGAGGGACAGCAGGATATTAAGAAGGGAAGTTTTGCCCTAGCTAGTTTGGCTCAGTGGATAGAGCATCAGCCTGCAGACTAAAGGGTCCCAGGTTTCGATTTCAGTTGGGGAAATGAGCCTTGGTTGCAGTCACATCCCCAGTGGAAGATATGAAGGGGCGGGGGAGGGGCAGCTGATTGATGTTTCTCTCTCATCAATCTTTCTCTCTGTTCCTCTCCCTTCCTCTCTGTGGAAGATCTATAAAATATATATGTTAAAAAAAAAAGAAAGAAAAGAAGGGAAGTTTTGCTAAAGGAATTGATGAAATACAGGTTTGATTTTTGAAATTAAGAAAAATATCCTTACCAAATAAAATCTATACTAATAAAAGGATAATATGCTAATTAAACTGGATTGACTGGACATTTTTCAAACAAAGCCATGTTGGTGGGGGCCAATGCAATAGCACTTAGTGGCGATCAAGCCATCAGGGGAGGTCAGTTAGGGGCAATTAGGCAGGCAGGCAGAGGGGTAAGGGGAGATCAGGCAGGCAGGCCGTTGAACAGTTAGGAGCCAGCAGTCCTGGATTGCAAGGACAATGCCTGATTGCCCATTTAGGCCCAATCTGGGTTGGGCCTAAATGGGCAATCAGACATCCCCCAAAGAGTTTCAGATTGTAGAGGTTGAAGCCTGAGATATGGGACTTCCCTCTCTTCACCCCATCACCTGTGAAAGAATTTTGTGCACTAGGCCTCTAGTGTAATATAAATGGGGAAAAACAACTGAAGAGACTTGAGCTATGTTATGAATTAAATTAAACTTAATATATTCATGAACACTTAGAAATATAAAAATTAACCTTAGTTTTTTTTTAATAATTTTTATGTTGCAGTTTGAAATGTGTGTCATGTTGAAGCATTTTTTAAAATAATCAGATTAAATTGTGATTGTCAGTAATTGTAGTCAGCTCTACATCAATATGTATTGGACTCAATTTAAGGATAATTAACCTCTACCTCATACTTTCATTTCTTAATCTTTTCAATTAATTGCCATACACTGATTAGAAGTCAACCCTTTTGATTACATGTTCTTGCTTAGATTTTTTTCTGTCCTTTTTTTGGTGTGCCACCAGACACAAGGAAGAGGGAGTGGGGAAGGTTGTTCTCTGAATATTTTCTTTTCTCCCAGAGATGGTCATAGAGATGGTAGACTGTTTTCTTGCTCTGTGTGTGTGTGTGTGTGTGTGTGTGTGTGGTGTGTATGTGTGTGTGTGTGTGTGTGTGTGTGTGTGTGGTGTGTATGTGTGTGTGTGTGTGTGTGTGTGTGTATGTGTGTATGGATAGGGTGTGTTCTTGGTGGGATGAAAATGCAGTGATATATTTAATTCTGCATGTAAAAATTTAATAATTTCATAATACACTTGAATTGTCTTAAAAAATAAATGTGTGTTTTTTTTTCTTCTTCTTCTCCAGAAATGATGGCTTCATTTAAAAAGCCTTAATTAGGCACAAAAGTCACATTGAAGTACTTTGGACAACTTCCCAGATCTGCTGTGCCACTTTGTGTGTGTGTTATATTGGCATCAGCACTTCATATTTATTCTAAGGAAAAAGTCATTTTTCAAAGTTAAATACACAGTGATATTGTTAATTGTAAAATAGTACCAGATGTTACACATAGGTGCTTGAGTTTGGCTAGGAAAGAATTCAGAATCAAGGCCCAAATATAAGTGAAACTTTATTTATAAACTCACAAAGATAGAATTACTGAGCCAGCTGGGCTGCATGGATCAGGAAATGAGTGATAGAGGCAAAATAAGGCCCCTTGGAGCTTAAGAGAAAGAAAAGCAAAGACAAGATGTCTGAGAGAAGTAGAGGGTGGAAGTTGCATACATGCTTCAGAGACAGAGAGAGAGAGAGTGTGTGTTAGCCTGAACCCTATATCTTAAGGGCTTTTATCTGGAGGTCTCCAAGGAGGATCTCAATAGAATATTCATCAGCTTCCCAGGTTTGTCTCCTCATGATCCTGATCTCCACTGATTAGGCAAGTGATCATACTGATAGTTGCTGGTTCTGTTGTCATCCATGGCATCATTTCATCTGGTTTTGCTGCTTTTCTGGGCCTGGAGCTGAAACATAATTTTTGAAGCCTAAATGTTAACTCTGGTTTGACTGCAACAGTGGTCAATACACCTGAAGCTTTGTTCCTAAGAATATCTGAGATGGGTCAGAACCTCATTGTCACGAGGGCTTAATGGTTAAGGGAGTGATTGGGCAAGGGAGTCATATGAGGCAATTCTCCACCCCCCCTTGTTTCTCCACTAGGGGGGTCTACCACATCATAGTGACATGCCAGGAAGAAAAGGTCAGGGGAAGGTCTGAACTGCATACCAGCCATATGAAAGGTCAGGGGTCTAAATCACATGACAAGCAATATTTTAGGGAGAAAAGGTTAACCTGCAGTTAGGTACCAGCCTACAACACTTGTTTTCCCAGTTTTTCCCTTTGTTAGGCACCTCAGGCTCTCTGCCCTGGTGAAATTTTGTACCTGGCCTATCTTTCCTGCTCTACTCATGTCTGTCTAATTGCCTACTACAAGATCATTAAATTGGCAACATTGAGGAAATAACTACAATATCTATATGTACTATATGTCCTTTTAAAATTGTGGGCTGGAGAAACAAATAAAAAAGATGCCTGTATTAAGCAAATCCTATCTAATAAAGAGCAAATATGCTAATTGACCCTCAAGCCATCACAAAGATGGTGGTGCCCACAGCCAATAAGGAGAGTATATGCTAATTGACTGTCCCACTCTCAAGATGGCAATGCCCACAGCCACAAGGTGGTGGCACCCATTCCCCTCAGCCCCACCAGTGTGGCAGATGTACAGCAAGGCTGGGCCTGCCCCCAGGCAGTCCTGGCCACTCTACGTGCTTGCTTCCAGAGTCCCCCAGTCCACTTAGCTCCTCAGTTTCTCAGGGCCAACCTGGGGTATAGGCAAGCCTCAGATGATGGCTGCCCAGCCACCCAAGGCTGCCTGAGGCTCAGGTAACCAGGGCTGGCCAAGGCTTGGGTTGCTGGCAGTGGAAGCAGCAGTGATGCGATGGGGCATTACCTTCTCTTGGTCACTGGGTTGCCTCCTGCCCCTGAGGGCTTTCAGACTATGAGAAGGGACAGGCCCAGCTGAGGGATCCCCACTCCAGTGCATGAACTTTCATGCACCGGGCCTCTAGTCTGGTTTATAAAATTGATAACACAAAAAAGGCTTTTGTCAAGTTAGAAAATGTTTATGCTGTTACTTCTTATTTTTCAAATGTGACTTATTAAATATCATAAAATTATGTTTGATATTTAAGAAAATTTCTTTACATTTGAAATTTGAGGAATTATACTTTGTTGAAAGTTTATACAGCAATTGTTGCTAATGTGGCAAGAAATAGAATACTGCTTAATTCAAATGTGTTGATTCAATAAACTACTAGGCTTATTTTTTATGGAATATGAGATTCATGAGTTAGATAGGTAAATAAAAAAAGATGAGAACAAAATTCCTCTTCTGAGTATCTTCCCAAAAAACTGGAAAATAGCCCTAGCTGGTGTTGCTCAGTGTTTAGACTGCTAGCCCAGGTACAGAAGGGTCACGAGTCTGATTCCTGGTCAAGGACATGACTTGGGTTGCAGGGGTGCATGCAGAAGTCAACCAATCAGTGTGTCTCAGATCAATGTTTCTCTCTCCGCCCCCAATCCCTCCCACTCTCTCTAAACAAACAAACAAACAAACAAACAAACAAAAGCAATGGGAAAAAAATCCTGAGGTGAGGATCAATAACAACAGAAAAAAAAACTTGAAAACATTTATTCAAAAAGATATAAGCATACTTATGTTCATTGCAGCTTCATGGTGGCCAACACATGGAGACAACCAAGTGTCCTTTATTAGAGAACTGGATAAAGAAAATGTATGTAGCACATATACACTATGGAATACTATTCAGCCATGAGAAAAGATGAAATATTGCCACTTGTGATAACATGAATGGTCCTTGAGAATATTATGCTAAGCTATTGCTAATAAGTCAGTCAGAAAAAGCTAAGAACCATGTGATTCCACTCATATATGGGATATGAGACTGAAACTCATAGAAACAAACAAGTAAAGGGTAAAGCGAGAAAAATATATGGTGATAGAAAATAATTTTTATTTACCTATCTAACTCATGAATCTCACATCGCATAAAAAATAAGCCTAGTAGTTTACTGAATCAATACTATTGGTGGTGGGTACACAATGTAATGTATAAATCATGTATCACAGAATGTACACTTGCAATCTGCAATCTATAGGTCTTATTAACCAATGTCATACCAATAAATACTAATATATAAAAACCTTGGGTCCTTCACATCCACAAGCACCAGAAGCTTGACCAACTGCAAGTCAATCCTGTGGTCAAGACTGTTATGGCTGCAGGCATGGAAACCCAGAATTGACTGTTGAGGGAGCTGTGAATCAGGCTCAGAGAGAGTCCTGAAGAGACAATCAGGGTCTGATCTGTAGCCTCTGTGGCAGCTGTTGATCATCACTTGCCTCTCTCTTTCTCTCCAGGCCTGACCAAAAGCCACACCTCCAGTTGGGGTTGAATTCAGGCCAGTAGGGAGGGCCATTGGGGGTGACCAGGCTGGTAGGAGAGGTCAGTTGGGGAGGACCAGGCTTGCAGGGGAGGGTAGTTGGGGGCTATCAGGCTGGCAGGGGAGTAGTTAGGTGTTAATCACACTGGCAGGGGAGCAGTTAGGGAGTGATCAGGCTGGCAAGCAGAAACTGTTATGGGCAATCAAGCAGGCAGGCAGGTGAGTGGTTAGGAGCCAGCAATCCTGGATTGTGAGAGATATCTGACTACTGGTTTAGGCCTAATTCCTGTGTGGCTTGGCCTAAACCAGCAGTCAGACATTCTCTAAGGGGTCCCAGATTGGAAAGGGTGCAGGTTGTGCTGAGGGACACTCTGCTCCACCACCAGTGCATAAATTTCATGCTCAGGGCCTCTAGTTTAATTACAAAAGGGAAAAAGAAGGAAGATCAAGAAGCTCTAAGAAATGCTGTGTGTTGGGTATTGGAGGCTTGAGAGAACAATTTGAGTTTGCGGAACTGAGCCTGTGTTTTCTTCTCTGCCTGAGATTTTGGAGGAAGGATCAAAATATTCAAGGTTAATTTGAAGGTAAAAAAATCCCTTCAATTTATTTTTAAAATGGATCTTGAGTATTTATGAATTATTATTTGAGAATCATTGCTGAAATATATAAGATTTAAATGATTTCCTATATCTCACCAGAGTAGGGCAGTTTTTTTTCTTAGTGTAAAAAATAATGTAGAAATTTAAAATAGACATATTAAAATACTTTTTTGTTTATATATATATATATATATATATATATATATATATATATATTAGATTGATAAATGTGAGTTTAAGCCCAATTTATATATGCCAAATCAAATTTTAAAAAATATCTCAAAAATTAAATTAAGTGTACATGGACATACACCTTGCTAAATTATTGCCACTGGTTACCTTCTACTTATAGTTAAACAACAAAATCATCACATATGCTTCAAGTAGCTTTTGAAATGCCATTTGAATTCTGAATACTCCAAATTAAAAGTATAAAATTAATCAGCATTTTAAACGCTATTTTTTTTTTTTGGTTAAAGAATGCATTTATTTTATTTGCCTTGAAAATTTTCTTACAGTTGTTCAAGGATTCTATGAACCAGTTTGATGCAAAAACCAAGATATTTCTGAAACAGTAGTATTTAGTGTGGGAACCTCTTTCCACATCCCAAGTGGTTCAGGGTTCCCGGTTCAGGGTTCGGGTTCTGAAGGAGGACGCAGGCAAATGAAATGAGAGAACAGAAAACATTAATTTGGCGATATTGGGGGGCCAGGCGGGAGCCTTCCTCTAGTGGAAAGGACTGCCACTTGGTCTGGCCTTCTTCTCCCTTTTATTAAGGCTTTGGGACACACCCCTAGCCTTTAGGCAGGAAATAACAAAACAGATATTAGCATGAAACAAACAGATAGAGGTTGCTTCAACTAAACAGTGAGTAATTAGCTCTGACCTTTCAGAGCAGTTAAGGTTGACCAGCCTTCTGGCCTCCTGTTTACATCCATTTATAAGAACAATTTTCGGTTTCCGACATCTCCCCCGTTTTCTTTCCTCTAAAAAATCTTGCATCTGCAGACTAGAAATAAATATTAAGAACAAAAAATAAGACAAGCAACAATGGCTATGCTAAGAGTACAGAATAAGTCTAATAGTATCTTTCTTTCTGGATCAACAGTCTTTTGAGTCCCAGTTTCAATGTCCAACAGGTTTTTGAGTGTACATGTCAGCAATGATATTTCAGTTCCGGACAGTGGACAAATGGTGGCAATGCAGGTCTGAACCTCTCTGGTTTGGTCCTGGGCAACCTGCATCGATGCACAGCTGCTGACTGTTAGGATGGCAAGGTGTCGTCAGCATCTTCCATCTCTGGACTGTTTCTCCTCTCGTCTTCATAGCTGGAACATTTTCTGTTATAGGAATTCACATAGTCTTGGAGCTGTTTTTCTGAAAATATATAAACATTCTCAACCAAAAGTTAGTAAATAAATTTTTCTATAAATTTGACTTTGGATCCTTTTTATTTTTGCCCAAATGATTTTTCTTTTGGCTTATTTTAATACTATATATGTTTTTCATGGGTGTCTTGCTGTTAAGTAAAAAAAATAATTCTAGATGTAATTTGTTTACAGGATACTTTTCCTTACATAATATTACTGTACTATACCCCTTTATTATTTAATTATGAGGTTTTGGAAAATGTTTATAATGCAAATATGACTGCTTTATGTTTATTGCATGTTAAGTAATTTTACCATGCAATGAACTACCAATAGAAATTTAAGTTAATACTTTAGGAAAAACTTTTTTCCAGTACAATTACATTTTCTTGAATATTCACCTATTTCAATTAACCAATGAAATTAATTTGAAAAATTAACTACTATTTTATTGTTAAATTTAATATTCTAACAACAATCTTAGTTTTATCCTGTAAATATTAGTGGAAAGGATTATTTGCATTCTTGAGTAGACCCTGAGCATTTCTGGTGTTAATTTGGATTTAGAATATAGGGCAACTATCAGCCAAGTCTGTCTGTTGCTGGGTCCGAATCTGAGCTACACCAAATCTTTGTCTGTCATCTGTGGCCCAAACGGTGCTGGGCCAAGTCTCTGTCTTGTCACCTGGGTCCCGATCAGAACTGGGCGTGGGAAGTGAAGTAGCCATGGGGCAGGAAACCTCCCTCAGAAAGGGCGAAGGTTCAAGCCCCTGCAATGTTGGGGGGTGAGGATCTGTTCCTCACCTCTGTTGATCCCCAAGTTTTCTCCTGATGGCCCCTCTGCGACTGTGCCTGTCTTAGGCTGTTCCTCCTCTGAGGAATCTTACCTGTCTCTGGCTAACCAGCCATCCTCCGGGGCCAAGCAGGTTGATGTGAGGTTCAGTTCTGTCCCCTTGGTAGCCGATGCCCTTGTGGCCTCCATGCCCAGTACCTGCCTTGGGATCCCCTCGCCTGCTGGCAGGGTCCCAGCACTGATCACATATCTTGGGGAACCCAGGTTTCTTTTCTAGGGAGGGCCCAGCTCACACCACTGGGTGAGAGACAGATTCATGGTACCAGCCAACACAAGGCTTCAACCTCAGCATGAACAGAAAGCTCAGGTGACAGCTGTGGGAGGGTCCCTCTTGGCAAAAAGAGCAAGAAAAGCCAATATAGAATGCTCAAGTGCCTTCTCACTGCCTTAATTCCTTTTATATTATTATTTTTTTTAATTGCTACCAAATATTCAGAGAATTAGATTGTAAGTTTGTTTGGGATATTTGTGAGAAAATTATAATGACATTGTAGAATAATATTATGTAAGGATACTCTTTTGTTCTAGGCTATGGCAATTCAATTTTAAACTGGCTATCAGTTTATTTTTGTATAAACAAGGTCTTAGTTACTTTATTAGAATACTTAATCAAATTGCTTACAAAAACATTGGCTCTTTAGCTGAAAACCTTCATTTTTATTTAAAAAGCTAATTTATTAATTAAAGAAGGTATCTTAATTTAAAAAGCAAAAGAAATTTAGTAAATGTTTATGTCAGATTCACAAGCCACAAATGTTGCCCCGCCTCTAGCTTAAGTATACAGGCAGCGATGGGCTTTTGTAATTTTAAATTCTAATGTTGGAATTTTAAGTAATATTTAGTTACTTAATTTTGCCCCTCTTAGAGACTACAAGAAACAGGGGAATCAGTACATCTAAGGGTTCTTACCCATGAGGGGTCAGGAACATAAGTCAAAAATACTTCCCCATGTGCCCCAGGTAATATTACCATACCACTGGTAACTGTTGGTATTGCAAGAAGTACATTCTCAGGTGTCTGTACCATCCTCTTTACCATGCTCCCGGTGGCATAGGACCCCAAATTCCTGTAGGAATAGTTTGCAGAGCAATATCAGGAGTCAAAGTGACCGTTATGATGCTGTTCAGATCCAGGCCTGTGCTTTTTGGAGTTGCTCGGATGAGGGAATCCACTGTGGGCCTTGCAGGACGGGTTTCCCCTATTAATAACGGGACTGGGGGCACCCCTCTGGCCGTTTCCTGGCGGTTGACCATACCCTATATCTTGATTTAGAGGCTGCCCATTTCTATGAAATTTTGATTTACACTGTCTGGCCCAATGGTTACCTCTCTGACATCTAAGAGACCGAGAGGCTGGATCTCTCAGAGGCTGAGTGTTTATGCCTTTCCCTAGAGTGCTACCTTGTGTCCTTCTTAGAGGCCAAAACCTTTACAACATTTAAAATATACTTATTAATTCTCATTTGATAAAGCTTTCCATGAAATTTCAAGTATATTAGATGGGTTAAATTTAAGAAGATGTCCTTTAAAAAGAGAGAACAAATTTCTTGTATTACTCTGGGCCCATGGAGCTTTACAAGAATCATCTCTGTTAAAGCCTTGAAATTTTAACATGGAAAAAACCATCAAATATATATATTCATATATGATTTAAAGATTATAATATTTTTTATAATTATCTTAAGATATCAATTATATTTTTAAACTGTCAGTTGGGAATCACAGAATTAATCCTTTTTTATTAGACCAATCAACAACATATTTTGAATTCCTAATTAGACAAATTTTATTTTATTTTCTCCCAATTTAATTTGCATTTAGCTGAAAACCTTGATTAATAACACAAAATCTTCTCCTTTTGGTTCCTTTACGCCATTTTTCTTAAAAAATAAAGACCAGTTCTGGATTTTCTTTTTCTGCAGCTTTTGCGGAGAGATTCTAGCTTAAAACCCTGTCTAATATGTCCAAAAAGGTGGACAATTGCACGCATTTTTTTTTAAGCCGGCTTCTCTCCTCACAAGTACAGAAATTCCAGACACATCTCTAAATTTTTAAAACTTTTTCATGGCGAGAAAGGAGACTTTGGATTAGTATACTGGGAGAGTGGACTTTCATACTGGATTGCCACAGAGTCTCTCTTCCTCCACATCCTGTTTTCTTTGGGAGAAAGCAGCAGTAACAGATCTGGCCAAATTTCTTTTTATGCTTAAAAGATAAAGACAGATCTTAAATTTTTTCTTTCTTTTTCGCTTTCCAAAGTAATAACTAGCACCTAATTTGGCCAAGATTAGCATTTCCCTGTGATTTCTCTTATAACTTTTAAATGAAACCTTCAGTAATCTCATTGCAGGAGAGCAGAGAGCCTTGCCCTCTCCTGCCACCTTTGAATTTCTCCACACCAGAGGCGGTTTCAGCAGTGGAGTTTCACTTATTACAGATTTCAGATTCCAAATGCAAACTAAGATTTTAATTTGAACAGGAAACCACATTATATAAGCATGCAAACCAAAAGTCTATAATAAAGTTTACTTTATATTTATAACCTAATTCTTCCCCATTAGCCTGGCTGCAAAAGACGTTCCCACCCTACTTAAAGATCGTGACTCTGCAGTTAATCCGTGGGCTTTGCATACTTTGAATTCCCCTCACCTTTTCCTAGGTGAATCTTCCCTCACCATTTTCCTTGGTGAATTTTCCTTCCTTTGCTCTTAGGCGAATAATACCTTCTCCTCCAGATGTCCCGCGGTCAGGCGCCAGATGTGAGCACCTCTTTCTGCAGTCCCTGTTGGGCGCCAGATGTGGGAACCTCTTGCCACGTCCCGTGTGGTTCAGGGTTCCCCGGTCAGGGTTCAGGTTCTGAAGGAGACCGCACGCAAACAAAATGAGAGACCAGAAAGCATTAATTTGGCGATATTGGGGACCAGGCGGGAGCCTTCCTCTAGTGGAAAGGACTGCCACTTGCTCTGGCCTTTTTCTCCCTTTTATTAAGGCTTTGGGACACACCCCTAGCCTTTAGGCAGGAAATAACAAAACAGAAATTAACATGAAACAAACAGATAGAGGTTGCTTCAACTAAACAGTGAGTAATTAGCTCTGACCTTTCAGAGCAGTTAAGGTTAGCCAGCCTTCTGGCCTCCTGTTTACATCCATTTAGTAAGAACAATTTTTGGTTTCCAACAATTTAGATGATAAATATGTTCTTTAATAAAAGTCATAAGGTGAATTTCTTATAAAAACTTATATTGTTAACACAATGCTAAAAAAGTGAAGCTCAAAAGCTATTCTCAACATTTATGTTTGAGGTAATGCTCAGTTTATTTAATTCTCCACTGGCAAGAATGTGTCAAGAAGAGTCATTTAAAGTGATAAAATTTTCAATTTAATTCTGCAAATATTTATTGAGCAATTACAATGTGCAAACCACTGCATTAGACTCAGTTAAGGAAACAAGATGAAAAAGACAAGGATTCTGCCCTTCAGAATCCTTTTTTTTAAAGTAAGCAACTATAGAAGCTTGTAGCTGTTATCTTTAGAATTAGGCACAGACATCTTTATGAATGCTATTA
Organism: Lasiurus cinereus; assembly: GCA_011751065.1. Lineage (NCBI taxonomy): Eukaryota > Metazoa > Chordata > Mammalia > Chiroptera > Vespertilionidae > Lasiurus > Lasiurus cinereus. The sequence goes on from JAAGEH010000018.1 coordinate 61,507,584, forward strand.
CAGTTTTTAAGGTATAAGCTATATTTTTTAGACTTGTGATTATTGTCCAAAAAGTAAATTATAGAAACTGGTTCAATAAGCTAATTTGTTATTATTATTATTTGTTGTTGTTGTCAAAGGATCAGATTCATTAGAAAGTTGTTATAAAAAGAAAAAAAGACAACTCTAAAAGCCAGGAATGTTTAGTTGAGTTTTCATATCCTCTATATAATATTTTTCCTTTTTGTAAATTACTAGTTGAGAAATGAAAAAGCCATTGTCTCAGCACAGTGGAGAGGACATTAAAAAGAATGGCTACTTAAGAGGTAATTATAGAGAGTTAGTTTAGGAGGTAGAAGATTTCTGAGAGAAAAACATGGGCTGGAACCATTTTCAATTAAAAAGGAAAAAGGAAAAAAAAGTAGCAGAAATACTGTACAAAACAGGAATATTCTTCTGCTTTTTTGCTCTAAAAAATTGTATGAGGACATTGAAATTCTTTAATTTTTAAAATTGCATTTATTTTCGTAGTTGGATATTGGCAAGTTGAGATTCAGTATGGTGAAGGTGAAATATGTTATGAAGGCCTATGTTTTGGGTATGATTTTCAAGATGTCTTTGTTTAGCTAAAATGCCTGGAGAAATCAAAACAAAACATTAAAATAACCAAATTGATACAAAAATGGTAGCTGCTTATAATTTCACTATAGTTTTTATGCAACATTTATTCTTTTATATAACAATGATCTTTATTCTAATATAAAGATTGTCTTCAAAGAATATTAAATAAAAATCTAGGAGACATGGCTATACATAATCTATTTTAAAATAGTAAATATCAACAATCAGATTTTAAAGTTTATACAAAGAGGCAAAAAATATGGAATAGCCAGCACAATATTGAAGGGGAAGAATAAAATTGGAGAACAGAGACTCTCTGACTTCAAGGCTTACTATAAAGGTAAAGTAAGAAGACAATGTTATTTGGTTAAAATAAAATAAGCAAATGCATCCATGGGACACATAACTGGTCTTTGATGAAGGAACAAATACAATACAGTGAAACAAGTCAGTCTCTTCAACAAATGGTATTGGAACAACAAGACAAATACATATAAACAAATAATGAATGTAGATAAAGACTTTATACCCTTCACAAAAATTTATTCAAGTGATCACAGCCCTAACTGTAAAACACAAAACTATAAAACTCATGAATCTACACTAATAAAAGCATAATATGCAAATAAACCAAACAGCCAAACAGCAAAAGATCACACTATGACATGCCCTGGTGTCAGGCCAGCCTTGGTGGTGTGATGCAATTGGTTGGGACTCCACAATCACTCCATTATCTCACCACAGAGGGAGGCCAGGCCACCTTTTGCAGGGCAATTGATGGGGGACTCTGTGGAGCCAGAGAACAGGAGTTTGTGGTAGTAGACACAGGCAGCCCCAGGCCAAGACAGGTTCAGACAGGGGGGCAACTGAGAAGCTGGCAGCTGGGGGAAGGAAGGCCAACCCTTGCACAAATTTTGTGCATCAGGCCTTTGGTGATAAATAAGAAAAAATCTAGATGACCTAAGGCAGTGATCGGCAAACTCATTAGTCAACAGAGCCAAATATCAACAGTACAAAAATTTAAAATTCTTTTGAGAGCCATTTTTTTTTTTACCTAAACTTCTTCTAATGCCACTTTTTCAAAATAGACTCTCCCAGGCTGTGGTATTTTGTGGAAGAACCACACTCAAGGGGCCAAAGAGGTTATAGCAAGGACTTTTTACATACAACACTAATGGCTCAATCCATGAAAGAAATAATTTATAAGCTAACTTCCTTAAAAAAAATGTCTGCTCTGTAAAAGACGTCAAAAATGAGAGAATCAGATATGGATTGAGAGAAAATATTTACAAAAGACATTTCTGATAAAATAGATAAAAAATCTTAACTGACACCTACCTCATCAAAGAAGAAATACAGGTGGAATAAGGATATTAAAAAATGCTTTCGCCAAAACCGGTTTGGCTCAGTGGATAGAGTGTTAGTCTACAGATTGAAAGGTCCCAGGTTTGATTCCGGTCAAAGGCATGTACCTTGGTTGTGGGCACATCCCCAGTAGGTGGCATGAAAGAGGCAGCTGATCCATGTCTCTCTCTCATTGATGTTTCTAACCTCTATCCCTCTCCCTTGCTCTCTGTAGAAAAATCAATAAAATATATTTAAAAAAATGCTTTCTATCATGAATTAAAAGGGAAATGAAAATTAAAACAACAATGAGATACCACCATGCACCTAATAGAATGGCCAAAATTCATTATACTGGCAACACCAAATGCCAGGGAGCATGTAAAGCAGCAAGAACACTCACTGATTGCTGGTGGGAAAACAGTAGTGCAGCTGCCTTGGAAGACAGTTTTATGTTTTTTTACAGAACTAAACATTCTCTTGTCATAGGATACAGAAACCATGCTCCTTGGTACTCAAGGAGTTGAAAATATCCACAAATACAACTGCACACAAATCTTTATCATAGCTTTATTTATGATTGTTAAACCTTTCAAGCAAATAAAATGTTTTAGTAGGTGAATAATCAAACAATGGTACATTCAGACAATTGAATATCATTCAGTGCTAAAAAGAAGTGAGCTATCAACAAGGGTGTTACTATATGTTACTATATATCCATTATATGTTACTATAGATTAATCAGTTGTAACAACTGTACCACTGTAATGCAGGATGTTGATAATGAGGGAAACTGTGTGAATATGGGGGGAAAGGTTATGTGGGGAGAATTTTTATAATTTTCCTCATATTTTTCTATTAACCTAAAACTGTTCTAAATATAAATTTTTAATAAAATTACATGGCAATGGCTCCTGGCTCCTAATCGCTCAACTGCCTACCTGCCTGATCACCCCTAACTGCTTCTGCCTTCTTGTGTGATCCCCTTAACTGCTCCCCTGCTAGTATGATCTCCTTAATTGCTCCCTGCTTGCCTGGTCATCCCCAACTACCCTCCACTGCTGGCCTGGTTGCCTCCAACTGCCCTCTCCTGCTGATCTGGTCACCCGTAACTGCTCTCCCCTGCTGGGTTGATCACTGCTAACCACCTCTACCTCGGGCCTCGCCACTGTGGTTTGGTCCAGGACGTCTGGTCTAATTAGCATATTACCCTTTTATTAGTATAGACTAGAGGCCTGGTGCATGAAATTCGTGCACTTGGGGGGTGGTGTCCCTCAGCCCAGCCTGCACCTCTCCAATCTGGGAACCTTCAGGAGATGTCCAGCTGCAAGTTTAAATCTGCAGTCAGACATCCCTTTCACAATCTGGGACTGCTGGCTTCCAACCACTTGCCTGCCTGATTGCCCCTAACCACTTCTGCCTGCCAGCCTGCTCACCCTGTAATCACTCCCCTGCCAGCCTATTTGATGCTTTAATTCTCCGCTACCAGCCTGATCACCCCTAACTGTCCTTCCCTGCAGGCCCAATCACCCCTAATTGCCCTTCCTTGTCTGCCTGGTCACTCCCAACTGCTTTCCCCTGCTGGTCTGGTCAACCCTAACTGCCCTCCCCTACTATCCTGATCGCCCTTCCCTGCTAGTCATCTTTTGGCCACATTGGGGTGGTCAGCTTATGTGAGGGCATAAGTGTCAATTTGCATGTTACCTCTTCATTATATAGGATTATTATAAAGGACTATCTCCCAACTGAGTTACATACCGAGGTACTGAAGATTAGTGTTCCACCATAAGAATGTGAGGGGAGGGGCACAAATCAGTATAAAATGTAGGTGAAATCTCTCTTCCTTTCTGTAAATTAACTTTATATTTCACTTAAAGGCAACTTCCTTTATACCTAATATTTTTTTCTATTATTTAAAATCTTTCTTTGTTTGTTGAGGTGAAAAAGATGGTCATTTTTTGCTGATGTCAAAATCAAAGTTAAGGGAGAATCCAAGATGGCAGCATAGGTAAACACCTACACAGCTGCCTCGCACAACAATTTCAAAACTACAACTAAAAGACAGAACAGACATCATCCAGAACCACAGGAAAGCTGGCTGAGTGGAAGTTCTACAGCTAGAGGGAAAGAGAGGGGCTCACGGAGATCCAGAGGAGCTGCAAAAAGCTGAGGTACGGAGACGCACACTTGGAGAGAGCGGGTGCCAGAGTACCTGGCTGGCTTTCTCTGGTGGGAGGGAAATGGAGACTCCCAACAGCAATGAACCCCTTCTCTTACGACACTAAACCCCAGATCCAGCTGAAACTCATACAGGGTGAGTTTGGACTGTGAAAAGGGAGAAGTGCAGAAATTTAGGGGAGTCGCAAAAGATCAGAGGGCTGGTGGCAGCGCGCACGGCACTGCGTGAAGGACTGACTGCTGATTGTGACGCTGACTTTCTCGAGTGGGCGGGAGACAGACCCTCCCAACTGTGCCACTTCTGATTCTACTAAGCCCCAGTTTTGGGTGAAACCCTGGGGTCCTAGACTCCTGTGGTCCTGGTGCGCAGGGGAGCTGGAAAGGCAGCAGTTAGAGGCACTGCAGGCACAAGCGCACAAGGACCGCCCCAGCCATTACCCAGCCACGTGAGACTCAGGGGCCGTGGAGGGCGGGGCCGACTGGAAGGCAAGGCAGTCCCTTAAGCCCTGAGACTCCACCCCCCCAAGCTCAACAGAGGCTTCTGCGGCTTTGCACGCCTGGTTTCATAAGGCTGAATTCAGCATAGAAGTTTCCCCGACACAGGGAAAATGCTGAGACAAGGGAAGGGAGTACAAACAAAAGAAATGGAGGAAAAAAAATGACTGGATATAGAGTTCAAAACCTCACTTATAAGGTTTTTCAAGAATATGCTACAAAAGATGGATAAATTTATCAAGTCCCTAGAGGAGATGAAAAAGGACATACTAGAGATACAAAAGAGCCAACTAGAGATGGTAAAGGTCCAACTAAAGTTGAAAAAGGACCAACTAAAAATTAAACATTCACTGACTGAAATAAAAAATATTATACAGAGTCCTAACAGCAGACTAGAGAAAGGCAAGAATTAAGTCAAAAATTTGAAATATAAAGAAGCAGAAAACACTCAACTGGAAAAGCAAGAAAAGAATCCAAAAATGTGAAGATAATGTAAGGAGACCCTGGGACAGCTTCAAACATACCAACATCAGAATTGTGGGGGTGCCAGAAGAGAGAGAGCAAGATACTGAAAACCTATTTAAAGAAATAATGACTGAAAACTTCCCACATCTGGTGAAAGAAATAGACTTACATGTCCAGGAAACACACAGAACCCCATATAAAAGGAATCCAAAGAGGACCACACCAAGACACATCATAATTAAAATACCAAGAGCAAAAGACAAAGAGAGAATATTAAAAGCAGCAAGAGAAAAACAGTTCATTACCTACAAGGGAGCACCCATACGACTGTCAGCTGATTTCTCAACAGAAACGATGCAGGCCAGATGGGAGTGGCAAGAAATATTCAACGTGAGGAATAGTAAGAACCTACAACCAAGAATAATCTATCCAGCAAAGCTATCATTCAGAATTAAAGGGCAGATAAAGAGCTTCACAGATAAGAAAAAGCTAAAGGAGTTCATCAACTCCAAACCAGTGTTATATGAAATGCTGAAAGGTACTCTTTAAGAAGAGGAAGAAGAAAAAGATTAAAGTCAAAAAATTATGAACAACAAATACGTATCTATCAACAAGTGAATCTAAAAATTAAGTGAATTAAAAATTTGATCAACAGAATAAACTGGTGAATATACTAGAATCAGGAGCATTGAAAGGGAGTGGACTGATAATTCTCAGGGGGAAAGGGGTGAGGGGTATACAGGGAGAGACTGGACAAAAATCATACACCTATGGATGAGGTCAACTGGAGGGAGGGAAGGGTGGGAGCTGGGTGGAGGGGTGTTATGGAGGGGAAAAAAGAAAAACAAATGTAATAATCTGAATAATAAAGATTTAATTAAAAAAATCAAAGTTAAATATTATATTTTATGGCAAAAGATCTAAACATGATATATTGATAAAAGTTCCCTATAGTTGCAAAAAGTAATTAAATAAAGTTTAGATTCTAAATTATACATTTAGAATATGCATTATAATCAACTAACATTCATTACAGTAGAGCAAGGCTGGTTTAATTAGGAAATATATCAATATTTGATCTTAAATAAACACATTAAAATATATAAAAGTGAAAGAATATACCACAAGATGCTAACAAGTCATACCAAAAATTTGGTAATCTTTTTCTTAACTTTAAAAATTATTGTTGAAAGTATTAGCGATATCCCCCTTTTCCTCCCAATAACCCCTTCTAACCCACTCACCTCCCTGTAAGCCTTCATCAGAATTGAACAATAAATGAAATGAAACAACCTAAAATGATAAAAAACATATTGTACTCAAATTTATTCAAGTAGCTAATAAAGTAATAAAGTCACAATGTTTAAAATCAGAAAAGAGTGATGCTTAATATTTTGGCTATTATTTAAAATCTAGAAGGATATTGATGTTTAGGAAAACAGAAATGATTCATATGTTTTTCATAATTCCTGAAAAGAGTGGAACCCCCGTAAATGGACTCCTTTTAGGAAGTCAGGTAATTACTATGTCTTTGATACCAGTTCTGTGACCTATTAGCCAATTCTGAGAAACAAGAAAATTACATGTTATAAAATAGAAGCCTTCCACTATATGATTTTACATTAGTTTGAAATTCCAGTTATAATAGTGGAAATATATATAATAGTATAGATAATGTAGACATTCTGTTCACACAAAAATATAAAATTATTAAACTAAGGATCCCTGAATTATATAGACAGGCATGTAATTTTCCTGGATTTGAAGACTTAATATAAAAATATAAATCATTTAAAGTTATAGTTTCCAACTGATTTCTTGTAAGTTATAAAAAAATGCTTCAGAAATTCAAAAGAAGTAACGTATTTTAAGACTTTTCAACTGGTTTTTAAAATAAAATACAATGTATTTAGACAGAAAATAATGCTAATATTATGAAACCATTTACCTTTAAAATTAAAGGTGCAGTCTCAAATACACGTCATATACATAATTATGCATACCATTATTTTTTTCCAGTTTCATCAATTATCACTAGCAGAATTAACAATGCTTTTCCACTGACATTGCAGTCCCTAAAGATATCCGTTGTATATATCCATCTTAATTTTTCAAATATTTTACATTTATTTATAAAACTATTTATAAAAAATATTTATAAAACTATAACATATTAGAAACAAGATAATGCATGTAACTTTAGTAAAAACTCAATTTATTAAGTCAGGAAATATAAAAGCCATAAAGAATGTATTATTAATTAATATTTTCTCTATGGAAGACCTAACCAAAATCAATAGATAAATTGTACTCCAAAAGGTATTATGATATATAATTTTGAAAAGGGTTAATATCCCAGGACAACAAGATCTCTACACAGAAAATATTAAATAAAATGTAGGCAAAAGATTAAACTGGCAATAATTAGAAACAAAGGAAATTATGCAAACAACTAAAAAGTAAACAGTTTCATTGGTATTAATATTTTACATTGTGTTTTAAAATGACTTATTCTAATCATACTTTATTTTACCTTTAATAGTTAGTATAATAAGAAAAATCTTATAAATAATTTTTATCTAAATATATCTACATAATTTTGACATTAGTAGGATAATTTTGAAATAATCAGTAATTACCAGTACCTTTACTTCAATAAGGTTTATGAATAATTCAATTTTCTCTAAAAAATTCAATGCAAACTTGTATATTCTTATTGCTTTGCACAGTGCATTGTAATAAATCCATTGCAGCTTTTCACAATAAGTAGCTTTAAACAATTATGCCAGGAATTTCAATTCTTGATGAGATGGAATATACATAGATAAAATTAAAACATACTTTTTACCTTAGTTGACTAGTGCATTTATAAAGCTAAATCTTATTTTATAATAGAGATTTAAACTTATTCATTATATTTAACCAAGATATATTTTTAAAATAAATATATCTCAATAAGTAAAATTGAAACATATAGTTTTTTAAAATTTAATTTTAGTGATTTCAGAGAGGAAGAGAAAGGGAGAGATGGAATATCAGTAATGAGATAGAAGGCATCATGGATTGGCTGTCTCCTATACACCGGATTGAGCCTGCAACCTAGGCATGTACCCTCAACTGGAATCGAACCCAGGATGCTTTATTCTGTAGGCCTACATTCTATTCACTGAGCCAAACTAGGTAGGGCAAAACATATAGTTTTAATTATGTTTTCAGCCTAGACCAAATCAAATTAGTTGGTATATATTTTCATGTAAATATGTTCATTAATTAAGAATTCAAATATATTAGGATTTTATATCTAATGCTGGTGAGATATATAGATACAATCATGTTTACTTTTTTTTTCTGTTTGTTGCCATAACATTTGGGGACTACAATTTGGCAATATTAATTATATTTTAAAAGTTATTAATCTATGATCAAAAAAAGTTAATTTTTGGAGTCCAGGAGCAGGCAATTTCACTGGTGAATTATACCAAACGTTACAAAAGGAATTAATAATCATCTTTCTCAAACTCTTCTAAGCAATTGAAGAGGAGGTAAAACTTCCAAATTCCTTTCATGAGGCTAATATTATTATATTAACTAGAGGGCCAGAGCACAATATCAAGCATGAGTAGGCTCCCTAGGACTTGCTTGCCTTCAGTACCATCTTCCATCCCTTTTGTCAGTCCCCAGTACTACTCCGCCACTACCACCCACCCAGTTCCCCCAGCCAGTCCCCAGTCTCATGCCACCACCAACCACCCCAGTTCCCCATTCTCCATCCAGCAATTAGAGCCTGTGGGCCAGAGGTGGGGGGGAGGGGGGGCAAGAGGTAGTCAATGCATCACTTAGTGACTGGTCAAGCAGTCCTTCTGTTTGTTATGCTGTTATGGTCACTGGGCTTTTATTATATAGGATTCCAAAATTTGATTGCATGACTAATGTGTAGTGTTTGATTTCCGTAAAAGTGCAATATTTTGAAATTATTGTGGATGAAAAGGACCACTTGCTTACCTAATTAGCTCAGGGAAGGCCTGTACGGTGACCTTGTAAGCTCATAAACCTAAAGTAACAACAAAGGTTAGTCTAAAATTAAAACCTTTTTTTTTTTTTAATTTGAAAGCACTTTATGGTGTATGGTGAGTAGTCATGTTCTAGGCCAGTGTCTTTCCTGACAAAGGTCAACCTTTTCCTTAACGAAGCCTGTCTATTGTCTTTTGCATTTATAATAGCATTCCTTTAGAATGTCAGGGTAACTCCCCTTTTTCAAGACCCCACAGGGCACAACCAGAGGACCAGAGCATAGGCCATAAGTCTTCGTATTAAACATCCTGAACCCACCTATGTAAAAGAAGTATCTGTCTGTCATTTTATTTTTCATCCAATCCTTTGCTTTTCCACATATCCCTAATTATCACCAATGAATTTTATCTAACCCATTTACATATCCTCTTGTGATTGTAAGATATAAAATAAGGTGAAAATTGCCATTCTCCAGAGCATAATCTCAGTATCTTGAGATTTTGCTTCCCAGCAGTTGTCTACAGTGTTGGCTCAATTAAACTCAGAAACATTCTTCACAGGTTTGAATGTTTCTTACATTGATATCATTCTGGTTAATGAATCCATATGCATGATGAACATAAAATTACCTGTAGATTTAGTCATTATGAGAATATAGAAAAAGTTTATCTTGTGTTTTAGTCATTGCTAACTGTGTATTGAACGATAATGACAATAATTGCTAACAATTGTTAAATACTTACATATTAATCTCATGCCTTACAGAATACTTTATATGCATTCTTGCATTTAATCTTCAAAAATCTTTTGAATCAAATATTATTATCCTCATTTCAAAGATGGAAGAACTGAAGCTTAACAAGTATAAGTGAATTGCCCTTGATCTCTTAGCTATTAAGGGATTGAGCCAGAAATCAAACCAAACATTATCTCACCCACAGCCAATAAATAGACTCATGTTAAAACAAACAAACAAATGAAGCTTTAACCCATAAATTTGAAGATTTAAGTAGCTTTATTAAGTTATTTATGAATTTGGCAGCTTTCCACCTAACAGCTAGAAGGTTGTTTCCAGGGCAGTATAAAATTGAAGTTTTTTTTTAATAGGAAAAAAACGTGGGGCAAGGGAGCAATTTCCAAAATAAATAATTATTTTGTAATTGGGTCTTCTTTTTGTAAGGGAAGAGAACCGTGATTGTTTTTGTTTTACAGATTGCCTCTTCTTTCCAGGAGGAATGGAGAGGGCAAGACCAGAAAATTCCAGATTGGTTGATTAAGATTACATTTCTGGGGGAGGCTGAAACTGCAATTAGTTCAGGTATTAAATCTAGATTTGGTATTATGGACTTTTAGCATGAGAGACAGTCGTTTTGGGCCTGTACTTTTCTTTTTTTCTTTAATATTTTTAATTGATTTTGAGAGAGAGAGAGAGAGAGAGGCTGATGTGAGAATGAAACATCGAACTGCTGCAGCTCAAGAAATGTGCCCTGACCAAGAATTGAACCAGCAATGCTTTTGTGCCTGGATGGTGCCCAACCAACTGAGTCACACTGGCTAGGGTTGTGGTTTTATTTTTAACTCTACTTGTACATTTATTTATGGAGTATATAAAAATATTTAAAATATTGGTCTGCCATTTTAATATTTTGCCTTGTAGAAGAAACAGGGTCAAAAACTGAATTTTACTTGAATATATATAGGTATTTTTTAGGCTCTAGAGTATAGTTGTACACTTTCCCCACTTCTGAGGAATTTAGCACATCTCATTTTTTGATGCTAAGATAGGTTTTCCAAGTTTAGGGAATCCCTCAGACTAAAGCAATTCCAGTGTATTTTGAAATATAAATTATATCTCACTTTTGTTTTGTTTTTTTCCTCTTGATTCAGTGCATACTTAACTACTGCCACAAAAACTATGGGAAGTATTCTCACAAACCATTTCAGTAAGATGTTAATTTCATGCTGAGCCAAATAAATGGCTTTCAATAATTCTCATTTTATTTAAAAGAGAGCAACGGCAATAACAAAAAAATATCAATATCCTTCTTACCACTGCCTGGCTGTAACTTTCGCCATTCTTTGCAACAAAGGGCCAATAACGTTTTATTTCTTAGTTAAAGACATTCAAATATTTTATGAAGCACTTAGCATGACCATTGTATTCAAGAATAACATTAATATTATAGCAAATGCAATTATTCTCAAAACTAATGCAAAAACCTATCAGAAACAAGTAAGGAAATGTAAAAGCATGTTCTATAGGAGTAAAGGGATTTAGAGTTATAGTTTGGAATGAGGCACTTCACAACTAAAGTTTAAATCAAACAAATTGCACAAATGTGCAATCTACTCAGCAGAGAATTGTAATAATAAAGTTATATATTGGTCCTTAAAGTTATGAATATAGATCTAAACTAATTTTCTTCTACTGATGTCTTAATTGATCAATAGGGTTTGGTATAAACTGTTCTAGGGAGATTATGAGAAGGCTATTATTCTTTAACCTATTATTGTTATGTGTCAACAAAAATAGAGTTATCTCATAATATATTTGTTTGCATCAAATTGTAAGAGATGAAATAATATTCTATAACAGGTAGAATATATATTTAAAAGGCAATTAAATTTAAACTTTTATTTTAGTGACAAGTCAAGCTTTCAGAAATGTTTATGTTTAATTTTAGCCATTTTGCTACATGTAGTTATCACTGGAACATAAGAATGTGTCAGCAGAAATTTCCTGAAAAGAAATTTTATTCAAGAGGACATTTTACAAACTGGTGAGATAGAAACCAAAGTGTACTCCATTGCGAAATGGAGGAGGAGAACATCATTTATAGACAAGATTCCATGCCAAGTTCCCAATTTGGTCAATTTTAGACAAAGTTTCCAAACTGTACAGTTCTGATTGGATAGTATATATGCAAAAAAGAATATAATTTGTGTAGTTCTGATTAGATGGGGAAGGTCTTGGTCCATTGGTCACAAGACAAAACCAGGAATTCCTTGTAGTGGTTAATTCTCTTTCTTACCCCTCTCTTTTATTTTATAATTGGAAGAGTTAAAAATGAGTTTTATCACATTAATTAGATATTTTACTTTAATAATTCTCTTGGTATCTTTCTTCTACATAAGTATATAAAATATATCTGGAAGAAACATCATATCTCTTTTATTCACTAGTATTTTAGTAGTTCCCAGTAAAATGTCTTAAACAACATATATCTGTTAGCTAAAATATGAATAAATAAACTCATAATTGATGATTCTCTTAATATTAGCAAGAATCATTGTACCAAGAATATAAAAGGAGGTACAAAAAAAAACCACATACAACACATGTGAATGTTAGTAATAAAGCCATATAATTAACATTTTGATTATGTAAAGTATATTAAATTTATATTTTAAAAATAAAATTAGTAATAAAAATTAATTATGAATGATGCCAAGAAGTCACATGACATTAACATTTTGAATGTGAATTTGTGTATTAACTTCTGAGATATAGTGGAAATGTGCTCTCTGTAAAGATATTAAATAATGGGATAAATCGTTTTTATTCTTTTGAAAACTTTCTATGTGGCAGCAGTGCTCTGTATGTTAGTTCCTATAATGCTAATAAACGGAGATCTTAACTCTATTCTCATGGAACTTGTGTTCTCATTAGGTAGATAATTAAACCCACAGAGTAATATCATGTAATATAAGGAAAGTACACAGTGTTCTCTGATTGTATGAGATGAGCTCCTAAACTAGATGTGTGAGCTATGAGATGGAGTTGTTTTAATAATTTTGTAAGAAAATCTTTTGTGGAAGTATTCCAAGTAGAGAATATATCTTTAAATAACCTCAAGCAATATGATCATGGGACAGTAGAGAAAAGAAAAGGTGATCAATATGTTTGAAGATCAGGTATCATACATACACAAAAGCCTACTCATTAATAATCTCAAAAGCCCTGCTAAGGAGGTTTGGTTTTATCTAAAGAGAAAAATCAGGAAGCCATTAAATTACTTATCTGTAAACAGGTGAGTATAGTGATTTGAATGCTAATACATTTTTATACTATCTATGTAATAGTTTGAGGGAGACAAGAGGATGGCAGGAAGATAAGATTTTCAAATATCCCTGGAGGATACTTACATGAGTGAGAGTACTAACTACCAGATAGAGGAAATACATAAACTCAAAAGATACTGTGAATTTAGAAATTTGTAGTATGCAGGGAAAGCAGCACTTAGATTAAAATGTATACCATTAAGACATATGTGAGAACAAGAAACATGTAAAGTGACTAACCTAAAATTTTACCTTAGGAAATGAGGGAAGAAAGGCAAGTGCTTTAAAGCAAGCAGAAGAAAATAAAATAATAAATATATAACAGAAATTGATGGAATTGAAAAAAAAAGAGCAATAGAAAAAAATGAACATAAACAAAAGCTGGTTCCTTGAATAAATCAATTAATTGGTAAATCTTCAGCCATTCTAACCAAGAAAAAAAGGAAGAAGATACAAATCATGAATACTAGAAAGGAAAAAAATGTTATCACCACTATTCCCATAAAAATTAAAAGGATAATAAAGAAATACTAAAAAAAAAACTCTAATGTTCTCAAATTTAGTAATTTAGATAAAATGGACTGATTCCTTGAAAGACACAGGCTATGACATTTCATACAGAGTAACAGTTCACTTGAATAAGCCATATCTAATATAGACATTGAATCAATAATCAATACCCTTCCCAACAAAGATGGTTTCATTGGTGAGTTTTGCCAAACATTGAAGGAAGAAATATTACTGATTGCTTACATTCTCTGTTGGAATGCAGAATACATAAAGCATATTCCAATTTATTCATTATGGCCAAACAAAAACAGAAAAGACATTACTAGATAGAAAAACTACTAACCAAAATTCTTTATGTATATAAATATTAAACACTTTAGAAAAATATTATAAATTCTGATCCAATATGTGTAAAAATGATTATATACCAAGATCAAGGAGGATTTAATTCACTTAAGCAAGGCAGTTTCAGCAATTGAAATCCATCAACGTAAGTGATCATATCAATAGAATACAGCAAATAAATTATTGCAGAAAGAGTATTGGACACAATTGAACATCTAAAAAATAGGAAATACATGAAAATTTCCTCAATTTTCTAAAGAACATTCACAAAAATATTATAGTTAACATCAAACTTGATGAGAAACTAGGAACTGTTCCCCTAAGTCTGGGGAAAAGTTTAGTATGTTCCCTCTCAAAATTGCTATTCATCATCATAGCAGAATGTCTAGCTAATGCATAAAGGAAATAAAGGTATTAGACTGAATATTATTCAGAGATGACACTATTATCTATGTAGATTCCATATATGAATGAGATAATGTGATCCGTGTGTTTTTCTGACTAGCTTATTTTATTTAGCATAATATTCTTCAGGTCTCTCCATGCTATCTCAAAGGGTAAGAGATCCTTCTTTGTTACAGCTGCATAGTATTCCATCATGTAAATGTACCATGGCTTATTTGTCCATTCATCTACATGGGCACTTGTACTATTACCTGATCTTAGCTTTGTAAATGGAAATACTATGAATTTTATATCAATTTTGAAATAGCAATTAAAAAATTAAGAATTTATCTGAGAAATACACTTTTTTGCACAAGAAGACATGTACCTGGGTGTTTATTAAAAAAAAAAAAAAGGTAATAGTATCGAATTGGAATAAATGTAACCACTCATCAAAAATTAATTTATAAAATATATATGTACATACTAAGAAATAGCCTATAGTTCAAACAAAAGTGAATTAATTTTGTTACATTTAGTAATATTAGAACCCTTAAAATAGCTAAATAACAATTTTAAAAATGAACAATATTTATATATAATTATCATTGTAAATAACTTGAAACTCCTAGTAATATATTTCTTTGAGAGCAAATGAACTACTTAGTCTTAGAGAGATGATTGTCAAAAGGCATTAAATCTATTTGTAAAATAGATTCTTCAATTACATATTTATATATGTAATTAAAATTTTATCTTTTACATTCTGTTAACCTCTATTGCCAATATATTTTCTTATAATTACTAAGGCATTATGTCAGTATGTTCCAACACATATTATAATTTAGGGTGCAATTAATTTAAATGTTAATTTTTATCTTTGCAGTAAGGGATTATCATATTCAAATGTATAGGTTATTATTTTGCTTTAAAGTTATATTTCAATTTCTCTAATATTGTATCTTGCTTTTATCATATCTTATTTATTAAAATCATAAATACCTCTAAATTCATTTTCTAACCATACCCTAACATTTTTTTCTAGAAATTTGTCATTGGCTTCTCTCAGGTATCTGAAATAAAAAAATCATACTATATTTTAAAATAATAGTTTTATATCATATTAACTCTTAAAAAGTAAACTCAGTGTTCTGTGCACTGTGTTCTGTACTCTTTCTTCTTTGTCAGTTTGTAATTGGAATTACAAATGGCTATATCTTGTGAGTCACAATCACTAGTCATTATAATTATATTAATAATTGCTCTCTCTCAGTAAGTTCTTCTATACAATATTTTTCTAAGTAAAACAGGAAGAGCAATAGCTCAGAGATATTAACATGAGTAAAATATGTTTATTAGTGTTTTCTCCACTACTCACATTGAGGTAATTATTCTAATTTAAAAGTAATTCATACAACCTAGAGAATTTGCCTTAAGAAATATTAAGAGAATATGAAGGCAAAGGGATGCATATTCTATAATAATTATTCAATATTATTTTGTGGATTGTATTTTTATAAATTTTTAATTCTTGGTGAATGAAAATTATAGAGCCATTTCAATTAGGGTGAAAATGTAAATCAGGATTAGATTTAAATCACTGCCCATCACTGAACCAGCTGCCTGTCTATAAGTCAAGTCTCTATGTTATTAGCCTAACTTTGTTACATGTGCAATGAAAATAATGTTATCTATATATCATGGTATTTTATACGAATTTTAAAAGGAACTTATAAGGGGAAAGACATATATTTAGTTTATATTATAATCAAGAGGATTATTATATCAACTCTAATATTCATTGAGGCAAACAAATGTAATTCAAACCAAGTCATGAATTACCTTGAATTCAAATGAAATGAATTATGAAAGAAGAAATAATAAATTATATGTAAAACCGAGACATTAAGTTTATAATATAAACTAGAGGCCCAGTGCACAAATTCGTGCACAGATGGGGTCCCTTGTTGTGGCCTGTGGGGATTGAGCTGAAACCGGCATTCCAACACCACCGGGTACTCCTGCCTGCCACTCCCACTTATCATGGCCCTGTTTTGCCTGCTGCGGGCTCATGCCCTGTCAGTCCTTGTTGGGAGCAGATCATGACACAGCAGCAGTGCTCGCCAGCTGTGAGCCCTGTGTCTGGCACCTGTCCCAAGGAGGGGGGCAGTTCAGGAGGTGATCAACTCTCAGGGTGAGCTGTGGGATGCCCTTGCCATCCGGGGATCCAGACCCATCCCACTGACATTCACTCTGGTTGTCAAAAGACACCTGGAGGCCACTTTTATATAATTTCTTCCTTGAAGAGTGTCTAGGGAGGGGAAGTGGCTATGGTGCTCAAGTATGTCTTCCAGGAGGCTGGCAGTGCTATCAGGATCATGCTGGTGGCATACATATGCCCATGCCTGACCCATTATCTGGCAATTGGACTACTGAAGGAGTGATTGGCTGCCTCTGGGAAGAGTCAGTCAGCTGAGTGGCAATCCTATTGTGGGAGCACACTGACCACCAGGGAGCAGCTCCTGTGTTGAGTATCTGGCCCCGAGTGGTCAGTGCAGATCATAGCAACCAGTTGATCTGTAGTTTAGTCATTTGGTTGCTTAAACTTTTATAGATATAGATAGGTGGGTACACTATCCTTATTATTGAATAAATATAGAAAGGTGTGATAAATTTTATAAAATAGATAAAGTGATATAAATATATTAAAAAGCATATAAAAGGTATATCATTTTCAAAAGTAATCATCTAAACTTATATAAATTACTAGAGCCCCAATGCATGAAGATTCATGCAATAATAGGCCTTCCTTCCCCTGGCTGCCAGCAATGTATTTGCTCTAGTTAGAACCTCTTTCCACCTCTTGCCTTATTTATTTATTTATTTATTTATTTATTTATTTATTTATTTAGTATTTATTTATTTATTTTTAATTTTAATAAATTTTTATTATTCAGATTATTACAATTGTTTCTCTCCCCTCCATATCTCCCCTCCACCCAGTTCCCACCCCACCATTTGCCCTTAGATCCCCCCACTTGTCCTCATCCATAGGCGTATGATTTTTGTCCAGTCTCTCCCTGCACCTTCCTCACCTCTTTCCCCCTGAGAATTATCAGTACACTCCCTTTCTATGCCCCTAATTCTATTATATTCACCAATTTATTCTGTTCATCAGATTTTTCAATTCACTTGACTTTTAGATTCACTTGTTGATAGATATGTATTTGTTGTTCATAATTTTTACCTTTAATGTTTTCTTCTTCCTCTTCTTAAAGAATACCTTTTAGCATTTTATATAATATTGGTTTGGTGTTGATGAACTCCTTTAGTTTTTTCTTATCTGCGATGCTCTTTATCTGCCCTTCAATTTTGAATGATAGCTTTGCTGGGTAGAGTAATCTTGGTTGTAGTTTCTTGCTATTCATCATGTTGAATATTTCTTCCTGGATGGTTTCTGTTGAGAAATCAGCTGACAATCATATGAGTATTCCTCTGTAGGTTATTAACTGCTTTTCTCTGCTGCTTTAATATTCTCTCTTTGTCTTTTACTCTTGGCATTTTAATTAAGATGTGTCTTGGTGTGGTCCTCTTTGTATTCCTTTTGTTTGGGGTTCTGTGAGCTTCTTGGACTTGTAAGTCTATTTCTTTCACAAGGTGGGGGAAGTTTTCAGTCATTATTTCTTCAAATAGGTTTCAGTATCTTGCTCTCTCTCTTCTTCTGGCACCCCCATAATTCTGATGTTGGTATGCTTAAAGTTGTTCCAGAGGCTCCTTACACTATCTTCACATTTTTGGATTCTTTTTTCTTCTTGCTTTTCCAATGGAGTGTTTTCTGTTTCTTTGTATTTCAAATCTTTGACTTGATTCTTGTGATCCTCTAGTCTGCTGTTAAGTTTCTGAATAATATTTTTTATTTCAGTTAGTGTATGTTTAATTTCTAATTGGTCTTTCTTCATCGCTAATTGGTCCTTTTTCATCTCCTCTTGGGTCTCGCTAAATTTATCCATGGTTTTGAACTTTATATACAGTCGTTTGTTTTCTTCCATATATTTCATTTGTGATCTGTTCTTTTGTCTCCATATAATTTGCTGCTTCCCTGAGTTGGTAGAGTAGCTTTGTGTGCTAGTTGTTTATGTGGCCCAGTAGCTTTGCCTCCCCAGTTACCTGAGGTGGACACTCTTGGTACAACCCTTTGTGGACTGTGTGTACAGTCTTATTGTAGTTAATTCTTGATTGTTGTTGATATCGCTGGGGGGAATTGACCTACAAGCCAATTGGTTGTGAGGTTGAGCTGTGTCTGCGTATGCACACTTGCCTTCAGACCTCTGCCTTTCATGCGCACACGTGCTCCTGAGCATCTGAACCTCTGCCTTTCCAGTTCCCCTGAGTTTCCCTGCATTCTAGGGACCCGTATGAGTCTGGGTTCCCAGGGTCTCACCTGAAACTGGGGTTCAGTGCTGTTGAACCTGGATTTCAGTGCTGTTGTGAGGTTATGTTTTCCTCCCACTAGAGAATGCTAGTGGCACAATCAGCAGTCAGCACTCTGTGTGTGCACTTTTTGCGGGCACTTTCACATTTTGCGCACCCCCAGAGCTCTGTCTTTCATGACTCCCCTAAGTTTCTGTGCAATCCTTCCTTTTCACAACATTCCAGACTCCCCTGTGTGAGTCTCGCCTGGAGCTGGGGCTCAGTGCAGTTGGGATTTTCCGTCTCCCTCCTGCTAGAGGAAGCCAGCCAAACCCTCCTCCACCCATCCTATCCATGAACGTGTCTCCATACCTCAGCTTTTTACAGCTCTTCTGAGTCCCTCTCTTTGCTTCTAGTTGTAGAATTTTCACTCAGCCAGCTTTTCTATGATTCTGGATGGTGTCTGCTCTGTCTTTTAGTTGTAGTTTTGAAATTGTTGTGTTAGGCAGCAGCTTAGGTATTCACCTATGCCGCCATCCTTGTTTCCTCCCCACCTCTTGCCTTATCACGTCAATTTGCAAATTCGCTTTTTATTGGCTGTCGGAGCCACCATTTTTTTGTAGAGTTATGGTCAATTTGCATATTATGTCTTTATTAGATAGGATACTTAGTTGGGAGTAGCCTTTGAACAATAAATGAATATTTTTCTTTTGCATTTACCAGAGGTTAAGGACAGATGCTCAAAACTTACTTACAATTCCCAAAAGCAGAGGAACTGAAGATTCAGGAAAAACAGGTGGTGTAGCAATTAGAATATTTGAATTTCAAAAATATCTAGGGTCTGCCTGACTGGTGTTGTTCAATGGTTGAGTGTCAACCTATGAATTGGGTGGTCATGGTTCCATTCCAGATCTGGGCACATGCCTACAATACATCCCCAGAAGGAGGCATGTAGGAGGCGACTGATTAATTGTTCTCTGTTATTATTGGTGTTTCTATCTTTATTTCCCTCTCTCTTCCTCTCTGAAATCAATAAAAAATATATTTTAAAAAGAAAAAAAAATCTATATGGTCCAATAAGTCCCGTGTGAGAATACAGGAATCAAAGAACTCTACTTAGTAATACTTTCTTTAAGATTAAGGAATATTTTTAAAGTGATAGATAAGAAAGAAGAATTAAATTTTACTTTTAGAAAAATCAAACCGGATGAGAAATATGGTAGAAATATAAGGTTCTAGTATTACAAGGCAAAATACATTTTAGTTAATAATATAATAAGTTAATTTAAAATCATTGTGACATTGTCCCTGTTAGCATTTTGTAGTTAAAGATTAGTTGCTTTCAAATGTCAGAATATATTGGTGTTCTTTGAACTGGGATGCATTCACTGAAAATTTTACCTCCTTTGTTAATTTTGTATAATTTGCAAAGAGTAAATCTAGGCTCAAGTGACAAAAAAACAAAACAAAACAAAACAAAAAACAAAACAAAATTTGAATCAAAGAGAACAAAGAAGCAATGATGATTATTAGATACCAAAAAAGGAAAACGCATTTATAATTTACAAAGTTTAACTCAAAAACTTTAATGGAAAATTAAATGTTATGCATTCTAGGACTAGAGAAGCAAACAGAATGGATCTTGTTAACTTCAAAATAAAAAGTCAAAATGGCAAGAATCAATATGTTGGGGGGATTAAAAACCATTGCTATTCTTGAAGCACAGATTCAGGCAGAAAATCAAATAGTGTCCTGATTACACGGTAAGAACTAGGGTTTTTTTCTGAGAAAGAGAAGTGAATAATTGCATAAATAGAAGAAAGAGTTTCCTACAGGTGCTAACAAGCTGAATTTCTCTTTAGTTATATATGGCTGGTACCTATTCTACCTTCAGGGTGTCCATAATCATCACTCCTTGTGGTGAGGATGTCTGCTTTCCTGTTAGCTTTGCAAACAATTTAAAACAATGTTGGTTTGGCCCAATCTAATGTTTTTGTTCAGTTAAAACATTCAAAGGTTAAAGGAGCAAGATGTGCAAAATGACACCTTTTTGAATGGCTTCATTACATCAACTTCCACAATCTCTATATTGTTCAAACATATTTGATAATGAAATGGACAAAAACAAAGCACTATTTTTAATATAACAAATACTGTCCTGTATTTTCTTTATGTGAATTATATATAAATATAAATAAAAAATATAAAGTAAATATAAAACAAAATGTAGATTTATTCAGTTATTTAGTATAAACGAATGCATATAAAATATTACCTTTAAATAGTTTACATTATTAACAATTATGTATGTTCCTAAAGCATTGGCACTAGCCATATATATAATATACATAAATGTTGTTATGCCTATTCATTTTCTTCTTATTTAAAACATAATTTTGGGCTTGCATTTTTAGCTTGCCCTTCTCTTCCTTGTATCTCCAAAGGGCAAGAGGGAACACCTCCCTATAGCATGTTGTAACACTGGGCCAGGCCAATAAGTTTTATATCCCCGCAAGTGGCGTCACTATCCAAAAGGTGTTCCTGTGAGATTATTTTACTGCCTATAGTTTCTACTCTGCTATGGGCTGAATTGTGTTCCTCTAATATTTATGTATTGTAGCCCTAACACCCAATATGATTGCATTGAAGATATAAACTTCATGGTGGTAAATAAGGTTAAATGATGTCATAATGATAACGCTATACTAATCTGGTTATCATTTAATAGGAAGGGAATAAAGGGAAGACTATATAATATAGGAATGTCATGAATACAGCTTTGCTAATTTAACACACTCTAAGTCTGTTCTCAATGATTCATGGAGGAAGAAACTGGACAAAGACAGTTTGGATGTATGCCCAATAAAGTCTGAATGACGGAGGAAGGTGCCTACCTATATCAGTCACATCTGGGATTGAGTTAGTGGCCAGAATATCATGGCCAATGCAAGGGCATGCAAACTAAAAAGTGAAACTTCTGAACAAAGGAGTACGCTGTCTTGACTGTTGGCTCTCCTTCTTGCCTGCGCTCCTGTGACTTCTCTCTCTATGGGGTACTCTCCCCTTCGCCTATGTGGCTCATAGTCATGTGGGACCCACACAATAGACTGATGAACTCTTAATTAGCCTTAAAGCTGCAATGGACCTGCTGCAACATGGAACGGACACTGACCCTCCTTTGGACTCTACTGTACCTTCTTCAGGATGGGACTAAGGCACATGGGACTTTGCAAACCAAGAAATGTAATTCCATGCAAATAAAGCCCTTTACCATATGAGGGCTTCTGAAAATGCTATTTCAGCAGTACCTCAAGAACCTCATGTCCACTCATGTCTGGGAAATCTGGCCCACTGATTTCACCAGTAAACAATAGGGTAGGGCTGTGACCCTATGGATTAGTTTTGTTGTTGTTGTTGTTGTTGTTTTTGTAAGAAAAAAACACCAGAGAGTTTGCTGTTCCTTTCTGTCCATGGACACTAAGAAGTCGTGTGAGCATACAAGGAGATGATGACTGTCTATAATAGTGGTTCTCAACCTTTTTAATACCGCGACTCTTTAATACAGTGCCTTATGTTGTGGTGACCCCCGACCATAAACTTATTTTCATTGCTACTTCATAACTGTAATTTTGCTACTGTTAATGAATCGTAATGTATTATATAGAGTTATAGATTGATTAGGGAGGTTCTCAACTATTGACAAAGGAACTTATACTATAGTAATAAAGTGTGGTACAAAATTACTTACTGGGTAAGAAGTGTGATTAGAATTATGCTACAAAAATTTAGTTCAGGGTCTATGTATAAACAAATTGCAAAGTGAAGATAGAATAGTGAGAAACTTGCTTAAGTATGCTACTTCCATACTCTAGATTAGAAATAATGAGGTCCTACAGGGAAATCATTAAATATAATTAGAAATAAAAAGGAGAATATAAATAAATATGAAAAATAATATGGAGGTAGAATTTTAACAACTTAACAGTTTATTGGTTATGTGATGCAGAACAAAAATGCCCTCACTGATCAATTCAGAATGGCAAATTAAAGAATGGCAGAAAGTATTATGGTGGATATGAAGCAATTAAAATCTCTGTGTTTTTATGTTTAAGTGCGTAACTGTACATAACCAATAAATAATAACTACTATATCCAGTAAAAGTGGTTTAGTTTTTATCTAATTTGGATTTTCTAAACATTTGACAATTTAACCATTGTGATGGTGAATTGCATGTGTCAACCTGCTGGGCCTTGGTACCCAGATATGTGGTCAAGCATATTTCTGGGTGTTTCTGTGAGGGTGTTTTTAATGAGATTAACATTCAAATCAGTGAAACTTGAGTAAAGCAGATTGCCTTCCAAAATGTGTATGGGCCTCATCCAATCAGCTGAATGTCTGAGTAGAAATAAAGACTGACCTTTACCAAGCAATAAGCAATTCTCCAGTGACAGCCTTTGGACTTGACTCAAAGATTTGGGGCAAGCCAGCCTCCATAATTCATAATGGCATCTTCCTATCATCTATTATCTATCTATCTATCTATCTATCTACCTATCTATCTATCTATCTATCTATGTATCTATTTATCATCTACCTTTCTATCTATCTATCTATCTATCTATCATTTATCTATCTCTATTTACTTATCTATATCTACTAATCTATTTCACTAAATAACCCTGACTAATATAATAAATATTTCTTGATTGTACCCCCCCCATATAATCATGATTCATGGAGTCATTTTTACTGATAAGTAACATTTGTCTTCTCTAGTTTCTCCTTCCTTACTTATCCTGAAAGTTGCTTGCTATCTAGTGCTTCACCCTAATCCATCTTTGATTTCTCATTTCCTGTATTTAATCTGAACATTCTTACTTCAGGAGTTTTATTTATTGTAGGTATGGCAGAAACTGAAAAATGCCTATTTCCAGCACTCAAGTTGTATGGAACTTTTGTTATTTGGTATATCTAGTGGCAATGTTTCGCTTTCTAAATCCTATACCGACTATTGAAAAAAAAGCTTAAAAAATGTAAGAAAATGTAAGTGAATCTTACTTTTTTGGACCAAAATAATTTAAAAGCCTGAATTTTAAAATATATTTGGCTCCAATGATTTTCATAATAAATTTTAAATCTTCACTTGAGTTTATTAAAGTCACCTCAGATTTAACTTACATTTTTAAAAAATATATTTTATTGATTTTTTTTACAGAGAGGAAGGGAGAAGGATAGAGAGTTAGAAACATCAATGGGAGAGAAACATTGATCAGCTGCCTCCTGCACACCCCCCACTGAGGATATGCCCGCAACCAAGGTACATGCCCTTGACCGGAATTGAACCCAGGAACTTCCAGTCCACAGGCCGATACTCTATCCACTGGGTCAAACCAGTTTCGTCAAAAGGGGATTCTTGAAATATCAGGAATATCTGGATCCAGAACACAGGTGTAGGTATCAGTTATACATTTCAGGGATAGGAAGCTATTTCCATAAACAGTGAAAAGTTAATAATGATAAGCAATATTACTATATTTGAAGTTTGTATTTTGGCCTATGAGGAACTTATTTGCTAAAGGATTCTGTATTCTGTTTACTAGTACTTTGCTCTTCTTTGTATTAATAGTGTTTTCCATTCCTCTGAATTCTGGATTATTTTCTTAAGCCTCCTAGTAAATTATTTTTCCTCCAAGCCACTTTTGAACTTTATTTCACTTTGCTGCTGATTTAGTTCTATAATGACATTATTTAAATTTTCAATAACTCTCTTAAATGTTTAATCTGTTATATAAAACTAGAGGCCTAGTGCATGAAATTCGTGCATTGGGGGATGTGTCCCTTAGCCCAGCCTGCACCCTCTCCAATCTGGGACCCCTCGAGGAATGTCCGACTGTTTAGGATCGGGCCTAAATGGGCAGTCGGACATCCCTCCCACAATCCAGAACTGCTGGATCCCTAAAAGGGCAGTCAGACATTCCTCTTGCCATTCAGAACTGCTAGATCCCAGCCTGCACCCTCTCCAATCTGGGACCTTTCGAGGGATGTCTGACTGCCCACTTAGGCCCCATATAGGATCGGGCCTAAACAGGCAGTCAGACATTTCTCTCACAATCCAGAACTACTGAATCCCAACTACTTACCAGCCTACTTTCCTGACTGCCTGGAACAGCCTCTGCCTGCCAGCCTGATCATCCCCTAACCACTCCCCTGACAGCCTGATGGATGCCTAATTGCTCCCTGTCAGACTGTTTGCCCCTAACTGCCCTCCCCTGCTGGCCTGATCACTACCTTGTGCTCTCCCTTGTAGATCTGGTCCCTCACAACTGCCTTCCACTGATAGCCATCTTGTGGTGACCATCTTGTGTCCATATGGGAGAAACCATCTTTAACCACATGGGGGCAGCCATCTTGTGTGTTGGAGTGATGGTAAATTTGCATATTACTCTTTTATTAGATAAGATAGAGGCCTGGGGCACAAGTGGAGGCCATCTGGTTTGCCCTGAAGGATGTCCCAGATCAGGGTGCAGGTTTCCTTGGGGCATGGGGCGGCCTGAGTGAGGGGCCTGTGGTGGTTTGCAGGCTGGCCACACCCCCTGGCAACCCAAGCAGAGGCCCTGGTATCTGGGATTTATTTATCTTCTACAATTGAATCTTTGTAGACTTGAGCAGAGCCAAGCCTCCTGTTGCTCCATGGCTGCAGTCATTTTTGTTGGGATTTATTTATCTTCTATAATTGAAACTCTGTAGCCTTAAGCAGAGGCTAAGGCAGCCCAGGTCAGGCAGAAAGCTTGGCTTCCTTCATTGCAGGGAAACCCAAGCCTCCTTCTTTCTCCATGATCGCAGACTTCTTGGTTGGGTTAATTTGCATGATCATTTCTGATTGGCGGGTGGGGATGGCTTGTGGTGTAACAGAGGTATGGATAATTTGCATATTACTCTTTTATTAGATAGGATAACAAAATTGGCGCTTTTGCCTGCTTAGGATTTCTCTTCTTGTAATGACACTTTAATTTCTCATTGGGAAACTACTTTAGTTCCATTACTTATAGTTTTAGTTTAAGAGGTCACCACCTTATTTATGGTAAGCAGTCTCTTTCTTATAGAATTTTTATTTTAAATAACAAAATAAAGAAATAGTCCATTAAACTCTTTAGCAGGAACTGCAGTAATTATGACTGTATCTGAGACAGAATTCTTCAGTTTTCCTCTCATTGTATGAGCTGCCCTGTAGATTTGTTAAATTTCTTTTAAATATTGCATTTCTTTAAATCTGTGCATATGGTAAGGAAAATCAGTTGGTGTTTTCTGAAACCACTATACTGCAAAATAGAGAAGCGGTAAGTAAACTCAAGTGTTGATGGGAACAAATTTTGTTATTGAGCTGACATGGGGCAAAATGCAGCGACAATCTCATTGATTTTCTGGGACATAAAAGTAACATTCCATAGTAACTAATTAAGTTATCACTCATGGCCAATCAGAACTCTGCCTACTCTAGGGAAAAGCTCTGGGTGAGTAGCCAAAGACATAGTGCACTTTAAAGAGGATGAGAAATTATGTGAACATGAAGTGGGGAAGCAGGGAGTTGAATGCTCAATTAAATAAAGGAAGAAAAGATAAAAACAGATCCTTACATTTTCTCCCTAGTCATAGAAACTTAGAATCCTAGTACTAAAAGGATATGATATTTCTTGTTGGAACAAGATTGAAATCATTAAGAGGAAACAATCAGTGCTAGATGTTTGATTTGAAGAATTAGAACATTATTGAATTCAATTCCCTTCTAGCATTCCAAGTGGCAAGTTGAATAAATTCAAATAATTAGAATGAAAATGTATGTGCATATACAGGGATACACTAGTAAATGTATATTACAGACTTGATTGAACAGCCTTAACTCAGCCATGAGTTCATTTTCAAGCAATTTCTATTCAACTTTGCTTATTTGGAGAATCTCCTGAAACATTAATTGAGCTGGGTGAGAGTATGGCAGAGAAAAATATAAAAGTCATTGTTCAGAGACATATCAGCATCTTTTAGAGCATAGTAGTCTTTCTTGTATTTTTAAGAACTGAGCTCACAAATTATTAGAGTGCAGAAAGTATTGACTTAACTGCCTGCTTTAAATATTTATCTCTCTTTTTTCCTAAATATTTTATGATTTATTTATTTATTTTTAATGTATATATTTTATCATTGATAGTATTGCAGATTCCCATTTACCCTCCTCTAACCCCCTTCTCCCAGCCCCAAACCAACCCTCAGATCTTCACCATGGGTACATACACGAAGTAACTAATGAATTTATTGAAATGGGACAACAAATTGATGTCTTGTTCTCTCACAAATCAATAATTAAAAAAGAAGATACAATCCAGTTAATAAGTAAGTATTATGGGAAGGTTAGTTAACATTGAAAAATCTCACTTTCTAATCATTTAAAGTAGCTAACAATGTACAGAGCTACATTTGCTAGAATGAAAGAAAAAGTAACAGAAGAGATGGATTACTTTTGTTATGTAAAAGTGTCATTCTGGAATTAGGTACTTTGAGGTGTGATGCTATTGGGTGATCAAAATCACAAATTTTCAGTTTTCTTTGTTTCTATACAAAAACATGAGTGAAATCTTATTTTTTATGAGATCATGGTGAATCTTCTGGCATCTTATTTATTTCCCAGGCAGGAAGAAGTCAGAAAAAGCAAAAGGTACACAAATAGATCCCTTCAAATAAGAAATAAGTAGTCTTTTGTAATGCTTCACCTATTAAAAATTCTGCTTTCTTCTCATTGGCCAGATCTGGGATGCCTAGCTATGACCAATTTCCAGGAATCAAGGGAACTAGTATTTTTTAAATATTCATGTGAATATTTTTGCAATAAAATTATAATTCTATTAGTAAGCTATTAGAATATATGCATATATGTACATATGCATATTGTATATATGTATGTATATATGCATATATATATATATATATATATATATATATTTAGGCATATCGACTTTCTCTATTAAATGAACCCAGACATTTGCAGTTTAAATAATATTTATTTATTTATTTATTGCTTACATGTCTATGGATCAACTGAGTGAATCTGCTCATTTGAACTAGGCTCTACTGAACTCAGCCTGACTCATGTTTTCTGAAGCCTGATGATCTGGCAGTTGTCTCCCTGCAGCTCTGGTGGTGAGGGGTAAGGGTGGTGAGTGGGCCACATATATCTTATTATCCAGCAGGATAGTCTGAGATTGTTCACAAGGCAGCACACAGCACATTTCCTAAAGCAGCAAGAGGCTGAGACCCAATGTGCAAGTCATTTCACACCTAGGCTTATTTTGCTGCTGTAACTTTAGCTAATCTAAGTCATACATTCAAGCCAAGAGTCAATGTAGAAATACATTACCACATTAGCACTTCTACAGAGAGACAATAACAGACATGGGCCATTGTTGCAAGCAATTAAACAGAGGCTAGCTGTATCTGCCTCAAGATAACCAGTCAGTTTCTTGGGAAAAATATGTAAGATGACTCAAAGTATATAGCACAGCATCATGAATAGAGTCAACATTCTATCGAATTAGTTATTATATTTAAAATATTAAACCTTTTTTTCTTAACAACTTGCTTTTCCTTTCTTGATAATGGATGAGTTTAATCAGACATATTATCACATGATGCTAAAGCTGGCACATTGTTATTGTGAATGCTACTGTGAATTCTTCTTCACAATTCTGCCAGCACAGATTCTGCAAATAAACATCAGACCCTGCTATTCTCTTCACTAAACCCTGCCATAACTCCTGTAATGACTTCAAAGAATAAACTGTTAGCTTAATCTGGAAGATTCTCTATCATTTTAGACATCTCTTCAACATAGTAACTACTTTTTATATGAATACTCTCCAATAAGTATTTTTTAATTGAAATTTTGCAACATTATATAAATAATAACAATCAGAATAATAGCAGCTTCTCTTTTGCTAAACCTTGGGAAATTGAGTACTGTGTTTTCTGGCATATAAATCAACTGGGCATATAAGACAACCCTCAAATTTTCCAGTTAAAATATAGAGTTTGGGATGTACCCGCCCTATTAGATGATACCCAATGTATAAGACGACCCCCGACTTCTGAGATTTTCCTGGGTTAAAAAGTCATCTTAGACGCCAGAAAATATGGTAATATTCTTCTTGATAACTATCCCTGACATGTATACCGGATCTCAGACTACTTGCCTTATTTCCCCTGCTAAGGACAGCATAAATAATTAATGCAGAAAAAGTAGGGTGAGGGGGGCGTTGGCGAGGACAGCAGGGAGACATAGGTTTTATTTACCAGAACCTTTGACTGAATATCATATCTGCAGGTGTCCTTGGTTTCTTGCTTATCTGAACTATGCTACTACAAAACACAGTAGATCTTCTTCTGTCCCATTTCCTTCTTTTTAACCCTTCCAATACACATAAAAAATTTTCATTGTCTGAACCAGGCATGGTGGGGTTACTAGGTACTTCTTGGGCAATGGTAGAATATTCAGCATAGGAACTTTAAGATATAATATCTTTAATGTTAAAACTAATTTAAGTTTTAAAAATCTCTGTCTCTCAAAAAGAAACATTTTTACTTACTCTTAGTTTTATCACAGAAAGTCTAAGTCATAAGTGTTAATCTAAGAAATTCTAGCTGTGTACTTTTTAGGAATCATTAAAGGATTGAGGTTTCAAAGAATAAGGAATACTGAGTAGAAGATCTGAGGCATGGTTATACATTTTTAAAGGACATAGAAAGAAGGTTTGAAGGCTAATTTGGAAGTGCAAAATTTATAAAGGTTGTGTATGTAATAAGAAGGAGAAGATAAATGTTGTAAGGAAATCAAATAATACAGGCCAGTAAGCCAGGAAGAGTAAATAATTTGCATTTTGCCTCCCCAAACAGAGGGTAGTTATGCCAAAGTACTTATAGAGGGACTGATAAAAGAAATCTAACAGTTACTGTTTATTATAATAGATTCAGAAGAATTCTATTTACCTTAGACAGTCCATAATAAAGACTGGCAAGGAAAATTTTATCTTAAAGCAGGTAATTATATTTTTTTCCTCATACAATTCCTCCAAAATTTGGCAATTCTTAATAAATAAATCATGGCAATACATTTCTTTGCATAAATTCAGTAAGACTGGTTTCTAATGGTAGTTTTATTAACCAGAATCTTTGACTGGAGTATCATATTTTAAAGAGCCCTGCCTGAACTCTGAACACTTGAAGCCAATAAGAGTTCTATGGAGAAAGTCTGGTATCCTGCTTGGTAGCCCTGAAAATACCTGGTGCTAGAGCATCAGGCCCATACCCTAGCATCACTGGCGATTGGTCAGAGTAGAAGGGGTGCAATAAGGGCGCCTCTGCATCCCTGTGGGACCCCCACAAACTCTTATCAGCTAAGAGTAGGAGGGCTGAGACAGCCTTGAAGCCTAGGGCATGGACCTGGGTAGAACCACTATAGGTGAGAACTTCACTTTACTCAGCAGATACTACAGGCAGACCTGACAGCAGCTGGATGGCTTGGATTCCTGGCCCTATGGGGCACATTAATATTCAATCATGAAATTCCGGCAAAGGTAGTCAGTTACCCTTCTTGCTATGTTTATGAAAACAATCAGGCATAAATTAGTCTTAATTTGGCTCTTTTGATAAACATGGGGTAATTTTTTTAAAAATAATTTTATTGATTTTTTACAGAGAGGAAGGGAGAGAGATAGAAAGTCAGAAACATCGATGAGAGAGAGACATCGATCAGCTGCCTCCTGCACGCCCCACAGTGGAGATGTGCCCACAACCAGGATACATGCCCCCCGACCGGAATCGAACCTGGGACCTTTCAGTCCGCAGGCCGACGCTCTATCCACTGAGCCAAACTGGTCTCGGCAATGGGGGTAATTTTGAGGAGAAAATTCTATTTCAATAGAAGTTATTAAAATGGAAATGTTTTCTTTCTCTTCCACCAGACCATTTGTTACATTTTGCCTCTGCCAGGTCACAAGTTCACTTCCTTCTGTGCCCAGGCCTCATTGTATCTCTGACAGACAGCAAAAATCTCCCAGCTCTGAGAGCAACTTCTGACCCATCTCAGCAGGAAGTAGCTAGAAGAGCCCACCAATGTCCATTTTCCCTAAAATAATTCAGATCCAGGATCCTTGAGGTAATATATTAGGCAGTTAGACAGATATGAGTAGAGCAAAATTGATGGGCCAACTAGCACTACCAGATGTAATTAAGTCTTCCCATCTCTACCTATCTGAGACAAGGAGACTCCCTAGAAGCAAGAGGGAATGAGGCTACAGATGAAGCAGCCCAGGAGGCTGCCCTAAAACCAGTGGGGCCTCTACAGATTCTAGTGACTCTTCAAAACCCTCACCTACCCACCTCACTAGCTTACATAGAAACCCAATCTAGAAAAGCTGAAATCCATAACCAATCTTTACTCAAGTTCTTAGAGGCTTTACAGTCCACCCAGAAAGCAGTTCAGAAGCATGTCTGATCTGGTCTATACTTCAACCCTGGTGATTCTGACTGATTCCAACTTGGAAAGGATCACCTTCACAGCAGTCAAGGTTGATGGAATCCCAACATGGCTTCATCACACCTGGCTTAAGACAGCTCAGGCAAAATAGAGAGTCTAGGACTCCTCAGACCCTCTAAAGATTTGTTCTGGCTCTCAAATGAGCCTTTATCTTATAAACAGGCCCACTGACTTTATGCAGCAGAGAATTAATTCTATCAAGCTTATAGTCCTCATGGGTCAATATAACTCCCTCGCCAACAATGAACCAAAAGAGTCAATGATTTGACTCATATACATAAAACCAGTGAATGTTAGAGAGCGGGAATTTTTGAGCATGACCCATTTCAGAGAGGCTGTAGACTATCCCCCAGATAGAGTTGTCAGTGCTGACATCAGGCCAGGCCTTGAGATATGGTCTCATGGTCCCTTCCCAGCACATAGGCCTTATTTCATAGAACACTGTCAGCTTTCTGAAGAACAAGATGGCCCTGTAAATAACATGGTCAACTCTGATGTTGCTTGGGAAAAACTCTTTTGTCTTGGGCTGTTCGCTCTGCAAAAACAGGATGTGGTAAATGTAGTCGCTGCTGCTCTCTGGACTCCCTGCATGGAGAAAGGCAGAGCAGTCGCTGGCCAGCTCAATAAATCCTTGCTTGCTTATTTCCATCTTAGCAGCCTCCTTGGTCATTTGCAAGTGATCGTGGAAGTCGCCCCACAACAGTAATGTAATAGAAACTTGTCTTTTTAAAATAATACCATCTATAATACATATCAGTATTTGTAATTATCACTAGAGGCCCAGTGCACAAAATTTGTGCACGAGGTGGGGGGTGGATGTCCCTTAGCCTGGCCTGCACCTCTCCAATTTGGGACCCCTTGGGGGATAATTGGCAGTCAGACATCCCTCTCACAATCCAGAACTGCTGGCTCCTAACCACTTGCCAGCCTGCCTAATCATCTCTAACTGCTCTCCTGCTGGCTTGATTGTCCCTAACAACCTCTGCCTTGGCCCTGCATCGAGACCCAGAATTCCCCCCTCTAGCTGACTACAGGCACCTGAGATTGGGGCTTCCCTCTCTCTGGTCAGCCATAGGTGCCCAGGCCAGCTGCAGTCTCAGGGGATAATAGGCAGATGGCTATGCCTGGGTTGCAGCCATAAGTGCTGGTGCCTAGGACCATGGGGTGGGGCGCTTCTCCATCTACCAGGCTGTAGCCAGCCACAGGTGCTGGTGCCTGGACTGCAGGTGGGCGGCTTCTCTGTCTTCCTTGGGATGCAGTGGGGGCAACTTCTCCACTGGCTGCAGCCTGGGATCACAGGGCAGGTGACTTCTTCATCTCCCAGGCTGCAACCAGCCTCAGGCACTGCCATCCGGTTTCTCTGTCTCCCCCAGAACATGGGGCAGGTAAACGTGAGGCTTCTGCTGCTGGTTGTGGCTTGGGATCACAGGGCAGGCAGCTTCTTTGTCTCCCGGGCTGTAGCCAGCCTCAGGTGATGGGGCCAATTTTTCCATCTCCCCCAGAACTTTGAGGCAGGAGGATGTGAGGCTTTTGAGGTTGACTGTGGCCTGGGATCATGGGGCAGGTGGCTTCTTGGTCTCTCTGGCTGCACCCAGCCTTAAGCACTGGTACCCAACTTCTCTGACTCACACAGGCCCTGAGAGGCTAGGGAGTGAGGGCAGGGCTGCTGCCATCTTTTCAGGTTCATTTATACTCTGACTGGCTGTTGGGCATAGCGGAGTGATGGTAATTTGCATGTTTCTCTTTTATTAGTGTAGATTGTAATTAACCTAGATATTAATAATAGGAAAGGAGCAAATGATAGGTCAAATATTTTAGACATGTCATTTTGGCAGCTTTATCGGGAAGCTAAAGCTTTACACTCCCCAGGGAGCCACTGGTCTATTCCCTGCAAATTACTGGCAGAAGGGACTGGACAAGGAGGACAATAGATGATGCAATCCCAGTAAAGTTGGGAGGATGTTGGGAAGGTATTTGTAAGTATGTTACACCTGGGAACAGGTCATTCATCAGAATGGGTGTGGCCACAGCAAACACATGAGAATTTGGAATATTTAATTCCCCCAAAAAGTAATTTGTTCTTTTGTGCTTGTTTGATTCCTCTTAAGCTCTTGGGACCCTTATTCTTGGGGTGTCTGCTTCTGTATTTGCCCACATGGCCCATGGTCATGTGGACATCCACACACTATGGACTAATGGACTCCTGCTAGGCTGAGGCTGAACTGGACCCCCTGCAACATGGAACAGAAACTCTGGACACTGGCTTTGCTTCTATCTCCACTGCAATTCCAACTATACTTCGGCTATAATCGAACTAAGAGAAATGGGACTGTCTTTTGTAATTTGACTGTAATCATCTGCTCACCTTTACCTTCCATTTAGTTTGCTGCATATGTAACTGAGGGTAGAAAAGCAAAACCAGAAATATAGATGTTCTCAGCCACAGAGCAAGTCTGTAGCTAAAACAAGAGATTAAGCAAGACTCAGACACTGGGTAACTGCAAGATGCTCTAATAAGATGGGATTCCTTCTGTCCCTATAGTAATGCAAGTGCATTTTGTTATGTCCAAATATCTTACCATGCTAATAAAATCGATGGCAATCAAGGTTTTAGAAAATACAGGCCTTGAATTATAATTTTTATATCTGATTAATTTTAGTAGAGATGGTGGGAGAAATATCAAATTTTAACTGAAAGATTATTATATACTTACAGTTGAAAAATAGGATTGTGTAATCATATTATATTGAATACAAAATCAAAATGTTATTAATAAATGAAATTACTTTTACTCTAATATATGAATTTAATTTATCATCCCATGTAACTTTCTACTTTGAGTTAATATTTTACCTAACATGTTTATATGACTATCCTGCTGAGAAAATATAATGCAATTTTTTTCATTCAGATTATTCATTTGCTCATTTATCATTTTCATTTCCTTAGTGGATTGATTTCCAATTCTTCAAATTGTTATATTTTCAGAAAACAGAACTATTCTTCATCACATGTGTTGATTACTTGAAGTTAGCTGCAGCTTCTGGAGTCAAGATACATTTTCTGTATGAATCAAACCTCTGTGAAAAAATCACCTGTTCACCTTTACCCTCCACTTATCTTACTGCCTGTGAGACTGGTTAATAGTCATTTATAGGTTTATTATGACAAGATATAACAAGCTGATCTATGTGGCATCAGGAGGTCATTTTACATTCATCTGAGTATAGAAAAAATACAATGCGCATGCATAAGCCCCAGAACAGGCCAGAAATGAATATAGTCATTAATGCCCTTAATGATTGAGACTCTATTCTCTTCTTTGTATTTAGAGACTTCCCTTAATTGATAGGTTTTATGAATCACAATCAAGGAAGAAAAAGCCAGGGGAAATTTTATCATGATTGGACCCTGGGGAAGAGAGTATCAGCATATGCATTTGGGCTCCAAATATGCAAATGGTTTCAACAGATAGGAGCAGAAGATGCAGTGCCAAAGATGATGCTTGAGAAGGATGAAGAATTCTTGCCCCAAGCAAAATTGAACCTAACAGGGATAATTATGTGTTAATTATTGTTGTTAATCATTAATTTATTCAATAAATAATTATTGACTACCTACTGAGACCATGCCAGGCACATTCTTAAAGTATTGATTAATCTTTACTTAATAATATACTATCCAGTAATATTGACATTTTCTTAAGCTCTCTGCATATCAAGGCCAGGAGGTATTCATGGTCTATTATGTACATGCATAGACCCAGATAATAACAAAGTTTGCACAGTGACAGATGATTTCTAAAATTAGTGGGGTGATCACAAATAGTAATATACAAAAAGGTCGAATCACTGTATTTTCTATCTACTAGAGGCCCAGTTCACAAAACTATGCACAGGTAGGTCCCTAGGCCTAATCTGTGATCAGGGCTATCTTCTATCTGCTTGCCAATCCCGATTCAGCCCTGCCTCCGACACCCGCCCCAGTTCTCTGTTCACCATCTGGCAATCTATCAGAGCCTGCATGCTGGGGGAAGGGACCAAGAAGTGGTCAATGTACCTCATAGCAAATGGTCAATATGTCATTCTGGTTGTTATGTCATTATGATTGCTAGCCTTTTATTATATAGGATAACTAATATAACTAATATAGTATTGTTCTAAGACTGCTGAAAAGTCTATAAAAGTACTATTAACATACTACATATCAGCAAATGCATCAGAGAAAATGAATGACTGTGAATGGCAAAATTTAAAGTGGTATGGTTATAGATTTGATTATAATGCAATTGATAAAAAAATCACTTTAAATTTCTATAAGATATAGGATTCCAAAATAACAATTTCTTGGTAAGTAATAATAATAATTGTAAAATGACATAGAGAATAGTATAAAGTCTATATATAGGTAAATTCAATACATACTTTCAACATATAAAGAATAAATAATATGTGAGATTCTAAAACATTACCCATGACTTATTGAAAATATGCATTAAGCATTGCAAATAATTCATAGACTCCCAATGTGTGGAACACAAACATCCGGAGTATCACTGCTGGATGATCCCCACAGGGACCCATCACTTCTGCCTTGTCTGATGGCCCTACCTGGATGCCTGCTATCCCTGAAAGTTTCCTTTACTTGGCTCAGAATCTTTGCAAGTTCCTTTCTGGAACAGGTTGAAATTTCTAGAATATCCTATCTAATAAAGAGGAAATATGTTAATTGACCTTCATGCCATTGCAAAGATGGTGGCACCCACAGCCAATAAGGAAGGAATATGCAAATTGCTGCCCTTCCCTCAAAGATGGTGGCTTTCCAGGTACCCAGGGCAAGCCCAAGAGGCAAGCAAGCCTCACGTGGCAGCTAACCAACTGTCCTGGCTCAGCCCTAGGCTCAGGTAGTAAGGGTTGGCTGAGGCTTCTGCTGCTGTCAGCATCACCTTCCCCTGATTGCCAGGTTGCCTCCTGCCCCTGAGGGCTTCCAGACTGTGAGGGGGAGGCAGGCTGGGGTGAGGGAGGCCCCCCTCCAATGCATGATCTTCATGCACCAGGCCTCTAGTTTATTTTCTATAAAATGTATGTATACAAATAGAACATAGTTATTATTATTAATTTTTACTTGACAAAGCTTTCCATCTAATTTTAAGAATATTAAATAAGCCTAATTTAATCTAAAAACATTTATTTTATAAGAATAGAGAAATCCTTGAGGTATTCCAGGGCCCATTATAATGATTCAACATCATCTCTTGATTAAAAAGTCTCCTAAATTTAAACTTCGGGAAGATTGTCAAATATACTTAACCAAAGGCCATATCATAAACTCTGTAAATCTAGGTAAAAACAGATATTTTATGGTAATAATACTAAAAGACATTAATCAAACATAAACCAGTTTTCATATTAAATATTTTGTCCAGACCACAGCATTCTGCTTAATTCATATAAATATTTATTTTTTTGGTCAATAAA
This sequence comes from Lasiurus cinereus, assembly GCA_011751065.1. Classification (NCBI taxonomy): domain Eukaryota; kingdom Metazoa; phylum Chordata; class Mammalia; order Chiroptera; family Vespertilionidae; genus Lasiurus; species Lasiurus cinereus. Next base: position 61,544,447 of record JAAGEH010000018.1, read on the forward strand.
AGATTATATATTAGATATACTATTTGGAGGCTGAAAATGCACCAAACATAATATACAGATGAGCACAAAGGCTAATATGCAAAGTGTCTCTTGGGAGTTTGACCAGGAGACTGGACGTTTGATTGCTCGCTATGACATGTGCTGACCACAAGGGAGTGGTGAGGAATGAAGGAAGGCCCCCAGCCAGCAGTCAGAAGGCTCCAGTTTGGCTCTGATTGCCAGTCAGGCCTAGGGACCCTACCTGTGTATGAATTTTGTGCACCGGCCCTGTGGTATTACATAAAGACCATATATATAATTCAAATTACTAATTTTTGCAGAGAAAGCTCAAGTAAACAAGCAACATTCCTTAGATTGATGCTTATGAACACATATTAAACACATTCTCACTGTCAAGAAATAAACCAATGAAGCATAAAAGAGCTCGAAATCCACTATAGCGACTCTGAGATAAAAAAACAAAAGCTGGTGAACTTAAAACTTTTCTAACAATCAATGTATTAATATTTCATGTTACTTCAAAATATCTAGATAGTCAATAACTTTAATTAAAATTCACCAATTTAGAAAGAAATAGTTGAAATAAGTTAAAGTGACTTGCTTAGGTGGCTACCTTCCAGATAATTGTATTATTATTATTTTTTTTAAATATATTTTATTGATTTTTTACAGAGAGGAAGGGAGAGGGATAGAGTTAGAAACAGCATTGAGAGACAGACATCCATCAGCCGCCTCCTGCATGCCCCCTACTGGGGAATGTGCTCGCAACAAAGGTACATGCCCTTGACCAGAATAGAACCTGGGACCTTTCAGTACGCAGGCCGTTGCTCTATCCATTGAGCCAAACCGGTTTTGGCCAGATAATTGTATTATTATTATTACTATTTTAGATGGCTCTGACAAGTGTTCTTGGTATTTATATTTCAAAGGTCCTGGGAGTTTTATTTCAGAAAGCCAATTAGCTATAAACCTCTTGAAATGAATAAGGGAGGTTGGGGAAGGGAAAAGGTATTTGATGGGCTTTGAATTGTTTCTAGAGCCATACCTCTAAGGCCTGTAAAATAAGGACAGTACTATTTATTTACTTATTTTAATACTTTAACAATGACTGACAAGTACATTCACTCATTTGGGGAGCAGTTTTCTTCCCATTTGGTGTTTTTTTTGTGTTTTGTTTTTTGTTTTGTTTTTTAGTTTACAGAAAGCACATATTTAGGGTCACCTCTGAGAGCCATAAAGGCTTTTAGATATATGGAACCTTTGTCCATTTCCCTGGGAAATGGTAAAATAGGTCATAGTTGCAAGATAGGGGCTTGGGAGTTTCTGACCTTGGAGGCACAATTTTCCATGCTAATTTTAGGTTGTTATTTTTTATAACTTTAGTCTATACAGATTTTCTAGTCATGTCATGTAATGGGTGAAGGTGTTCTGTTTATAGGTTGAGCTCCACAAGGCTCTCAGCCCTCAAGTCGCATTCAACCCTCATATGTGCCTCAGTTTCTCTCCAGCTAGCTAAAACAACTGGAAGGGCTTAGTGCCATGGCAAACTAAGCCTTAGAGGATTTCCCAGTGAGCCAGTCAGTTAATTACTGTTGAATTGGGACTTCCCTACAGATCTCCTGCACTTCATAAGCAATGCCCTCTGACATTCCCACAAAGATTCTTAGTTGCCTAAGAACACCTGAGATTAGGACTGGAGGGAGAATGTGCCCTTTATCTTCCATGCTGAATGAGGTCAGCTCTCATTTATAGAGCAAAGGTATTTTGCTGACTTTCAGAAAGAAATTCCAATTAAAAAGCCAAAATCAAAACCAGACACTGACTTTTTTTCCTCTAGTCTCACCTTAGCCTGAGTTCTGTCAAGCCTTGAACCTTAGTTCCATCTTAACAACTTAAGAAATACTCAAATAAAGTCAGACCCTCTACCAAAAGCAAGGGAAAGTTCTGGATCCAAGAGATAACTCACCGACATTTACCCAATGGGTGAGGAATTTGCAGGCTCAATGGGCCCTTTGCTGGATCCTAGCACCTGGTCTGAGTCTGCAGGATGGTCCTTGGTGAACTTTGGAATCCTGCCTCACTACGCAAGTAATGTTAACGTAAGAAACATTGAAACCTATAAAGAATTTTTGTGAGTTTACTTGAGCCAAACTATCCACAATTGCTGAGAAGCACAATCTCCAAGGATTGAGATAATGCTCTGGAAAATGGCAGTTTTTTACCTTGTTTTATACATTACAATAAAGACGGAGACACAAATGTGGTGATAGGTTAGGGAAGGGGAGAAAGCAAAGTGAGGAAACCTCCTGAATTTGATAAAAAGTAAAATGATAGACACATGCTTCTTTTACACAGGTGGGTACAGGATAGTTAACAGTCAACAATTCACAGAATAACAATCCCAATGAGGGAATTTATATTATTTGCCCTGTGCATTGGTTGTGTCCTGAAAGTGTCCAGAAAAAGGGAAGTTACATGTTACCTTGACATTCCAAAGGTGTGTTATTGTAGATGCAAAAAGACAATAGTCTAGGTTAAACTTCAAGATACTGCCCTAAGACATGTCTTCCCACCATAGATTGCTTTTAGTTCAAGTTTTAATTTCAGACAATCCTTTGAAGTTACTTTAGGTCTCTGAGTTAGCAAGACCTCCATATAGGCCTTCCTTAAACTATTCAGGTTAGCATGTGGCCTCTTTTTGTCCTCAGTATCCAGCTGAATTAATGTTCTCAATTTTCTCCTTTATATTAAATATTTTTGTGAATATATATTTTTGGCTCTACATTATGATAAACATATAGTGGGGAGTACATGACATATCTTCTGAAACTCTAAATGTTGGCTATTCTTGAGACCTCTTTTTTATGTAAAATATAGGATGAACTTTCAAAAAATATTTTTTTATTTATTTCAGAGAGGGAGGGAGATGAAGAGAGAGAAAGGAACATCGATGATGAGAGGGAATCATTGATTGATTGCCTTTGGATGTAGGAATTAGCCTGCAACCCAGACATGTGCCCTTGATTGGAATCCAACCTGGGACCTTTAGATCTTCAGACCAACACTCTATCCACTGATCCAAAGCAGTGAGGGCTAGGATGAACTTTTTGATAGTTGATTATCACTATTCATGAATTCCATTAAGTTTGTATAGATCAATGTTTGAGCCCAACCAGTGTGGCCTAGTGGTTGAGTGTCAACACATGAATAAGGAGGTCATAGTTTGATTCCCAGTCAGGGCAAGTGCCCAGTAGTGGGTACTCAGGAGGCAACCAATCAATGATTCTCTGTTTCCATTCCTCTCTCCCTATCACTTTCTCTCTCTGAAATTAATAATAAAAATAGATTAAAAATTATATTGTAGATACTTCAATCTTTTTTTTCCTTTTATCATCACCTGAGGATATTTTTCCATTGATTTTTAGGAAGAGTGGGAGAGAGAGAGAAAGACAGAATGAAACATCGAGACCCTGGCTCAGGAAGGAGCCTGCAACCAAGGTATGTGTCCTTGACAGCAATAAAAACCGAGACTCTTTGGTCCACAGGCCAATACTCTATTCACTGAACCAGCAAGGGTGAGATACTTCAGTCTTTATAAGATCCTACCTGTCTGTATTGTGAGATCATTTTTGCATGGTGTTTTTCCTTTCTCTCTCTCTCTCTCTCTCTCTCTCTCTCTCTCTCTCTCTCTCTCTCTCTCTGTGTGTGTGTGTGTTGTGTGTTTGTGTGTGACATACTTTTATAGAATCTCTCTAGTTCTATAGTTTTTGTCATTGTGAAGATAATATTTTTTAGCATTTTATAAATAAGTATTGTCTAGATCTTTATTATTGCTTTTATCTGCATCTGAGAATAAATATTGGCAGCTTCTTGTTTCCAGCAAGATAACAGGGATGATAATTATTTTAACATGTTAAACAAGAGATAGATTTTATCTTAAAGCCCAGGGATGTGTAGATTTCCATTTGCCCAGTAAATATGATGGTGGGGGGGAGAGTGATTCTCAAACATGTTCATGGAAAACTTTTTCTAGGAGCTTCAGGCTTATGGAGAAAGAAAACACAATACACAGTTATTTGAATAAAATATAGTATTCAGATGTGGAGAGTAATATTTCACTTTACTCTGCACTTTTTAGATTACATTTAACCTAACATATTTACATCTGAGCACCGTAATTTAAGTGAAGGTTAATTACAAGATGATAGCAAAAAACAAACAGAATTCTAAAAAACAAAAAAAAAACATGCTTTATTTGTTTGTTTTTCTATTATAAAGGTAGAGTTTACTAATGATCAATATAATCAGTTATTGATGGGGATAAAAGAGGTAAAGCAAGAGCTCCCAATTTGATTAAGACATCTCAGCTTATAAAGATAAAGTTTAGCTTAAAGATAGAAAAGCTAAAAATTAATAAGATTTTTCAAATATTTGAAGGAATGTTAGAGAAATAAAATCCTGAAATCCTATCCAATAAAATAGTAATATGCAAATTAACCATCACTCTGCTCATCCACAAGGCATGCCCACCAGCCAATCAGGATTGAGTATGCAAATTAACCTCAACCAAGCTGGCTGTGGCCACGGAGCAAGCAGGAGGCTTTAGTTTCCCAGCGATGGTGGAAGCCAAGCTTTTCACACACCCTGGCAGACTCAGGTCTCCACTCAAGGCTACAGAGTTTCATTTATAGAAGATAAATAAATCCCAGATAGCAGAGACTCTGCTTGGGTCCACGATGGGCATGGCTGGCCTGAAAACCATCACAGGTCCCTCACCCAAGCCACCTTACACCCCAAGAGAACCCCCACCCTGACCTGGGACACCCTTAAGAGCAAACAAGCCATCCCTCACTGGTGCACCAGATCTACCTAATAAAAGAGTAATATGCAAATTAATCATCACTTGAACACACAAGATGGCTGCCCCTTTGTGGTCATAGGTAGCTGCCCCCATGTGGACACAAGAGGGCCACCACAAGATGGCTAGCAAGAGAGGGCAGTTGGGAGAGGCCAGGCCTACAAGGGAGGGCAGTTGGGGGTGACCAGGACGGCAGAGGAGGAAAGTTGGGGGTGACCAGGTCTGTAGGAAAGGGCAGTTTGGGGGAGACCCAGGCTTGAGGGGAGAACAGTTGGGGAAGACCAGGCCTGCAGGGGAGGGCAGTTAGGGGTGACCAGGCCTGCAGGGGAGGGCAGTTAGGCTGACAGGGGAGTGGTTAGGCAGGCAGGCAGAAGCAGTTAAGGGCAATTAGGAGGGCAGGCAAGCAAGCAGTTGGGAGCCAGAAGTCCTGGATTGTGAGAGGGATGTCCGACTGCCTGGTAGAATTGGGCCAAAATGGGCAGTTGGACATTTCTCGAGCAGTCCCAGATTGGAGAGGATGCAGGCTGGGCTGTGGGACTCTCACCCCCATCCACAAATTTTGTGCACTGGGCCTCTACTTCTTATTATAAAAAGTAAAATTATTTGGAGGTTATTATAAAGAGGACCTGGGGCTATGTTTGTTAAATAATTGTGTTTTTCTAAAAACTGGATTTGTTCAATGTAAGATTGAGTTGGTAAATGTGTATCATGTATTAAAGAAAATATGGAAACATATTCTTCATTTAGCTATAATTGCATTTAAAAAATCCTAAGACAGTTCCTTAAAAAATAAGTATTAATTTAGCTCATGATTCTTGTCTAAACCAAGTATGGCTGATCTTATGTCCTGAAGTCAGCTGGTGGATTAGCTTGGAGTTGACTGGCCTGGAGTGATCCTACTCACAGGTATAGAACTGGGCTGGCTGGTGAGATGTGGGTCACTGAGCCACACATCCCTCATCTTCCATTAAGCAAATCTCTGGACCTATTCACATAGTAGTGGCAGAGATCCTAAGAGAGAAGGGAATCACATTAAACCTCTTAAGGCCTAAAAGCTAATCAAAAGGCCAGTCCATAGTTAAGGGGATTGAATAGACTCCATCTCATCATGGAGAAGCACACTGCAAATGATGTAATACCAAAAAGGGTAAATGGTTGTGGATATTTCAACTAATCTTTCAAAAAAAATAGGAATAACTGGAAGTACATGTGAACTTAATGTACTGAATATAGTATATCTGTTGTCTCTGCTTTGAAGGGATTGGCATTAATTTTGTGTGATAATTCTATGATTTACCCTGACTTTTATACCCACTGGCATGCTTACTTAATCCTTGTGCTATATATAAAAAAAATGGATTAGCCTAAATATGACAACATTAATATAAATGTCTCTTTTTAAATCCAGTGCTTGGAAATAAATACATAAAGAGTTGTGAAACTTCATCAGAATTTTAAATGAGCTTGAAAAGAAATTGTCTATATAGTTCTATCTGCAATGAGATATGATTGGAAAGATCTTTATTTTGTTCTTATAAGAGAAAAGTTGAAAAATCATAAGATTGTAATTGATGCTATTCTGTTTCTATGGGTTTACTGATACTGATGTGAGGCTTGAGTAAATTATTACAAAAAATTCAAAGTATTAAAATACAAGCTCTGAATTTAAACATTAATATTGTTGAGGCAAGATAATTATGGCATAGATTTGATATGTATATGGGGGTTACTTATTTTCTTTACCATGACATATGTTTCTAAAATGCATAACTTTGTGTGTTGCTACATACTGTCAGGAAGTACAGAGCTAGAATTATGCTCAATCTTAGTAATTTTTATCTTATCAAATATTTTCTGTTACATTCAATCTTCTCAGCTTAAGCACTTCTTACTTGAAACACATTTTATCTTTATTTTATTGAAACTATTTTTCTTTTTGGATTTAGATAATTCAGATTGTATTTAGAGATAGTGGATGAACTGAAATATCAAAAAATAATTGTGAATTTATCTATTACAATTTTTCTATTCACCTGTTTGGGAATAATTATTACAGAAACTTTGTCAGAGATAATGAAGCAAGTAATATATTTTCAATGAGAAATACTCCCAGATTTAGATCATAAAAATTAATTGCCTTAGGCAAGGTCTTAACTCCAATTACTTCAATTAGCTGTTTCATGGAATTCATTATACTCAATTAATATTTGTTAAATTTATTCCGTCCGTATTCATAACACTTTTAGGAGTGCAATAAAAACTCACAAAGTGAACTCAAAGCTTCTATTCTTGAAATCTCTTCAAATTTTTCTATTTACTAGTCAATGTTTTGTAGATTCATTTTTTTTAACCTACAAATTTATAACTTCTTTCAGACCTTTGGTTTTAATGCATTTCTGTTTCAGCGTTACTAGAATATATCTTGTATAAACTAAGCCTTGTTCATAAAAGGATTCTAAACCAATATCCCCAAATCATAAAATTTGGTCTCAAGATTTGTTAATAGTAAACTTTTCACTCATTCTTTTTTCATATTACTTCAAGCCGTGTCAAGATACCTGTATGTGCCTATCATTGTGCCTTAAAAGTTCTTCTAAAATAGAAATTGTAAAATGTATGTTGAAAGAAAAATGTTTCTTAAAAATAGTTTATAACTTTGTAAACAATTACATACAGTTATTTTCATGAAGTTTTATTAATTTTGTTTTTTAAGTAAAATGTGTTGTGTGCACTGTCTGCTGAAAACAAGTAGTAGCACCATATGAAGATCTACTGGAGGTTACTTTTGTAGGGGATTAAATTTATTTCAGAATTTTACACAGAAAAAACAGAAAATCAGAGAAAATAAATAACTATTTTAAATACAAGAGCTAGCATTGGAAGAGTTATCATTTCTGGACTCTCTAATCCCAAATTTACATAAAAGATTTCTCATAATTCTCAGAGAAATTGCCAAGTAAGTATTGCCTCTCCAAAGGATACTGATTTAAATATATATATATATATATATTTAAATATATATATATATATATATATATATATATATTCTGCAAAAATCTATGCATACTGAGTTTCAGTTTAAAGATCCAAAATGATTTATGAGATTGGATAATCCAAGGTCCTGTACATTGCTACTATAAATCTGTTACATATTCTTACCAAAAAGTAAAAAATAAAAATTAAATATTTTCTTGTTTTTTCATGAAAATCACATGAATGAATCAAGAAATTAGAAAGTGTATAGAAAATAGAGGCCCTCATCTAACAGGTTCTAAGGAGCACCTTCCCATGTTTTGGGACTATTCCTTAGTGATCTAAACTGTCTTTGGACTGCTTCCCTTTTCCTTTGACCAGAGGATCTCAGTGTGTAATCTCTGGATCATTTCAGGGAGTACAAGCGGTAAAGGCATTTCAAAATGATAATGCAAAATTGCTTTCCTATTTGTCTTTGTTAATATTTTCCCTTCTGATACAAAAACAATGATATGTACAGTTGCTGCTATCTTAGCCCAAATAAAGCAAGGCACCAAATTGTGTTCATAATTCTGTGTTCTTCACCACACACATACTCATACAAATTTTGCTGAAAACTGTAAAAATGTTATATTCATTTAATCTTAGCTTTTTAGCATGAGTCTTTTTATCATTCTGTGTGATTATAAGAAAAGTACACATGCAACATTCTTCTCCCAATCAAATTATAATGGTTGTCTTGAGAAAGGCACTCTTGTGATGGTTCCCATTGTGAGCTGAAATAGCCAATATTTGTCATAGAACCTCATTAATTATAAAAATAAATGTCTGACTAATAATTTTTTTAGGCTTGAGTATTTGGTAGACATTTCTCAAAAAAAATCAAAATGAGACTGCTACTTCAGAGAAATAATTTATAGTGATTTTGGCTGGAAGTGAGATCTGACCTTGAAACAAAAATTAAAATTCTAGAAATTTTATCTACCATTGCAAATTATAGTTATCTATTACATTTAACTGTTTAGTATTATATGGGTTGATGATACTAGTGAATGTGAATTTTTGATGAAATATAATGAAATGTATCAACAATTGGAAAATCTGCAGAGTTCAGTGAAACAATAATTCCAAATTATCAATGCTTGTTTTTAAATGAATATGTATGTATAAACATTTCATTCAAGTTTAAGACAATGGGCTTTAATATAATACATTATGAAAAGTATGTTGATATGGTTTGAGTTTCAAATTATAAATAATGTTTAAGAAACTATCACTTGTTAAGTTTGGGTAGAGTGTCAAAGAAGAATATGTATAATTATCTGAAAAACCATTAAAATATCTTTTTGTTTTAATTACATATACTATGAGGCCAAATTTTTTTCATATACTTTAACTGAAATAAGATAAATAATCAATTAAATATGAAAGCAGATGAGAATGAAACTATTTTCTTTTTAAACCAGAGAAAAAAAGTTTGCAAAATGTAAACCAATGTTCTTAAAACATTAATTTTTAAAGAAAAAATGCAGTTTTCTGAATAAAATTATTTTTATTAACAAATAATTTTATTATTATTAATTTTAAGTGAATTAATAAATAAAATTTATTTTTGTTTTATTTCTACTGTGATAACTATTGATAAATATCAATGTATAAACCAAAGTTCTCTAGAGATTACAATAACCTTAAATTTTTAAACTGCATTTTTTTTGTGTTTACAAAATATTTGCATTTCAATATATAATATTCTTCTTTTAATATTTAAAATTGTCAAATATTTAATTTCACTTTGTACTATTTTTGAATAACTTTTTAGTTTATTTTTTGTTTTACAAATTTTGCAATTTTCATTTAAAATTTAACATTTTAAATATATTTACATTTTTACTTTCTTGAACTTTTAAAATTTTATTACTTTTAACATTGTATAGTTTACAAAAAATTACAAAGTTTGGCCCTAATTGGTTTGGCTCAGTGGATAGAGCACTGGCCTGTGGACTAAATGGTCCAGATTCAATTTTGGTCAAGGGCATGTATCCTGGTTTAGGTTGCGGGCACATTCCCAGAAGGGGGTGTGCAGGAGAGAACTTTGCTCTCATTGATGTTTCTAATTCTCTATCCCTCTTCCTTCCTCTCTGTAAAAAAATGAATAAAATATATTTAAAAGAAAAACTTGCTAAATTTTTACATATCTCTCACATAATTCTCTTTGTTTTATATTGTATATAACAATTATACAGTTATCAAAACAATAAAATTAATATTCAATACTATAAATGACATATTTTTAAAATATATTTTATTGATACTTTACATAGAGGGAAGGAGAGACATAGAGAGTTAGAAACATTGATGAGTGAGAGACATTGACCAGCTGCCTCCTGCATGCCCCCGACTGGGGATGCGCCTGCAACCAAGATACAAGTCCTTGACCGGAATTGAACCTGAGACCTTTCAGTCCACAGGCCAATACTCCATTCACTGAGCCAAACCGGTTTCGGCATAGATGACATATTTTGCTACAGTTTAAATTTTTATTTTATAATTCAACCCAGGACTCCATATCATATTTAAGGCTGTAGCTCATTAGTTTCACTCAATGTAAAGCAGTACCTTCAAATTTTCTTGTCTTTCACAAACTTGCTGGTTTTGAATAGTTGTTATAGGCATTTTGTAGAATGTCTCTTAGTTTGGTTTTGTCTATTTTTCATGACTGGATTTCTGTGAAGAATAGCACAGAGGTCTGTGCCCTTTTTCATTACAGCATGTCAGGGCATGTGGTATCTTTATGACATCAGTGGAGATGATAACCTTGACCAGAGGTTACTCTACTATAGCTACTTTTTTCCCCTTCAATACTCTAGTTTTTAGAATAAAATCACTAAGTTCGCATGAACTACAGTGAAGTTGAAATAATATACAATATAAAACCTCTTGGTGGTAAGTGTATTTAATCTTTTTTACTCATAAACTTTTATCTCTAATTTTTTTTTTACATTTCAGAATTATCCATCTCTAATATTGAACATTCTTTTTTCTATTTTTTTATTGTGTTACGTGTATACATATCTCCCCATTACCCCCCTCATTCCCAGGCATACTCCAACCCCCAGTGTCTATGTTCATTGGTTATGCTTATATGCATAGATAAAAGTCCTTTGATTGATCTCTATCACATTTACAGCTATTATCAGTGTGGGTCTGTTGATGATTTTTCCATGTCCATGATTCCTTTTATTTGATTTTATGGGATTTTTCTACAAGAAAAATTTGCTATTCATTTATTTATTTATTTATTTATTTATAAATCCATGGGTTTATTGATTTTATTTTATTTGGCTTGTAATTCAATATTATTGTTATTATATTTTAGCTTTGGCCTTTGGGAGTTCTTTTGGGTTGGTTCCTTTGTCCTGTTAACATGCCCCATCATTTTTCTTGAGCAGTTTCATAATATTTATTACTATAAGATGTTCTAGATTTTTTTTATTTTTATTTTTTAATATATTTTATTGATTTTTCAGAGAGGAAGGAAGAGGGATAGAGAGTTAGAAACATTGATGAGAGAGAGACATCAATCAGCCACCTCCTGGATGGTCCCTACTGGGGATGTGCGTGCAACCAAGGTACATGCCCTTGACCAGAATCGAACCAGGGACCTTTCAATGGTTTCAGCAAATTTTTTATTTATTTTTTTACCTGTTTGACCCTAGAATCAGGCATTTCTCTAAAGAATTTCAGTTATTATATCAAAGAATTATATGGAAAGCAAAACCTGAGTGCAAGATGTGCTTAATGCTGTATGTATATACTTTGAGCATTGACAGTGATCATTGATTATTTCCTCTTCAGTTCAAATCTATTACTTAAAAAAAAATACAACGAATCTCATATTGATCTCATCTAGTAAAATTTAATTCTAGTTATTAGACCTCTCAATTCTAGGATATCTATTAGTACTTTTTATGTAATTTCTATCTATTGTGAGATAGAGTAGTCATGATTTTCTTTAACCAGGGTTATTTTAGTCCCATGAACAAATTTATGAGGCCAATTTAAAGACTTTACTAAATTAAGCATTCAGGTCCTTTCACAAACAGTTTCTATTGACTGCTTATTTTTTCATTTGCATTACCACAATCTCATATTTATTTGCATGTCTCCTAACTTTTTGTTTAAAAATGTACATGTTAGACAACATGTTGTAGCAGTTCTGACATCACTTCCCCAATGGTGGTGGTGGTTTTTATTGTTGCCGTTGTTTATTTTATTTACTTCTCTGGACTACTTTATAACCTGTATTCTCTGCAACATGCAACTACTAATATCTCTGTTTTTTTACTTTTTTATTTTGCTCATTATTATCATTGTCTTAGACTGTTGGGTTGCTACAATGCAATACCATAAACCGTGTAACTTATAAACAACAAAATTTCATTTCTTACAGTTATTGAGACTAGGAAGTCAAAGATTAATGTGCCAGCAGATCTTTATCTAGCGAGGCTCCACCAATTGTTTCATTTTTCAGCTGGGTCCTCACATTGCAGAAGGCAAAGGGAGCTCTTTGGGAGTCTCATTTACAAGAACACTAATCACAATCATGAGAGCTTTAGCTTCATGACCTAAGCACCTCCCAAAGCTCCCCACCTCTAATATCACATTGGGGTTACGTTTTAACACATGAATCTGGACCTGAGTCAGTAGTTAGTACAGCCTAGTGGTCAGCCAATGGTTTATCTAAGTTCATTGAGCCAGTATGTCATCTACCTTTAGAAAAGTGTGTGTGTGTGTGTGTGTGTGTGTGTGTGTGTGTGTGTGTGTGTTAGGCAGTGAATAGTTCTGCCTTATATTTTATTTACTACTTGTGCAGTACTTGGAGAACAGCCAGAGGTAAATAACTGCAACACTTTCTGAGCATGCATGGAGCTCTCTCAGTCACCAGGAATATCAGAGCTTTTCCTAATCCTCTATATCCTTTTCATTCCCTAAATATCCCCCTTAAATTTTGGGCTGTGGTTTTATTTGTTTACAGTTTGTCCAAAACTAGTATTGTAACCTTAGGTAACCTCTGTGCTAAACAATTGGAACTGATTGTTTCAATACTTGAGAATATGGTTTTTCTTCTTGAACTGAGCTGTGAGTCAGGTAAAAAAGCCGTAATATCCTTGGGATGAGACTTGTTTTGGGACCTTCATGTTGGGTCAGATAATGGCAATAGACTGGCGAAGAGACTTTCAGTGCGTTCCCAATAGGTATGCATTGTCTGATGGCTCAGAGTTGTGGATTTTGAGGCTATAGTTTGGGAATAGTCTTAAATTAAATTAAATTAAAATGCCATAAACCCAAAGTTCTTATTGATAGTATGTATTTTTTTTCTTGAATAGACATTTTTTAAATTTTCAGAATTCAATTTTTAAAAAATAATTTTAATAAAAGCTGTACTCTTGCATGTAAATAACTAAGTTTTAGTTTCAAATATATATTCAGTCAACATTGTAATCATTTACTTTATTTTTTAAAAAACTGACAAAAAACATTCTAGAATTCACCTGGAAGTAAACCAAACTGCAACTTGACACAGTTAGATGAAAATATAGAACTTTTTGCCACAATATCACTGTTTTTAAATAGTACAAAAAATCAAAATCTTGTGATACTGAAGCAAAAATACACTTTCATGAATATTCCCAATTTAACATTGGATTCCGTTATCTGTTAAAATAATTAAAATTACAGATATTTATAATACATAATATTTCCACTATGTTTTATTTAATGTTTTATTTTTTAACAGTCCTGAGACAAACAAATTAGAGATTGGAATACTTCACTAACATACATTAGTTACTTCCCATACATTTTATCTCTTAGTCATATCTTGATACAAATATTACTTTGCCAATATATAATATAAACACATTGTTTTGTAATTAAATCTTACATCTTCTTCATTTATTACTTTCTTCACTAAGTAAATATTGTTGTTACTTTCCCAGTAATATATTGCATACTAAAGACACAAGATGAAAGGACTTCTACCCTCATGGAATTATCTTATTAGAAGGAAGACAGATTAAACAAACTAAACATTCTGAGTGAACACAGGGACAATAAGAATTGCCAACATCAACAGAACATTGAACATATAACCTGGTTTGCTCTTAGGATAAATGAAACATCTTTAAATTCCACCATATTTCTAAGCAAAACAGGACTTAATATGTTATAAGACTTTAACATTGCTCAGGGGGAGAATTTGTCACTTCCAGTACCCAACTTCCATTGTTCACTTAAAAATTTGAATTCAGAAGACTTCTTTAAAAACAAGATAAATAATTTTGACCAAAAATCTAAAAAGATACTTTGTATGTGACCTAATTAAAATAAAGTAGTTTTATAAATATCAATATTATCTTGAAATAATGTAAATAGCCTTGCATTTTTCTGAGAAAGATGAAGATTATCAGGGTTAACATAATTATACAAGTAGTTCATATGGACTCTGGAGTTGACAGACTGTCACAAGGTTAAGCTGTAAAAGAAATTATATACCCTCTATTTCTGTATCTATAAAATAAACCACTTCCTGAAATATTGGTGTGTTATTAACTTACATGACAAGAAGTAAATGAAAAAATATAAATAATTATTGGAATTATAGCATATTGGGGTGATTCCAGAAAAACATACATATATGTAACATATATGCAATATATCTTATGTTTGTATATATGTATATATGTAGACAAATATATATCTTTAATATATACCACTGCTGCACTAGCCAGTCATGAGCCTGGCTTCTGGCTGAGTGGTACTCCCCTTGTGGAAATGCACCAACTACCAGGGGCAGCTCCTGCATTGAGCGCCTGACCTCTAATGGTCAATGTGCATCATAGTGACCAGGCATTCTGGTCATTCTGCCATAATGGTCTCTTAAGCTTTTATTATATAGATTATATAGGTAAATTAACCTATAGTAAAATGTGTTTCATTACACATTATTTTATTTAAAGTCACAGAACCTATCAAGGATATTAAGAGGAATTAACTGTATATTAAATATATCTGGGTATTCAGTTTAGTATCCATTTTTATATCAAAACTTAGCTGTCCCAGGGTATTAGCTAACATCCAGGCTTCTAGGTACTGTCCATATTTGATCAGCCTCTTATTTGCTGTCTAACACTGCTACTAGACAGCTTTATGGTTAAAAACAGATGAAATTGCCATAAAGAAATAGCTACTTTGTAAAGTAACCTATAAGAGTTAAAAAGAATTAATATATATAAGGCATTAGAGTGTGTGGTATATGGGGTATATTCAATAGATGTTGACTGGTATTTTTTCCAAGTAGTAAAAAAAACGCCTTTTCTCTATTGAATGCAACAAGAAATTTATTTTTGAATTTAAGTGGTTCTTTCATGAAAAGTTCTAAGAAGATATTTTTAATTTGGAAGGGGATACTTTTTAAAAACTGTACTTTCCAGGCATCCTATATAATAAAAGGCTAACATACAAATCAACTGAATAGAGGAACAACCAGTTGCTATGATGTGCACTGAACACCAGGGGGCAAGGCTCACAGCTGGTGAGTGCATCAGAGGAAATGGGAGACTCTCTCACTTCTGTGGCAGCACTAAGGATGTGCAACTGTTGGACATCCTCTGAGGACTCCCAGACTTCAAGAGGATTCAGGCAGGCCTGAGGGATGCTCCCTGCATCCCCAGCCACAACTTGAGTGCATGAATTTTGTGCACTGGTCCTCCAGTAGATAAATAAAGTTGTCAACGGAAGACACAATTAATTAATCATATTCTTGAATTGCTTTTTAGATAAACTTCTGGTATAGCCCCAAATTCAATGCAATATTACCATTTTCATTTTCTCTTAGAATGAACTTCCTTTATTGCTTAGAATAAACTTCCATTTATTGCTTTTAATTCAGCTTCAATCTCTTCAGCACTTTCTGGCTTCAATCAAAAGGAATCAAAGAGTTGACTTTAAGGCATGGAAGGTCTAATCCTATTTTACATATTTCTCTATTAATACAAACTCCTTTTGTCTTACCTGTTTCCTTCCAATCAATAGGTTTGATGTTTCCTTAACCCTTAGTTAACTTTCTGATTTAAACCTGACTTCTCATCCTTAGAATTTCATGGGAAATTTATGTCTTGTACAAGAAACCCATAGTTCTCTCATTTTTCTCTTTAAAGACATATCAAAAAGTTTGGAAAAATGTAATAAACAGCCCCATAAATTTGTATTTATACAATTGTTGCCTTTTTATTGTAACAATAATACACTTACACTTTCAATAATGGGATCCTTTCAATTTTTTATAATATTCATGTTTTATAATATACCTCTACTTTATAATTTCCCTGTCAGCATTAGTAGGTAATTTTGTTAATTAAACTGAGTTACATTTTTTAATTATTATAAAAGCAGAAAACATTAACATTCCAGAAATTTCATATACAGAATACAGTATATTTTTAAAATATATAATGTGATCATTGCAACACTTTAATAATATTCTGTGTTCCAAACACTTCATAATTTTTTATTATAGAGAAACACATTTTTTTGAAATAAAAACTATATAAAATGTAAAGTAGTTATAAAGGACTTCAAATTATAACTACTATAGACTCTAATACCATTATTTTACATATAACATATTTTGATATATTTTAAACACTATTCATTATATGACATATATAATAAATATGACAGTATATTAATATTATTTAGATATTATTTTAACAAAATTTACTTTCTCTGATATATATTGTTGTGACCTTATTTATATAATAAGCAATATATATTAATTCTTTCCATATTATATTTTTGAGAAAATTATTTAATCATATTTATGTTTTATATATTGCTTAATTTTTATCTATTGTGAAATATTTAAATTGCTTTTGATACTGACACTATTATAATGAGTGACATTGCAGTGCATATTTTTACCCATAACTTTTATAGGCCTCATTTTATTTTGCATTAAAATTTTTCTAAGATTAGACTTGTAGGTCAAAAGGACTGGACTTTTTAAGACTTTGATTAAATGGTAACAGATAATAATTTTGAAGTGATATTTATGTATTTGGATGTAGCAGTTATAGCTCATGCCTGAATGAACTTAGCTAATGCACAAATTTTCTCAGTAAAATTTATTATAACCCTCTTGCACTTAGAAACAAGGCACAGCACTTAGCACTATGTTTGGGAACTACTTAAAGAGCCAAATCACCAGCAAAAATGTGCAAAAATATACTAAATATACTGAAAAAAGAGATTTTATAGCTTGGCAGCTGACACAAGAAGGCAGAGCATCACCCATCACTTTGTTTTGCATCAGCTGAGAACCTGAGTAGCAGGCAACTCAATTTCTTGTATTTATTCTTTTATGCTTATCACATGCCTGAATGACTGTGAAAGTGCATGAGTATTGATTCAGGGGTTAAAAATAAATTTTAACTAATAAGCAAATGGAATCCATAAATAATGTGGATTGACTTATAGACATCTATATGGAGAGACTTGAGAAAAGTGGAGAAATAGAGGTAGACATAAAGATAGAGATATAGATAGAGAGATAGATAGATAGAATTTAATGTCTAAATTAA
This sequence comes from Lasiurus cinereus, assembly GCA_011751065.1. Lineage (NCBI taxonomy): Eukaryota > Metazoa > Chordata > Mammalia > Chiroptera > Vespertilionidae > Lasiurus > Lasiurus cinereus. Next base: position 61,561,919 of record JAAGEH010000018.1, read on the forward strand.
ATTTACACATATGTTGATATATAATATCTACCCTGTATCCAAAAAGAATATAACCTTACTTATAGCAGAAAATATAGTCAAACTTTTTTCCAGAGACAGAAGCTACAAGATATTCTGCATTTTTTTTTCACTATTAGATTCCTTTCTGATTTCATCAAACAGGCGGATGCCCCCAAATTTTTTTGTTTGTTTGTTTTGTTTTGTTTTTTATTGTCTTCACTATTACCATTTCTATACTTACCCTCTCCTCACACATACTATGCCCCATAGTGTATCTTGTCCTGGTCTCTTGAAGTTAAGCTGATTGATCCAGTTGGCCAAGCTCAAGAAAACTTTGCAAGTATCTTCAGTCTTCAGATTGAACCGTGTCTAGCCAATACCAATACTTTTCTCTGCAAAACTTTAATATCTATACTAATAAAAGGGTAATATGCTAATTTGATCAGATAGACCAGATGTTTTCCGGACATCAATCTGGACATCCTTTCTGACAAAGCTGGGGCCTGGCCTGGGGGAAGCCACCCATGGCACCAGGTGCCTAAGGCCAGCCAGAGGAGAGAAGCCTGGGTCCTGAAGGCAGGGGCCAAGACAGAGGCAGTTAGGGGTGATCAGGCAGGCAGACAAGTAGTTAGTGGCAATCAGGCAGGCAGGCAAAGGGGTTAGGGGTAATCAGACAGGCAGGTAGGCAAGTAGTTAGGAGCCAGCGGTCAGATTGCAAGAGGGATGTTTAACTGCTGGTTTAGGCCTGACACTTGGACATCCCCTGGGGGATCTTGGATTGCAAGAGGGTGCAGGCCTGGCTGAGGGACCCTCCTCCCATGCACTAATTTCGTGCACTGGGCCTCTAGTATTAATTAGTAAAAACCTACTGATAACTAGATGCACCAGAATGTGCATGTATGGACAAAAGGAAACTGACCCCATTTTGTTCAACACAATGAAACTCACATTGTGATTAGGATGTTTCTGAAATCTCTTCAATATTAATTCCTTGGAGGGAGTACTTACAGGATATGAGCATGTTTAAGGCATTGAATATATATTGACATGACATAAAAACTTCCAGAAAGTTGGCATGAGTATACATTCCCCCTAGCAGTCTCTGAGATTAAAGTCTTATTTCATTATATTCTCACTAAAAATTTATTTTTAACTTTGCAATTTTGATATATAACATTTTTTAAATTAAAATTTTCTGGCAGGTGTGAAGTGATACCTCATTGTCATTTTAATTTGCATCTCTCTGATGATAAGTGACTCTGAGCATTTTTTCATACCAGGTATACTGGTTAATAATTTGGAGTTTTTTGATAGATGGAATTACACATATATTGATATGTATATGATTTGATATGTGTACTACTTTGTTGTATTGACAAGTTTCAAAAGTTCATATATCAAACTTACAGAAGGTGTTAACATCATAGATATTTTACACTTAAAAATGTTGAATTTCATGCCAAAGAAAAGGCATTTGAGGGAATTGTAATCCATTACTTTATTTTTGAAGAAAAATGTTGCTGAAAGTTATTGTAAACTTCGAAAAGCTTACGGTGAACATGCTCCATCTCAAGATACTTGTGAACAATGCTTTAAATGCTTTAAAAGCAAAGAATATCCAGGGCAATTGACAAAATTTGAAGACCGATGTGTACAGAGAGGAATCCAAGATGGTGGCATAGGTAAACACCTACACTGCTGCCTCGCACAAAAATTTCAAAACTAGAACTAAAAGAACGGACATCATCCAGAACCACAGGAAAGCTGGCTGAGTGGAAGTTCTAAAACTAGAGGGAAAGAGAGGGGCTCACGGAGACCCAGAGGAGTTGCAAAAAGCTGAGGTACGGAGACGTGTGCACGAGGAGAGAGTGGGTGCTGGAGTACCTGGCTGGCTTTTTCTGGCGGGAGGGAAACGGAGTCTCTCAAAGGCATTGAACCCCTTATCTTACAACACTAAACCCCAGATCCAGCTGAAACTCATACGGGGGGAGTTTGGACTGTGAAAAGGGAGAAGTGCACGGAAATTTAGGGGAGTCGCAAAAGATCAAAGGCCTGATGGCGCGCACGGCACTGCGCGCAGGACAGACTGCTGATTGTGCCTCTGGCTTTCGCGAGTGGGCGGGAGACAGATCCTCCCAACTGTGCCACTTCTGACTCCACTAAGCCCCTGTTTTGGGTGAAACCCTGGGGATCTAGACTCGTTTGGTCCTGGAGCGCAGGGGAGCCGGAAAAGCAGCAGTCTAGAGGCACTGTGCGCATGCACAGAGCGATTACCCAGTCACGTGAGACTCAAGGGCCGTGGAGGGCAGGGCCGACTGGAAGGCTAGGCGGTCCCTTAAGCTCTGAGACTCCACCCCTCCCAAGCTCAGCAGAGGCTTCTGCGGCTTTGCACGTCTGGTATCATAAAGCTGAATTCAATACAGAAGTTTCCCCCCGCATAATGAAAATGCCAAGACAAGGGAAGGGATTACAAACAAAAGAAATGGAGGAAAAAAAATGACTGGATATAGAGTTCAAAACCATGCTTATAAGGTTTTTCAAGAATATGCTAGAAAAGTTGGATAAATTTAGTAAGACCCAAGAGGAGATGAAAAAAAGACCAACTAGAGACACTGACTGAAATAAAAAAATATTATACAGAGTCCTAACAACAGACTAGAGAAAGGCAAGGATCAAGTCAAAACTTTGAAATATAAAGAAGCAGAAAACATTCAACTGGAAAAGCAAGAAGAGAAAAGAATCCAAAAATGTGAAGATAATGTAAGGAGCCACTGGGACAGCTTCAAGTGTACCAACATCAGAATTGTGGGGGTGCCAGAAGAAGAGAGAGACAAGATACTGAAAACTTATTTAAAGAAATAATGACTGAAAACTTCCCACATCTGGTAAAAGAAATAGACTTACAAGTCCAGGAAGCACACAGAGCCCCAAATAAAAGGAATCCAAAGAGGACCACACCAAGACACATCATAATTAAAATACCAAGAGCAAAAGACAAAGAGAGAATATTAAAAACAGCAAGAGAAAAACAGTTCATTGCCTACAAGGGAGCACCCATACGACTGACAGCTGATTTCTCAACAGAAATGATGCAGGCCAGACGGGAGTGGCAAGAAATATTCAACATGATGAATAGCAAGAACCTACAACCAAGAGTAATCTACCCAGCAAAGCTATCATTCAGAATTGAAGGGCAGATAAAGAGCTTCACAGAGAAGAAAAAGCTAAAGGAGTTCATCAACTCCAAACCAGTATTATATGAAATGCTGAAAGGTACTCTTTTTAGAAGAGGAAGAAGAAAAAGGTAAAAGCCAAAAAAAGTATGAACAACAAATACATATCTATCAACAAGTGAATATAAAAATTAAGTGAATTAAAAATTTGATCAACAGAATAAACTGGTGAATATAATAGAATCAGGAGCACAGAAAGGGAGTATACTTATAATTCTCAGAAGGACAAAAATAAACATTAAACAGACTGTGAAATTACAGCAGAAAGATTAAAGTTAGGTGAGGTAGATAAGTGATCAATCAAAGGACTTGTATGCATGCATATAAGCATAACCAATGATCACAGACACTGGGGGGTTGGGGTGTGCCTGGGAGGGAGGGGGACAATGGGGAGATATGTATAAAAAATTAATAAAAAATTTAAAAAATTTTTGAAGACCCATAATTACAGGCATTATTGGATGCAGATGCATGTCAAATTCAAAAACAACTTTCAGAAATATTAAATGTTGCTCAGCAAACACTTTCTTTTTTTTAAATATATTTTATTGATTTTTCAGAGAGTAAGGGAGAGGGATAGAAAGTTAGAAACATCAATGAGAGAGAGAGCGATCAACCGCCTCCTGCACGCCCCCTACTAGGGATGTGCCTGCAACAAATGTACATGCCCTTGATCAGAATCGAACCTGGGACCCTTCAGTCCGTAGGCCGATGCTCTATCAATTGAGCCAAACCAGTTTCAGCAGCAAACACTTTCTGATTGTTTATAAGCAATAGGAAAGATTTTAAAGGAAGGAAAATGGGTGACACATCAACTGAATGAAAGACAAATTGAAAACTGCAAAGTCATCAGTAAATTGTTGCTTCAGTGATGTGAAAGAAAGTCTTTTTTTGCATCAAATTGTGACTGGTGATGAAAAATAGATTTTGAGAATCCCAAATGCACAAAATCATGGGTTATCCAGGTCAACCATTGACATTGATTGCAAGGTCAAATGGCTTTGGAAAGAAGACAATGTTCTGCGTTTGGAGGGATCAGGAAGTTGTGGTGCATTATGAGATTCTAAAACCAGGTGAAATAATTCTGATTACTACTGGCAACAAATAATCAAATTGAACCATGCTTTGATGGTGAAATGACCAGAATAGGCCAGAAGACAAGGCAAAGTAATATTGCTTCTTGATGACACATCATTACACACTTCAAAAGCAGTAAAAGACACATTAAAAGATCTTGCCTGGGAAGTATTAACCCACATGCTGTATTCACCAGACCTTGCTCCTTCAAATTACCACTTGTTCAGATCGATGGCACATGCACTTTCTTAGCAGCACTTCAAAACATAGGAAGAAGTAGAAAGTTGGTCTTTGAATGGCTTGCCTCAAAACAAGAAAAGTTCTATTGGGAAGGTATCCATAAGTTACCTGAAAGATGGAGGAAATGTGTAGCTAGCAATGGAGATTACTTTAAATAAAGCATTTTTGATGATTCTCTTGAAATTATTGTTTTCTTTGATTACAAAATCTGCTATTATTAACCAATACACCTGGAATGTGTCTAGGCCCTCTGTGTGTCCTTTTTTTTCTTTTTTTTAAGTATATTTTTATTTATTTCATAGAGGAAGTTAGAGGAAGATATAGAAACATCAATGATGAGAGAAAAACATAGATCAGCTGCCTCCTGCACACTCCCTCTTGGGTACCGAGCCTACAACCTCAGCTTGTGCACTTACTGGGAATAGAATTATGACTTCCTGGTTCATAGGTTGATGCTCAAGCATTGAGCTACACTGGCTGGGCTGAAGTTGAATTATTTTTAATTAATTATTAGATTTTAAAATCTTTTATCTGTTATTTCTTATTCCCCTGTGTTTCTACCGGGTTATATGATTTATTTATAGATTTCCATTAGCACATTGCTTATTGAGACTATTAAATTTGTTTTTTTTCTTTATGCTTCAACCTGAATTTTACATCCTTTAAATATTTCATGAATTGAAAGTCATCTGATATATAAAAATAGAGACAAGCATGCACTTGATATAAATCATCATCTCTAAATAAGAAACAATTTAAAATATAATTTTATATATTGATCCCTCTCCTACGTTTCCCCAATTCTCTCCTAAAAAAAAGCCTTTATATCAAACATTTATTATAGTATCAAGCAGAACACCATTCTTGCATTTACATAAAATATAAGACATTGCCTATATAAAAATTAGAAAATATATGTGAAATAAATGAAAGATTGATTTATTTCTTCAAGTGCTTTTACCATCTTTAAATTTCGTGGGAGAATAATCTTTTCTCAGACCAATTTCTGCAAGCTTTTCCCTGCCACATTGCTACTAAGAAGTTTTACCATTTGACGATTCTTCTTTGCCCAGTTTCTAAACTTATATTATACCTCTGTAATTGTAAATTTAAAGAGTCCAAAAGTACATTGCTCTTTGGTTACTGTGATCATGCTTACTGTCCCATGCTCTGACATTCCCTCAGTAGACCAAAACTACTCTTTTCCTACCATAAACATCTCTTTGTTCTTTCTTGTTTAGAGTACTATTGTTATTAAGACGACCTCATTTTGCTATTCCTTGCCTTTCCCATGAAGATCACCTTGAATCATGATCTTTAAAATATGTATTGCAATAACTCCAATCCAAATTAGCTCTATTTCATTGAAATTATTTTGTACATTTTCTTAGCTTAGTCATACAAATATTTTAAATATTTAAAACATTATTTCAATTATACTACACAATTTACTACTTGGTTTTACTACTATCCACTGACCATTGGTATTATTATTTTATTTCTCTATTATCCCCTTGAGAATATAGCTAATGAACATTTTTTCATTAATTATTGTGTATCAAATCTATATTATAAAAGGCCCAGGGCTGTAACACCATAATACCATAATAACCAAATGACTGTCACCAGGAGGTCCCCAGAGCACCTCTCAGGCTCTCCCCCCAACCCCTGGGGTGCCAGCAGCATCGGGAGAGTGTCACAGGGCGTCAGCAGCAACCCCAGAGTATCACAAAGTGCCAGCAACATCCACAGAGTGTTGCAAAGTACTGGCAGAGTCCGCAGAGCTTGCAAGGTGTTTCGGAGTGGCGGACATGGCTCTGATGGCAGGCTAGGCCTAAGAGACCCTGCATGAATATGATTGAATTGTGTGCTGGGCCTCTAGTATCATTATAAACATAGATGTTCAGAGACTATTTTTGCTCACACTTCTGCATAGTTTGCTCTAATCTATCTTCTCATAAGTGTTTTATAGCAAACATCTATGGAAGATATTGCATTACTCTCTGGAGCAAATTTGCCAAGTGTCCAAGAATATAAGGTAGTTCCCCCTCTATGACAATTTGGCCATGTTTGCTAGTAGCACATAAATAAGATTAGATTTGCCAATCCCAGGGTTTCTTTCCTGTAACACAATCTACAGTGAGAAATGAGGTTCAAAGAACAAGCAAAATGATGTTACTCTGGTTTCTGCTATTGCAGTTAGTAATAAACTGTCGTCATTTCTGATCCAAGAATCTCATATCTTCTGCAGTATATATGAAACTGGAAAGATAGTTGTTATCTTGCAAGTATTTTAAAATCTCAGGCCCTTCACAGTTATCCCAAATAAATTGTATACCAAATTGTCAGTCTTGTCAAAATAATGATACTCTATATTCATAGCTTGTTTTCATATAAATCAATATAAAACACTTAGTTACTAACAATTTTACAGAGGGACTTAGTTAATCTCATTGAAATTTAATTTTTTATTTGTAAAAATGATATGATTCCTAACTCATAAGATCTTTATATACATTTGTGGGAGCCTCTTTCCACGTCCCGCATGGTTCAGGGTTCCAGGTTCAGGGTTCGGATTATGTAGGAGGCCACACAAAAACATAAAGAGAGATTAGAATATATTAATTTGGCGATATTGGGGGGCCAGGTGGGAGCCTTCCTCTAGTGGAAAGGACTACCCCTTGCTCTGGCCTTTTTCTCCCTTTTATTAAGGCTTTGGGACACACCCCTAGCCTTTAGGCAGGAAATAACAAAAACAGAAATTAACATGAAACAAACAAGTAGAGGTGGCTTCAGCTAAGAATGTTTTCAACTAAACAGTGAGTAATTAGCTCTGAACTTTCAGAGCCATTAAGGTTGACCAGCCTTCTGGTCTCCTGTTTACATCCATTTAGTGAGAACAATGTTTGGTTTCCAGCATACATTAAAATAGTTACGGATTACAAAGTGCTGAGTAGAATAACTGCAAAAGGATTGTTCCTCAATGTGTCTGTAAAATCCCATTACCCCTTCCAATTATTCTGAGACCTACTGACCATTCAATTTCTTATTCTAGAAGTTTCACATGACCGAGCTGTATATTGTGCCTTCATTTATCAAACCATTTATATATTCTATAAATAACTAAATAATACAGTGGTACCTCGAGATATGAGTGACCTAACATACGAGATTTTTGAGATACGAGCTGTCGAGTGAGCGATTTTTGCTTTGAAATACGAGCAACATCGAGATAGGAGTAATCGCGCGGATTGGCCGGCTGCACAGGACTCACCAGTTTACAGTGACTGGAGTGTCTCATAGTTTCCCATGCCTCAAGGTTACAGAATGAATTAAACTCGTATCTCAAGGTACCACTGTATACTTTCACTTGTACTTTTTTAAAAGTCTTTATGTAGATGGTAAACACTTTCTAAATAGTGTCTAAATCACACACATTCTATTTTCTACCAGAATACTTACTGGAATTCAGTTCAAATTGAAAATTAGCATCCGATAAGATAATTTTAAAAATTTAATATATTCTAAAATCAAAACATATTAGGTGAATAAATAAATAATTTTGGACATATTTTAAGGTGATTGATAGCTCAATTTTAAAAAAAAATTGATTTTAGAGAAAGAAACATGAATTGCTTGCCTCTAGCCTGACTGTGAATGAGACCCCCAACCTGAATATGTGTCTGTGACCCTTCAGTGCATGGGTGACATTCCAATCAACTGAGCCACACTGGCTAGAGTCATAGTTCATCCTACATAACAAAGAGGTAAAATGCAAATTGACCATCACATTCTCACACAAGATGGCCACCCCCATGTGGTCACAAGATGGCCACCACTAGATGGCTGGCAGGAAAGGACAGTTGTGGGTAATAAGGCCAGCAAGGGAGGGCAGTTAGGGGCAACCAGGCCAGCAGGGGAGGCCAGTTGGGGACAATCGAGCCAGCAGGGGAACAGTTGGGAATTGATCAGGTTGGCAGGGAAGTGGTTAAGGGGTGATCAGGCTGGCGGGCAGAAGCGGTTAGGGGCAATCAGGCAAAAAGGCAGGTGAGCAGTTGGGAGCTAGCAGTCCCGGATTGTGAAAGGGATGTCCCAGATTGGAGAGGGTGAAGGCTGGGCTGAGGGACACTGCCCTCCTCCCCCCAAGTGCACAAATTTCATGCACTGGGCCTCTAGTTTTTTAATAATTGTTTTGTATTGTCTCCTTTCATCATTTCAGGAAAAATATGAATATTTATTTCTAGAAATGTACAAAAAATGTTACTTTAAATTAGGAAAACTTTCCCAAAATAATTGTTCTTATGATATATATGTTATGAAATATGTTCATAAATCTGGGCAGCTTTCTAATGGTGCATGATTGACATCCCAAAATGTGGTATCATAGAACAGTAAGTTAGTATCTAAGATCTCAAAGAGTTCTTTATGTTATAATGAAAATACCATCTATAGTAATTATAACTAGAAAGAAATATTCCTTCAGACTGCATATATCTTTATTAAATTAAATTTATTTCTCCATTTAGTTTTCTAATTCCTAAAGTTTTATTTAAGATATTTGTGTTTACAACTGACCAAAGTATTCAAAGTAATTTTATAAGTTAAGAACATTTTTTATGAAATTTGCATATTTACAAAATATGTAAATGTAGGTAGTTTAGATATAGATAACCTGAATTGTGCAACTTTCTAGAACACTGCCAAATAATATTAACCATAAAATAGAGAACTACTAATTGTATTGTCATTGTGCCAAGAAGGTAGACTCTAGGTACACTTACAACAGGGTAAATAAATATAATTTAATTAAACTTTGAGAAGAAAGATTTGGAATTAGTCTATCAAGAATAGGTAGGCATCTATAAAGAGTAACCAACCTTAATTATTTAAAACTTTTCTTGTAGATTTACCTTGAAATTAAGTTGATGTAAAAATTAATCTTTTATTCAAGAAGACACATTGAATACCTTTGAAGAAATGTTATCTTTATTTTGAAATGGTAGAAGCCATCAAAATCAGAATGGAGTTCACAATATAATTTGAATATAATTGGAATAAAGATTTATTAAGTAATAATTTACATAACATAAAGCATTCTGACACAAATTTTCCAACTTTTTAAAAAAATGCAAACTAATTTATGGTCAATTTAACATCATATACTGTATAAACAAACTAAAATGTAAAAAATAATTGACAAAGTAACACTATAATAAAATAAGCATTTTTATCTTTAATAAAATAAACTACTTATATCTATAAAAATTATAGCAAAAAATGACTTTTGTCAGCTTGATTTCATTTTTATAATTTGTGCCATAGTAAACTTGGATGGAACATGAAAAAAAAGTTGTAATCCATATAAAACTTAAATCAAATTAATTGTCAATAGATTTCTATTTTTGAATAAATGTCTATAATTAGTTTTCAAGATAATTTTTTTGCAAATATGTGCCACCTTTTAACTGATAGTTTTGATGTGTCAGTACCAGACAATAAATGTTTCTTTATGGCTTGTTTCTAATTTAACAAAGAAAATGTACATTTTTAGAGAAAACAAATCACAATTAATTCTAAAATGTGTAACAGATGGTGGAACTTATAATCATTCTATCAGACTAATAGTATACTGTCTGCATTTTGAATTCGCTTTTCCCAAACAATGATGTTGGGTTGAAGCCATATTGACAGCTGGTACATTCTTAATGTAGTTAGTTTGATATACCTCATCTATTAAATCCTGTACATTTTCCAAAATAACAGATGACAAGTGCAATTGACCACCTGGGAAAAGGCTATTTCAATAGAAAGGGAAAATTGATCTTCTATTTTGGTGATTGTAGAGTGGCTTGCTGCTTTTTCTATTTGGGTGTAATTTTAACTACCAGCAGATTACTTGCTTTCCAAAAGGACTCCTTTTGTAACAGACAATGGTTAAGAGTGACCTTTGAACAATTATTAAGTGGCTTTACTTGTCATATTTAAAAAAAAATGTAAACATGTTTTGTAGCATATCAGTTCCAAAGAGCATTTATTATAGATGTTTTATGTGATATTTGGAAATATCAATTAGATAATAAATTCTCTATTGTAAAAATATCTTAAACAGTTGCATGGCATATAATCATTTAAATAAATTTGATTACTTATTTAAGAAAGTAAAGCTTTTTTTGTAATAAAACGTATGTCTGATGATTTCATATTAAACAAAATCTATTATGAAGGTTCTTTGGTTATAATAAGGCAGAGCTAATAGGTAATGAATATAAGAAAATAATAGACTATAATGGCATGTAAAGCATATTCTGTTACTGTGATTTTTAATTGGGTTGTATCACTGAGAATTATATAACTCTCTAATAAGAACTCTTACAACTATTCATAAGAATTGTATGTATTTGGGGATTGGTAAAATGTCAAGGCCTAGTACAACTTTATTAGATAATAGAATAGTTCTGTTTCAAACATGATAACATTACTCCTCACATTTCTCAAAAATAGGCAAATGCATTTTAACCTCAAATAAAATCAAGTTTTAAAAATACAGGTACATTCAAAGAGTAGGATACTTTAATCAATAACCCATTATCATCTAATATATGCTCAAGCTAACATATTTTAAAATATATGAAATAAATTAATTTTAGAGGGTAGGATCATTTTGTTAACAATAATACTATTCTGGTTTCTCCTGAGATGTTAAGATTGAAATCCAGGCCCTTTGAATGCTGAATCCCTGCCTGTACACAGTGACTAAACACAGAGAGGGCGCCTCAGAAGAGACGCAGTCCTGGTACCTTTGTGGGCAGCAGCGGGCATGGGCCCAGCAAAAGGAAACTTTAAATCAAGAGAATGGGCTTCACTCCCCCCAGGGATGAGGCCATGTCTGCCCTGATGGCTCTTGTCCCAAAAAAGAACCTGGCCTGGCCTTGCTTTGATTCCCGAGGTTTGCTGGAGAGCTAAGGGGGCTCATGACTGATCTCCGGCTGTGATCAGCACTCTCCTCCTGCTCTAGGGCCTGTAGAATCTGATCAAATCCTGTTTCAGAGCCAAGATAGTGACTGTTTTCTTAATCTACTGGCTTCTCTCTCCCAGCCCAACTGATTGATCCTGATTGCTAGCTACCTGTAACCATAGAGACAGAGCACTCTGTAGGGTTCTGAATAATTATTTGTGCCCACTGGACACTGGCAGTCAATGGGCAGAGCTGTGAGCAATGAGCCCTGGAGGGCCTGCTGCCTGCCACCCCACCCACCTTCCAACTAATCCTGGAGCACCTATGCAGGGTGCTGCTGGCAATGTCTGAGAGCCTGAGACCTCCTTGCGTTCTCCTTGGGGATCTTGGAGGACACTCTGGCAGTTGTGTCTTTGATTTTAAAGAGACAACATACTTTAAGAATCGAGAAGGTGCTAGGTAAAAGGTGTTCTGACCCTGATGAGATCTGTGTACGAGGTAGTGAGAACATTGGACCAATGACAGAAGCCAACACCCCCAAGTCACCTGCGGTGGAGGTCAGTCCTCTCTTGTTACAGACCTTGTGCTGGTTGCCACTGAATAAATGCCTGAGCAGCTTGTCACTTGAGGACACAGTGACTTAATGAAAACAGCATGCCAGAGCCAACATCCTAAATTTTTCCAGGTGATTGATGAAAAGCCCATCTCAAAAGCATCGGGGATTGATAGAAAACAACTTCAAAAGAACATAATGGATGATCTGAACAAAAACATTCATTATCCAGAATGTCCCAAAGTGCTCCAGGAAGAAATTATGAGGTGGGTGCAGAAAATCCAAGAGAAGGAGGAGAAAAAAAGGCTGAAGGAGTAGAATGCAGGAATGGAGCAGGCCCTGCAAGATCGAGTTCACCAATCCCTGTCAGTGGCTGGAAGCCCACTGCAGATCATCCTGAAGTTGGAGGACTTTGGAGACCAGGTGGGTGATGGGAACTTGGAATTCCCAAAGAAGAGGGAAACAGAAAATGGAGATCCTTTCCTCCATGGGTCTCAAGGGCATCCCTCTCCTCAATATGTCCCAGGAAAATCAATTATGGGACCAAAAGCAAATAAGCGAGGAGCTTGCAACAGAGAAATAAGGAGTCTGCACACTGGGAAAGCATCTTTGCAGTGTGAAAATTCAAACCTAAAAAATAATATTCAAACTAAAGCAGAAGCTTCAAATTCTATCTGCAGAATAAAGATCATGTAACACAACTACAGAAACAACTGTTTGAGGAGCAAACACTGCTTAGCAATGGAGAAGAAATTTGTCAATGTCTGGAGGAACATGAACTCCACCTATCAGTTTCTGAAAACGTATAAGAAGATGGCCAAAGACATGAACCAAAAACTACGAAGAAGCACTTGCTACTCTCAAAATGAGATCCTGTGCCATCAGAAAAGAGCTGAAGAAGCCTGGATGGCAGCTGAGTTCTCTGAGAGAAAGTTCCGGGACCTAAGGAGAGAAAATTATCACAAATGCTGGCTCAGGTCAAGTCCAAGTCCCAGCCTTTCCCAGACCACCCTTTTGCCACTCCTGCTTCTCCACTCACAGCCCTTAGAGTCCCTGCAGTACCAGGCTGTTCCCTGAGGCAAATGGCCCTGGGAAGAAAGAGGGACATGCAGGGAGAGCTCAGGAATCCTGGGTCACCTGTGTGGGAACCTCTTTCCACGTCCCGCGTGGTTCAGGGTTCCCAGTTCAGGGTTCGGGTTCTGAAGGAGGCTGCACGCAAACGAAATAAGACCAGAAAACATTAATATGGCAATATTGGGGGGCCAGGCAGGAGCCCTTCTCTAGTGGAAAAGACTGCCATTTGCTCTGGCCTTTTTCTCCCTTTTATTAAGGCTTTGGGACACACCCCTAGCCTTTAGGCAGGAAATAACAGAAATTAACATGATACAAACAGTTAGTTTCAACTAAACAATGAGTAATCAGCTCTGACCTTTCAGAGCAATTAAGGTTGGCCAGCCTTCTGGCTTTCCCTTTACATCCATTTAGTGAGAACAGTATTTGGTTTCCGACACACCTGCAGGTGTGACTCAGCTTCCAGGGCAGTTGAGCCTGAACACCCCCCCTACCCCCACCCAAACACAAATATGCCTGTGTTTCTGTTCCAGGAATTCTGTTTGCCCTCTCTTTGGTAAGCCACTCTTACTAAATTGGTGCCACAATGATTCTTAGTAGTACACAGCAATATAATTTACAGAGTATTAAATATAGATTATTAATATATATAATTCTCATGAATACAAAATTCCCCATGAGATCCTTTAGAATTATATACTAGAAGAATTGTATCCTATCTAATAAAGAGGGAATATGCTAATTGACCATCACTCCATCACAAAGATGGCTGCACCTACAGCTAAGGCCAAGTTCCCTTAAGAAAACTTAACGAGCAATTAGCAGGGATCTAAGGCTTCACCCTCCCTGACCCCTGTGGGGCTTGACAGGGGACCTCAGGCCATGCTCTCCATCCAGCAGGGCTTGACAAGAGACCACAAGATGCAACCTCAGTGTTGGGTTGAGGGAACTTAGGCCACACCCTCCCCCAGCAGGGCTTGATGGGGGACCTGAGGAGGCACCCCCCTGCTGGTGGGGCTTGACAGGGGACCTGAAGTTCTGTCTTCCTGCTGGTGGGGCTTGATGGGAGACCTGAGGCTGTGCTCCCCCACCTGGAGGGGCTTGATGGGGACCTCAGGCCATGCCTCCCACCCAGCGGGGCTTGACAGGGGATCTCAGGCTGTGTCCCCCAACTGGTGGGGTTTGATGGGGAACTTCAAGGCATGCTCACTGTCCTGGTCTAGGCTGGGGGATCTCAGGCCACACACCCCCATCCTGGGACCAGGCTAAGGGACCTGAGGCTTGGTGGGGCTTGACAAGGGTGGGACTGGCTGGGTCTGGATCTAGCCCAATGGGGTGGGGGTTGGGTGGGTCTGGGTCTCAGGTGATTTTGAAGCACATGTGGGTGGGCGAGGACTTGACTCTGGATCTCAAGGTGCACTTCAGACTCTGACAGGAGGAAGGTTTTCATATATATTTTACTAATTTTTTTAATCTCTGACACTTCTATTATAGAGAAAGGGCAAACAGCAATTCTAAAATATTTCCTCTAATTAATCCCCTTTTAATGTGCACAAATTTTGTGCACAGGGCCACTAGTTTTGATATAAATGACTACTGTTACCTAAACTGTCATATATGTTTGACATGGACATTTAAACAAAGACCATGTCTGCACAATATGCCCTTTATTACACATCTCTAGAAGTAACTTAATACATACCTGAAAAAAAATTAGGTTTAAAAATAATGCAAAAAAATAAATGAAAAACTTGAACAGGATAATACCTCATTAAAACTACTTAATATTTTCATTACTTTAGTTCAAAGTTCATAGTTTAGTCCTAAAAATCATAGGATAGTTTAGCCCTAAATTTGTATATTAGAAATCTTTAGCTTTCTTTCCTGCTTTATAGTTTTTCTTACTCTTTATCTGTCTACAAAACTGTTTATCATTTAGTATTCTAAATTTATGCAGTCAAAATAAAAGATTTTGCTTGATGGCAACATGCACGCATATACATGATCTCATTCTCTCTTTCACAACACACACACACACACACACAAACACACACAATACAATGTCCTCTTAGTTATTTAAAATCTGAAGAAAAGGTAAAAATATTGTTGCAAATTTCAATAGATATTTTAAATAAATAATAGAAAAAAAAGCTGTGGTTCATTTACATAACTGAATACTATAAAAAGGAAGGATCTCTTACCTTTTGAAACAGCATGGATAGACCTGGAAATTATTATACTCAACAACAACAACAACGAAGTCAGAGAGACAAATATCACGTATTTAAATTCAATTATATATGGAATTTAGTGAACAAAATAAACTGACAAACAAATAGATTCAGAAACATGGAAGAATGCAATAGACTGGTGAATCTCAGAGGGAAGGAGAGGGGAATGGGAAGAGATTAACCAAAGAACTTACATACACATATACATAACCTATAGACATAGACAATAGTGCAGAGAAGACCTGGGGGAAGGGGTTGGAGATGGGAGTTGAGGGGGAGAGTCAATGGAGAGGAAAAAAGACATCTTTAATACTTTAAATAATAAAGATATATTAAAAATAAATAATATCTACCTTTGCTTCTCAAAATAGATTGCTACTACCCTGTTTCCCCAAAAGTAAGACATCCTGAAAATAAGACCTCACGATAATAAGGCCTCCCCTGAACATAAGGCCTCCCCTGGAATATAAGGCCCCCGAAGCTACCATAGGGCATCTGACTCCTGATTTAAAGAAACCTTGCACTGCCTGAACAGCTTCGGCTGCGCTGCGGCCAATCAGTGAGCAGGTTTGTGATGACAACTACTAAAGTACAGTATACAGGTAATAAATTTTCTTTCTTTCTTTCTTTTTTTTTTTTTGTTCAACAATAAATGTGTACTATATTCTTCTTCATGGAAAAATAAGACATCTCCTGAAAATAAGACCTAGCACATCTTTGGGTGCAAAAATTAATATAAGACACCATCTTATTTTTTGGGAAACAGGGTAAATAAGGTTTGGAAAAAAGGGAAAGTTAGAAGTATAACGTGATGAGTATAGAGAGATTTATGAATATAACATTTGGTTAGAATTAAAGATTCAAACGGGATAACAGAAACTAAAAATGCAAAGGCAGTAAACAGTCTTAATTATTTTGCAACTTAAATTGAGCACTGAAGGTTTTATAATGTGTTCTACAGGCCATGATGGGAGCAATATAGTCACAGATTTATACAGACTAAATTCAGCAATACCAGTGTACAACTAATGTCAACATTACATAAAATACAAGATTTTAAAAGCATTTTCAGCATGAAATAGTAAAAATAAGAATTTCTAACTACATGAAAATTTATTTATATACTAGAGGCCGAGTGCACAAAATTCATGCAAGAGTAGGCTTTCCTTCCCCTGACTGCCGGCACCGGCTTCCCTCCAGCATCCAGGACCCCGGCTTCCCAACTAGCCTGGGCTTCATCCGGAAGGTTGTCCAGAAGGATGTCCATAGGGAGTCTGCTCTAATTAGCATATTATACTTTTATTATTATAGAAATTATTATACTTCCACAGTTTAATTGTTGTGACTTAAATGGAGATTTATCAGTATTATATGCTTTACTTTGCATTTGGTTGAAGTTATATAATTTTTTGTTAATTTCAAACTGTCTAACCTTCTTTCACAATTAGAAAAATTAAAGTAATAATTAAGGCATATCACAAGATCCAAGATGACATATAGCCAAAAGCTATAAAGATAGATCTCTATGCCCTATCATTCAGTGGTGATCACAGTCTATTAGATTTATTAGGCTTTACTGGAGCACATGGTGATATACTTTTTCTCTTCTTCCTTGGACTTGAAAACATCGTTCTAGGTAATATGTATACTGTATATAAAAGCCAAAGCAACCATTATGACCAAACAACTGGAATAACCGGTCGACCAGTTGCTATGATGTGCACTGACCACCAGGGGCAGACGCTCAGTGCAGGAGCTGCCACCTGGTGATCAGTGTACTCCCACAGCCAGCCAATGTCCACTGGTCCCTCCCCCTGGCTAGCCCCCCCAGATTGGCTCTCTGGTGGCCACTCCCCCCACCCCTGGCCCGCCAACCTCCCCTGACTCCTCACCGGCTCCAGCCAGCCAACCGTTCATAGCCCCTCCTCCTGGCCAGCTGACCCCCCAATAGGCCTCAATTGCTGGTCAGGCCAAAGGACCCCACCTATGCATGAATTTGTACACCAGGCCTCTTGTATAATCATAAATAATGATGTTTTAGTATATAACTTTGTAGCTATCTGCAGAGTCCAAATTTTGCTCACAGTCACTGAAATGGCAATTTGGCTGTTAAAAAAAAGCAATATATAAATTTAAAGAACACATTAAATAAAAAGATGACAGTCTCACCATTTATATTATTATTTTGTAACTAGAGGCCCAGCTGGCTGCCTTGGCGCTCGCGACCCTGGTGCCTTGGCCCTCACAGCCCCAGCTTTGTCCAGAAGGTCATCCAGATGGTTGTACCACTCTTTGGCCATTTAATCAATTTGAATATTATGATTTTATTATTATAGATATTTAAATTGAATATCCTATTAGATTAATATTCAATATTTGACTTTAAATGTCACAAAAGAAAAAAGTATTACGAGTAATAGGAAGAAGTTAATTTAAGATTATATTTTTGCTAATGAAGCTTCAAGTTAATACAGGGATATGAATGACTTTAATGTGGAATGGAAGGGGTTTGAATGCATTTTAAAAATTTAATATCCCATATTCCACTCAAAAGAAAATAAAAAAATAAATATTTCAGTCGGCTGCATAGATAAGCAGGGCTTTTTTGTTTTATTTTGTTTCCTTTTTTTTCACAGACAATTGGTCTTTTCAAATGACTCAGACAATGCAGATAACCTCAGAAGTGTATATAACAATGGATGGTTTGACAATTGTTAGTTACATGTGCTGTGTCTGCTAGAGGAGGGAAATTTAGCTCTGTCTTACTATTTTACAGCAAAGACAAAGTAAAGTAAGATATATAAAAAATAGAGAAAAGTGTGTGTACTAAACAACATATATAAGATGTTTTCACACAGTATATATTTTGTATTATATAAAATAATATAGGATTTTTGTGTGTTTTAAGTCATTAAGTATTACTCATTTCCTTTAAGGGATTAATGAAAATTAATAAAATTATAATAGTATATGGCTTCTATTGTCATAAAAACTGAATATATGAAAAATATGCTTATAAGCAAAAGCAACACAAAAATAAATAAAATGGACACTAATTACAGTTTACTGGTATATATAAATACACATTCATCTCATTTATGTAATAGAAAATCTTTATTAGCAACAGTTTATGGTAAAATAACCAATATTATTCTATGTACAAAATTAAATCATTAAATATTTTATTGTGTACATGATGAACACAAGTCCAGATCTTTGAATCAATATTTTAAATAGAGCTCTGAAAATCCTCCAAATCTTCATGGTTCCTTTACATAGTTATTTCCATTCTAGACCATAATTATAGAATTTAATTACTAAATATCATCACTTTTGACAACTTCTTTACTTTTTAAATATACGCAAATGCACCTGTGCATTTTCATAAAGGAAGTGCATCTATAAACCTACCACAAATATCAATAAATAAAACATCACCAGCATCCAGGATGGCATTTGCCACATTGTGCCCCTTTCCAGACATGTTTCCATTTCCTATCAGAGCAGAAAGAAGACTAAGAAAGCTGGAAAAATAATCCAGACACCAAGTAGATAGTCACCACCATGAGACAAAGCAATATTGGAAAGAGAGATTGTTCCACCTGAATTAAAAGCTTATTTTAAGAAATAATAATAGGAAAATAAGTAGAGAAAGGTCAGATTTAAATAATTCAAAAATTCATGCATAAGTGTTCAGTTCTTATGTAATTGAACTCAAGTATAATGTGATTCCTCAAGTGCTAACATCCTTGAAAAGTTTTGTTCTTTAATATTATTGAAACCCTAGAGGCCCAGTGTACAAAATTCATGCACAGGGAGGGTACATAGGCCTGGCTGGTGATCAGGGCCAATCAGGTTCTCCACCTCCCTGCCTCCTTTTCCCCTTTGCCGCCCATGCTGCCACCATGAAGTTCCCTGTCTCCTGGCCTCCCTACCTCCAATGAAGAGAAAGTATTGACTAGATTAACATATAGCTTACACTCAATGCTAAGGAGAACAAAATATGCAATAGTTTCCATGTATGTAATATATGTGCTAGTTTATACACACAGAGGCACATATATATCCTATGCAACTTACCCATAATTCTATCTAATAAAAGAGTAATATGCAAATTGACCATACCTCTGGTACAGGCCAAGCCACGTCCACCAGCCAATCAAAGAAAACATGCAAATTAACCTGACCAAGATAGCCACAGCTACAGAGAAGCAGGAGGGAGACTTGGGTTGCCTCTAGCATTGGAAGAAGCCAAGCTGTCAGCACACCCTGGCCTGCTGAGGCCTCCGCTTAAGGCAACAAAGTTTCAATGGTTATGTAAGCAGAAGGCTTGGCTCCGTTCTAGGCTATGAAGTTTCAATTGTAGAAGATAAATAAATCACAGATACCAGGGCCTCCACATGGGTCGCCCCAGAGAGCATGGCCAGGCTGAAAACCACCACAGGCTCCTCACCCAAGCCACCCCAGCTCCAAGGGAACCCCCACCCTGATCAGGGACACTCTTCAGGACAAACCAGTTGGCCCCCACTGGAGCAACAGGCCTCTATCCTACCTAATAAAAGAGTAATATGCAGATTGACCATCACTCTAACACACAAGATGGCTTTCCCCATGTGGTCAAAAGATCCTGCCCGCAGGTGGACACAAGATGGCCAGCAGGGGCAGACAGTTGGCAGGAATCAGGCCTGCAAGGTAGGGCAGTTGGGGGTGATCAAGCTTGCAGGGAAGGCTAGTTAGAGGTGACCAGGCCCACAGGAGAGGGCATTTAGGGGCAAACCAGCTGACATGGGAGCAGTAAGGCATTAATCAGGCTGGCAGTGGAGTGGTTAGGGAGTAATCAGGCTGGCAGGCAGAAGCAGTTAGGGGCAATCAGAAAGGTAGGCAGATGAGCAGTTGGAAGCAAGCAGTCCTGGATTGTGAGAGGGATGTCCGACTGCCCCTTTAGGCCCGATCCTACCTGGATATCTGACTGTCCATTTAGGCCCAATCCTAGAAACGGGCCTAAATGGACAGTCAGACATCCCTCAAGGGGTCCCAGATTGGAGAGGGAGCAGGTTGGTCTGAAGGACTCCCACCCTGTACAAATTTCATGCACCAGACTTCTAGTATCCTATAATATCCTATAAAACATGCTCAGCTTTCTAAATAGTTACATACATAAAAAATATACAAAGGAAAGCAGATGGTAAAAAATAAATCATTCAAAAAGAGAATAATATTAGAACCACACTCAGAAATGACAAAAATGCTGGAACTATCAAAGAGGGGATTGAAAATTATTGTGACAATTATGATATAGGTTGTAATGGAATGTGTTAACAATATGTAAGCTCAGATAATTAATTTCAACAGAGAGATAAAAACTGTAAGAACCAGAGTCTGTTCAACATGGCAGCATAGGCAAGTGCAGTACTCGAATCCTCCCACAACCACATCAAAATTACAACTAAACTACAGAGCAGCTATCATTCGGAACCACCTGAAATCTAGCTGAATGGAAGTCCAACTAAATATATAAAGAAGAATCCCCATGGGGTCTGGCAGGAGGGGTGGCAGGTAAAAATTAGAAGAGGAATCTCAACTGTGGTGGTCTCTTCTGAGGAGTAAGGAGGTCCTAGGGCCTCCCAGGTCCCTCAGCTCAGGGTTGCAGTGCCATGAAGAGAAGTCTCTATCACTTCTGGCTGTGAAAACCAGTGGAGACTGAAGCTGAGAGAGACAAAGGGATATTGAAGTCTCAGGAATACCTCTTAAAGGACCCACACATGGATTTACTCAGAATTACTTGCTCCAGTGCTAGAGCAGCATTTGGAAAAATAGGGAAAAATAGAGAGGAACTGAATTATCTGGCATCAGAGTGAGAGCAGAAGGAGCATCTTTCTCCTCTTGCAGAGATAATTATCCCTTTGCTGAGCCTTCCCCCAACAAAACTAGAAGGCAATGTTATATCTGAGTTTCCAAATACCTGGCCAAAACTGTTCTTAGGTGATTCCCTTAGACCCTGCATGGGGCCCGCCAAAACTGCTTCAGATGGCTTTTCCATAAGACAGACCTGTCTTGGCTCATGCTTCAGTATTTCCTAAAATCTCTCAAAAAAGTTGCATCATGCCCCATAACTCTCACTAAATGGCCCTGGGCCTGGCACTAGTGACAGACAGCCTTATTTCACAGCTTGGATTCTCTGAGCACCTCCAGTCCCAGCACAGTAGTTGTCATCTGCTAATTGCTTCGTAACTCATGCTGGGTGGCCCTGAGCAGGACATAGGAGGTAGCTGACCTTTGCTTGCACCTCCTAGGAGGTCCCAGTGACACAGTCAAGGGGCAGACTTGGTGGGCACCAGAGCCCCACTGAAGTAAATCCTGCCTCATGGAGTTGGCCCCCACACTGATGATCCTTCAGGATGGTTGCAGTCAGTCCACTTAGCTGACTGACTAGGGGTAAATGCTTCCTACAGATGAGCCAATAACAATCAAGACTCAGGTATAACTCAAGGGTGTACACAGCCCACAGTTGTAGGAGAGGTGCACCTGGAGGGCTCAGCTCTAGAAATAGGGGACTGTACTACTGTGAACTATAGGATACCTTCTACATAAAGTCACTTTACCAAGCTTGAGAACTGTAGTAGCTCTACATAATACAAAGAAACCAACACAGAGAGGCTGCCAAAATGAGGAGACAAAGAAACATATCCAACTAAAAGAACAGAACTAAACTTCAGAAAAGAACTAAACAAAATGGAGATAAGCAATCTACCAGATATAGAGTTCAAAACACTGGTTATAAGGATACTCAATGAACTTGGAGGAAGAGTAGATGAATTTAGTGAGAACTAAAATTGTTTTTGTTTATGCCTCATCAAAGAGATAGAAGTGTAAAAACAGAAGTAGAAAACA
The DNA here is from genome assembly GCA_011751065.1 of Lasiurus cinereus. NCBI lineage: Eukaryota > Metazoa > Chordata > Mammalia > Chiroptera > Vespertilionidae > Lasiurus > Lasiurus cinereus. The sequence goes on from JAAGEH010000018.1 coordinate 61,584,170, forward strand.
TTTATTTGTTTTAGTTCAGTTATAATCTTATAATATAAACAGTTATTTGGTTTAGTTAGTTATTTAGATAACATTGATTAATAATATACATTTCAGATGTACATGGTAATTCAACATCTGTAACTATTATTTGCTCACCGCCAAAAGTCTAGTTCCCTTCCATTATTTTATATTTGATACTCTTTACTCTTTTTGTACTCCCTTCTTTGCTGATAATCATCATTCTGATGTCTGTAACTACAAGATTGTTTTTGTTTAGTTTTATTAGTTGGCTTGTTCTTTTTATGTTTTATGTTCCACTTGAGTGAGATTATAGTTTTGTGTTTTTTTTTTTTGTTCTTTCCTTCTGATTTATTTAGGTTAGCATAATACCATCAAGATCCATTCATGTTGTTGCAGATGACAGTATTTTATCTGTTATGGTTGAGTAGTATTCCATTAAATTTATTTATGTGTGTATGTATGTATGTATGTATGTATGTATGTATTCACCCATCCATTAATAGATTCTTAGTTTCTTCCACACCTTGGGTATTATAACTAACTAGAGGCCTGGTGCATGGATTTGTGCACATTGAAAGGGAATTAATTAGAAGGTGCTAGGCGGGGTGGGACTGGGTGAGATGAGCTGGACATGCCCTGGAGCCAACTGCCCACAATCCCTCCATGGCCAGAAACACCTGGGGTAATGACAGGGCTCAAAGGGCATCTGTGGAGTGAGCACAATCCCTCCAGCAGGTAGGGTTCCTGGGCCTGGACTTCAGGGATCACAGGGATCAGGTTGAAACCAGCAGTCCAACATCCCTCGAGGGGTCCTGGAGTGAAAGAAGGCACTCTGCAAAGTTGCTGTCACCTGGCATCTCCTGCATTGAGTACATGATCCCTGGTGGTCATTGTGTGTCATAACTACTGGTCAGACTGTTGAAAGGTCAGGCAGTTGCTTAGGCTTTTATATATGTAGATGTTGTGATGAACATAGAGGTACATATATATTTTTCAATTAGTGTTTACATATTATTTGAGTAAATACCTAGAAGAGGAATTGCAGAATTATATGGTTGTTCTATTCTTAATTTTGAAAGTAATCTCCATACTGTTTTTCATAGTGTTTGAATCAGTTTACATTCCTACCAATAGTGTATAAGTGTCCCTAGTCTCCATATTCTCTTCAATACTTGTTGTGTTTTTTTGTTTGTTTTGTTTTGTTTTGTTTTTATGATAGTCATTCAAACAGATGTGAGTTGGTATATCATTGTGGTTTTGATTTGCATTTCCCAAATAATTAGTGATATTGAACATCTTTTCATATGCCTGTTGGCCATCTAAATGTTTTCTCTGGAAGATTGTCTATTCAGCTCCTCTGTCCATTTTCTAATAATATTTTTGTTGTTGTTGTTATTGTTGAGTTGTATGAGTTGTTTATATGTTTTGTAAATTAACTGCTTATGAAATATAATTTTCAAATATCTCCTACCTTTTGGTTGATTGCTTTTCTGTTTTGTTGATGATTTACTCTGAAGTGCAGAAGCTTTTTGGCTTCATATAGTCCCAATGTTTATTTTTGTTTTGTTTCCATTGCCTTTGGAGTCAAATTGACAAAAATACTATTGAGACCAATTTCTAGAAACTTAGTGCCCAAGTTCCCTTCTATAAATTTTGCTGTTTTAGGTTTTACAATCAAGTCTTTAACCTATTTTGAGTTAATATTTTGTATGGTGTAAGATATTGGTCTAGTTTCATTATTTTGTATATGTCTGTCCAGTTTTCCCATCATCATTTATTTAAGAGACTTTCTTTTCTCTGTTGTACATTCTCAGCTTTTATTTGTTGTAAACTAGTTGCCTATGTATGTGTTTGATTTTTCTGGATTTTTCAATTTCAACAGTGATTACTCTTAATATTTTATCACAAAAAATGTTTATTACCCATCTGAGATCTAAGGCACTCTAATTTAGCTCATCATGTCAAATAACTTTCAAAGTATGTGCTATCCAATTACAGTCAAGGATTTCATAAATACATAGAGAAATAAGGACTCAATCATCTTCTGAGAAGATTCTCACTAGATGCTACTCACTCAGAATGAATTACAAGACCCTAAGTCAGAACAGGCTTTAAATTGCTATCAGTATGAGCCAATATGTTATATCTATGGGGACTACCAATTAACTCAGAGAATCATTTCTAAAACAGAAAGATGAAAAAAATCCCCAATGATGTGATGGCAAATCTCTGCCAAAACATCTAATTTATAGAGGGAAGCTTTTTAATTTTCTAATTAATGGACTGAATGAGAATCAGACCTAAAAGATTTCAAAAGCTGAGCATCCTCCTCTAGATCCCTTCTTACTCAATATACAACAAGAATGTTTCTATTCTTTAAAGGAGAAATTACTGATACTTAGCATAACATCTACCTGTTATTGGCTGGTAATAACTGAGACTCTGGCCCATACAATTTTATTTAGCAAAAAAAAAAAAAGGATAATAAAAAGGACATTTAACTCATAAATTATTTATGAAAACCATGAAGTACTTCATCTCAGTGTTAGATTCACATTTTCAGAATAAACTAATAATGATTTTCATGTTGCTAATTAAGGTGATTTTTCATTTTTATTCTCATTAACATTGTGAATCATGTCACTTAATAAACAGAATAAAATATTTCATTGTTTATTAGTAAGGAAAAGCCTCATTCTCCCAGTGATTGCCTATATTGTGTATTTTCCTTTTCTATCTCTCTTATTTTTTTAAATCTTTTTGTTTAACGTGTTTGTCATGTCTTCATCTCACCTTTTAGAGTTAATGATTTGCATCATTTTCCCCTTTCATAAGATTTGTATCAGCCAGCTGAACATCTGCACAACACTATTTGATTTAGCATTGAAAGGGAAGCCAGGCACATTTTAACAAATCTGCCGAGTTCTATTTTTGTTTCACCTATTTGAACCTACCACATGAGAATTTGAAGCTAACTATAGACCAGAAGAAAAATTTTGTATCAATGTTCAAAGATAAAGGAAGGAGAGCATGGGTAGGGAGGGAGGGAGGATGAAGAAGAAAATGCTCCAGCATTATTCATCATAAACTAAAATAATCCCAAGGTGGCAAAATAAACCAAATTCATATAAAATTTAAGAGATTTATTAAGTCAATAATTTGATCTCATTTATTCACTGGTTCTTTTTCTTCTTTTGAAGAATATAAAACCTATAGATTCCAGACCATTTAATATTCCATAATATGAAATTGGAAAAAAAATAGTTTGGAATTCTTTTTCAAGAAGAACCCCATAAAATAAAATTAATGTGTTATATATTATTTCTTATTTTAATAGTTTCTAGAAAATAGGCAAAATAGAGCATTTATAATAAGGTTGGTTAAATAAGTGTTACACTTGCAAGTTTGTCAATTAAATTTGTACAGACTGATTCAACTCCCATCAGTCTAAGTGTTCAAAAGAATTAGCTTTCGTAGATATTCTGAACTCCTCAGTTAATGAAATAAAATAACAAAAAAAGAAAACTTTGGCTTTGATTATCTATTAAAACTTTTAGTAGGAAAGAAGTATCACATGATTTCTTGCCCTAGCTGGCTTGGCTTAGTGGATAGAGAATTGGCCTGTGGATTTAGTTGCAGGCTCAATCTCTGTAGTGGGCATGCAGGAGGCTACAAATCAATGATTCTCTCTCGTCATTGATGTTTCTCTCTCTCCCTCTCCCTTCCTCTCTAAAATTAATAAAAATATATTTTAAAAACAACATGAAGAACAGACATTAGATCACCTCCTACATTAAAATAAATACATAAATACATAAAGGAATGCAAATATTTCTCTACTGTCTACTTTATTTTTGATCATCGTAATGATTACCTCCCATTACATTATCTTTTGATTTATGCTATAGTTTGTCTACTCAAATACAATAGAAGATACATGATTGCAGAGTACTTTGTTTATTTTGCTCCCTGTTGTATTCTCCAAACTGAGAAGAGAGGCTGGCTCATGAAAGTTGTTATTAAACATTTATTACCTGAATTCACGGAAGATAGAAACAATGGAGACTAGATCATAAAAGCTGAAAATAAGAAACATAGTTGAAAGATTGACCACAATATTACATAAAAAATATCCTTATAAATTACAGTTGAGGAATATTTCCTGTTTCTTTGCAGAGACCTCCTAAAGTGAAATGAGAAGATGGCATTGTTAGCCTTGAGTCTTGTAAAGGTAATGAGTTAATATGCAGGAGTCCTGGTCTGTATCAACTATCACTGATTATTAAAATTAGCTTCATTTCTCTTCAGGAAACTACCTTACCCCTACATTTCCCATTTATAGACATTTTCTCAGTTTGTCATATATTAAAATAAATTATTGCATACTGTTCTTTCATTGCTCAGCCTTACATAGGTCCTTCACGGATGGTGTATTCAAAGAAGTGCAGTGATTTTTCCAACCATAGGGCTTATGTGTTTATGCTGTACTCCATTGTTATAAACTAGATATACGTATGTATCTTGAACATTACAGAATATTAATAATCATAGAATCCTAAACTACAAATGGAAAATGGCTTCATTTCAACAAATGGTGGCAGTTCATATGACTAAATGACCAAAATTCTGTCCAGAAAAAAAAATGTATAACAGAAACTTAAACTTCCACACCTTCCTTTCTAATATTCTTTCTAAATACTAATATTGTTTGCTATCGGAGAACATAAATTTTAAACAGTCACCTACTATTATAACCGAAACTCAAGATAAATAAAAGTGGTTTCAAATTGATGTTTCATAAATATGAGCCTGATAAACTTCAAAGTATATAATCTTTGATTATGTATGTACACTTTTTAGATATTTATTTCTAAACTGACACTTTCCTTTTACTGCTAAAATTCTCCTAATAAGCTTGTTGTGAATTTTTTATAGAGTTCAAAATATTTAACTTGGCTCATAGTAGTCTATACATAGTTTACGTAGAACCATACATTGTCTGTACTCTATTGGAATCTCATCCCACAACTGTATCTTTCTTCCTTTCTGTGTTCTCACTATTTAGAGTTATAGAACTCAAATCAAAATCCCTGCTAATACATGATCTTTATATTTGATATTTTTTTTGTCAAGGATGGCCTTCACATTTATTTTCTATTTAACACATTCATTCAGGTTTAGAACACTCAAACTACTATGTTTGTCCTCTAAAGTATTTATTAAACGTATGTATATGTATATAATTTTATTCAAATATAAATTTTATATATAAAAATAATTTGCTTAGTAATATTCTATTGAGTATCCTATATTTGCCAAGCAGAATGTTAGATGTAAACATAAAATTATGACACAAAAAACCTGATATCTCTATTATGATGGTTATGTAATAGGATCAATAAGGATTTTTGAGAAGTTTTATTTTATAAAATTTGAATTGGGAAAATTATAGATTGCTTCTCTTTGGAACATAGTTGTGGTTTGGCTGCTTATATACAAAAATTTATCCTTAATTGAAGTAATTGGTAAACAAATTTATAAATTTACAAATAGTTGAATGATGTACCATGGGTTAAGCAGAGAAATGGGAGTGTAATCCTGTAAAAATTCTTGGGATTCAAAGATAAGATATATAGTTTCACTTGCATTTCTAATATATTTAAGAATGCATCTATGTTAAAGTCACTTAATCATTGTGTACATAAGTAAAGTGGAATTTTTATGCTCACTTAACAAGATTATTTTCAGCCATTTCCCAGATGTATATTCAACATCTACTATGTTCAGACACTATTCTTAGAAGTAACAAAAAAAGGAGATAAAAAATTTTGGCTGTCAAGAAATTTTCACTATTGCTATTAGTGGCAAAATTGAAAAATATAAAAAAGAATGCCCAAATGGTAATATATTATATAAATAATATATTTATTTTCTTAAGTAGGTATCATTAACATATATAGGATTATTGCTAACTCTAATTTTGTGACTCATATTTATATACTACACATCCTTGTCATTGTCACATTAAAAAAAAAGTCCCTGTTATTTATTAAATGTACAAGTAATACTTAACATATTCTGGGAACTATGATGAATGCTTTGTCTATAGTGCTTTATTTATTTTTTACAATTAAATAATGGAATACCTAGTATTATGAGCCATTTCACATATAAGGAAGTTAGAGGAATTAACAATACGATTGTTTTTTTCCAAGAAAAATCAACAAAGAAAAATTTCTCATACAATATTAATCCAGTTCTTATTCTATTAACCTTCATGCTAGGTATCCCCATAATGTTGTCAATGTTAATATATAGTATCATACTTTATAACAATAGTAAGTATATAACTCACAATGATTTATATTTGTACAAGAGGCTAATAATCTTTCAGTAAAGAACATACAGTCTTTGTCACATGCTTTTCTTTGCTTTATTATTTTATTTACAACGCTGTATACAAAAAATCATTTTCTGCTGAAGGACACATAAAATCAGCTCAGGCATTCCATTATGGCTCCATAATTTAAAGACTATAATTAATGCTAATGAAACATACTTTTATTGGAATTTAGCTGTTCTTTTTATAATACTTCTCAATGTGTAAAAATGTATAATGCAATATCTATATCATAAAAGGCCTGTGGTCATGATGCTGTAAAGGCACAATGACAAAAGACAGGTCACCAGGAGGCTGTGTGCATGTAGAGGACTGACTCTGGGTCCCGCACACCCGCCTTCTCTCCCCCCTCTGGAGTAGTCTGGGCCCCACGCAATATCATGCACTGGGCCTCTAATAATATAAATAATCTACTAATTACTTTACTCTCTTTCTAGAAATATTTTAACTTTGGGTAGTGAGCACACAATGAAACAAACAGATGATGTATAATTGAATTATACACTCAAAACCTATATAATTTTTGTTAACCAATGATACAATCAAAATATTGTTATTTGATTCATTGAATAAATAAATAAAATAATTTTGAGACTATTCAATGCTAATCTTTCTAAAATTTTAGTACTTTTTGTATAAAACATAGTTTTCCCAGTTAAAAAAAACTTTAAATTTTATATTACTTTATAAATAAAATGAAACATTAAATAGAGTTAGATTTTTATTTGAAGTACAGTGGTACCTTGAGATATGAGTGCCCTAACATACGAGATTTTTGAGATACCAGCCATTGAGTGAGCAATTTTTTGCTTGGAAATACGAGAACATTTGAGATATGAGTAATCGCGCAGATCTGCTGGCTACACATGACCCACCAGTTTACCACGACTCCAGCTTCTCATAGTTTCCCACGCCTCAGTCAGTGTGCTTGTTTACCTCGCTGTCGAAGCTTCTTTTGTGCATTTACATAATTTATCACATTTCTTTTTATAACCATGGGTCCAAAGAAAGCGAATGGAAAGGTCAGTGCTCAGAAGAGGATGATGTCTATTGAATTAAAGCATGAAATCATAGAAAAATATGAGCAAGGTGTGCGAGTGGCTGACTTGGTGAGGCAATACGGGCGTAGTACTTCAATGATATGCACTGTGCTTTAACAGAAGGAGTCCATAAAGGGTATAACGCCAGCTAAGGGCGTTACAATAATTTCTAAGCTCCATAGCTCTCTCCATGAAAAGATGGAGAATCTACTGATGGTGTGGGTGACAGAGAAGCAGCTTAAAGGAGATTAACACAGGGCATCATATGAGAGAAGGCTGGAGCGATTTATGGTGATTTGCTGGAGCAGACCCCGCGCACTTCCGAGGACGAGGCATCGAAAGACTCATTTAAAGCCAGTAGAGGCTGGTTTGATAACTTCAGGAAAAGGTCCGACATTCACTCCATCGTCAGGCATGGTGAGGCAGCAAGTTCGGATGTGAAGGCAGCTGAGGATTACCTCAAACCTTTTTCCGAACTGATAGAAACCAAAGGATATATCCCCCAGCAAGTTTTCAACTGTGACAAGACAGGGCTTTTCTGGAAGAAGATGCCCAATAGGACTTATATAAAGGCAGAGGAGAAGGTGATGCCAGACCACAAACCTATGAAGGATAGGCTAACTCTCGCACTGTGCGCCAATTCGAGTAGCGACTGCAAGATCAAGCCTCTGCTCATATACCATTCGGAAAACCCCAGAGTCTTTAAGTCACATAAGATTTTAAAAGATTAACTGAAAGTTATGTGGAGGGCAAACCCGAAGGCATGGGTCACCAGGCAGTTCTTTGTGGAGTGGGTAAACCTGGTTTTTGGCCCTTCTTTAAGAAATATCTCCAGGAAAACAACCTAACCATGCAAGCCCTCCTTGTCCTAGACAATGCTCCTGCTCACCCACCAAACCTCGAAGATGAACTCCTCGAAGAGTTCAAGTTTATCAAGGTTGTCTACCTACCTCCCAACACCACTCCTATCCTGCAGCCCATGGACCAGGAGGTGATTTCTAATTTTAAAAAGCTGTACATCAAGCACCTGTTCCCGCGCTGTCTGAGGTGATGGAGAACACAAACCTCACCCTTTGAGAGTTCTGGAAGAACCACTTTAACATTGTGATATGCCTCAGAATTATTGATCAGGCCTGGCTGGGTGTTACAAAGAGGACTTTGACCTCTGCATGGAAGAAGCTGTGTCCTGAGCCCATAGCCGAAAGGACCTTCGAAGGATTCAAACCTGAGGTGCCAGTGGAGGAGGAGATAGTGTCTCTGGGAAAATCCATGGGCCTGGAGGTAGATGAGAGAGACTTGAATGAGCTCTTCAAGGAGCACTCTCTGGAACTCACCATGGAGGAGTTACAAGAGTTGCAGTCTCAGCAACATGCAGAGGTTCTCCAAGTTATTGGTTTCTAGGAGGTGCCAGAGGAGGAAGAGATCTCTACAAGTGAGATAAAGGAGATCTTAGGAATGTTGGAGAGGGTGTCACAATTCGTTGGAAAGAAACACCCCTAAAAAGTTGCTACTGGTCGTGCATTGGAGCTATTCAATGACACTTGCCTCACCAATTTCAGAAACATTCTGAAAGGGAGGAAGAGGCAAACCTCGTTGGACACGTTTTTTTTTTTTTTTTAAATCGGCCAAAAATGCAAAGACCAGTAGCAATTAAGTTCAGTGAAGATTAGTTAAGTTACATTCAGTTTAGGAATAAAGTGTAGCATTAAGAGTGTAAGGAGTAGGCAAATACACTTTATAAAACCAGTTTATTCCTTTACATTCTCCTTTATTATGTTTTTATACAATATTTGTCATTTATAAATACTTTTTTCTTATTCAAAAACACGTAACAAGAACAACTGGGGTGGCATTTTGGGGGCTGGGACAGATTAAGGGCATTTCAATTGATTTCAATGGGGAAGTTTGCTTTGAGATAAGAGCAACTTGATATAGGAGCAAGGTTATGGAATGAATTAAACTCATATCTCGAGGTACCACTGAACACACAAAACAATTATAGTATTGTTGGATTTTACTTTCATAATGAATACATAGTAATTCTCAATACTTGAATACGAAGAAAAATGCTGCCTGTATTACTAAGTTATGTTACCTAGGTTTTGTTCTATCTAAATTTGAAGATTAATGATGATGATCATAATGTTTATGATAATAAAAGCTTTTGCCTAGAATGTGAAAAGTTGGAAAGGACATCAATATCAGCCTAACAATGAGTAAACTTTATATAAACAGCCTAACTTTCTTAAACCACCAGAGAGCCCAGATTGCAACAAAAAGAGGCAGAACCCCACTTTCCAATGTGAGAGGCGTATGAAAACTGTCATACCTTTGTAGAACAGGGGAGAAAGCTGGTCCACTGTCACACAAATAATCAGAAATCAGATAAAATATTAACCAGTTGGTAAAAACAAAATGTCCCATGTGCAAGTACTCTGGGACAGTAGCAGGGGATTGACCCAAGAGGAGTTCACACTCTCTAGTAGGGTCCTTTCCAAGACCTACACCAGGACCAGAGGGGGAAAAAAAACACACAACACAAAACAGAAAACATTACATTGGAGATATTCTACTTGAAGGGTTGTGGCATGGTGGCAGTTATTGATGCAAAGTATATGAATTCCTGCTTTGATGCCCAGATTCTTCCCACAAAGGAGCTAAAGCCATTTTCCACCAGGGAAGGGCAGCAAACCCTATCACATGTCACTCCCAGGAATCAGAAAAATACCCAGGTTTTTGGGAAAAAAGAAAAAATTCACTAAAATTAGCATGGGGGAGGAAATAGTACTGGGCCCTTAGGTCCTATGCTAATATTACTGGAGTTCTCCTCCCTTTGTAAGGGGGAGCAGGACTATATCTTTTGCCTAAGACCCACCACAGTCACAAGGCAGGAAATACTTTCCATTATGGAAAGGGATAAAAACCACTGAAGCTGAGAAACAAGTCTTAGGGAGGTAGGACCAAATTCTCATCATTATTAAGAAAATGTAGATTCAATGTTGCCTAATTTAAAAGTGATCAAAGGAGTTGAATAAATACATCACTGAAGAAGATAAATACATGACTTATAAACACAGGAACAAATGCTCAATATCATTAGTTATTAAGAAAATGTAGATTAAAACCCCACAGATTTAACTTTACATCCCATTATAGCTGTCAATTAAAAAAATAACATTTGGTTAAGATCAGCAACAATTGAAACTGGTCATTGCTGGTATAAGTTCAAAATGGTGTAAATACTTTGGAAAACAGTTTAACGATTTCTCAACTAGTATATAGGTACTTACCATATACTCCAGTAAACCCACTTCTGTATTAAATATTAATCATATAAGTATGAATATTTTCCATACATAATCCTTTACTTGAATATTGATAGTGGTTTTACTCATAAATGACAAAATTTAGTAACACACCAATGTTCTTGAACAGATGAGTAAATAAAACAATCCTATTCATTCAACATTAAAACACTACTCAGCCATTAAAAGGAACAAATTAATGAGACCTGAATTAACCTCAAATATTTTATGCGCAACTTAGACAGACTAAAAAAGATGTGTATTTTTCTATTCTATCTTTATGATTTTCTGAGATGGCGAACCTATAGTGACAAAAAACAGATCAGTGGTATCAAGGTATGAGTTCAAGTCATGGGGTTTATACAAATGCCTATGAGTACACCTTAGAAGTATGGGACTTGTGCATTTGATCATGTGAGAATTACATGACTATAAGTGCTTAGTAAAATTCAATGGAATTTAATGCTTAAAAATGTTGGATATCAATTATAATAAGCTGCCTTTTATTTCTTTATTTCTTTGCTTTTTGTGTGTGTGTGATTTATTTTTTCTTTAATTCTTTATTGTTGAAAATATTATATATGTCTCCTTTTCTCTCCATAGACCTCTCCCCAGCACTCCCATCCTCTACCACATGCCCTCACCCCCCTAGTATCTGTATCCATCCTTATGTTTATATGCATGCATGTAAGTCCTTTGGTTGATCTCTTACCCAGCCTTCTCACCTCCCCACCCCTGCCCCACATAAAGCTGCTTTTTGAAATAGTGCCAATGACATAACCCAATCTAGCAATAGTGATGAAAAAGCTAAATTAGCCTGGCCGGTGTTTCTCAGTTGTTGAGCATTGGCCTATGAACCAGGAGGTTACGGTTTGATTTCTGGTCAGGGGACTTGCTGGGTTTGCAGCTTGATCCCCAGTGGGGGATGTGCAGGAGGGAGCAGATCAAGAATTCTTTCTCAATTGATGTTTTTATCTCTCTCCTCCCTATCTCTCTGAAATCAATAAAAAAATAATTTTTTGGAAAAGCTAAATTATTGTATATAGAAATTATAACTGAAGTGTTATAATCTTTCTACTAAGATTTATGTGATCTCATTATTTTATAAATTAAGGTTTTCAAATTTTAATACAATAGTTCTAGGAGTTTTTTGTTTGTTTGCTGGGGAGAGGACAATTTAAATATGTTTTGCTTAGAAATTAATTCTAGGAGATGACTATGAACATACGTTATTTGGAAGTAAAATACTCAAAAAGACAATTAATACAAACTGGACTACAAATATGTTTGTAAAAATTATTGTATAATAATAAATTCTAGATAACTTATTAACAGAAAAAATAGTATATAAATAAAATATCCAGGCTATCATTGACCTATATTTAATGATTATAATTCAGAGTGTTGATTTATTCATGGTTCATCCATCTAATTAACACATTTTCAAATAACAAATGCAGCAGGATCTGAATTTGGTATCTTTATCAGCTTTGGTCTTAAAACCAGTTTTGATCTGCTGGGTTCCTGGAAGTTAGCAGATATGCATCATTAAAACCTAGAGAATCCTTTACTTCATTATGTAGGTTTGAAATATGAGCAATGATAAGTATAAATTAGGTAACATAATATACTTTTGTAAAATTATGTAATAAACATTTAACAAAAATATTCATTTAAAATGTAACAGATATATTTATGTGGAATGTCTAGTTCTAAAGATAAATGTCACTGTAGAACTATACGAACTATGAGAGAATACTCCCAGTTTATACCATTAAGTCAGACAATGGGATGTAAAAAGCAGAGGGGAAGATTATTAGTTATTTTGGAGACCACTTTTATTGTTTATAAAAATAAAGCAGAGGATTAGGTTATATTGATTTCCTGGGTTTGTTTCCTTAGGGAAGATGGATATTTCACATGTTATGTAGGTATACCCAGACACAGCAAAGCTTCCAGCCACATAATTGGTCCTCCTGTCAGTGAAAGGGTAATCAACTTCCACCTTCTTGTAGAAACTGAAGCCCAAGTTCAGAACAGAATTCTATAGGAAGCAGACACATGTGGGCTCTTGTATCTCTGTGTCTTCTAAGGTCTGAGTTCTTCTGCACAAATGGAGAATGAGACTGGCATTTCTCAGAAAGATCTTTCAGGGTAAGACAGAATATCTTGTACTACAGGCCCGGTGCATGACATTCATGCACTGAGAGGGAGGGTTAGTCCCTCAGCCTAACCTGCACCATCTTGCAGTCCAGGACCCCTTGGGGAATATCCGACTGATATCTTAGACCCTCTTGCCAGGGAGCAGAATGTCTAGTTCTAAAGATAAATGGCACTATAGAAGTATAAAAACTATGAGAGAATACTCCCAGTTTATGACCATTAAGTGAGGCAATTGGATGCGAAAAGCAGAGGGAAAGATTATTAGTTTATGTGGATATATTAGATGGGGAGTGGGCCTAAGCCAGCAGTCAGACATCCCCCAAGGGGTCCTTAGTGCAGCTGAGGTGGCAGGAGAAGGTCCTACCACCGCTGCTGTGCTCACTTGCCAGCCATGGGCCCAGCTTCTGGTTGAGTGGTGCTCCCCCTGTGGGAGCATACTGACCACCAGGTGGCAGTTCCAGCAATGAGCGTCTGCCCTCTGGTGGTTAGTGTTCATCATAGCGGCCAATTTTTCTGTATTTTGGTCGATTTGCATATTAGCCTCATTATATAGGATTTCTAAATATCCATTTCCTTAAGTATGCAACATCAATGAACTTGCAAAGCACATACTAATAATGAGATACTTTTATACTACTCATAAATAAGAAATATTACAGCAGCATAGGAAACAACCCAAGATCACCCTTTTCTATAAAGTAATTGATTTTATTAACCTCATTAACTTAAACATTAGATATTTTCTTATGTGTTCATTTGATTTGTTCATCTTAAAAAAAGAATTCATAAATTATTATTTCTGTAAGCAAACCAGTAGCCCTGTGCACAAATCTGTGCACCAGTAGCTTGCCAGTAGCTCGCCAGTAGCTCCTTGCCACCCTCCAGTAGCTCTCTGTCTGCTGCCCTGCCCTCCTGTAGTTTCCTCTGTCCCCTTTTCCCCCTCATAGCTTACTGCTCTTCCCCCTCCTATAGCTCTCCACTGCCCTCTTGTAGCTCACTGCCCCATCCTCCTGCTGATCCTTGATCCAGTCATTATGCAGTTGGTTGTTAGGCTCTCGGCATAAACACAATTTTCATATTACATCTTTCTTATATAGGATTGTTATCATAAAATTAAAAGTAAACAACTTTACAAAAACCCGACATTGTTCTAATAAATTTTTGGAGAGATCAATTGAGCCTTGCAAAGGAAAATAAATATATCAAGGAGTAGAGCAGTGGTATCTATAATTCATAGCTGCTTCCCTATTATAAATGGGTATGTTCACATAAATCATGTCAAGGGCTAATTTTTACATCTTATTTTGAAACTAATTAAGTCAATCTTTGCTTGTTGTTTGGGGTGTAGAAGGGAAGGTATATTTATTCAGATTCCATTGGTGTGAAATAGTCAATTGAACTTGTCATAAATGAGTCATCTCTTCTCTGTATTTCATATACCATTACCAAATTGGCTGATGTAAGAAATGACCAGTTGACTAAAATGTATACACCATGGCTATTCAGTTGCAATTGCAACATACCAATAAACATTGACAATTGTCTCTTGTCCACTTTTGAAGATTATATCATGTTCATAAACTGGAAAGAGTAAAATCTGATACCTAATGGGGCAATTTACAAGATCATGAAACACTGATCTAAATAAGGTCTATAGTTAAGGAAAATACTCTTATTGCAACAAATGCAAAAAAAATATTCAATTTTAAGTAATGCTTTATATTGAGAAATCAACAGCAATCCTCTAAGTTTACTACAGCATGGGCTCTTATAAAATGGACCTAGAGGAAGTTCCTGAGGAGCAAATAAAATAATTTTGAGTATCTTAGGAGTACATTATTCACAGCTGTCATGATCAGCCTTGGCTTTCTTCTGAAAGAGTGTAAATTAAGTCACATGGCATGCCACAAATGATCCTAAGAACCATTGTTAGAACACGTGAAAAAAAGATGGAGTCTCCTTTTTAATTTCTTCTTCTTTTTTTTAATATATTTTATTGATTTTCTACAGAGAGGAAGGGAGAGGGATAGAAAGTCAGAAACATCAATGAGAGAGAGACATCAATCAGCCGCCTCCTGCACGCCCCACACTGGAGATGTGCCCGCAAGCAAGATACATGCCCCCGACCAGAACCGAACCTGGGACATTTCAGTCCACAGGCTGACGCTCTATCCACTGAGCCAAATGGGTCTCGGCTCCTTTTTAACTTCTTGCTGCCCAAATATTAATAATTTCGCATCAGTTTTATATATTTCTAAAACATATTGATTTGCTTAGCATCCCTCCTATATCCCATATTTAAGACTATGATTAAGTCATAGTTAAGACTGATTTATTCATTGTTTGCATGACAGAATATACAAAAATCAAAAGGGAATGAAAAGGTCAAAACCACATATGATGTAGGGAACAGCACCAACCATGAGCCACAGTGAGTAGTTAAAAAAAAAAATAGTTGAAAATTGGCAAAAAACAAGTTACTATTTTTTTTCAAGTCTTGGCCAAATCCCAAACTCAATTGCTATTGTTTTATCTATATAATAAAAGCCTAAACGACAGTTATGGCAGATTGACCAGTCACTATGATGCACTCTGACCACTAGGGGCAGGCACTCAACACAGAGCTGCCCCATTGTCAGTACGTTGCTCAGCCAGAAGCCGGGCTCATAGTTGGTGAGTGCAGCTGCCACAGTGGGAGCCTCTCCCAACTCTGCTGCAGCAGGTGGCAGCAGGCTGAGATGAGTGAAAGTGGAACAATTCAACCCTGGTTTGGGCTCCACCCTAGCTGCCTGCCACTTGGCACACTGCTACATCCCCTGAGGAGTCCCACACTGTGAGAGAGCGCAGGCCGGGCTGAGGGGACCTCTTAACCCTGCCAGTACACCAGACCTCTAGTTGTTTTATAATATCATGAAGTCTATGTATTTACTTCTACTTTGTCTTTCTTTTTCAAAGTTGTTTTGTTTAGGTCCTTTGTATGTCCAATTAATTTCTACAATCAATTTATAAAGTTATCTAAAATGTTTGCTGAACTTTGATAATAATCCTTTGGATCTACATATCAGTTTGTGGAGAACTGACATATAAACATATTCAGTATTGTCATCCATAGTCTTTAATTTCTCTCTGCAATGCCTTGGAGTTTGTAGTATATTGGTCTTGGACATCTTTAATAAAATTTATTCCAAAGTAATAATATCATATTTTATTATATTTTTAAAAATATTTTTATATTAATTTCAGAGAGGAAGAAAGAGGGCAAAGAGATAAAAACATCAATGATGAAAGAGAATCATTGGGTGCTGGCTATCTCCTACACATTCCACAATGGGTATAGAGCCTACAATCTGGGCATGTGCCCTGACCAGGAATTGAACTGTGACCTCCTGATTCCAAGGTTGATGTTCTATCACTGAGCCAGGAATTGAACTGTGACCTCCTGATTCCAAGGTTGATGCTCTATCACTGAGCCACAGCTAGGCTAAATGGGTTTATTTATTTTTTCTGTGAAATAGGTCTATTTCTTGCTTTATGGATTCTGATAACTATGCTATACTCTGCACAACAAATTATAATGATTAGATTTTCATTGTTGATGCCAAATTTTAACATTTCAAAAACACTTCTCTTATTTAAATACATAGTAAATGTAATAAATACCAATCTAATAAGAAGTTAGAAATAATAATCTCTTTGTGTCCCTGCTTTAAATTTTCTATTAATCAGATCACACAGGACAAATAAATTCCTTTAGTTAGTAAGCCTGAGCTTCTTACAGTTTATAATTTTCAGAACAGTGTGTCTGTAGGATATGAAAAATTAAAGATAGCAATTTGGGAAGGTTTTAAAAATAGTGGTATAAACAAGTATTATTTTAAATAATTAGAATCACTAGAAACAACAGTTTGACTGTTGTGGGTAGTTAAGTCTACACTCTAGCTACCAGAATTGATGAGCCAGCACAGTCACAGTTTCTAAAAATCAAAATGTACTAAGAAGTAAACAATCAGGCTGCACAGAGCTGCACTGTATCCAACTAACTCTAAACTGACAAGCTAAAGCTCATTTAAACTGGTCAGTGATGTTTTATCTTTCCAGTGATAAAAATGCACTTGCAGCTATAAGTACTATGCTTATAGTTGTCTATTATTTTCATAGGGCCAGCTCCCCCATACATATTCCTTTGGGAACAGATCTTCCATATTCTGCATTATTATTGCTTACTTTTTCATTAAGTGACTACACTTTATCTGAGGTCATCTTCCTACAGGAGGGACCTAAACTTGTGTTTTTCATCTGTTTGCCTGTAGGCAGTAGACCGTATATAATTCTCTATTTGTGCCTCAGTGTTTGGCTTATTACAACAGATAAGCAGCCAAAAGGTAAGCCTTACATTCTAAAGCAGAAATTAGTAAAAGGAATGCATGACTGAAGTATTAAAACCAAAGTACTAACCAAGAAGAAATATATAGAGACAGTTGGTTATATTTCCTTAAATAGATTTTTAAAAACAAAGTGGATAATTTTTTAGCAAGGTCAATTTGAAAAAACACACACAAAAAACTGACAATATAAAACAAGTCAGTAAAAATAAGTCAAGGATGGAATTTAAAAAATTGTTTTGTTACTGGCTTTCTTTTGCCATTAAATATCAAGAGCTAAATAAAGATCAGTGTTGCTGTTTTTAAGATTATAACACATTGAATGCCATTTCTATGTGATTAGAATGGATGGCTGATATTATATACATAACATTTGAAATATGGCAATCTTCTAGGTGTTCCAATCTTCACTAAAAGCATGCCCTATCAGAAACATTTTTGAAAGGTTTACAATAGTAATAAATTATTTATTGTGCCATCTAATATTTTTATGACTACCTGTAGAGATACATTATTTTTAAAACGTATGTACCATTTTCAAGCCCCATACTTCATGACTATTCTGTAATTTTAAATTTACTTTGAGAGCATTTTGGGAAGTCTCATTTTTTTAAATATTTTGCCACAAAATATTGAGATTTCCAAATACCAACTCACTTATTTCTTGAGAGGCTACATTATATATATTGCCATTCTATAAGTGATTTTTATTTAAATTGAATCTAGTAATAATTATTAAATACAACCAGAAAAATATTCAATAACATCATTGTGATAATTATACTTAGCATTGATTGCCTGCTTAAGAGTTGCTAGACTTCAAATAGTAAAAAAAATGCGTATAAACAGATCAATTCTCCTCTAAACTTCCCTTTTTGAATATTATAAAATTTTAGTGAATAAGATAATTTGGCACCCAACTTACACAATGTTATTGATTGCTTTGATTATTTATAAAACTCTATACTATACAAAATATTTTATTAATATAGAAAAGCAATTCTTATGGCACAGGCCTTGCACTGCAGAATTAAATTGATAATGAAGCTTTTAGACTGAATGACACCTGAAAGAGGTGTCAATTACTTTTTTTATATCAAAAGGAAATATATTATTGATGTATTTCAAAAATTGCTGAATTTTTCTGTTTTTGACCTGCAAAATGACAATTTTATGGGGTCAAATTTCTAACTTTATGAGCAAATTCACACAGGCTGAGTTGACTTATGGGAGTCGGCTCCTTGGTACTGGCTAGTTTCAGTAGCTGTGAATTGCAAGGCCTCCCTACCAGTCTCAGACACCTCAAACTGTACACTGCAGTTCAGAGCTGTCTTACCTGACTTGTCCAGAGTAGAGACAGCCTTTGCTGACTGTCTCATTATTCCAAGTGGCAAATTGTTTGCTTTCATCTAAATAATGAAAATACCTCAAAGGGTAATTACTGTTGCTTTACCTGGCTTCTTATTGTTCCCCTTTATGTTTTAATCTGAAAAACTGTTTGTGCCTGATAAAGGACTTGTATCTAGATGGAGGGAAAAATAAAAGAGCATTCATTCTACCAACGTGAAAGTTGGGCTGTAAGGGGAACTTCTCAAGTGAACTAAAGATTTTCTCTCCGAAGAATCTTAAAATAATTTTTTTCTCCTGTGTCTTGTGATACAGTAAGCACTAAACATGTTGGCTATATTGTTTTAATTTTAATGTACCAAGTGTTTGACACTTTATATTACTACTAGTGGCCTGGTCCATGAAATCATGCACAGGGAGTTGGGGGGTTCCCTCAGCCCAGCCTGCACCCTCTCCAATCAGACATCCCTCTCGCAATCTGAGACCACTGGCTCCAAACCACTCACCTACCTGATCGCTCCTAAGTGCCTCTGCCTGATCACTCCTAACTTACCTCTCCTACCTGCCTGATCTCACTCCCCAACTGCCCTCTCCTGCTGGCCTGGTTGCCCCTAACTGCTCTCCCCTGCCAGCCTGATCTTTCCCCAATGGCACTCCCTTACTGGCCTGATCTTGTCCCACCTGCCCTCCCCTACCAGCTTGATCACCCTTCATGGCCTCTACCTTGGCCCCCACCATCATGGTTTTGTCTGAAAAAAAGTCAGACATCTGGAAGATGTCCAATCAACCCAGTCTAATTAGCATAGTACCCTTTTATTAGTATAGATAGATTATATAAGATAGGATTTCTTAAATTGGGGTGGGTGGTACCTCTTTTAGGAGGAGAACATGTTCTTGACAGATAAAAATACAGAATCCCTATATCTGGATTAAGAGTCAGCCATATGCACTATACTGTTAAACTAGTCATTAAAAAATTGAACTACTTTTTTACATCTTACATCAAACACCTATTGCCCTTAAAACCTCTCCTCAGCTCCCACCTTAGGTTCTGCTTTCACCATTCACCCAGATTTGGTTCTGATTGTTCAGTTTCTATGCCAGTCAGCATCTCCATGCCTATCTCTGGTCCTGATCAGAGAGGCGGGGCTAATCAGTAGCCCCCATGGCAGCCTGGAGAGAAAGAGAGGCACAACTTCTGGTGAAGCCCAGAGAGAAAGAGGGAGGCAAGGGCTGATCAATAGCTGCCATGGAGGCTGCAGAACAAACCCTGCTTCTCTCTCTGGGCTTCTCCCCTTGGCAGTCAGTGCTGGGTTACCACAGCAATCTAGCACTTATTGCAGGACAGACTTCTGGTATTCAGTCAAGACTGGTCGTTACTGACCTTGGGTTTTTATATATTAGGATTAAGGATCCTATTTATTGCAAAAACTTCTTTCATGTAAGTTGAAATCTGACTCTTTTTTCAAATATTAATTTACTACAGGCCTGGTGCATAAAATTTGTGCACTGGGGAGGGTGTTCCTCTGCCCAGCCTGCACCCTCTCAAATCTGGGACCCCTCTGGGGATATCCAATTGCAGGTTTAGGCCCACTCCTTGTGGGGCCAGTAGCTCCTAACTGCTCACCTGCTTGCCTGATTGCCCCCTAACTGCTCCCTTGCTGGCCTGATTGATACCTAACTGCTCCTCTGCCAGCCTTATTGTTTCCAACTATACTCCACTGGTGGACTGATCACCCACAAGGCTTTTATTAGTATAGATATGACCTTTCACAGAAAAGTATACAAAGCCTGCTTTACAATAAGAGCTTGATGATTGAATCATTGGGACTGGAAACCAAGATTTCCTTTCTTTGAATAGTGGAGGGAACAATTACATTGTCTTTAAGTTGCCATGAAATTAAAATAAGATAATAGAGAACGAATCCAAGATGGTGGCATAGGTAAACACCTACACTGCTGCCTCGCATAACAATTTCAAAACTAAAACTAAAAGACAGAACGGACATCATCCAGAACCACAGGAAAGCTGGCTGAGTGGAAGTTCTACAACTAGAGGGAAAGAGAGGGGCTCATGGAAACCCAGAAGAGCTGCAAAAAGCTGAGGTACGGAGACGTGTGCGCGAGGAGAGAGCGGGTGCCGGAGTACCTGGCTGGCTTTCTCTGGCGGGAGGGAAACAAAGACTCTCAAAGGCATTGAACCCCTTATCCTATGACACTAAACCCCAGATCCAGCCGAAACTCATACGGGGGGAGTTTGGACTGTGAAAAGAGAAAAGTGCATGGAAATTTAGGGGAGTCGCAAAAGATCAAAGGCCTGGTGGTGCGCACGGCACTGCGCGCAGGACAGACTGCTGATTGTGCCTCTGGCTTTCGCAAGTG
This sequence comes from Lasiurus cinereus, assembly GCA_011751065.1. Taxonomy (NCBI): domain Eukaryota; kingdom Metazoa; phylum Chordata; class Mammalia; order Chiroptera; family Vespertilionidae; genus Lasiurus; species Lasiurus cinereus. Next base: position 61,605,192 of record JAAGEH010000018.1, read on the forward strand.
GGCGGGAGACAGATCCTCCCAACTGTGCCACTTCTAACTTCACTAAACCCCTGTTTTGGACGAAACCCTGGAGACCTAGACTCGTGTGGTCCTGGTGCGCAGGGGAGCTGAAAAGGCAGCGGTTAGAGGCACTGCGGGTGCATGCACAAAGACCGCTCCAGTCATTACCCAGTCACGTGAGACTCAGGTGCCTTGGAGGGCGGGGCTGACTGGAAGGCAAGGCAGTCCCTTAAGCCCTGAGACTCCACCCATCCCAAGCTCAACAGAGGCTTCTGCGGCTTTGCATGTCTGGTATCATAAAGCTGAATCCAACACAGAAGTTTCCCCGGCACAGTGAAAATGCCAAGACAAGGGAAGGGATTACAAACAAAAGAAATGGAGGAAAAAAAACGACTGGATATAGAGTTCAAAACCACACTTATAAGGTTTTTCAAGAATATGCTAGAAAAGTTGGATAAATTTAGTGAGACACAAGAAGAGATGGAAAAGGTCCAACTAAAGATAACAAAAGACCAACTAGAAATTAAACATACACTGACTGAAATAAAAACTATTATACAGAGTCCTAACAGCAGACTAGAGAAAGGCAAGGATCAAGTCAAAAATTTGAAATATAAAGAAGCAGAAAACATTCAACTGGAAAAGCAACAAGAGAAAAGAATCCAAAAATGTGAAGATAATGTAAGGACCCTCTAGGACAGCTTCACGCGTACCAACATCAGAATTGTGGGGGTGCCAGAAGAAGAGAGAGAGCAAGATACTGAAAACCTATTTAGAGAAATAATGACTGAAAACTTCCCACATCTGGTAAAAGAAATAGACTTACAAGTCCAGGAAGCACACAGAACCCCATATAAAAGGAATCCAAAGAGGACCACACCAAGACACATCATAATTAAAATACCAAGAGCAAAAGACAAAGGGAGAATATTAAAAGCAGCAAGAGAAAAACAGTTCATTGCCTACAAGGGAGCACCCATACAACTGTCAGCTGATTTCTCAACAGAAACGATACAGGCCAGACGGGAGTGGCAAGAAATATTCAACGTGATGAATAGCAAGAACCTACAACCAAGAATAAGCTATCCAGCAAAGCTATCATTCAGAATTGAAGGGCAGATAAAGAGCTTCACAGAGAAGAAAAAGCTAAAGGAGTTCATCAACTCCAAACCAGTATTATATGAAATGCTGAAAGGTACTCTTTTAGAAGAGGAAGAAGAAAAAGGTAAAAGACAAAAAATTATGAACAACAAATACATATCTATCAACAAGTGAATCTAAAAATTAAATGAATTAAAAATTTGATCAACAGAATAAACTGGTGAATATAATAGAATCAGGAGCACAGAAAGGGAGTAGACTGATAATTCTAAGGAGGACAAAAATCATAAAGCATCAAACAGACTGTGAAATTACAGCAGAAAGATTAAAGTTAGGTGAGTAGATAAGTGATCAATCAAAGGACTTGTATGCATGCATATAAGCATAACCAATGATCACAGACACTGGGAGGTCGGGGTATGCCTGGGAGGGAGGGGGGGCAATGGGGAGATATGTATAAAAAATTAATAAAAATTAATTAAAAAATTAAAAAAATAAAATAAGATAATAACTTAGAGAAGTATCAAAGCACCATATAAAGACAACTATTGTTTTCATGTATTGAAAAGACAATAAAGTGGTAAAATGAAAAACTCTATTTTTAATCTCCCCCTTCCTTCCTTTACAGCCTTTATTTAAACTTTGAAATTTATAAAAATTTCACTCCAATTTTCAATTCTTTACATTCAATATTATTTTGTATTGGTTTCAGGTTTTATATTAGTTACGGAATAGTGGTTAGACAATCATATACTTTACAAAATGTTCCCCGATATTTCCAGTACCCACCTAGCATCATACAACATTACAACATTATTGACTATATTCTCTATTTAAGTGACAATGGGTTTACAGGATTCTTCCAGTCTTATTTTAGTGTTGTTTGCCTTTGCTGTTCTTTCTCACTTCTTCCCTCACTTTCCTTATATAGTATCTCAATTGGCCATCAAAGCTCAGTGAAGGCACTGGGCCATGCTTACTCTATTTTATAGATGAGGAAACTGAGGCCAATTCCAATTGGCTGTGGAACTTGACTCAGCACTCAGGGAGCCCTCAGAGCCATGTGTCTGCCCTTCCTAAGGGGCAGCTGCCACGCAAACAAAATAAAACTTCCCGTCAGGCTTCTGAGACTTGATCTCAAGCACCTCCTCATCTTGGACACTCCACATTCTTTCCTCTCCCCAGTCCTCTGCCCCCATTCTTTACTGACCCCCACTTCTTTGGGGCAGGTGGAAGGTTTCACACTAACTGCCAGGGCATGTTCTGCTGAAGGGCTGGGCGGCGTGGGCTTGCTTTTGGGTCAGGGCAGGACCGGGATTCACTGCCTCTGAAGTGCAAAGGCTGCCTGGGCGAGGCCAGTTAGCACTGGGAGCTTGTCTGAATCACTTTGGTCAGTCCGATACCCTGCAGTGTGGCACTTCTCCATTGAGGTGGCACCATTCCTCAACTCCGCCTCAGGGCTACAGGTCCTTGCCCCTCCACCTGGGCATCCTTCCATGCCCCTTGATCCCTGGCCTGGGCCACCTGCATTTTAAAGCCACTGCAGAACCTCTCTCTCTTCAGGTGAGGCAGATCCCTGCCCTTGGTCTCCAGGAAGCTGTGAATCTGTGGCCAGAGGCCCGGTCTGGGTCTCAGCAACCCATGCCTGCAATGTTCCCAGAGCCCGGGGTGACTCCCAGGACAGCAATGTTCCCGGGTCCCTACGAGAGTGGTTAGGTGGGCTGATGCCCTCTATGGACTCGGAATCCTCAGCTGGTGTCTGGTGCTACCCATCCCACTTCCTTGGCCCAATGGTCTGGTGCCTTATGGGTTGTGTTTGACACTGCCCGCCTGGCCTCCCCTGCCCCTGATGGACCTGGACCCCCAGGAGTGGACCATGGGCGCTGCCCACCCTGCCTGTGTATGCAGATTAACCTCCATTCTTTGATGGGTTAATTTGCATACTCACTCTGATTGGCTGTGAGTGTAGCAGAGGTATGGTCAATTTACATGTTTCTCTATTATTAGGTAAGATTCTGTAATGTATTTTGTAAGCTTCCCACATGTGCACTAGAGCAGGAATTGCCAGAATATAGTACCAAGTGTAGTATTTCTAAAGGTATAAAATGGATACTAAGAAACTTGATACTTCAGACAGATGTCTTTTAAATATATGTTTATCATGAATAGTTTCAGTAAAATATTTCATCAACTTAAAAAAAAAAACATGAGCCACTCACCATGATCATGGGACTAGAAGAATAAACTAAATGGAATTGAATCAGAGGTCTGTTACACTGCTACCCTTCACTTTTGAATTATTCATTATAATTTTAAAACTGAGTGCATACCAAAGTAATACTAAAATCATATTTGTATAGCCAATTATGAACTATTAATGTCACCTCACAGATGTGGAACTGGTAATCCACACCAAAATTTGTTTTGGATGTTCAGATTGATGTCCCCAAATATGCACCGGCTCTATTATTCACTTCATCAGGCTTTTGTGGAAAGGACAGTCTCCCATCAGGTACAAAAAATGGCTTGAGTGAAGAGAAAAAGAAAACATATAAAAAATAAATATAAATGGAGCCATTTTAAAGTGGAGTCCGAGCTACCATTTCCAAGGAACTGCTTTGCAGGTCTGTTCCTCAAAACTTTGAAAAGTTAAAACAGGGCAAAAAATTACCTTTGGACTGGGCCTGAAGCAACATAGTGTCCCAAAGGACACGTTAGAAAGATAACAAGAAAGTAGATATTATCTATCAGACCGATGTTTCCTAGACTGAAAATGAAAATTCATTAGAATAGTGTCACTGTTTTAGCTCATCTGCATCTATAGAAGTTCCTTTCTTCTACTGATGTAATTGTCCCCCTTCCCTTTCCATTAATATTCCTGACCTCCATCTCCTAATTGGAGCATTTCTTGGGATTATTTGGGTTTCTGCCTGAACCAATGCGTCCAGGAGAGCTATCTTTTGGACCTTGTTGCCTCTCCCTTTGGCCCTTTTCTTTAGATTAGCACATGTGGGAGTTGTATCAGTCTAAAAGATGTAACTTTGTTCCTTATGCACACTCGTAAAAATGTGTTTTCCTTTTGCATTATTTTGAATTTTCCTATTATTTTTAAACTTAATATAATTTTTTCCCAAAAAGTTCTCTTCCATTTTATAATTGATTTGGAATCCCAATTTCTCCAAATAAATTCACATAGAGTAAATTTAAATTATGCAAAAAAAAACTTAAAGAAATAAAAGACAAAGCAATTAATTTTCATTTTGTAATTTTGAAACTATATGCTTTTCATTTATTACAATATAATATTAAAGTGATTGATTATAAGAAAATAAATTATAAGAGCCCAGACCAGGTTGCTCAGTTGGTTGGAGCTTTGTAGTCTATACCAAAAGGTTGTGTGTTCAATTCCAAGTCATGGCATATACATTTTTCAAATATTTTATTAATTTTATTTTTTATTTATTTTTATTTATTTTATTTTATATTTTTACAGAGAGGAAGGGAGAGGGAAAGAAAGTTAGAAACACTGACGAGAGAGAAACATTGATCAGCTGCCTCCTGCACACCCCCTACAAAGGTACATGACCTTGACTGGAATCAAACCTGGGACCCTTCAGTCTGCAGGCCTACACTCTATCCACCCAGCCAAACCAGCTAGGACAGAACATATACTTAATTGCATGTTTGATCCCCATTAGAGTGCTATATTAGAAGGCAATTGAGCAATGTTTCTCTCTCATCTCTCTCTTTTCTCTCTCTTTCACCTACCCTCTCTCTCAAATCAATAAACATTTCCTTGAATGAGGATACAAAAAGAAAATAAATTATAAGAAAAATAAATTAAAATTTTAGTTTTTCATGTATTTTCTTCTAATATACATATTCATTTTTATAAGAATTAATCAACACTATTATTCATATTAAAATATGTTTCATTTTATTATCAGTTATTTCCAATAACATCTACTTATATATTGATTTACATTTGATATATAAGAAATATAATATTTACTCCTAGAATCAGTAATCATCTAAATGAAACATAAAAAATATAGCTGGTATAAAATAGAATAAAAATGAAAAACTATATATTTCTAAGTAACACAGATTAAAGCCACTTAGTAAAGTTTAAAAAAGTAATAGGAATCAGAATCCAAGATGGTGGCATAGGTAAACACCTACACTGCTGCCTCGCACAACAATTTCAAAACTACAACTGAAAGACAGAACGGACATTATCCACAACTACAGGAAAGCTGTCTGAGTGGAAATTCTACAACTAGAAGGAAAGAGAGGGGGGCTCACAGAGACCCAGAGGAGCTGCAAAAAGCTGAGGTACGGAGACGTGCGCCTGGAGAGAGCGAGTGCCTGAGAACCTGGCTGGCTTTCTCTGGCGGGAGGGAGACAGAGACTCTCAACAGCATTGAAGCCCTTATCCTATGACACTGAACCCCAGATCCAGCCGAAACTCATACAGGGGGAGTTTGGACTGTGAAAAGGGAGAAGTGCACGAAAATTTAGGGGAGTCACAAAAGATCAGAAGTCTGGTGGCACGCACGGCACTGGGCCCAGAGGACCGACTGCTGATTGTGCCGCTGGCTTTCGCGAGTGGGCGGGAGACAGACCCTCCCAAATGTGTCACTTCTAACTCCACTAAACCCAGTTTCGGGCAAAAACCCTGGGGACCCAGACTCATATGGTCCTGGAGTGCAGGGGAGCCGGAGGGGCAGCAGTCTAGAGGTACTGCGAGGGTGTGCCTGTGCACAAGGACCACTCAAGCGATTACCCAGTCACGTGAGACTCAGAGGCCATGAAGGGCATGGTCCACTGGAAGGCAAGGCAGTCCCTTAAGCCCTGAGACTCCACCCATCCCAAGCTCAATAGAGAGACTTTTACGGTTTTGCAAGTCTGATATCATAAGGCTGAATCCAACACAGAAGTTCTCCCCGTATAGTGAAAATGCCAAGACAAGGGAAGGGATCACAAACAAAAGAAATGGAGAAAAACAAATGACTGGATATAGAGGTTCAAAACCACGGTTATAAGGTTTTTCAAGAATATCCTAGAAAAGTTGGATAAAGTTAGCGAGACCCAAGAGGAGATGAAAAAGAATCTACTAGAAATGGAAAAGGACCAACTAGAAATTAAACATACACTGACTGAAATAAAAAAAATAGTATACAGAGACCTAACAGCAGACTAAGGGAAGGCAAGTATCAAGTTAAAAATTTAAAATATAAAGAATCAGAAAACACTCAACTGGAAAAGCAAGAAGAAAACAGAATCCAAAAATGTGAAGATAATGTAAGGAGCATCTGGGACAGCTTCAAGCATACCAACATCAGAATTGTGGGGGTTCCAGAAGAAGAGAGAGAGCAAGATACTGAAAATCTATTTAGAGAAATAATGACTGAAAACTTCCCACATCTGGTAAAATAAATAGACTTACAAGTCCAAGAAGCACACAGAACCCCATATAAAAGGAATCCAAAGAGGACTACACCAAGACACATCATAATTAAAGTACCAAGAGCAAAAGACAAAGAGAGAATATTAAAAGCAGCAAGAGAAAAACATTTAATTACCTACAAGGGAGCACCCACACAATTGTCAGCTGATTTCTCAACAGAAACAATGCAGGCCAGATGGGAGTGCAAGAAATATTCAACGTGATGAATAGTAAGAACCTACAACCAAGAATACACTGTCCAGCAAAGCTGTCATTCATAATTGAAGGGCAGATAAAGAGCTTCACCAATAAGAAAAAGTTAAAGGAGTTCATCAACTCCAAACCAGTATTATATGAAATGCTGAAAGGTACTCTTTTAGAAGAGGAAGAAGAAAAGGTAAAAGATAAAAATTATGAACAACAAATACGTATCTATCAACAAGCAAATCTAAAAATTAAGTGAATTAAAAATTTGATCAACAGAATAAACTGGTGAATATAATAGAATCAGGAGCACAGAAACGGAGTGGACTGATAATTCTCAGGGGGAATGGAGTGAGGGGTGTACAGGGAGAGACTGGACAAAAATCATACACCTATCGATTAGGTCAACGGGAGGGAGGTAAGGGCAGAGGGAAGGGTGAGAGTTAAGTGGAGGGGTGCTATGGAGGGGAAAAAAGAGAAACATGTAATAATCTGAATAATAAAGTTTTAATTAAAAAATATAAAACATCATAAAAAAGTAATAGCGACTTTGTTAATGAAAATCATTAATACACTTTTTTGCAGTTAGTATAAAATTAAAATTATTTTCTTATTCATAAACCATTAATGTTTCATTTTTCTTATGTATTCTACATTCTAAATCTCTGTAAATGTACTTATTTATCTGGTGGGTTCTCTTTTCTAATCTGTTATTTTTGGTTATGCAAGTTATTTAATAAACATATTGTAATAAAACCTATTTTGCCTGATTTTTCACCTATTTTGAATAGTAATTATAAAATACTTAGAATAAAATCTGGGAATCTTCTTTGCAAAGTTGCTACAAGCAATCATCTACAGTACTATATTTTTCTTGGAATGGTAGTTCATAAAAATTTTTGCAGTACGAAAATTAGGACTGATTCAGTAGAATATATTTTAGGAGATAGGAGAAAGAGTTCTCTTGCTAAATTAAGATCCTCTTTGACAATGATATATTTGAATTGTATCAATCATATTCAATTGGGGCTTTGTTAGTAATTTTTAATGAAAGATTTCCCTGACATTTAATTTCTTCATCATTTCCATGAGTGACACATGTGTCATATGTTTGTAATTTTACAATCTAACTGAAGATGAGGAATTGCATTTGACTGTGAAAGATAAATGAAAAGAAAATGTTAAGTACATTTTTTTAAATTTGTCAGTATTCTGGGCTTAAGGTTTGGGTAGCATATCAGATATACATATGCACATTCTGAATCCTGGCTGCTTCACACAGATATTAAATTTACTTCTAATAAAACTCCTATATGTCATTCCCTTCTCTCTTTACTTTTTACATCCTCTTATACCCCAGCATTTAATTGAAATGATATTCTACCTTAGGATATCAATCTCTATTTACCTCTTCCTTGAAAAATCCTACAGATATTTTCATTTGTAATTCTCTTTGAGTTTTATAGCATTCATACTCAAGTCTACTTTGTTCTATTATTCTTACAAATATTCATCTCCCTTCATATATTCAGTTACTCACTTTTTGTTTTCAGTTTTTTACTAGTACCTCTTAGAACTCTTTATCTACTTCATTATTTTTTAAATATATTTTTTATTGATTTCAGAGAGTTAGGGAGAGGGAAAGAGAGATAAAATATCAATGGTGATGAAGAATCATTGACCAGCTGCCTCCTGCATGCCCTTCTGGGTATTGAACTGCAACTCTGGCATGTGTCCTTGGCCAGAATTGAACCCAGAATCCTTTAGTCCACATACCAATGCTCTATCCACTGAGCCAAACAGGCTATGACGAGACTCATCTTTTTTTTTTTTAAATAAATGATTTAATTAATTTATCAGCAATTTATGCTGACATTAAAAAAGTTAAATTTGTATTATAGAGATAGGATTATTTAAAACAAAATTTTTGAACTATAAAATAAATAAAATATTTTGAATGTATAATTATTAAAAAGTATATGTGATTATATATTCATATCCTTATACTTTATTTAGAAATAAAATGCCACACATAGGTATTAAATTCCTTAAGCAAATAATATGAAGCAGTTGAAAATATACAAGTTGTCAATAGAATTGTAAAAAGTTCCTAATTAAAAGAAACTGCATTGATTTTTTTTTTACCAACTGCTCTTCTATAACTCTTACTTTCCATAGTGAGCTTGACTTAGCACAATATTACAATAAATTCTTCTTTCCCATTGTCTCTTATATCAAATTAGTCTTTACTAGAAATAAAAATCCATATCTCTAACTACCTGCAGGACATAAAAAAATTAAAGAAATATGCTGAAAGTTAAACTCATCATTTCCATTCTAAAGAAAACCACACTTAAAATTTTAATCATCATTGTCACTTATTGCTTACATCAAAACAAAACAAAACAAAACATATTTTGACCACTGCCTTTGCTCAGACTTCATATTTCCTTCATTTGGATTCTTCTCCCACCTCTGAAGCTACCAAAATCACCTTCTGAGCTCAACATTTATTTATTCACATTTTTTTTCACCTTGTATTTAAGAACTTCTTGATCCAACTTCTCAATATTCTTCTCATATTCTTTTATTATGTTACACATGCTTACATTACAACCTGGTGTGGGCTCTTATAAAGTGTGGTTTGTTTGTGTTTTTTGTTTGTTTGTTTGTTTGTTTGGTTGTTTTTTTGTTTGTTTGTTTTTTGTTTTTCATTTACTATACCAGTACATGCCTTCAATTTTCTTATGAAGCTGTTCTTTATCTATAATTTTTCTCCTTTATTTATGTTTTTTCAAAACTTACTAGCATTTCATAATATAAAATTTAGGTTCTAAATCAACAAGTCTAGAAGCCTGAGGTCTCTACATCCAGAATGACTTCACTCTTAGGGTTCTGAATGCTTGAGCTATTAGACAGAGGCTCCTGCTCTGAGCTGTCCTCACCACTGCAAATTTCTGTAGGAAAGGCACAGACTTCAGAGTCATTTATGAAACCCCGATCAAATACTTTTTGTGCCACTTAAAGCCTGTGACCTCCATAAAGGTCACAAATTCCTTAAAGCTCCATTTCCTATCTGCAATATGTGATGAATATCTATCTGTAAGGATTTTGTAAGACCTTTGGGGTGATAAGGACGGGGTTGGGGGTGAGAGGTTTCAATCCAAATATATAAAGAGCTAGGGTCCGTAACATCCAAAATAACTGAATAGACCACTGAACATCAGGCTGAGCGTGCAGCAGGCTTGGGTGTGCAGGGACTAGTGTGCAGGCTGTACTGCTGACTTCTCAGTCCCTCCTGGGTTGCAGGTGCTGCAGCAACCCAGCACTGACTGCCACCACCTAAGTGGATGCCATGCACCACAATTGCCCCACAGAAAGAAGCCCAGGCCATTGGCTGGAAGGCTCCATGATGGCCCTGCAGAGGAAGGCCCAGGCTACTGGCTGGGGGGGCTTGGTGATTACCCCAAAGAGGGAGGTCCAGGCTACCCAGCTGGTGGCAGTGGGTGGGGTCACCCTTTGTGGGGTGATCGATTGCGGACTGCAAGAGGATGCAGGCCAGGCTAAAGGACCCCCCACACACACACACAGTGCATGAATTTTGTGCACCAGGCCTTTAGTAAACAAACAAACAAACAAACAAACAAACAACACACACACATCCAAGTACTCCCTCATAATATTTTCTGGGATCAAGAAATATTTCTCATAATTAAATTTTAAAATTTGCTTTCCTATTTTGAAGATATTTTTATTAAATTATTTAACAATTATTTATGCATATGAGTTCTCATGGTGACCTTGTGGAAAAATATACAATATGGATGCATATGAATGCAAAATTCTGTCTTCCTTTCAAAATTTCACTATTTTTTCTGCAAAATCAACTTAACTCAAGTATATCACAGCCATAAGAATTACAAATCTTGCCAGAATGGCATGGCTCAGTGGTTGAACACTGGCTTATGAACCAGGAGGTTGCAGTTCTATTTCATGTTAGGGCACATGCCCAGGTTGTGGGCTCAATCCCCAGCATGGGGTGTGCAGGAGGCAGCTGATCAACGATTCTCTCTCACCATTGATATTTCTATCTTTCTCTCCCTCTTCCTTCCTTCCTATAATCAATAAAAATATATTTTTAAAAAAGGAATTATAAATCTTATGAATAGTACTGAAAAAATGAACATTATTCTTATTAACTTAACATTACCAAATAGGCCACTTTTCAGTGAAAATAATGACCTAAAATATAGATTTACCGGCAGCCTCTATAGTATTCATTATAAAGTATTCTTACATCAGTCCAAAAAAATGGCTTTGTAGAGACTAAAGTCTCAATGGTAATTGACACTCTACTCATATCTATTCTTTTGATAATTTAATCTCTTCTCTTAGCAGCATTTTAATGCTGAGACTTTAAAGATATGTAGAAGTTATCCTTGTAGGGAAGGTGCTATAAAATATTCAAGGGTTACTATATAATCCTTATTGAAAATTCTTTACCAGTTCAAGCCAAAATCTACTTCCCCTAATATAAAATTCCTCCCTCCACTCTGACCTTCTATTATCATTCAGCCTTGTACAGAGAAGCAATCTTAAAAAAAATAATAATAAATTAAGTCCTTTTATTTTCCTGTTTAAACCCTTCAAAAGATTTTCATTGCTCTTAAAATAAAATCTACATTTTTTCCATGATCAATAAGACTGGTTAACCTCATTCTGCTAATTTTCCAGCATCACTCCTTACTATTGCTATTCTGACTCAGTCTAGTCCTGTCCCATTGACATTCTTTTATAGTTCCTTAATAAAGCCTTTTGTAGTCTCCAAGAGTTTTTATATCAGTTCTCTATTCATATACTTGACTTACTAAAACCATTCTTCTCACACATTTTTAAAGAGTCCTTTTGCTTTTTAATCTAAAAATTAAATCCAATTAAGTGATCATGCATGCACACACACACATTAGTTGATTCTCACAACTTAATACTAAAAAGGAAGAGTCATGTTTGAACTACTTGTTCATTCACAACACAAAATCTATGGGCTCTTCTTTCTTTTCAACAACTTTTGTTTGGTTTAATCTGCAATAGGCAGTTAGAAATGAGCAGAGCAAGGACAACGGACCAGTACAGTCATTCATCAGTGAAATAGGACCTTAAGAACATTTATCTCAGGTAAAAACTGCTGTTTGAATTTTAACCCTGCTATTCTGGTTTCTGTACACACCTACCTGATTAAACAATGGGGTAGTTACCTCAGCTTCCAGGTTGAAACCTGGAAGCTCACATAAATCCACCCCACATCACAAAGGTTGTTATTCTCTTGTGCCTGAGAACCAGACCAGATTGATTCCTGTTGACTCAGTGGCCCTAAGAGTTGAAACTGTAGATGAACTTTAGAGATTATTAACTTTGCTCAATTTTGCTTCCATACAATTTGCTTTTGCAATATTGGTCCACATTCCAACGTCTAGCAGGGTGTGGTTGGGAGATAAGAAGCAGTCAACAGGAACAGTTGCAGCCCACTGAAACCCACCCCACATGGGTGTTTGCAGAATTTAGAACAACAGGGGAAAAAAAGTGGTTTGGATGTTTAAAAAGGACTGCATACCCCTGAGACAGCACAGTTATGAGTGTGGACTTCACCTGCATGTGGTGCCCTCACGGCTGTTGCTGGCTGGCCAGCTCAATAAATCCTTGCTTGCTTATTGCCAACTTATCTGCTGCCGTGGTCATTCATTGCTGTTCCTGGAAGTCGCCCCACAACAATCAGGACAGAAAGCCCCAGGTGCATAGCATGGGGCAAAGCTTGGAAAACAAGGACCTCACCCCCAGGATAAGCTTAACCCCATCAACATATTGCTGGTTATGCAGTTTGGATCCCCTGATTTTTCTCCCTGAAGATACCATCTAGGCCTCAGTTGTATTTCACTGCCAAGACCCATAAAAACAGCAAAACCAAACAAGTGATGCTGTGGCTGCCTTAGGACTAGCAGCATTGACTAATGACCCTCTGGTTCCAACCAATCAGTGGAGACCAGGACCCTGAGAGAGCACACTTGGAAACCAGATGACTAATCTGTTGTGACCTTCAACACAAATGACCCAACATTTGGTCTCCTTCTGGGGAGCACACTGCTGTCATTCCCTTCATCCTCTCTTCTCCCCTCTCCTTCCCTCACAAGCATTCATCTCCTAAACTCTAAGGGACCCCATGAGATTTGCAACTAGAGCAGTGGTTGGCAAACTTGTTAGTCAACAGAGCCAAATATCAACAGTACAACGATTAAAATTTTTTGAGAGCCAAATTTTTTAAACTTCTTCTAACACCACGTCTTCAAAATAGACTCACCCAGGTTGTGATACTTTGTGGAAGAGCCACACTCAAGGGGGCCAAAGAGCCACATGTGGCTCTTGAGCCACAGTTTTCCAACCACAGAACTAGGGAAACAATGGGCAGGCAGCTGCAGCTCATCCCAGGCTAACCCCTGAACCTGTCTCCAAGGCCCCGATTTCTCTAACTTCTTAGTGATCCAAAGTAGCCCAGCCTTGGTTCCCCTGCTGCTACTACTACGCTCTTCCTTGTTTCCCTGTCTTAAGGGTGATTTTGCTGTGGTAAATAAAGTCTTACTTGCTTTGCTGCACTGTGTCTCTTGACTGAAATCTTTCCATCAGGAAGACAAGAACTGAGATCTCATCATCTCACTGGTAACATATTTATCCTAAGTCGGTATCTATGCACGTCACCTGGTGGTTCAGCAACCCTGAGGCCTTTATGCTTTTATATATATATATCCGAATATATATATATATATATATATATATATATATATATAGTCGGAAAACGTTATACAATGAAATTAGCTTTGGTGACAATATATAGAAATAATTTTCCCCAGAACCCTTATTTCTCACTCTGAAACTATTGCTGTTTCAATTAAATAGAGCAGGTGAGAAGCTTAATTAATGAGGGTTCATGCTGGAGCTTATAGATGAAGAAGCTCTAAAACCTCAAAAGCATGTAGTATCCCTAATGGGGGTGAAAGGGGCGGCAATCTGACTGAGAACCAGGAATAGGAGCAAGATGCCGTAAACAGAAAACATTGTCAACTTTTTTTACTCACTTTCTACTTTACTGCTCTGTTGATCATCTGTCTCTTTCAGAAATGGGAAAAGCTTCATATGCATTCTTTAAACTTTGTATACGCCAGCAGCTATTTGCACAACATTTTTGTTGAGTGAATGAATAAATTAAAGAAGTATGAGATAACATATGGAGAACTACCATGAGGAAAGAATATGAAGCCAAATGTAAGCAGGGGGTGATCATGAAGGACTCTGCATGCTATGTTAGATTAAGCTGGGTTTTGTCACAACAACAAATGATGTAAGCACTCAGTGGCTAAAGCAACACATTTATTGACGTTCACGCTCTGTATGCAATGTGGATATCCACATCTCTGCATATTGTTTTAATCTAGAGCCCAGGTTAACAGTGGCTTCTCTCAGTCAATGTGTCCATCAATTCTCCACTATGACCAAAGGTAGAAGGAGTCTTGCAGTGGCTGTTGGGATTTCTACAAATAATTTTTTTGTGTGTGTTATAGTTGCTCATATTGCATTAGCTGAAACAAATTACCTCTAGTTTCAAATGGTAAACAGGGAAGTATTTTCAAGTATATGGTTGAAACATTAAGGATAAACTCTTTTACCAAATATACCAGTTACAGTATTTTTATTTAATACTAGAGGCCTGGTACATGAAATTAGTATACAGGGGGGAGGAGGTCCCTCAGGCCTGCTTGCACCCTCTCCAGTCCAGGATTCCTCTCACAATCTGAGACTGCTGGCTCCTAACTGCTCTCCCCTGCCGGCTTGATCGTCCCTAACCCCATCTGTCCTGGCCCCTGCCACCGTGTCTTTGTCCAGAAGGATGTCCAGAAGGATGTCTGGAAGATGTCCAGTCTAATAAGCATATTACTCTTTTATTAGTATAGATAAGGTGCATATGTGGGTAAGAGAAATGTGATTAAAAGAGTTGATAGAACCCTAACTGGTCTGGTTCAGTTGATAAGAGCATTGGCCTGTAGACTCAAAGGTCCCAGGTTCAATTCCAGTCAAGGGCATATGCCTTGGTTATAGACATATACCCAGTAGGGAGTCTGCAGGAGGCAGCTGATCAATGTTTCTCTCTCATCAATGTTTCTACCTCTCTATCCCTCTCCCTTCCTCTCTGTGAAAAATAAATAAAATATATTTTTTAAAAAAAGAGTTAATGGAGCATGTGTTCATAACAACCATCTCAACCCATTTTTTTTATTTTTTCCAGAACAGACTATTGATTACTCCTCACTTATTATGTACATTAAAATATTCATATATTTAAATTAGCTGAATGCTTCTAAGAAGGAACTAAGAATATGCGAACTAAATATATTGGAGGAAATAAAGTTGAAATGTTCTCCAATTTTGTTTCATTTAAAGCATACCATTTAAAAATATTGAATAAAGAATTATTGAGCTAGAACTTGAATTCATATTTTTCTAACATCAAAATTAATAACCTTATATTTACACTATGTTTCTTTCTGAAATAAAATCAAGCAAGCAAATAAACAAAAGCAACCAAAATCCTAGTGCCACCAGGAATGAATGACCCAGAGGAGGAGACTTACAAATGTTCAGGGAAATCTTTCCTCTCACTCATGTTTCCTTTTCTGTGGAGGCTTATCTTAGCATAACACTCCTAGCCCTATCTGTCCTGTCATTCTCTCCCATGCTGAGTAGAAGGTGATTTCTTTTACTGGTAAATTTCAAAGAGAAAATGGAAATGCATATCTCAGCTTCTTCTTTCCTTTTCTTTTTCTTTCTCTTTAATTATTTGTCTTCATGGACCTAAGGTCCCATGTGGACTGTTCTTCCATGTCATAAATAGCCCAAGTGCTAGCCCTCAGACTGAGAGGCCAGAGATTGCCTCGCCTGACATGTGAGCGGGTTAGAAATCTTTCAATTTTTCATTCAATGTTAGGAAAGTTAGTGTTGCAGTATGC
>JAAGEH010000018.1:61621395-61663706 GCA_011751065.1 Lasiurus cinereus
TATATATATATATATATATATATATATGTGTGTGTGTGTGTGTGTCATTTGTGTGTGTGTGTGTGTATGTGAGTCCAAAACACCAATGAAATATAAACAAAAATAAGGAGATGGAAACTTAGAGAAATGTGGCTTTTGAAATGGTACCTAAAAAATAACACCATATGTAAAAGATTTAGAGTTTAGTAAACAAACCAACTTATACTGTGTTTTCTCCAAGAAATAACTTTAAGCAGTTTTATTGGGTTTTTACAAAAGTCAACTTAACTGAATTACCTTCAAAGAGGTTTAAAAAATCAAGGAGGAAACATCCTAAAAAAAAAACGTTGCCTACTAATTACATTAGAAAAAAAGTAACCACATCTAAGTATCATCTTAAATAAAAGGTGGCTAAGAAAAATAAAAGTGGGTCAGACAACAGGCAAAAATATAGATACATAATGCAATATGTGTGGGGATGGCTGAGGATCTGGGTAATATGAGTTTACAATGCAAGCTTATTGATCCAGTTAGTGAGGTTATGGAAAATTTTGACAGGGAATCTTAAAGTGTTTTATTTTCTGCTTTGTTTGAAATTATATGTCACTATGTAAGACCCAAGAGGAAAATTCTAACAAAAGTAAATTTACTTTTTGTTTTACATATATCTATTAAGTATCTTATTACATAAATTTCTTTGCATATTAACAGAGAGAATAATAACATGATAGAAAACATACTTTAAAAAAAATGTGTTGTTCAACCCATGTCCAAAGCTTCTGACTTCTAGAATAAACATTTGCAGTGTCTTTCACAGATATATCTTTTTCTCTCTCTTTTTATATGTTCTTGGAAATTTCTGCATACTTATGAGAAATTGTAATCTTATGTTTGCATCAACTTGCTAATACATTCAAATGATTATTATTTTTTTAAAGTTTTCTTAACCAGAAGAATGACTTTTTAACTTTTGTCATGCTTCAGAGTGTAATGAAATTATATTATATGTTAACATTAATACAGTGAAATTTAAAACTGAGATTCTGTTAATATTTTAATCTAATCTAAGACTGAAAATGGTTTAATTTCTCTACAAATCATTTAGATGCAGGACAAAATTGAATTGATCTGTTGTCTGTTGCTCAGAGACACTGGGTGAATGGAAATACTCTTTTCTGAGTCCAGCCTTGCTATCTGAATGGTGACCATATCAGATATTAGCAGCACCTGTCATCTGCCCTGTGTCCTTAGAAGCAGCATAAATCCATTAGCCAAATGAAATCATCCCTAGGAGAGCGCAGGACATGCCATAGTGGATTACACAACTGATCCTTCTAATGCTAAATTCATTCTCGACAGGGACTGCTAGGTCTGCCTTATGGGGAGATATGGTTGCACTACATATATTGAGTAGTATCAGTTTAAGGTACATTAACCACATTTTAATTTTTCATTAGAAAGTTGCTATAAAAAAACTCTATATAAGTTTACCTTATTATTTCAAATTGACTTATATCTTAGCATAATATAGCAAATATCAAATAATGATAGTGTCATTTGGTATTTGAATTAAATTAAATTGATCCCTGGGCTCTCCAGGAAAACAGTCAGTAAGGTGTGTGTGTGTGTGTGTGTGTGTGTGTGTGTGTGTGTGTGTATGTATGTTTGCAGATGATTGATAGATAGGTAGATAGAAGATACATACATACATACATACATAGATGAGAGATAGATAGACTTATTATGAGGTATTGAGGCAATTTAAAATCTGCAGTGTGGGTCAGCAGGCAGAGACTCATGCTTCAGTTTCAGTCTGGTGGCTGGATAATTTCCTATTGCACAGGGAGACTAATATTTTTGTTCTATTTAGGCCTTCAGCTGATTGGATGAGGGCCAACCACATTATGAAGGGCAATCTGAATTACTCAAAGTTCACCCATTTCAGTGTTAATCTCATCCAAATACACCCTCAGAGATGATGCATAAAATTAACCATCACACCATTAACCATATTTTTGCCTTGCACTTAGCAGCAGCTTTTGCACACACTCATGTTTACACCACAGTTTTTATTGAATACTGATCTGGTAAGCTTCCCAGCAGTTAATTTTTCTGAGTGTGACATGTAGCAGGCATAATTACGTTTAAATAATAATAAAAATAAAATAAAAAGTTAAGAAAAAAATTATTTTTAGGGAACTTAATCTCAGCTTTCCCTTCATTTCTATAAAATGTCAATAAAGTTAATGTAGTCAATTGAACATATACAAACTTGCCTTATTATTTATTGCTCTGTATTAGCTTTCACTCAGTTGCTTCTTTTCCAGGACAGTATTTATAGTTTCTGGAAGTTGGTGTACCATTGTGACATCAAAGAACACACCTAGTCTTCTGTAATGCCTGCTCATTTTGGATCTGGCTTAGGTCCAGCCGTGTGTTTTGTTCTGAGTGGCTCTTTTTCATCTGTACCAGCATCTGCTAAGATGGCTATGACCCAAATGGTCTCCAAAGACAGAGTCCATGCAGCTAAAGCTCCCTCAAGGTTTGCAAGCTCCTCCTTATCCTAAAGCATCCAGGTGTCTGAGTAGCACAGGAATATTTAGCTCCTCCCTCATTCAACTAGGGCAACAAGAGGTTTAGTAAGTCTGACTCTAGTCATTTTTTTCAATCCTGTTCTACACACTACCATATTACTTCATTCTTATCACACTAAATGGTGCTGAGAAATTCTGCAAAGTTCTCACCTTCCAAAGCACTAAAAGGGAGTCAGAAACAAAATTCTCTCCATTTTTCATTTCACCAATCTTCTCAACATGTTGTATCATATCCTTGCCCCAATTGCAAGACTTCAATGAGACTACACAGACATTCTTTCTCAAACATTCTAATAGCACCTGCTATTATTCTGTTTCTGATTTCTTCCTTTTCCTTCATCATATTAGAAGTAGTATTAATCCTCTGATAAATGTTAATAATGTCGACATGCATTTTCATAAATCAAAGTTCTAAAATACATTAATTTGACCTATATAAAAATAGCTATGATTTGGAAATGCAACACACTTCCCCAGAAATAATTATTAAAACCATTAAAAATACAGCAGGAAGTTTATAAATGCATAATTGATGTTCTTTCTTTTTACCATTTTTCTCATCCTTTTGTGGCAGTAAATCCTGATTGTCTTCACTGAAGCTTGATATGAAGCTAATAGAAGAAAAAGTTAAAGAGAGAGAAAATCGCATCTATTTATAATTGCAGCTAAAGTTGATGGATAAAGCAACATGTGTTTATCTTTAGTCTCAAATCCTACTTTTAGGACTATAATAGAAAACTAACAGTAGAAAGATAAAGACAAGGACAATGAGAATTTAGAGGTGACTACAACAGGTAAAAGATGTCAAACTTTTTGTTTAAATGATCTGCAGATAGATGAGTAATGACTTATGATTAAAGTTGTTTGTTTTCAAATTAGAACCTATAGCAAAGGAAGTCAACAATATGTAAAATTGTGTCACAAAATTTTGGGATTATTAATAAATTTAAACAATAATACCTTTGAAAGTGAGATTAAAAGGAGGAGGATTGGTGGAAAGATGATTTAAGATTTATCTGAATTCCAAATATGTTATCTTCAACCCCAAAAGCTTTAATGATTACCCACTCCACAGTTTACTGGGAGGAAGGAGAGAATAATAAAGGGGAAGGTCAGCACAAGGCAGTAGTAGGCAAAAGTGTGAGAACAGAGGCCTGTCAGTTTAGTCTGCGAAAGGGATTGGAGTGGATAAGGGACATGGAACACCATTCTCCACTCCCACACAGATCTAGGAAATACATCCTTAGAGGACGGACCTATCAAAAGGCCAGGAAAGCTTGGAAAGTTGATTGGTTAGTTTGCAGTAGGGCCCACTCCAGTTCCAAGCTGATGATAATATAAGCATCCTAACAAAAAAGCGCCCTCTCTTGCTTGGTGTGAGCTTGCCTTCTATGTTCCCATTCTCTCTCCTTAGCAACAACATGGCCATCTTAGCCCAGGAGCCACAGGGTCCAACATGGTCCTCGGCACAATACCAGCTGGGAACAGACTAAGCTGGCCAGATGGGGACAGGATGAACTGGATTGAAGCAATGACACAGAACTTTTGGACCTTGATCTTTGTACTGAGCTTGGTAAAGACAAGGTTGGGATTTTCCCACAGTGGGATGGATGGAGATGAAACTTTGGGAATTTAGGAAAAACTTTGTATTTGCACCCAAAATATATCTTACCAAGGCACAATCTCCCATACCTGTGTGTCTGGAATGATTTATTTATGATCCATAAAAAATACAATTTCCAGTAGCAAGAATGCTCATATAAATGAATAAATAAGCAAACAAGCTGGGAAGAAAGGTCATCTCACTTACAGAAGAATTCAAAATAGTGAACACAAGAGTGGAAGAAAACAGAAAATCATTAGAACACCACAGTAATAATTGTTGTAGGCAAGGTCCAGTGATGATGATAAAATTAGTTTTTATATGTTTGAGGAAAATAAAATGTTCCATAGATTCAAAAAATATCTCATAAGATTATGTTTAATTACTCTGGGTAAATATCAGAACCTTATGGTAGAGAAGTCTGGTAAACACTGCTTCAGCAAGTGATCAGGATCACATTGGGAGTAATAAGACATATCCTTAACACATACCCATGACAGGCTCACTTCTTTGGTATTTTGACCAAAAATATGTAACTTCAGTCTGATCATGAGAAAACATCAGACAAATCCAACTTGAGGGATGTTTTACAAAATAACTGACCTGTAGGTTTTAGAACTGTCAAAGTCATAAAAAACAAGGGAAGACTGAGGAACTGGCTGTCACAAATTAAAGACAAGGAAGAAGACATGACAACTATATCTAATCTGTGATTCTAGGTTGAGCCTGGAACAGAAAAATGAAATAAGTGAGAAAAATTCATGAACCTTGAATCTTGAATAAAGTCTGCAGCTTAGTTAATAATATTGTAACAATGTTGATTTTTATGTGGATAAGATATTAAAATGAGAGGAAACTGAGGGAAGGGCATACAGTACACTACATACTGTTATTACATTTGAGGCATTGACTCTCTGGAGAAAAGAAGTTCATTTATTTTCTTTCTGTACTTGTAGTTTACATATTATAATTATGAACTCCCAAAGCAAATTCAAGATTAAGGTCAAATGTGATGGAGGAGACTGAGGTACCACTAAAGTAGAAAAATAAAATGTAATAAAGAATCAGACTTTTTTCTAGATTCCATCCAATGCTGTATCATTTTTAATTTAATAAATTAAGTATTGCTATAAAATTATCAATATTTCTAGAGAAAACATAAATTTCTTGTTACAAATATGAAAGCATATATAGCAAGAGCTTCTTTATATTATTATGAATTTTAGTGTCTCTCATGAAAACAATTACATAATTTCAAAAGTTTTTATAATACAAGGTCTCTTAGTAACATAATGGTCAAGCTATAATAGAACGAAGCACAGGACCTAGGGATACAAAGCTGAATAAGGAATATTAGACAGCTCATCAGAGCTCATGTATTTGAACAGAAAATGTGCAATATAATAAGAAACATATTAAAAGAGTTTTTTTTAAAGAATGAGGAACACTGGGGAGATGGTGGCTTGTCCTGGGAGGGGGCGTCAATTGGGGAAAAAGGAGGCATATGTATTACTTCACACAATAAAAAAAGAAACATCAAGAGGAAAAAAATAATAGAAATTATTTATGGTAATATTCTATACTTGCTGAGTATAAAAATATTAATACCAATATCTTAGACCAAGTAAAGCACTTAAACCCTGCATTTCATAATTGAGAAAATCGAAGCACAGAGAATTTAAATAATTAAGAGATAGGAGCAAAGTACTACTGTTCTAAACAAAAGGGAACAACATGAACATGTTATTCTTCCATCTGTTTATGTCTTTTATCAGTGTCCTGTAGTTTTCTGCATATAGGTCTTTTACCTCCATAGTTAAGTTTATTCTGAGGTATCTCAATATTTTGGTTCAAAAAATATGGTAAATTAGGATTGCTTTTATAGTCTCTCTTTCTGTAAATTCACTATTGGTATATAGAAATGCCATAGATTTCTTGGCATTAATTTTGTATCCTGCTACATGCATTTATTAAGTCTAATGATGTTTTATGGAGTCTTTAGCATTTCCTATGTACACTATCATGTCATCCGCAAATAAGGACAGTTTTACTTCTTTTTCCAATTTGGATGCCTTTTATTTATTCTTCTTATCTAATATCAATGGCTAGTACTTCTAGTACTATGTCGTTCAGGAATGGTGAGAGTGGGCATCCCTGTCTTGTTCCTGTTCTTAGGTGAAATGGTTTTAGTTTTTGCCCATTGAGTATGATGTTGGCTGTGGGTTTGTTATATATGGCTATTATTATGTTGAGGTATGAACTTTCTATTCTCTCCTTGATGAGAGTTTTTAACAAGAATGGGTGTTGGATTTGGTCAAATGCTTTTTTCTGCATCAATTTATATAACTATGTGGTTTTTATCTCTCAGTTTGTTTAAGTGATGTATAAAGTTTATTGATTTGTAGATATTGTACTATCCTTGCATCCCTGGAATAAATCCTTCTTGGTCATGGTGTATAATCTTTGTGATGTACTGTTGGATCTTATTTGCTAAATTTTGTTGAGGATTTAGAATCAACATCATTAAAATATCCATACTACACCAAGCAATCTATAGATTCAATGTACTCCCCATTAAAATATCAATGGCATATTTCACAGACCTAGAACAAACTTTCCAAAATTCATTTGGAATAAAAAAAGATCCTGAATAGCTGCAGCAATCCTGAGAAAGAAGAACAGAGTAGGAGGGATCTCAATATCAGATATCAAGCTATATTACAAAGCCACTGTTCTCTAAACAGCCTGGTACTGGCAGGAAAACAGATGTATAGACCAATGGAACAGAATAGAGAACCCATAAATTGACCCAAACCATTATGCTCAATTAATGTTTGACAACGGAGACAAGAACATACAATGGAGTCAAGACAGTCTCTTCAATAAATGGTTTTGGGAAAATTGAAAAGATACATTAAAAAAAATGAAAGAAAATTGCCAACTCACACCATAGACAAAAATAAACTCAAAATGGATAAAGGACTTAAACATAAGATGGTAAACCATAAAAATACTAGAGGAATCCACAGGCAGCAAGACATATGCCAAAGCAATTTCTTCACTGATACTGTTCCTAGAGCAATGGAAACTAAAGAGAAAATAAACAAATGGGATTACATCAAAACAAAAAGCTTTTGCACAGAAAAAGAAACCATCAACAAAACAATAAGAAAGTCCACTATATGGGAGAACATATTTGCTAATTTTATCACCCATAAGGGTTTAATCTCCAACATTTACAGGGAATTCATACAATTTAACAAAAGCAAAATAAACAACCCAATCAAAAAATGGGCAATGGACCTAAATAGATTATTTTCAAAAGAAAACAGAAGGAAGGCCAAGAGACGTATGAAAACAAGCTCAAAGTCACTAATCATCTGAGAGATGCAAATCAAAATGACAATGTGGTATCATCTCCCACCTGTCAGAACGACTATCATCAACAAATGAACAAATGACCGGTGCTGGCGAAGATTTGGAGAACCCTCATTCACTGCTGGTGGGAATGCCGACTGGTGCAGCCACTGTGGAGAATAGTATGGAGTTACTTAAAAAAACTAAAAATAGAACTCCCATTTGACCCAGTGATCACACCGTTAGGAATATATCTTAAAAAAACTAGTAACACCAATCAGAAAGAATATATGCACCCCTATGTTCATAACAGCACAATTCACCATAGCTAAGATTTGAACGTAGCCTAAGTGCCCATCAGCAGATGAGTGGATTCAAAAACTGTGGCACATCTAAATAATGGAATACTATACTGCAGTTAAAAATAAGGAGTTCTTTCCATTTGCAACAGCATGGATGGAACTGGAGTGCATTATGCTAAGTTAGTTAAGCCAATCAGAGAAAGATAAATATCACATGATCTCACTCATTTATGGAATATAATGAACAATATAAATTGATGAACAAAAACAGATTCAGAAACAGAGAAGTATTGATCAGATCATCAAACCTCAGTGAAAAGGTAGGGGAGCGTGGAGGTAAGGGGCAGAGATAAACCAAAGGACTTGTATGCATGCATATAAGCCTAATTAATGGACCAAAAGGGAAATGAGGGCATGAGGTAAGGTTGAGGGAAAAGGAAACATATTAATACTTTAATCAATAAAGGAATAAAAAAGGGAATAACAGAATCATCATTAAATCCATCTAGTTTTTTTATATCTTAATGTGTATCTCAGTTCAGATATTTTTATGTGCATATAGGTGTTTTTTTTAATGAAATCATACTAAAAAAAATTGACCAGATAGTATTGCTCAGTGATCCAATCTGATAAAATTGATTTAATTAGATTAACTAAATTTAATCTGATCAGCTTGGTTTAGTTGAGTCAGAAGGTCACAGTTCCCTTTCCAGTCAGGGCATATGCCCAGGTTTCAGGCTCCACCATCCCCCCAACCCAACAAGGGCAAGCAGGAGGCAGCCAATCAATGATTCTCTCCCTCTCCCTACCTCTCTTAAATAAATGAAAAACTATATATTGTCTGATCTCTTATATATATGAATGTGTGCATATGAGATATCAGACAACCTCTTGACTAGATAGTCATATCATCCATGAGGGGCAGATAGACATCAGGTGCCTCCATTGTAATACTGTAAGAGGGACATAGTATTGCTTATATAGTATTTAAGCTAGGATGCATGATCTAACCATGAAGAAACATCAGGAAACCCTGTAAATGAGGAACTTTCTATTGAACACAAAAACAGGACTGTACCTTCAAAAGTGTCATAAATAACAAAGAAATGCTGCAAAATATTCCAGATGAAAGGAGAATAAAGAGATGTGACAACTTTTCCGAGAACGGTTTGGCTCAGTGAATAGAGCGTCGGCTTGCGGACTGAAAAGTCCCGGGTTCGATTCCGGTTGGGGGCATGTACCTTGCTTGCAGGCACATCTCCACTGTGGGGCGTGCAGGAGGCGGCTGATCGATGTCTCTCTCTCATCGATGTTTCTTTCTATCTCTCTCCCTTCCTCTCTGTAAAAAATCAATAATATATATATATATATATATATATATATATATATATATATAAAGAGATGTGACAACTAAATAGAATACTTGAATGTATATGTGTTCCTGTACTAGAGGAAGACAAAGAAGTGCTATAAAGAACATTATCAAGTCAATTGATGAAATTGGAATAAGAATGGTAGGTTAGGTAAAATATTGTATTGATGTTAAATTACTGAAATTGGCATATAATATAATATTCCTATTCTTAGCATTGAACTGTTTAAGAATTAAGGGGCATGCTGTATGAAAAAAAATAATAAGGGGCATGATGTATGAAAATAAATGCCAGAGAGTGGGATATTAACTCTTTTTTTAATATATTTTATAGGTTTTTTACAGAGAGGAAGGAAGAGGGATAGAGAGTTAGAAACATTGATGAGAGGGAAACATTGATCAGTTGCCTCCTGCATGCCCCCTACTGGGGATGTGCCCGCAACCAAGGTACATGCCCTTGACCAGAACCCGGGACCTTTCAGTTCGCAGGCCAAAGTTCTCTCCACTGAGCCAAATCGGTTTCAGCGGATATTAACTCTTATTTGGAAATTACTGGTAGTGAATCATTCACAAAAGAGTTTATGTTGAAACTGGAGCTTGAATGATACATGTAATTAGCTAGAATTTCTGTTTCTTATAACAGGGCTCTTCAAGCAAGTGGATTACCTTCCTTGCAAAAATATTGGCAAAGATGGGCAAAAGATCTTGGTTTGGTGGTGATGAGAATGGGGAATAACTCTTTTTAATTTCACCCCTGAACTGGAGGAAATAAAGTAGCTCTCTTACCAAAAACTAAGGAAAGGAAAGAAGCCAGAAAGGTATGAAAGGGCAGTGAAGATAGCATCCAGGCTGATGGCTTTTATTTGTTTTGGTAACCTTGAACTTTTGGTTTTCACGAACCTCACAGCACCTTAGAACAGGATAGAAAAATCAGAGCCTTTTCAAAAAGTAAAGCCTAACAGAGGAGCTTCATCATCTCAAGATGAAAGTGTTAAGAATGAACTAAATCTAAACAACTTCACCTTCAATCAACCAAGAAACACAAGGAAAAGTAATTTTCCTGAACCTTAATGCTGAGCACACACACACACAGGAACATCTTTCTTCACTAGACAATAAGGTTGTTTAAAAACATTAAGCTAGTTTCCTCTATCCTGGGGCTGATTATGCCCTCTATTAAATAATAATAATAATAATAATAATAATAATAATAATAATAATAAAAAGTAAAGGCCCAGAGGGAGCACAGCTGCCCTGATGCAGGTAGCCATAATGGGATCAAAAACCATTGTTAAGTGTCTGAAAGCTTCACATTCTGTCTTCTCTAATTACACAGATACTCAGGACAGCAGAAGAGGTTTAACATAGTCATCTTACCATTGGAAAGAGAAGAAAGAGACATATGCTTGGGGTTTTGTTGGGACATTAATTTCACAATGTTGATTTTCCTTGACCAAATACTATAGATTTAGTGCTGTATGAGTTGCTTCCTGTCACAGATGAATAATAACACAACCTGATTTATATTAAAATAAATATATACAGATACTATTTTATTTTGCAGGTTCAATAAAGCTTAACAGGGACACTAATGCAATAGGCCTGTGTCAACTTTCATTGGCTCTAAGTTCAACAATAAATGTTTCTTTCTTTATCATTTTTTTCATTTAGCTATTCAGTAATTTACTTTATAGCCATCCATAAGTTACTGCACAAGACATTTTACAAATATTTATAGAAATTACTTGCAACATAATGTTAAAAGAGTGTAATAATAGAAAATAAGACGCATACCAACCACCTGTAAAATAGGGATAGACATAATTAAGCCTTTGGTTTCATATAATTCTTATTCCTGGCAATAATATTATGCTAAATTTCTTATTGTTTAATGCTTTTAAAAAGACATGAGAAAAAAATGCTGATTTAACTTTTTTGCTTCAGTGTCCTCTGAACAAGATACTAGTACTTTTGTATTCCAGAAGGTAGACTCCTTAGCCCTATGTCCTCTGTGTACCCATTTTTTTAACGAGCTTGTCCTAAATCAAGTAACACCTCCCCATTCTGTGAAGTTGGGACTTGGCTATCAATTCTTCCTATACTAGAGACCCAGTGCACAAATTTGTGCATAGGTGGGGTCTAGACAGCCCAACATCAATCCAGGTGAGTCAGGGCTGGGCCTGTTGTGGGGAGGGGCTGCAGGAGGTTGGCCATCATGCTCCAGCCCCTATTAGGAATGGGGCCAGACAGGGGGCAGGGCCACTGGGGGTTGGCTGGTTGCCCCACTCTCAATCGGGTTAGGGGAGGCCAATTGGTGGCAGGGCCAGTGAGGGGCAGGGTGGTGGGAGGTAGGCCAGCAGGTCCTACCCTTGATCAGCCAGTTGGTAAGTGGCAGAGGGCATCATAGGGACCGGTTGTTCTGTTGTCCTGCGTTTTGATTGCTGGCTTTTTATATATACAGTATAGATGCTTTCTCTCAGAAGAAACCACATTTTAAGATGTCCAAAATATAAGCATTTTTCTGACTTTATCCCAATATATTCTTTTTCCTTTGTTGTATGTTAGCACTAAAACCTTTTTGCTAGCAACCTTATAAGAATGAATATCATCCCTACTCTTCACCCACATCACCACATTAAACCAAGTGCTGTTTATTTTGCCCTCTAATTACATTTTAAATAAACACACTCTTCTTCATTCCATGTGCCTGTACTCTAGTTGTAAACATCATCGCTCCCTGCCTCTGTTCTTGGATTGCATACAATTCTTTAATAGCCACGGAGGTGATCTATGGAAAATACTTTGCAAATCACTTCCCTGTCCAAAACTCTCTAATGGACCACAACATTTACTGGATAGAGCTACTTAACATGGCATGCAACATCAACCACGCCTGATGCTGGAATATATCTTCAGACCTAATATTATCCCACTCCTTTCAAACTACAAGAAAGCAAAATTAGTTTTACAGTTTCACACACATAATAAGATGCAATTTTTACATTCATACATGTGATTTTGCTTTTCCCTCTGCTTAAAATTTTCTCTATCCTCCTCTCACAACTCCTCTATAACTACCAATGAAAACCCTCCTTATTTTACAGGTCTCTATATCAGTAATTACTTTTCCAAGACTCCATTTAAAATCTTTCAGGCTTAGTGAACATTTCTTTATTGCCAAACACAATTTTCTTCCATTGACCTTAACTTCGGAAACATACTATTATTTGTCTGTCTTACCAGTTAGAATCTGAACTGTTGTAGATAGTATTTAAGTCATATTCTTTGTTATGTCCTTTATGTTTCTATTTTGAAACATAAGAACACCAAAGGAATAGATTTTGAATGAATGAACAAGAGATGATATCTTTACCAACTTACCTCAATACGATTGAATAGCTGTCTTTGACTTACAGTTTATTGCTTATTTGAAATGTGATATCACTTATAAGATATATCCTGTTCTCATGTTTTTATTTTGCATAAAACATTTCTAAAAATGGCATTTACTGCTCTCAATCATTCTGGGAATTTTACTAATGTATATGGTTTAAATAAATTATGAGTATCTGAAATAGCATAAGCATATTCTTCTTTCAAGCTTATATTTTTAAGCATTGAGAGCTTGTTCCAATTCTATTCTTATATTTTTCTTTAATGTAACTTAGCCAATATGTGTATCTAAATGAATTCTCTACTCTTCACAATGGCACTTGTGAAGGTTTGGAGATCTTTGAGATTCACTATACCTACTAATGAGGGGAATATATTGAATTCATATGCTCAATGGAAAGAGATCTAATGGATTTCCTAAACAAGATGATATAAGCCACTGCATATAATCAGGTGGGGAATTAGTGCAATGGAGACAATTCTGGCCTGGAGTTACTCAGTAGCTCTAAAAAGACTAGGGGTCCTCTGACTATGCTGCTCCTGGGCAAAATTTAAACCTACAAATCAGAGAAATACTGGTAAATACACATTTTTTTTCTTATCTCTTTGAAATAAATTTAGACTTAAAGAAAATTTCAAAAATAATACAGAGGGCTCCTAAGTAGTCTTCCTTCTTTTTCAAGCTTTCACTTTCCATGGCTTTAATAACCATGGTCCTAAAATATTAAACAAAATATTCCAAAAATAATAAATTTAAATTGTACTGCATTAGTAGTGTGATGAAATATCGTACTGTTTCACTTTGTGCCATCCTACCCATTCTGCCCGGGGCAGGAATCATCCCTTTTTCCAGCATATCAATGCTTTATGCCCTTACTCATCCATCAGTGGCTTAGTAGGCATTTCTGTTATCAGATCAACTGTCATAGTATTGAGTGCTTGAATTCAAGTAATTCTTATTTTACTTAACAATGGCCCCAAAGTACAAGAGTAATGATACTGGAAATTCAGATATGCCAAAGTAAAGCTGTAAAGTGCTTCCTTTAAAAGAAAAGGTAAATACAAAACAATTGGATAGGAGAGAGAGACTGCATACACATATCTTTCATTACAGCATCCTATATAATAAAAGGGTAATATGCAAATTGACCCTAAGGGCAGAAAACCCAGGAATGACTGGTCACTATGGCATACACTTACCACCAGGGGGCAGATGCTCAATGCAGAAGTTGCCCCCTGGTGGTTAGTGTGCTCCACCATGGGGAGCTCCTTTCAGCCACAAGTGGGCTGATGGCTATGAGCACAGCAGCGGTGGGAAGAGACTCTCCTGCCTCCTTGGCAGTGCTAAGGATGTCCAACTGATAGCTTAGGCCCGCTTCCCCAGGAAGCTGGCCTAAACTGGGAGGTAGACATCCCCCGAGGTCTCCTGGACCAGAAGAGGGTGCAGGCCAAGCTGAGGGACCCACCGAGTGCCCACATTTTTCATGCACTGGGCCTCTAGTATTATTATAATTACTCTATTATTATTATTATTATTTATTTATTTATTTATTTATTTTTGTTATTCTCTTACAGTGCCTAATTTATAAGTAAAACTTTATCATGTGTATATGTGTGTGTGTGTGTGTGTGTGTGTGTATATGTATATATATATATATATATATATATATATATATATATATATATATGGAACAAGGTAACATATATTAGGTTGAATTTTTTCTGCAGCTTCAGGCCTCCACTGGGGATCTTAGAACATATCCTCACAGGTAAGGGGAGGACTACTATACTGAATTGTCATCCTTTACAAGCTACAGCTTTAGTCATATTGTATTCACTATAACCAATAACAGGTCTTATGATGCAGATATTCTTCCCTTAGTAGTAACTCATGTTATGTTTATTTTGTGTAATGAAACTTCAATTTTGAAGAAATTGTACAAAGGTAGGCTTGTACATCTGCCCAAGGCTGATGCCTACTCATGACTGTTCAGTGAATGATGATCTTAAAGAGATTTGTTGTAATTTTATAGTTTAAGGAATATTTGTGGATTTGAATAGGACCCATTGTTATTTTCAATCAGCCAAGGCTGTGGTTCTCAACCTTTCTAATGCCGCGACCCTTTAATACAGTTGCTCATGTTGTGGTGACCCCCAACCATAAAATTATTTTCATTGCTACTTCATAACTGTAATCTTCCTACTGTTATGAACTGTAATGTAAATATCTGATATGCAGGATGTATTTTTGTTGATACAAATTGAACATAATTAAAGCATAGTGATTAATCACAAAAAACAATATGTAATTATATATTGTGAAATATTTATTTCTAATTATAAAGAAATGAAATTTTTGTCTTGAATAATGGTGTAGCATGGGTAACAGTCTTCATATGATAACAGTAAACTACATTGCTACACTTTGCTACACCGAGTAGCAGTCTATTGGTTCCTAAGACCATGGGAAATAGGTGTTTTCTGAGGGTCTTAGGTGACCCCTGTGAAAGGGTCATTCGACCCCCCAAAGCAGTCACGACCCACAGGTTGAGAACCACTGAGCTAAGGACAAATAGATATAGTAAAATGAAGAAGCCTTTATATTCTCTGTGCATGAAATGGAAAAATAAAAGGAACTCATTGGCAAAGATACTAGATTTCTATCCACTATTCACAAATTATGTCTATGGATAATTTTCCATATCCCTGGGTATTTTTCTTTATATCAGATTGGGAAATTTAATGGCTTTTTAACTAAAACAGAAACATTGGAGTATGGCATTTGCTTTTAAATCAACTGAATTACATTTTGATTTAGTCTTCAACCATTGAGGTAAATATTACATCACTTTTTATCTAAAAAGTATATGCAATGTTAATTTACAATCAAAGGATTTAATATTTGTTATAATATTCTTAAAGAGAAACAGACCAAATTAACCTAGAAATATCAGGACAGACCTATTAATTGGACATGCCATTTTATATAAAACTAGAGTTCCATGCAAGGGGCTCAGCCCTTGAAGCCCCAGCTGCTTTGGCCCTCACAGTGACACTTGCCTCTCAGCCCCACCCTCCACCCACTGGTGGTTTCAGAAGGTCATTCTGGAATGTCCTTCAGGAAGGTTTTTCTGCTGTCTGGTCTAAATAGCATATTAGCTCTTTATTATATAAGATGGTCAAGGATGTGTCATCATATAATTTCTACTGAAAAGCTAATCAAATTCTCAATCTGAATTACTAGGTAGTTCAATTATTATTTTTTATCTTTTCTATTGGATTATAACTTTTTCCACACAATAGCATTGTTCTTTAATTAAAAGAAACAATACATTCTGTTGGGGTAAGCTACTGAAAATTATATATGTAACCGTATTTTTTTTTATACTACAATAAGTTTCTAATTTTACCATTGTTATTCAAAATTTCTCATTTTAAATTATATATACAATTGACTCTTGAACAAGAAAGGGGATAGGGGCACCAAACTCCCCTAAAAACTTGAAGTTGTTCTTCATTATTAAGAAACTCCCTCCATGGAATCTCAAATCCCCTCTATAAAATTGCATAAATAATATATACAATTGGCCTTCATATCCATGGATGGCCAAATCCCCATGAAAAACAGTACAGATATTTATTGAAGAACATCTGTGGATCCAAGAAGTTTAAACCCATGTTGTTCAAGGATCAACTGTATTTTCATCTTCCATTAACAAGAATATAAAATTAGATACATTATTATTGGATATCTAATCTATATATGAAATGAGTTTCATGCATTGAAAGCATTATAAATGATAATAATATATTTTATGTTTATAATATCATAAATATTTAAATGTTCAAAATGATGGTGGACTTATAGGAGAAATGGAGAAATAAATGGTGATAGAAATCCTATATAATAAAAGGCTAATATGCAGATAGACTGAACAGTGGAACAACTGGAACAACCAAACAACTGATTGCTGTGATGTGCACTGACTACCAGAGAGCCTGTGAAGAACATGATGGGTGTTGGGCAGGATGGGATGGTGGAGCAGGTGAGCGGAGGCACCAGACCAAGGCAGGATGCCGGTTGCTGTAATCAGGATGAGTCTCTACTGGTTACTGAAAATTATTTGTTCCCGAAGTCCTGCCTGGCACTCGTACTTGCTGCTGGTGCTGGCCCTGCTCATACCCACAGCCAGTGCCCAGCACCAGTCCCGATTACTGGGCTCAATCAGCGGGTGGTAATAGTGGCTGCCAACTCCTGATTGCCCCTGAGGGCTTCTCTACCTCCCCCTGCTCCTGAGGGACAATCGGGACAGCAGCAGTCACTCATACCCCCTGATGGCGCTGGCTCCACTTGCCCCCACTGCTGGTGCCAGGCCCAATTGTTCCACTCTGTCGGTGGGTGCAAGTGAGTCTGGTGCCATCAGTGAGTGGAGCAGTGGTGGCTGGAGCAGGGCTGTTGGCAGACAAGGGCCTGGGGGCTGTGGCAGGAGCTGCCAGGGGGTGAGGGTAGGGAGAATGGGCTGAGACCCACCCCGATGCTACCACAGCCTCAAGACCCATAGTTCCTGTCAAGGTGCACAAATTCATGCACCAAGCCCCTAGTAGGGTTATAAACCCCTAGCTGGTTTTGTTCAATGGAGAGGGAATTGGCCTATGGACGGAAGGGTCCCAAGTTCCATTCCAGTCAAGGACATGTACTTCAGTTGTAGGCTCCTAGCCTGCAGGGACCTGGTCAGGGCATCTGCAGGAGGCAACCAATCAATGTGTTTCTCTCACATCAATATTTCTCTTTGTCTTTCCCTCTCTCTTCCACTCTCTAAAAATCAATGGGAAAATATCCTCAGATGAGGATTAAAAAGATAACAACAAAAAAATAGAATGGTATGGCTATGAACTGAAAGGAAGTATACTCATTTTAGATAACTATCGTGTAGAAAAATTTAGATCAGCTTCTGTAACATAGAAAGGGATTCTACAGATACCCTTAAACTTTTTCTTCTTATTATTTTATATTCTTGAGCACATTAACTGAAAAATTATTTTACCTACCATCTTTTTCTAATATTCATCAATCTAGCACCTAAATTTTAGCATAATCAAGACAAAGAAGTAAAACCAAGAACAAAAAATCACTAGTCGGATAAAGGCTTACAAAAAAAAAAAGAAAGAAAAGAAAAGAATAGAAAAGACTCTCAAAACAAGCCTAACTCCTGCATTAATGAAGTTTTTACTAATTACTAGTGACGAAATCCAACTTTCAGTAAACTGTTTATTTGCTTATGAAATTGGAGAGTACAGGCATAGAGCTTAATTCCAAAATCATCAAGGATTCTAATAATTAATTCACTACTTTTTTTTTAAATCTTAATACTCCACTCTAATTTTGTTGGCTAGAACTACTGTTAGTTGACTTCTGACTTGAAGGAGAAGACAAAATATACTGAAACATATACTGATCATGAAATCTGGTATTAAAATTTTTACAGTGGAGATAATATTCTCATATGGGTTTGAACATACAAAATATATAATTTGAAATGCATTATTCTAGGAGCTCTTAAAATTGTTTTACTAATTGCATCTATGTTCATCTATTATTTCTAAAATTGAACATTATTAATGTTACAGACAAAAGCCAAAAACAAGCTGTGGTAGATGTGTTTATAATATCTGCTCTCCCTTAAAATGTAATAAAATTTCCAACATTGTGTAATAACAATTTATTTTTATATAGTTGTATAGCATTATTATTACTGTTGATACTTTTAAAGCTAATATTTATATTGTACTTACTATGTGCCAGCTACTGTGCAAAGCACTTTATAGCCACCATCAGTTCTGTTATTCCTTATAATAACACTTGAGATAGGCATTATTATTCCCATTTTACTCAGGAGGAAAACAAGACTTACTAAGCTTAAATAATTTGTTTAAGTATACACAGCTGGGAGAGGGGGCTGGTATATTTTGGGAACTGCAAATTAGTTCTAATACACTATACACACATGCACACACACCAAAATGCAAACACAAAGACGTTTCTTTTCCTTACACAAAAATTTCCTTTGAAAAACAGCAACCTAACAATTAATATGTTGGTTTAGTGAACTGAGCTGTATTTATATGTCTTAGGGGAGTGGGAAGTAAGATGTAGATCAACATATGTGTTCCTATTTAAATTGGTTGATCATTGGAAGCACAGAGAAAAAAAAAGTAAAAAATAGTTTTTATCAAATGATATGGTGTCCTAATATACAGAATTCAGAATGTGATGATGAAAATGTTCTGCACTGTCCAATATTGGAGTCAGTTGCCACCTGTGACTATTAAACATTTGAAATGTGATTAAAGAGACTTTGAATTGAATTTTAAATTTTTAGTGAAGTTTAATTAATTTCATTTTAAATGTTATAGCAACATGAGGCTAGTATATGTCATAGCATATCTCTAGGTAATCTTTTCCTGTCCAAATTATGGTTTCTGAATTATATTCCCTGAACTTCTTAATATGTGCACATCCTATTCCTTGCTAGACATTTCAACAAGTTTGTTTAAAGCCATCACTGCTTAATCAGCCCATATTCCTGCTTTCACTAAAAATCAGTGGCTTCCCCTGTGGTTCCTCTCTTCATCAAAGCACAGTTCTGTATAAGGTCTTTATTTCAAGAAGAAAACTTTGGAGTCAATCTCTCTCCTATATCCCATAACCTATCAAAAAACATACATGGCATCTTTATCTCTAAAAATCAATAAACTTTTCACCAAATCTAGAACTATTCCCTAGTCAGAGTACATACCTAGGTAGTGGATTTGATCCCAGGTTGGGACACTTGCAGGAGGGAACAAATTGATTTTTCTCTTCTCCACTGCCCCCCTTCTCTCTCTTAAATAAAAGTAAATAAGTTAAAGAGTAATTCTTCAAATTTTTAAAAATGAAGGAAGATAATGTTAAAAATGAAAGAATATAATGTGAGGTAGTTAGACCCATTTTAAAATATCTAGGATTTCATTTTTTTTAGTTTTTTATGTCAACTGGTATTTCATTACATATAATTTTTCTATAAAAAGCAGATTAAATTTTATTCCCTACACCAATGGTGGCAAGGAGATAGAGCAACAAGAACACACATTCATTGCTGGTGGGAATGCAAAATAGTACAGCCACCTTGGAAAACATTCGGTGGTTTCTTATAAAACTAAATATATTCATAACATATGATCAAGCAATCACTTCTTGTTGTATTTTTAAATGTTGTGAACATTTATATTTACATACAACTCTTTACACAAATGTTTATGAGTTTAATTCATACCAGTAATTGTCAAAACATGGAATAAACCAAGATGTCCTTCTGTAGGTGAAAAGATAAGTGAATTTTAGTAATCCACACAATGGAGTATTATTGAGCATAAAAAGGAATTTGATATGAAGCCATGAAAAAACATGAAAGAACCTTAAATGCATATTGCTAAGTGAAAGAAGTCAATCTGAAAAGGTGATATATGTATAATTCCAAATGGAAATGCCAAAGCCATGTAGACAGTAAAAAGATCAGTGGTTCACAAAGATTTTGAAAGAGAAAGGAAGAATAAATAAAAGAACAGACACTATTATTTACTACTAGAAGCCCAGTGCTTGACATTTGTGCACTGCTGGGAAACAGGCAAGGGGTTGGTCCCTTCCCCAGCCTGCACACCCTCCACAGTCCAGGACCCCTTGAAGGATATCTGCCTGCAGGCTTATGCCCACTCTCCATGGACACCCCCTGAGAGGTCCTTTGCACTGCCAAGGAGGTGAGAGAGGTTCCCACTACTGCCACTGTACTCTCCAGCTTTGAGCCTGGCTTCTGGCTGAGCTATGCTCCCCCTGTGGAAGTGCACTGACCACCAAGGGGGGAAGTTCCTGCATTGAGCATCTCCCCCGTGGTCGTCAGTGCATGTCATAGCAACCTGTCATTCTGCCTTCCGGTTGATTTGATATTAGCCTTTTATTATATAGGAAGATATGTAACAGTAGATACATATCATTATATACTTACCTAAATACATAGAATGAACAACACAGAGTGAACCCTAATGTAAACTATAGACTTTAGTTAATAATAATTCATGCATATTAGCTCATAAATCATAAAAAATATACCATACTAATTAATTCAAGATTTTAAAAATAGGGGAACCATGGCCAGTTTTATTCAGTGTTAGAGCATCAGCCCACAGACTGAAGGGTTGTAGGAATAATGCCAGTGCAGGGCATGTACCTTGGTTGTGGACTCGATACCCAGAGCCCTGCAGGAGGCAAACAATTGATGTGTCTCTCTCACATCAGATTTCTCTCTCTCTATCTCTCCCCATATCTTCCACTCTCTCTAAAATCAATGGAAAAAATATCCTTAGGTGAGGATTAACAAACAAAAAATAAATAAAAATAATAAAAATAGTGGAAATTGGGCACCATGAGGGGTATGTGGAAAATCTGTGTACAGTTTTTTTTTTTCTCTAAACCTAAAACTTCTATAAAAAATAATGTCTACCCCTGAATGGTTTTGCAGTGGATAGTGCGTTGGCCTGAAGACTGAAGGGTCCCAGTTTCAATTCCAATCAAGGGCATGTACCTTTATTGTGGGCACATCCCCAGGAGGCAGTGTGCAGGAAGCAGCTGATCAGTCTTTCTCTGTCACCAATGTTTCTAACTCTTATCCCTTTCCCTATCCCTCACCTTTCCTCTCTGTAAAAAAAAAAATAAATAAAATAAAATAAAATATATGTCTAGTATTTAAAATAATTATTCACTGAATGACTTTTTTATAATAAAGTAATTATGTTAAAAATTTTGATTATATTTTAATGATCACACAGTATCAAGAAAACAGGCAATTTTCTCTAGAGTTCACCACCAATCAGTCTGAATTCACAGAGTAGGATTTGACAATTCTCTAAGCCGAACTTTTACAAATTGCTATCATGTTTTATTTTTATGCCACAAATATATAAATTTGTATTTCAATCAACCAGATAGATACTTCACAACAGGCTGTATATGCAGTGTAATTGGTCCCATAAAAATGGTAGAAAATGATAAAATTCTCACTTCATGTTTTTATTGATAATTTAGTTTGATTAGAAATAATTTTTAAATGTGAAGTACTCAAAAAACATTAAGTGGTTAAGTTTATCTTCTCTATTCATATTAATTTGTTTAACTTTCAGGGATGAGACATATGTGCAAGTTATTTGTTTAAAGATTATGGCTTTTTAAAATAAATTTAATAATTGTCTGGGCCTTTAGTGTGTTAAAACTATGGTATCAATGATAATTGAAACTCAGTATAATAGGATTAGTGTTTACTTTATACATGAGATTAATAAAGTTTTAACTGTATTTCTTTATTTTAGGTAATGCAGTAGTAAGCTTTTATAGATGAACTAGCTATCCTATGCACTAAATTCATGCAAGCGTGGCCTTCCTTCCCCTGACTGCTGGAACTGGCAGGCACCTAGAACCTGGGCTTCCCTTGAAACCCAGGCTTTTTCCAGAAGTTTTTCCAGTCTAATTAGCATTTTATGCTTTTATTATTACAGAGGCTCAATGCATGAAGTTTGTGCAGGGGGGCGGGGTACAGGCTGTCTCTCAGGCCAGCCTGATCTCTAATCTGGACTACTGGCTCCCAGCTGCCTGACTGATTGCCCCTAACTTCTTCTGCCTGCCAGCCTGATCACCCCCTAACCACTCTCCTGCCAGCATGATCAATGCCTAACTGCTCCCCTGCTGGCCCAATTTCCCCTAGCTTCCCTCCTCTGCAGGCCCGGTCATCACTAATTGCCCTCCCCTGAAGGCCTGGTCACACCCAACCACCCTCCCCTGCTGGCCTGATCATCCTCAACTGCTCTCCCCTGCCTGCCATCTTTTGGTGGCCATTTTGTGTCCACATGGGGGTCACCATCTTGTGTATTGAAGTGGTAGTCAATTTGCATATTACCTCTTTATTATATAGGGTATTTGTTAAGTTATTAGGCGGGAAGGACTTCATTTTAGATTAAAAGTTTCCATACAAAATGTATAAATATAATGCATGGTCACAATGTTGCTGTATATTCAATTAATTACACATAGTTATGACATTTCCCACAAACAGCTACTAATGACTCCTTACATTTAAAGAAAAAAGATACCTTTATAAATAAAGTATATTTTGAAATAATTTCTGTGTGAACAAAGAAATAGTTTGTATAGCCAAAGCAAGGCTAGGATTCTATATCTATTACTGATTTGGACAGAATTAAGAAATATGGAGAGTATTTAATGTACTCCAGAATGATAATGTGGTTTCAAACATATTTATTCTAGCAACAAATTTTCCTTCTAGCCAAATAGATTTTGTTGTGTACTAAACAGACACATACATTACACATCAATTACCACAGATTGACCAAACACAATGCATTTTGTGCCAGATGCATTAAGGGAAACAGTGAGACACTTCAGTGGCTTTTACTGGCAGGTGTTTAATCAAAGGAACAAATAAATGTAGTGGTATGCTCATACTCCCATTTCAACCAAGAAAGCTCCGTGTTCATCAGATCTGTATTTCACACTATCAAAGACAGTTGTTTTTTGTAGCCAAATAAAGTGTGGGGATTTACTATACTGAACAAAACTAACAGAAGAATCATCTACAAAAAAAAAAAAAGGTAGTTTAAGTCAATGAATCATTTAATTTGATTAGTTTCATTTCTCACAGAAACCTCTTATAGTCTACATGCTAGTTTTATGTTAATTATTAAAAACATAGAGTCAAACAAACAAAAATATTTTTACTTTTGATCTTTTTCACTCTGGAGTAAAATCTAGAAAACTAAAATATATGATGTGGAAATGGATCCACTTTCTAAGGGAAATGAAACTAGCATTTAAGTATTGTGGTATGTTTTCTTGTGTATATTTCCTTGTCTAAGATCAAATCTGCAACATAGGTATGTGTCCTGACCTGGTATTGAACCCCAATTTTTTTGTAGTACTGGAAGATGCTCCAACCAACTGAGCCACCCAGACAGAGGCTCTATATGAAACAGGAATTTTAGGGATATAATAGGACAGGTTTAGGAAATGTTAGAAATTTTGAAATTTAAGGGAACCATGGAGGAAGCACAGGGTTGCACAGTAGCAGAAGGTATATTTCCATAGAATAGGAAAGCTGAAAAGCTACAACAGGTACATTTCCACAGAATGAGGGAGCAGGAAATAGCAAAAGGTCTATATTTAAAAATAAAGAGAAGGAAGCCCTTCCTCCAAAGGAAAAGAAGAAAGTCCAAAGGGAACAACAAAACAATAAGGAAGAAGGGGAAAACCCATGTGAGGTTCAACCTTTGAGCCCAGGAGTTACCATAGTAACCAGTCTAAGGGAATAGTGACCAATCAAGTAACCAGTCTAAGGGAATAGTGACCAATCAAGGCGGATATCAAGGCATCAGGCTCTGCAGCCTTTATAAGCCATAGGGAAAAGGGACTCAGTGGGATCCTTTCTCCCTCCCTATGTGGGAATCCATTCTGTGGGATGCTTTCCTGCCCCCCGTGTTATAGTCTTTATTTATTCTTCAATAACTCTTCACCTTTGCTATACCACTTTCTGTCCATGGATTCATTCTTTGATTCCCATGGACAAGAAATCCAGGGTCCAGTCCAAAAATTCTGTTTCATATATAAACTTCTGGTGGGTGGATAAGAAAAACTACATGTCATAAGGTTGCCCAAGACACATTTTGTAAATAACATCTATTGCTTATTAAAATTGTCACCTAACAATCTGGTGTGGTTTCCCTCTTTCCAAATTCCAAGGTTGTCTCCCAGGTCCTGGGGCATAGAACTCTCAGCCAGGTTAGGATGTCCTTTATTTAACCAACACAAGACACTCATGAGTAACAGAGAATGATTAATACTTCTCATAACCATAGCTACTCCCAAATCTTATATTTTTGCTCCAAACACAACTGAAATGTCAATCTACTTGTGAGAGGCAAAGAAAGCAAAATTATCCAGAGTTCTTACATGATAAACAGTGCTCTTCAAAATATATTCACATCTATGAATGACACCATAGCAGTATGTTAATATCCCAGAATTTCTTTAGGGACACAAACACGGGTGGCCAAGAGTATCCTCTGCCAATAGAATGGACTTATGCGGATGAATCAAGACACTTATTAAATATTGGCCAAGCATAAATTACACAGGAGACAGACAGGCAATGCACGAATCACACATGGTTTATTTACCATAGTCCTGGTGGTTTCAAGACCTCAGCAGGCCACCGGGAGACCCGTGCTGACAGACACATACACTAGACATGGACGTTGCAGCTGCTGCGCGGCATCTTGTAGAGGCCTCGGCTTGTGGCTCATGGTTCGGACCAAGGTTCCATGGCAGAGCACAGAGCTCAGGCAGGAGCAGGAAGGGGAGCAGAGAGTGACCGTCTGAGGAGGGGCAGACAAACAACTCTAATCTCCTTCATGCTCAAGCAGATGTTTATAGTGTGTCTTCAGTGTGTCTTATCAGTGGGTCCCAGGAGTCCTGCTATCTGGTCTTACATATGGGATACAAACTTCTTCTATTTTTAAAAATATATTTTATTGATTTTTTACAGAGAGGAAGGAAGAGGGATAGAGAGTTAGAAACATCCATGAGAGAGAGACATCAATCAGCTGCATCCTGCACGACCCCTACTGGAGTTGTGCCCACAAGCAATGTACATGCCCCCGACTGGAATCAAACCTGGGACCTTTCAGTCCTCAGGCCTACGCTCTATCCACTGAGCCAAACCGGTCTCAGCCAAACTTCTTTATCTATCTTTTACATGCCCATCTCTTTTAAGGGCGTTCACACTTCATTCCACTCTCTAATATGTCACATCCAATTCTTATTTTATATTTATATTTTATCCTTATTATTATTACTATAACAGTTAACTTAGAAACAAAATCAGGGGAAGAGTCCATCACCTCAAAGCAGCGCAGGAACAGGTGCTTGATGTACAGCTTTTTAAAATTAGAAATCACCTCCTGATCCATGGGCTGCAGGATAGGAGTGGTGTTGGGAGGTAGGTAGACAACCTTTATAAACTTGAACTCTTCGAGGAGTTCATCTTCGAGGTTCGGTGGGTGAGCAGGAGCATTGTCATGGATGAGGAGGGCTTGCATGGTTAGGTTGTTTTCCTGTACATATTTCTTAACCGAAGGGCCAAAAACCAGGTTTACCCACTCCACAAAGAACTGCCTGGTGACACATCTCCTCAAGTTTACCCTCCACATAACTTGCAGTTAATCTTTTAAAATCTTATGTGACTTAAAGACTCTGGGGTTTTCCAAATGGTATATGAGCAGATGCTTGATCTTGCAGTCGCCACTTGCATTGGCCCACAGTGTGAGAGTTAGCCTTTCCTTCATTGGTTTGTGGCCTGGCATCACCTTCTCCTCTGCCATTATATAAGTCCTATTGGGCATCTTCTTCCAGAAAAGCCCTGTCTCGTCACAGTTGAAGACTTGCTGGGGGATATATCCTTTGGCTTCTATCAGTTCGGAAAAAGTTTTGAGGTAATCCTCAGCTGCCTTCACATCCGAACTTGCTGCCTCATCATGCCTGATGATGGAATGAATGCCGGACCTTTTCCTGAAGTTATCACACCAGCCTCTACTGGCTTTAAATGACTCTTTCGATGCTTCGTCCACGGAAGTGCTCGGGGTCTGCTCCAACAAATCACCGTAAATTACTCGTGCCTTCTCGCATATGATGCCCTTTGTTAATGTATCTCCTTTAAACTGCTTCTCCATCACCCACACCATCAGTAGATTCTCCATCTTTTCATGGAGAGAGCTACGGAGCTTAGAAATTATTGTAAAGCCCTTAGCTGGCATTATACCCTTTATGGACTCCTTCTGTTTAAGCACAGTGCATATCATTGAAGTACTATGCCCGTATTGCCTCGCCAAGTCAGCCACTCGCACACCTTGCTCATATTTTTCTATGATTTCATGCTTTAATTTAATAGACATCATCCTTTTCTGAGCACTGACCTTTCCACTCACTTTCTTTGGACCCATGGTTATAAAAAGAAATGTGATAAAGTATGTAAATGCAAAAAAGATGCCTTGACAACTAGGTAAACAAGCACACTGACTGAGGCGTGGGAAACTATGAGATGCTCAAGATGAGGTAAACTGGTGGGTCCTGTTCAGCCGGCTGATCCACGCGATTACTCCTATCTCAAATGTTGCTTGTATTTCAAAGCAAAATATCTCTTGCTCCACGGCTCTTATCTCAAAGAAAATCTCGTATGTTAGGGCACTCGTATCTCGAGGTACCACTGTATAGACCTTTTGCTACTTCCATTTCCCTTGTGGTATGGAAAGTTAACTACTGGCTCTCCCAATTCCCTTGTCTTATGGAAATGAAACTGTTGCCTCTTTGCAGCCTGTGCTTTTTCCATGGGCCCTCTTAATTTTAAATATTCCCTAAAACTGCCTATTTCACCCCTAAAAATTCCTATTTCAGTAGTAGTTCATATATAAGGGTGAGCTCAGAAGCAGATTGTCAATGCAGGAGATTGGGATAGAAATGATATGTAGATAAACAGCAAGTATAATTCATAATTAGCTTAAGACAACTAAACAGTTTTCCTGATGACATTACAGATGTCTATGTTATTAGTGTCTCTTATGCACAGCAGATCATGTCTCTCTTTGTAGAAGGTTGGAGAGTATAGAAATAACATAGCTCTGAAAAAAAAAAAGTCCAGTTTGGGAAACTCTTATGATTGTCCAGTTATGAAACGAACAATTCAGATGAGCGTATTAATATAGGTTGAGGAAAGTTAAGGCAGTGAGAATATTTTTAAAGTGAAAAGATAAGATTTGATATTGTTTTA
Source organism: Lasiurus cinereus (assembly GCA_011751065.1). Classification (NCBI taxonomy): domain Eukaryota; kingdom Metazoa; phylum Chordata; class Mammalia; order Chiroptera; family Vespertilionidae; genus Lasiurus; species Lasiurus cinereus. Next base: position 61,648,914 of record JAAGEH010000018.1, read on the forward strand.
AAAATGTAAGCATGAGTTTGAAGAATGCAGAAGATATCAAGAGTGATTCCCAGACCACTGCATTTGAAATTAGACTATAGCTTCATTAACTTAAAAGCAGGTTCTAAAAGAGATACATATCTGGAAAACAAATGCAATGGTTTACATTTTGAGGCAATATAGAGAATATATTGTTAAGAAACAGTTGGGTATACAAATCTGATTCTTTAAATAGGCAGTTTAAAAATATCTATAAATATCTATAAATTAGTAAGGAAAGTCATGATGTAAATGGGATTACCTACGGAAAAATTATTTTTCTTCTTCTTTATTATATTATATTTTAGACATCATCCTCAAAGTCTTGTCTTGAAAATCTTCAGTATGGGTGAACAAAGAAAGGGCAATGAGTCTGCAATAAGAAAAAAAAAGAGTACATTTTAAGGAAAAGTAGAGGACAGAGAGGTCAATGATGTGAAATATAACTGAGATGAAAATAGAAAAACATCTGGATTTACCAATGAAAAGAGGATTATTGGTGAAAAACAAATGGCTACTCTGAGGAAAACCTAGTTATCTCCACAAGTTAAGATATATCTGCTGGGAAATTGGATTCAGGATTTTGAGTCATATATACATTTTCTCTGATTATTCAAGTTTGTACTTTCAACTCTAATCTGTACTCAGATATCTAATTTTTCCCCCCAGAGGGAGCAATGATCTCCTCCTTCAATTTATTTTACTGAATTAATATCTAAATAGGAATTAAGCAAAAGCAAACAAATAAAAAACTAAAGAAAACTTCATACACACAGACATCAGCATGGTGATCATCAGAGGGAAGAGAGGTGAGGAGATGTGGAACAAGATAAAGAAGGGATAAATGGTGATAGATGGAGACTAAACTATGGGTGGTGAACATACAATACAATCTACAGATGCTGTATTGTAGAATTGTATATTTGCAACCTATTTCATTAACCAATTTAATCCCAATAAATGCAATAAACTATTTTTAAAATATTGAATTTTGGTACTGTTTTCAACACCAGTTATTCTGAAACCTGAACTCTCTCCACCAAGCTTGATCATGATTTGATCACCAGAGAGTATCTGCTTCAGTTGTTCTTGAATCTAAAACCCATGTTGGCATTATGACTCTGTAAAACAGCTGAAGCTTCAACTCAGAGGCAGCATAATCCTCTTTTACCTTTTAACTTGGGGAGTAATGAATTCAAAATACACATACTAAGAATGCCTAACATGTTGATTATGCTTTCAGATGTAATTAGGCCTTCTCCTACAGGACCAGTGATGAAGGCTACTACGGTTTCCAATGTTGATAGATACTTCATTCCATTGATTATTTGCCTGTGAGACCTTAATTCTAGCTATTATTCACAATCACTTTATTTCAGGTCTAAAATAAATTTTCACATATCTTTCTCTATATTTTAGTTTTGTGGCTCTAGCTCCAACTGTGTTGTTTGTTTTTCATAGCAAAAGCTTAGTCTCCAAATGAACTGTATAGATGGACACTGTGGAAAAAGGCTTTAGCAAGTAAATAAAATAATATACATGTCTACAGAGATTTTCAGTCTTCAAGTTCACATGGAATATCTTTAATATAACTCTTGTTTGCTTTGCACATACTTAGCTCTTGTCTAGATACTCAAATCTATATCATGCTTTTTCTGAAGGGCACTGGTTCTAATCCTATATAATTTTCTGAAGTTTCTTTTGGTTGCCCACTGAAATTCCAATAACTATCATATTCAACTTGACAAAATAATATTCTATTAAACTATAATACCAATAATTTAACAGTTATGATGATTATGCACATGTATATAGAGTGAATTAATTCATTCATGTTTTCTATCTTGGGTTTACAGTCTTATAAGTTAGATCCAAAACTGTAGATTCAAAAAAAATTACATGTGAAACCACATTAGTGTGATTTTAATGTTATGTTCTGATCATGATAGTGAGAAATGTTCTCACAAAAGTCTTTTAATAGATATATTTAAAGCCACAGTGGTGTTAAGCATAGGTCCAAGGTTTAATGCATGATGATCCTAGCCTTTAGAATAGTTAACTTATAATTTCCCTTTTCTATAGTGTGCTGTAGAACAAATATAGTTACTGGTAATGTTCTGCATAAAAAATAAATTAAAAAGAGTTATATTTTATGTTTTTAAATATTTTGTATTGATTTTAAAGAGGAAGGGAGAGGGAGAGAGAGATAGAAACATCAATGATGAGAGAGCATCATTGATCAGCTACCTCCTGTATGCCCCTTACTAGGGATCAAATCAGCAACTCGGGCATGTATCCTTATTGGGAATTGAACCTTAACCTCCTGCTTCACCCTCAATCAGTGAGCCACACCAGCTAGACCAGCTAGACAAAAAGAACTAAAGAACTAATATTTAAAAACAATGTTTCCTTAATATAACTTGTATTATGAATATTTAGATTAGGATTATTCTAGTGAACAGTTAGGTGTCCCACTCTTCTAAGAGTTTTCCATGGAGGGAATATTTCTCTCTCTCTCTCTCTCTCTCTCTCTCTCTCTCTCTCTCGTCATTTTTAGGAATAAAATTATCTATTTTGTTTCCTAAATTAACAATATTTATAATTCCTATATTGACCATATGCATCATTCTTATCAAAGTATGCATGCTGAAGCATGAGAAACTTGACTATCCCAAGTTCATGGAAGGATATAACCTTTTGTTCTCTTTGTGCCTCAAAGGGAAAATAAATCTCTTTGCCCTTCAATTAGGTCTTAATTACCTGTGGTTCTCTGAATATGTCAATTTCATTATTATTACATAGTAACAAAGTAACAGCTGAATGATACATCAGGTTTGGGACTGGGGTTACTCATGGAAAATTTTTCTTAAAATTTAACAGAATCCTACATATATTCACTGCAAACATGCTAATTCAGGAAATATTCTCAGTATTTTAACAGATAACAGCAGTTCAAAAGCAGTTACATTTTCTAAAGAAGTAATCTCTCCATAGTTCCAAAGGCATACTCTTCTTTAATCCTCACCCAAGGATATTTTTCCATGGATATTTAGAGAGATTGAAAGGGAGGGGGGATACAGAAACAGAGAAACACTGATGTGAGAGAGGCACATGGATTGGTTGCCTCCCACATGAGCTGTGACCAGGGCCAGGGATCAGATGGAGTCTGCAACTGAGTGTGTGCCCTTGACTGGAATCAAACCTGGGATCTTTCAGTCCAAGGCCAACACTCTATCCACTGAGCTAATGGGCTAGGTCCATACTCTTGTGAGGACTCTCTTCCTGGCTCTTAGCCAGTGCTTCTTGCTCTTTCCACATATGGTGGAAGGAGCAAAGAATCTCTGTGAGGCCTCTTCTACGAAATCTAATCCTGTCCACGAGGGCTCCATCCTCATGACATAAACACTTCCCATAGATCCCATCTCTTAACAGCATCACATCAGTCATTAAGATTTTATCATATGAATTTTGAGAAGAGAAAAGATTTCAATTATAGCAACATGTAATTTCTATGAGCATTTCATTTAAGCCTGTCATTAAATTGAGGGAAACTACTATCTATAATGGCAAAACTATTATAATGAATAACACAATGGATAGTTCCATTTAAAATTCTTTGCTTCAGGTCTTCAGCTCATTTTTTTTTTTAATTGGATTGTTTGTCTTCTTTTGGTTAAGTTGTATGTGGACTTTATATATTTTAGAAATTAACCCTTTATTAGGTTATCATTGGCAAATATGTTCTCCCACACATAAAATAAAATATGTTTCATTTTAATGCTGGTTTCTTTTTGTTCTTAATTTTCATCCAAGGATATTTTTTCATTGATTTTTAGGGAGAGTGGGAGAGAGAGGGAAAGGCAGAGAGAAACATCAACATCGATTGATTGCCTCCCACATGAACCCTGAAAAGGGCCGGGACAGGAGGAGCCTGCAACCAAGGTACAAGCCTTGAACATAATCAAACCCAGGACCCTTTTGTTTGCAGGCCAGTGTTCTATCCACTGAGCCAAGCTGGCTAGGGCAATGCTGGTTTCTTTTTCTGTACAGAGCCTTTTATTTTGATGTAGTCCCATTTTTTTTTTGTTTGTTTGTTTGTTTTTCTTGCCATTGGTAACACATCAGTGAAAATTCTCCGTGAGATATCTGTATTTTGCTGCCTGTGTTTTCTTCTGAAATTTTTATGGTTTCACAACTTACATTAAAGTCTTTTTATCTATTTTGAGTTATTCTTGTATATGGTAAGTTGGTGGTCTAGTTTCACGTTTTTTTTTGGTATGTGTCTGTCCAGTTTTCCCAACACCATTTGATAAAGAGATTATCTTTACTCCATTGTATGTTATTGCCTCCTTTGTAAAATATTAATTGACTGTAATGGAATGGGTCGACTTCTTGGTTCTCTGTTCTGCTCCATTGATCTATATGCCCATTTTTGTGCCAATACCAGACTGTTTTGATTACAGTGGCTTTGTATTATACCTTGATATCCAGCATTGTTATCCCTCCAACTTTGTTCTTTTTTCTCAAGATTTCTGTAGCTCTTCAGGGTATTTTTCTTCCATATACATTTTGGAGTATTTGTTCTAGGTCTGTGAAATACGCTGTTGGTATTTTAATAGGAATTGTATTGAATCTATAGATTGTTTTGGCTATTATGGACATTTTAATTATTTTAATTCTACCAATCCATGAACACAGTATATTTTTCCACTTATTTATAGCTTCTTCTGTTTCTTTTTTTCAACAGGAGCAGAGTGGATGGGGCCAATGAGAGGAAGGAGGAAAGGGACATCTGTAATAATTCAAACAATAAAGATAAATTTAAAAATTTATCTTACAGCTATTTATAGAATTCTAAGTTTTGATTATAGACCTTCAAAAAGCAATGTGCATCTGTTATATTATTGAAACATATTTATGATTTATGTAATTTGTTTGTAGAAGCTCTATATCCAGTTTAAGGGGACAAAGTCAGTGTGCAAATTATATTGTTCTCTGTAACCCAATATAGCAACCTTTTTAAAAAATATATATATTTTTGTCAATTTCGGAGAGGAAAGGAGAGGGAGAGAGAGATAGAAACATCAATGATGAGTGAGAATCATTGATTTGTTGCCTCCTGCATGCCCCCTACTGGGGATCAAGCCCACCACTTGGGCATGTGCCCTTGATCAGAATCAAACCCGGAATATTCAGTCCACAGACCAACATTCTATCCACTGAGCCAAACCAGGTAGGGCTAGCACCTTTTTTTTTTTTTAATACATTTTTATTGATTTTTTACAGAGAGGAAGGGAGAGGGATAGAAAGTCAGAAACATCGATGAGAGAGAAACATCGATCAGCCGCCTCCTGCATGTCCCCCTGCTGGGAATGTGCCCACAACCAAGGTACATGCCCTTGACCGGAATCAAACCTGGGACCTTTCAGTCCATAGGCCGATGCTCTATCCACTGAGCCAAACCGGTCTTGGCTACCACCTTTTTTGTAACATAATTTTTCACAAAAATATGTTTCACTGATGTGAGGAGTGCTAGAAGAGCAATCAGTACAATTTAAAAGCACTCATTTTCTCTATTTAAAAGGTGAAAAATTTTGTCCTTGAGTGAAAATTAATCTATCTTGGAAAAATATGGTACTTAATGATACACAAAACAATGTTTTAAAAAGATATCAATGCATGAAAGCCTTTCATCTGTATGGGTTCTAATTTATTCATGATAATTTGATATTTTATGCTTTAATATTCAATGAATGTAAATGTTTGCATGTTCATAAAATTTCTCTTTGAAAATATTTCTGTACAAGAAATCAATGTGAATTTTGAATTAAGCAATAGAAGTATTTAAACTATCATAGATAATATTTAATATAAATAAAAGTTAAATTCTAATATTTTTAAAATTTCATCATATTGTGTTGATTTGCAGAAAAAATAAAAAAATAATATACATTTAGCAAACATAAAACTTGAGAATACCTATCAGCTAATTCAGTCTAAAATTACTGTATTAAAATATTCCAGACCTTTGTAAAGTAACTTTATTGACACATTTTTATGATTATCAATTAATGACTATTGTGTTTCTTCACTGAGAAAGAGATATTACAACAAGCTTAAAGCATATTTAGCATATTTATTTCAAAGAAGATCAAGTAGAACTCATATAAATGATGATCTAGAGTCAACATTTATCAAGACGAACAAAGAAATTATGGTATATGCAAGTACTGGACTCCACAATATATTTTTCAATAGCCCCAAATGAGAGCTGAATTTGTGTTACATGACAAGTCTATCAATAACGCTTACTGAGTGTTATCACACACTAGGTTCTGCTTTATGTGTATTACACATGCTGGCACATTATCTGTAAACAACTCCTGTCAGGTAGAGACTATTATAATCTAATTTCTATAGACTAAGGAACTGAGGTTGGAAGAAATGAAGTAACTGCTCAAAGAAACAGCCATTAAATGTTCAAACTGGAACTTAAATAAAAGAATCCGGATCCCAAGTCTGGGTTTTGCCTCATTGTGTTACCCTGTCTAGAGAATTCAGATCTTGGGGTATTATTAGGAATGTTCAGATTGAAAAATCTCTTCAACTCTTTTCCTAGCCTGGTGTGACTTAAGAAGGGTGTTTACTTTACATTTCTCCAAAGTCCTCTAACACATATTTTATTTTCTTCTATCAACCTTTGCCTTCTCAGTTTATATTTTTAAAGAAGGCTTGCAATTCCATCTTTATCTAATTTTACAACTGAAAATTAACTTCAAATAACTCATACATTCTCTTCACCACACGGACAGCAAAACGTCCTGGTGTCCTTTTAACTTTCTTTTCTATTTTAACTATCATTGAGCCAATATAGCGGGAGCAAGAAGACATGTGAGAACTTATCTTATTATTGTCATAATTTCTCACCTTTGGAAATATCTGAAAAACCAGTCATAGATGTCATGAAAGGATGTTATTTCTGAAAGGATCCCATTGTGCCAAATATCTTAAGAGTAGATTCATAGCTCAATAAAGATAAAGGTAGTCTATTTCAAACACTTTGAATTATATTTTACCACATCTGAGAGACTGGGTTGTGGACATATTTTAACTAATTTTATCAAGGTGGCATCTTCTCTGAGTGAATTTGATAATTATTCAAAATAATTTTAAGTATCAATTTTAAGGGTAGAGAAGCTGACTTATTCAAAATTACTTCCAGTGCTGAAATATACCTTCTTCCCATAAAATGTTCAATCAAGTTTAATAAATTAAGAGATTATTAAATTTAGAGGTAAATCCTAAGAACAGCAATATTCCACACATTAAAGTGTCAAGTAGGACAGTGACTGAACACAGAATAGCTATAGTCATAGTTCAAAGGTGACTCGTTGGAATTTAGAGCTTTTGAATGAGAATTGGATATCTATCAGGCAACATTATCTTAATAACAAGGAAAGAGGAAATGCCAGGTGACATCTGAGTTCTGTTTATCTTTTCTTCACATAATGAAAAAAATATGCTTTGAATTAATGTGTGTAAGACTAATTAAGCTTGATAGAGTTTTTTCTTCTTCAGTATCTATGTAGTCTTTTATTAAAATTAAATTATAGAAGATAATTGGCTTTATTCTGTGTCTCTTGAAAAAGACTAGCAGAGTCAAAATACTATAGAGCATTTTTATCAATTTGAAGTCAGACAATCTCCAACACATGCTTTTCATATATTGGTACAGCGCAGGTTTCTCAGGGTGGAGTCCTGTCGTTTTTCTTTTTTTAATTTCAGAGAGGTAGGGAGAGGGAGAGAGAGGGAGAAATATCAATGATGAGAGAGAATCATTAATCAGCTGCCTCCTGCATTCCCCACACAGAGGATCCAGTCTGCAACCTGGGCATGTGCCCTGATTGGGAATTGAACCATGACCTCCTGGTTCATAGATTGATGCTCAATCACTGAGCCACGCCAGGCAGCCACAACTATTTATGGTGATAGTTAAATTCTATTTTTTTCCTAAGGCATGAAAACATTATGTTTTTCTCAGTTTATCCAAGTTTTGTGATAGCTCTGTGAATGGGATGCCTGCTGATTTATATCCTATGAGCTCCATGATTAATTACAATATTCAAAGTTCACAGAATGTATATCACTTGCTGAATTCTGATTAGCATGTTTATCCCACTTATGTAAACTTTATGCACATTTGCATTAGTTAAATAAAGCAAGTGGACTCAATTGTCTCAGCCTCTTTCTGTTTCTGCTGATATCAGACTCTATAAAAAAAGCCTTTTCTCCTATATTTTCCAACTTGAAAAGAAGGCCATGTAAAGATAATTTTTTTTTTTTTTAAGATTCTAGTGTTTCTCTACCAGTTTACTGTTCGTGTCATGAGGAAAGGGGTGTTTTGGGTCCCAAGGAGTGTGCAGACATAATTCAGAATTCCAGTTGCTTAAAGTCAAATCATCAACAATTTATTAATTGGTGCATAATGGCAGATATATTCACCAGCACATTAATCTCAGGAAATATAAGACCTCAGATAATTAGAGGATGTTGTTTAGTTTTATTTTTCTCTCTCTAAAAACCATGTGCTTGTCTTATTTTATTTTATGCATGTATGTATGTATGTTTTTATTTATTTTTGACTCCAGAGTTTGAATGGATATTTTACTGGCTTTTATTATATCTTAGTACAATAACCAGTTTCAAGTATCTTGTTATTTTATTTCCTGCTGCCTGTATTCCATGATCATTTCTTTTAAATTCATGTCTGTTTCACTTGCAAACAAGATAAACAAGTTGTATATAAGATAATCATAATAATAATAGTAATGATAACTATATATTAAAAGATTTACTGAGAAATTCATAAAATTAAAAGAAAATCTTAACATTGTAATTTCTGGCAAAATTATAATTAAAGTAGCTTCTGGATTCTCATAAAAATAAGAAAATGACTTTTTAGGTGTATCAAAATAAACATTTCTGACATGTTCTCTGACTTGCACAGAAAATGCCCATATCATTTATTTATTCCCAGTTGTAATCATGTATCAATATATCAATTAGGTAGGATCATATATAGTCATATCAGATCAGCTGAAGGCAGAATGGTTCCATGTGATTAGCAGGACATTCTAGACAAGGCTGGGTCCATCTTGGCATTTCTGTTTCAAATGCAGGCATATAGGAATGTCAGGGTCTGCCATATGTCCTATGCCAGCTTATATCCCAATTTCAGTGCATTTATCCAGACATAGCCTTTCACCAATACTGCCCCATTATCCTCATACCTCAATACTTTACACAGGGATAGACAGCATATGTCTCGTGACATGTTCCCACAAACAATTTCTCTCATGGTGACCCTACTCCATAATTTGTAATGACTTCACCTAAATCTAATCCCCTTAAAATGTACCTTTACCAGCATTTTCAAGTGTTGTTAGGCTTTTACTCTTTCCCATATCACGTATTTTAACTTATATTTCATCTTTTCTAAGCGTGCCTTGATGATAGTAAAATGTTCTAGTTGATTACTATAGAAGTGCAAAAAATAATAATTCTAATTAAAGTTAATGATGTGATAATATTAGTTAATTCACTTAAATAATATCTAATAAAAGAGTAATATGCAAATTTACCATCACTCCAACACACAAGATGGCCATCCCCCATGTGGACACAAGATGGCCACCAAAAGATGGCTGGCAGGGGAGGGCAGTTGTAGGCAATCAGGCCAGCAGGGGAGGGTAGTTGGGAGAGACCAGGCCAGCAAGGGAGGGCAGTTGGGGGTGACTGGGACAGCAGGGGAGGGAAGTTAGGAGGGACAAGGACTGCAGAGGAGGGAAGTTAGGGGGGACCAGAACTGCAGGGGAGAGCACTTAAGGGCAAGCGGATCAGCCAGGGAGGGAATTTAAGGGTGACTAGGCTGGCAGGGGAGGGCAGTTTGGGGGTACCAGGCCTGCAGGGGAGGGCAGTTGGGGGGAACCAGGCCAGCAGTAAAGGGCAATTAGGGGTGACTCTGCTGGCAGGGGAGTGTTTGGGGTGATCAGGCTGGCAGGCAGAAGCAGTTAGGGACAATCAGGCAGGCAGACAGGCAAGCAGTTGGGAGCTAGCAGTCCTAGATTGTGAGAGGGATGTCCCAGATTGTAGAGGGTACAGATTGGGCTGAGGGACACATACCCACTACTCTCATGCACACATTTCATGCACTGGGCCTCTAGTAAATAAATATTTCTTTAAGTCATTTGACAGCAACTATTGGCTCCTTTGGCTGGTTATTTTACTCTGCTATCCCTATGATTAAATTCACAATCATATGAGTGTCCTCATATTATGTTTGTCCCTGAACTCTGGATGTGAAGTAGGGCACATCATTGTCTTTACTTGTTACAAGACCAATCTCTGGAGCTCATCAGAATTCTTGGATCACACGTTTAGAAACACAAGGTTAAACCCCTTCTGAGTGGTGCTCCCTTTTTTTACCCTCTGATAATACTTCTTCCATGGCCTAGGGAATTTGAATCAGGAGCACTATAAAATTTTATACAAGTTTTCTTAAAGATATTAGTATACCAGGATCTTGGTGTTTGAAGCACAAATATCAATAATATGAAATAGTTATTTTCAAAAATTGTAACAGCATGATCTTATTCTAAAACAGTGGATATCATGGGGAAGTATGAATCATAGTAATGAAAAACACATGTTGATATGAAACACACTGTAATTTTCACATACCTATAAAACATGATGTAGAAACTAGACCGACTTACACCATGCAGAAAAATAAACTCAAAATGGATGGAGGACTTAAATATAGATGAATAACCATAAAAATCTTAGAAGAATCCCTAGGTAGCAAAATAGCAGACATATGTGGTAGCAATATCTTTACTGATACAGTTCCTAGGGCAATGGAAACTAAGGAGAAAATCAACAAATGGGACTACTTCAAAATAAAAGCTGCACAGCAAAAGAAATAATCAACAAAACAATAAGAAATCCCACTGCATGGAGAACATATTTCCAATGTTATTTCCGATAAGGGCCTAATACCCAAAATTTATAGGGAACTCATACATCATAACAAAAGGAAAGTAAACAATTAAATAAAAATATGGGCAAAGGACTTAAATATATACTTTTCAAAAGTGGACAAACAGAAGGCCACCAGACATATGAAAACATGCTCAAAGTCACTAATTATCTGAGAGGTTCGCATCAAAAAGACAATGAGATTCCATCTCACACCTGTCAGAATGGCTATTATCAACAAATCAACAAATGACACCTGCTGGCAAGGATGCATAGAAAAAGGAACCCTCGTGCACTGCTGGTGGGAATGCAGACTGGTGCAGCCACTGTGGAGAACAGTAAGGCATTTCCTCAAAAAATTAAAAATGGAATTCCCATTTGACCCAGTAATCCCACTTCTAGGAATATATCCCAAGAAACTAGAAATAACAATCAGAAAGGACATATGCACCCCTATGTTCATATCAGCACAACTTACAATAACTAAGATTTGAAAATAGCCTAAGTGCCCATCAGCAGATGAGTGGATTAAAAAACAGTGGTACATCTACACTACTATCCTATCTAATAAAAGATAAACATGCAAATTGACCATACTTCTGCTATGCTCACAAGCCACACCCACCCACCAATAAGGAGCAAGTATGCAAATTAACTAAACCAAGATGGTGGTTAATTTGCATATCCCTGTGCAGAACAAAGACTGAAGACAGCATAGAAGGAAGTCAAGCACTGTAGAAGGAAGGGGAGCTGCTGAGAAGCAAGCAAGTGGGACACAGAGAAGGGAGAGAAGCAGGCAGGTTGTGGAGAAGGGAGGGAAGCAAGGGGTGCTGCAGAGTTAGGAGAGAAGCAGGCAGGGCAGTGGAGACTACTGCAGGAAGCCCTATTTTTGCAGGAATCTTCCTGCAATGGGCCTCTAGTAAAAAAGTAAGAAAGAACTCTTACCATTTGTAACAGCATGGATGAACCTGGAGAGCATTATGCTAAGTAAAATAAGCCAGTCAGAGAAAGATAAATTCATTTCTAGGGTTTAAAGAATGACAAAAATAGAGCCAGAGACAGAGAAGTACTGAATCAGACTGTCCAGCTTCAGAGGGAAGGCAGGGGAGGGTGAAGGTGGGGGATAAGAGATCAACCAAAGAACTTGTATGTATGCATAGAAGCACAACCAATGAACATAGACCCTAGGGGTGGGGCAATGAGGGCATGGTCTCAGGGATGGGGGTTGTTGGGAGAAGGTCAATGGGGAAAAAGGAAACATATGTAGTACTATATGTAATACTTTAAATTCTTAAAATGTAAATAAAAATTATTATAAAAATAAAGTAAAAAATATTAAAATAAATTAATTAAATAAACACAATATAATTTGCATACTTCTCATTATTTTATATTGAAAGTTTAGAATTTTCAAAAATGTATTTTGTATTTTTGGGATTATGGCAAAGACTTTAGTTAAATAATTCCTCTGGGTATTATAGTTAGAAATATGAAATGTGAGGATCAGTCTGGTCAAAGAAAGTTACTAATGCAAAATTGATGAAAAAAGACAAATAGCACCTTTAAAAAATATGATTTTAAGTAAAATTTAAGTATACTTTGCTGCATCTCATATTATACTTTGGAAACATTTTGTTCATATATCCATTATAACATCAAAGACCCAAAGAATAGCATCTTTCTTCCCCTCTCAATTTCTAAATGAAACCTATATATTCATATTGACTAATGTCACACCAATAACATTTAAAAAATAAAATTAAAATATAGAAACAAAATGAAAGCTTTATTGCTAATCTAAAGTATATTGAAGAATTTGATTTACATGTGAGAGTCAAATATGCTTGATAATGATCTGCTTTCTAGTCTGGACCATGGAGCAACCTATTAAAGAATAGATTGACTCAGCAAAGCAGGTATTCTGTTCCAGCCTATAGCTTCCAAGGGGGAAAAATGGTGGGATGGCTTTGTAATGTGTGAACTTGCTAGGTTCAACTATGCTTCCCAGAATTCTCTATTATATTTCTAGTAAGGATGGAACATAATAGAGATTTGTTGGTGATTTGGAATGGGAAGAGAAGCAACAGCTATTTTATGACTTAGGCACATGGTTGCTAACTGGATCATCTGTTTGAAACCAGTGACTAAGCCTGTACTTTTTCTGCCTTCCCCTAGATATCTGTTAAGCTAAATGAGTAACTAGTGGAAGAAGGTAGAAAGATTAAAAAATATGTAATAAATACATAAATAAATAAGTACAATTTTTAAAGAGCGAGTTTTTAGTTTGTGACAAAGGACCCTGATTTGCAGGATACAGTAGTAACTAAATTAAGAAACAAATGAACAAAACTTGATGCATGTTTCATTCATTTGTAGTGGGGTTCCAACCCATGCATGTAGTGTACATCTTGTCTTCGATCTACTTTATTTTATATTTGTCTTCCCTTTCTGATTGCCTGTGCTATCGATTGGAAGATCCAGCAATATATGTTAGAGACAAGAGCCTTTTGGAGATGGTTTAACAAGATCCTATAATTTCTTAAGATCAATTTCCTTTATGGGATTGTCATAAGGAATTTTCTTTGCAAAAAATGACAAGACTCTGTCTTTTCAATTCTTTGGATTAAACCTTGTATGGCTGTGGTCCTTATGTAGGGAATAACAGTTACCAATCTGCCTCCTTCAGGAGTATGTTTTCACTTTACAAACTGGCTTTGTAACTATTCCTAGGACTCTTTTTGAGTAGTAAAATGTTTGCCTCAATGAATCAAACAATAAAAGAGGTATATATACAGGTTGAACTTAAATTTGAAAGTTCACTCCCTATTTATTTAGCTTCCCAGAAGGTATTTATTTTCATTGTCCAACATAGCCAATCAAATGTTCTAAGTATAATAAAATAAAAGATAATAGATACCTCAATATTCACATATAAAAAGCATGTAAAAAATGCCTGCAACATAGAGGGACCCAATATTTGCTTAAAACATTGCATTATGAAGTTCTTAATGAAAATTAAAGTTCTTCAATTAAATTTCCTTGAGTGTCAAATTCAAGAGAATGGAAGAATTGCAAATAAAACTAGAGTATTTTGATCTTATAAATTAAAATTCTAAGCAGTTTAAAATCATCCCCCCCCCCAATAAAAAAATCTGCTCATTGTTAATCTGAATAATTTTCCAGGGGGGATTCAAATGTCTTCAGCATTCCTTTTCAAGTACATAAATGTATCCTTCAGGACCTCAGAAAGTGATTAGTTCAGTCAAGATTCCACTTTGTCTCATTTTAAAATTTGTGTTAAAGCTTACTAGGAAACACAGTAGTTGTCCACAACTATTGCTCTTAGAAAGCAAGTTAATGACTAGTCTTTTTAGAAGTTATTCCAGGTTAATTTATTTTTCTATAACAATATTAACTTTTGCCCAAGGTGAATGCAGAGATTTAGTGGTATCTAAGGACAGGAAAGTCAATGAAGAACCCACTTTCATACTCAACAGAATGACAGTCATATTCATCATTGTCTTCACTTAATGTCCTGAAAAAATTTTTCAATTGGGAAAAATATTCCAACAGAAATAAATTTTAATTCTATGCACTGATTGTATCTCAGAGAACTGCTTCTATGAAAAGAAATATTTATCTGTATCAATATTCTCTATTTCTATCTCATCTATATATCTTATCTATATCTATATCTATATCTATATCTATATCTATATCTATATCTATATCTATATC
>JAAGEH010000018.1:61663716-61685557 GCA_011751065.1 Lasiurus cinereus
ATATCTATATCTATATCTATATCTATATCTATATCTATATCTATATCCAGTGGTACCTCGAGATATGAGTTTAATTCATTCAGTAACCTTGAGGAGTGGGAAACTATGAGATGCTCGAATTGCAGTAAACTGATGGGTCGTGTGCAGCCGGCGGATCCACGCGATTACTTCCATCTCAAATGTTGCTCGTATTTCACAGCAAAAATCGCTGGCTGGACGGCTCGTATCTCAAAAATCTTATATGTTAGAGCACTCGTATCTCGAGGTACCACTGTACTGGCATATATCTATCTATTCATATATATAACCATATATATCTCCATAAACTAATTACCCTACTTAACAAATGTTCTTTTTCTTATATTTGAAAAAATTAAGATTAAAGTGCCTGATTTCGCAATTCATTGTGAAGCATCCATCTTATATAAAAAGTGCTGTTTGAAATTTTAACCTTGCTATTTGGCTTCTGTAAATGTTTGCTTGCTTAAATAATAAGGAAAATTAGACTGTTCTAACTTCAGAGAGGCCATTAAACCTTTCCAGGACAAAATAATCAGTGCTGGCACCAGGCCAGGCCTTTGGTTGAGGTCTCAAGGCCCAAGAACATAGGGGCCCTTCAAGAACTTGCAAAGAGGTGGGAAACATCACATATTTGGGAGACAAAGAAGGTAAAAACACATAAATAGGGAAAACTCCTGCATGTTGGGGCTCAGAATTTGAGAAATATTTTCCTCTGGACCCACACGTAATAAATGTAACTCCAAACTCTCTAAGCATTGTTTAATTATTCTGGTCTCTGTAACAATTGAATAAATAAATTTGAAATCAAATAGATTATTAACTAAAGAACTCACACATGCCCTGGCATGTGTGGCTTGTTGTTTAGAGTGTTAGCCCGTGCACTGAAGGGTCTCAGGTTTGATTCCCCATAAAGAGCATGTACCTGGGTTGCAGGGTTGATACCCAGCCCGGGTTGGAGCAAGTCTAGAAGGCAACCAATTGATGTTTCTCTCTTTTTCTCATTCTTTCTCTCTCTCCCCTCCCTTCTACTCACTCTAAAAAAATCAATGGAAAAATATCTTGAGGATTAACTAAAAACAAAACAAAGTAAATAAAAAACTCCCACATGTCTATACACTTTTGTATTACAACATTCAAACAAAAATATTTTTATTTACCTAACATTTCAGAGGAAAAACAGAGCCTTGGTGAACTTAAGGTATACAAGTCACACAGCCAGGAATTGATTGCATGTTTTCTGCCTCCAGAGTGTGACCCTTAAACCAATGTGCTACCCAAACTCATGAATAGAAGTACTTCCTTGAGAAAAGATCAAATAAACTGGGACATATAGACTCTGGTATATTATGACTCATGTCTATGAAAACTCCAAGTTGTAATATATCAATGACAGACCCTAGCATCAGTGATGAGAAAGTACTTGAACCAACAATACTATGCATCTACATTAATTTAGGAAAGGGAAAACATATATCTTATTGACATTTTCAAAATGGTACTGTTTTACAAACTCTTGCAAATTGCTAGGCTAGAAATCAATGGTCTATTAAGAGCTTTAATGCAGGCACTGTTACAAGCTCTTAAAAAACACCAACACTATTGTTAGTAGATATATTATGCAAGCTAGGTCATGTACATCTGTTGATTTGCCAGATAGCTAATTAAAATTCATTAAAGCCATTATGCTGTTTAAAGGCACATTTTGTGATTTTTTGTGAAATGTCATTTTTCTAGTTCAAACTCTATTTGTTTTGAACTGCTGCGCAAAATCACCAAGGGCACAGATTTTGTATGTAAGTGCAGTTCTAAAAATGGGATGTGTTTATTTATATCTCAATTTGAATGATATATAATTTATTTCGACTGACATGATAGTCGACAAAAAGTGGCATACTTAATACATTGATTTTATTTTTAACTAAGACTTTATATATATTAACAATTACATTCAATCTGGCAGAAGTTTTCATTATAATATTATGGTTTAATATTTATTGCTTTGAGATATATCAGGAAATTTAAATTTCTGAATATATATATATGTATATATATATTAAATCATTTAATACTCAAAACAACTTTTTTAATATATATATATTAAAGTATATATATTAAATCTTTATTGATTTCAGAGAGGAAGGGAGAGGGAGAGAGAGATAGAAACATCAATGATGAAAGAGAATCATTAATTGCATGCTCCCCCTACTGGGGATCAAGCCTGCAACCTGGGCATGTGTCCTTGGCTGGAATTTAACTGGGATTCTTCAGTCCACAGGTGGACACTCTATCCACTGAGCAAAACTGTCTAGGGCTCAAAACAACTTTCTGGAGTATGTATATCATTATCCTCATTTTGCAGATGAAGCAAAAGTGGAACAATATCACCCTGCTCATAAGTGAAAGATCCAAGATGAAGAGCCTAGGCAGCCTGGTTCCGGAGCCCTCACCCATTGTCTTTTACTGCCTCTCACTTTTGCCAATAAAAATCAACTTTATTTTCTCAAGAAACAAAATGAAATAGATTTTGCAACCACACAGTAAAATCTCTAACATTGTTTAAGCTTCTTAAGACCTCTGAGAAGACTGTTTATTGTAAACCTATTCTACTAAAGAAAGTTCTGCCATAGCCAGAATAAAATGTCTATGCAGCTCAGCACCTTTTTTTTTTTTATCATAACCTTAAGCATAACTCTCTCCTAATGATAATCCTAATATTTTTAACCCAAATTCTAAACTACCTTTAAACCCTAAACACAACCTTTATTTAAATACTAGCCATAACCCTAATCCTAAAACTCTAATTCTGAACTCAATCCAAATTCAAATTTCATACTAAATCTTATCCTAAGTCTAAACCTATACCTAATATCTACCCTAACTCTAAACCTGACCATAGTCTTAACCTTAACACTAACTCTAACTGCAAATATAATCCTCACACTAACCCTAATCCTAACCTTAATTCTACTTTCAAAACCCAAACTAACCCTATTTCTAACAGTCAGCAAACACTCATTCTAACCTCATCCACATCAACTTTAACAAATCACTTTTCTAATCTAAAGCCTCACAAGGCTGTGAATCGAGACAGGGATTATTGTGTAGGCCCACAGCAATGGTCACATAAAAAAATCAAGTTTTTTTTTTTTCACATAAAACCATGTTATAGAAGGAAAAAAAATTGTCAGACTTTCACAATATTAAAGAGGCTTAAAATTAGGCAAAGTTAATTTGTCGAAAACCAAATATTGTTCTCACTAAATGGATGTAAACAGGAAGCTAGAAGGCTGGTCAACCTTAATTGCTCTGAAAGGTCAGAGCTAATTACTCACTGTTTTGTTGAAACATTATTGGTTGAAGCAACCTCTATGTTTGTTTCTTGTTAATTTCTGTTTTTGTTATTTCCTGCCTAAAGGCTAGGGGTGTGTCCCAAAGCCTTAATAAAAGGAAGAAAAAGGCCAGAGCAAGTGGCAGTCCTGTCCACTAGAGGAAGGCTCCCGCCTGGCCCCCCAATATCGCCAAATTAATGCTTTCTAGTCTCTCATTTCGTTTGCGTGCGGCCTCCTTCAGAACCCGAACCCTGACCCGGGAACCCTGAACCACGAGGGACATGGAAAGAGGTTCCCACATTAATTCTAACTTTAAAATGTTCCTTTTCTCCCCCTACTCCTTCTTTCTACCAGCATTCCCTATTTTTTTAAAAAGAAGGTGTTATTTTTTTATATAAATTAAAACACGATAGTGTCTTAACTTGCTCAGAAAACAATTATCTATATCCTAAAGGCCTGGTGCATGGATTCATGCACAAGTGGGATCCCTCAGCCTGGCCAGTGCCTCTCACAATCTGGGACCCCTTGGGAGATGTCAGAGAGCCTGTTTCAGCCCAATCCCTGCATTCCAAGCCTAAGTACCCTAGTATACATATAAGATCTTTAGTTAATCTCTTCTCACCCTTCCCCCTCCCTCTTCCTCTGAGCTTCATTAGTCTGTTCCATGTTTCCATGCCTGTGGTTTCTGCTCCTACATTGAGCATTCTGCCCCATGGTGGTCAGTGTGCATCATAGCTACTGGCTGGTCAGCTGGTTGGCCACTTGACCAGTTGTGTGTGTGTGTGTGTGTGTGTGTGTGTGTGTATCAACAGATTTTAATTAACTAACTCAATCATCTTCACTTGGAAATAAATAACTTACCACAATATTATTTTAATAGAAATTTTACATTTCACAATCTACTACTGTCAATTGTGAGGTCATTTAAACTGCTAAATTGAACTTCTTTAATTCTACAGGTTTTACTCTGACAGATATAAATGAGATTAAATAGAAGAAAGCAATTACTTTCTTTCTGTCTCCTCCTCCTCCTCCTTCTTCTTCTTTCTTTCTTTTCTTTTTATAATGAGATAAAGAAGGGGAGCAAGACATATGTTTCCAACATCAGACAGACATTACCTTTTTTTCCTAATATTCTGGAAGGGGAATTTGTATTTATCTGATTACCCACTAGTTGTAACCACATGTAAAGTTTTGGGCAGTTTTTATGCTTTAAAAAACAGCCTATTCTGTTTTACCCTAAACCAAAGTCCTCAAATCTAAAACCTCAGGGAAAAAATATATTGCTCATGTATGTACATTTGCAAGCATGTGTGCACAAATGAAGAGTTTTCCTATAAAGAACTGACAAGACAAGGATAAAAAAAGGCTGGTTTGATTTATAATTGATTCTTTCCACTATCTGACACACACAAAAACTTCACTGTGGCAGCACTGATTCTCACATCATGATGATCCTGAGAACAGCAAGAAACTATAATACCCTCATAAATAGAAATTTTAGCAGGGGATCTGCCTGTCAAATTTGCCTAGAAAATGAGATAGCTAGGATAATTTATTCACAATCAGTTGCTAGTGGTTTGGCTTCATAATGAAGCAGTTGGAAAGAACAGATGGAAAGATTACTAATAAGAATGAGTGGACAAAAATTATGTGAATAGACTTCCAGGAATGGCCAGTGTGTATGCATCTACATGGGATTCTTGAGAATGCTCACTCAAGTAGCAGAAAAGATTTTTAATAACCAGATGGACAAGATAACCTTTTTGGTTCACAATGCCTGCCAGATTTTTCTCAGCAATCCTAATGATAGCTCAATGAGATCCAGAAAGATGAAGTTTATGCCTGAGCCCAATATATAGGCTTCACTTCATCAAAAGTTATACCATTGGTAAACATGCTAGTTGCCAACATCAGAGATCAGAGTGAAGGACTCAATGGGAAACCACTCCCAGAGGGACTAACCAGCCATCTAGAAGCAGAGTGATTACATTAGAGATGCATAGTTAATGCTATGTCCTCACTGGAAAGTATAGTTAATTTACATATGGTTTTGCTTTTCTGCCAGAAACTCTTCTGCCTGCACAACCATCTTTGGAATTACTAAATGTTGTATTTACCTTCTATGTATCCCAAACAACATTATTTGTGCCCACGTAACAGATTTTACTACACAATGGAATTCTATGCTGCCATTAAAAAGAAGGAACTTTTACCATTTGCAGCAACCTGAATGGAACTGGAGAGCCTTATGCTTAGTGAAATAAGCCAGTCAATGAAGGAGAAGCACCACGTGCTCTCCCTCATTTTTGGATAATAAAGAACATTGTAAACTGATGAACAAAAGGATAGACACAGAGGCAGTAAAGCATCAAACAGACTGTGATATTATAGCAGGAAGATTAAGAAGAAGTGGGGTAGATAAGAGATCAATCAAAGGACTTGTATCTATGCATATAAGCATAACCAATGAACATAGACACTGGGTGTTGGGGTATGCCTGGGAGGGAGGGGGTGCAACGGGGAGATATGTATACATGTAACACAATAAAAAAATTAAAATGTAAAATAAAAAAAAGTGGAAAGAAAAACTTACAACCCTTAGATTCACTGATTCATGTGTATATTTTCTCATCAGGAAGGAATTGGCCAGATTGATTGGTGAAATGGACTAATGAAGATTCAGTTGTAGCCCTGGCTAGGGGCATTTTATATGCTATTTAGCAAGATATGAAATATACTCTAATACAACTGATCTATGGTGCAATTTCTCCATTAGCCAGCATACATGAATCAAGGAAACCAGAGATTAAATAGGAAGTGGCTTCTCTATTATTTTTAAGAAAAAAAATATGCATATTGTATCCCATTAGTAAAAGCTTGCACTATGGAAGCTTTAATTCTAAAAAGAAGAATGCTTTCTCCAAAGCAGACACCCATGTTTCTATTAAACTAGAAGTGACGACTTCTACTGCCTAAATTTGGATCCTCTTCCATTAATACAAGGTATTTTTACAAGGTAATTCTATTATCAATAGTTAAGTTGGGTTGATGCTGAATAGTAGGAAGGCACATAGTAAGAAACTAATGAATACTGTGTGTGGGGAGGGTTATTATTAATATGTCCAGTGGTAAAAGTGAATGGAAAACAAATACAACACAATTTTGGCAAGATTAATAAAAAGTTTGAACCTTCAGAAATGAATGCTTAGATCAATAAATAGGCAAATGATGATTTCTAGGTGACAGAGCGGTGAGATATTAAATTCAGAATCAAGTGATCCTGGGTGGGTAATGAAATAAGATGAGAATTGCATTAGCTATAATTCTATTACCCTCTGTTTATTGTTTATTACCTACCAATAGATGTTTAATACTAATAATACATGTTTTCTTCTTGCTCATTTTCTATTTTTTTTAAAAAATTTTTGATGGTAGTTAAATTTACAATTTTTTTAAATATATATTTTAATTTTATATTTTTATTTATTTTGGAGAAGAAGGGAGAGGGAGAGAGAGATAAAAACATCAGTGATGAGAGAGAATCATTGATTGGCTTTCCCCTGCATGCCTCCTATTGTGGACTGTGCCCGCAACCCAGGTAGGTGCCCCTAACTAGAATCAAATCCAGAACCCTTCAGTTTGTAGCCCAATGCTCTATCCTGAGCAAACCCAGCCAGGGTAGTTCACTTTGCAATTTAATTTTTAGGTTACAAGCTGTCAAAGGGTGAGTCTTTCAACATTCATATAAGAAAATGCTATTATTATTATTACCATTTCACAGGACATAAACATATCCTACTTTATAGAGCTAATACATATATCCTATTTTACACAGCTAAGGGCAGAGACAATACAAAGACATACTTTTTTATGATTTAAAAAAATTGTTAACTAGGATTTGTATCATCTTATCACTGAAAAAAAAAGTATGCCTTTAATCATTTCATAAAATATAATGGTTTATAAAGAAAGTTTTTCTATACATGTATCTATACATTATAATTAATTATCTGTGTCAACTTATGTCTACATTTATATTTAAAATATATGTATGTATAGCATTAATATATGAAAATTATATATCAAAATATTAATGGTGCTTATGTTTAGATATTGGAATTATTTAAACTATGATTTTATCATAAAACTACCATTTTTATTTTTCTCATTTATATTTACTAATATTTTATAATGAACATATATATGGTTTGTAGTAAAACAAAATTAGTAATAAAATAAAAAAGTAAACAAGAATTAAGACAAAGGACACACAATATTTGAATAGTTATTAAACTAAGTGTGTTTTTTTATATGTATTTTATTGATTTTCTACAGAAAGGAAGAGTAAGGAACAGAGATTTAGAAACATCGATGAGAGAGAAACACTGATCAGCCGGAGCTCCCTCATGCCCCCCTCTGAGGATGCACCCGCAAGTAAGGCACATTCCCCTGACCGGAACTGAACCTGGGACCTTTCGCTGATTCTGTATTCAAGGAACCAAACTGGTTAGGGCAAACTAAAATTTTAATTGCTAAATTATTGAGAAATAAATGCACAGAAATATAAAACCTAACTGACATATATCCATAATTTTGTAGTTTTATATTTAATATTTTGCTCATTTTTAATAGGCAGAAACCCTTAAATTGTATGAAGAATAATGAGAATTAAAGTAATTAGAGGTAACTCTAGAATACATAATTAAATTTAAAATAGAGTTTTTAAAATCTCCTGATCTGAATATTGTACCATTAGAATAATTTACCTTTAGAACAGGTATCACTTACCTGTACACATTTTACTACAAGAACCCTTTTACTAATAAAACAGGTCATTTTATATTATTTTTTTCTTTATCCTTGTTAACAGTCCTGAAATATGTTAGAGCTTTGATTTAATTAACCAAATCTTCATTTTTTATTACCTCAGCAGTTTCTGTATAGAAAAATGATAGAAAATATTTGATGAGTAATTTTTAAATTTATTCTAATTAAAATGCACATACTTATTTTATAGAGAGCACACTTTATCCCATCTACACCCTCTTAGGACAATATTGTTTTTTTTTTCTGCATAGGTACAGGTTTTAATGAGCTATCACAATTTGAAAGGGCTATTCATGTGCAATTTTAGTTTAATCAAATATGTCATGAGCTTCAGATTAACCACTAACTATTAGAAATGTCAATGCAAAATAATTGTATCAAATTGATTTGGACTTTCCCTGAAATTTTAAATGACAGTGTACTTAAATTTTGTGATATTTTGCCAAGAGCCTTTTATAATAATCCATTATCATTAATGACAGATTAGCTGAATAAATGTTTCAAAGTTGTCAAGTGTTTTAGGAAAAATAGTTTAGATACAATTTAAAATGCACATTATATTTTTAATTAGTGTTTAAAAATTTAAATCTCTGGTTCCTTATATGTATTTATAAGAACTTATTTGTATTCTGCATTTGTTCTTAGGTAAAAAAGAGGAAAAATTAATAGACATACATTTTTAATATCATTGTTTATTAAGTGAAGAGAAGCCAAATTTTCAAGGGTAATATAAGTTCTGAGCAGAGCATAAGATCAAAACTTATGCTATTGTGCCTGGTGGTATAGTACTGTGGTTGAGCACCAACCTATGAACCAGGAAGTCACAGATTCCTGGGCAGGGCATTTGCCCAGGTGTGGGCTTGATTTCCCAGGAGAGCAACCAATCAATGATTCTCATCATTGATGTTTCTCTCTCTCTTTCCCTCTCCCTTCTTCTCTGAAATCAATAAAAGTATATTTTTAAAAATTATACTATTGTATTTTTCTAATTTATCTGTTAAATAAATTGTAAAGCATTTTCCGATTAGGTATTTTATTTCATCTTGGATTTACTTCTAGTGATTAACTCAGCATCATAACAGTGTAAGAAATATAGATTGGAATCAGAGATAAGTAGAGACCCGGTGCATGAAATTTGTACAATGGTGGGGTGGGGGGTAGGGGAGTGGGAGAGGGGTGGGTTGTCTCTCAGCCTAACCTGCCCCTTTTCACAGTCTGGGAGCCCTCAGGGGAGCGGGCCTAAGCTACATTCTGGTCTCCTTCACAGGGGGTGACCAGCCAATCAGGAAAAGGCACCGTCCCCATTACTCCCTCACTGCTGCTGCCTCTGGCCTACCTCTGAGGAAGGTGACCATGCAATCAGGAGAAGGCGATGTTCACATCACACCCCTGCTGTTGCCACTGCCGGCTAGGAGAGTGCCTGAGCCTCAGCCATCGCAGCTGCTACAGTTTGCCTGAGCCTCACCTGGCCCTCATTACCTGAGCTTCAGGCCCTCACTGTGGAAGTGGAAATTGGCAGCTTGCTGGAGCCTTGGGCTGGCCCTGGGCAAATGGCAGTAGCCATCAGCCATGAGCTTCCTGTGTTTATCCAATTGGGTGCACTCATCTGGTGATGGGCAGACCGTGTCTTCTGGCTGCAGGGGCGGGTGCAGGTCTCCCTCCAATCCTGGGTCACTGGGTCTGGCTTCTGGAAGATATTATCTACATTGGTTGCCCAGAAACCTGGAGTCCTCCACTGATTCCCAACCTTGACCCAAAGGACTATGGAGACAGCCTAGGAGTTTGAGGAGCTGCAGGAAGGAGCTGCCATTTTCAGAACCACTTACCCACAGAGCTGGAGGCCATGGTGGGGCATGGCCGGGCTGGGAGCTCTTAGCTGTGGAGCTTGGACTTTCCCTCACCTGCCTTCACTGAGGGGCTTTCCCTCACTCACCTGCCTTTGCTGCTGGTGTGAAGGTTTCCCAGCAGAGCAGCTCTGCTGCCACAGCAGCCATTGGGAGCTGCCACAACCATGTGGGGAATACAGGCACCATCTGCTGGGCCTGCTTCCCCTGCCCCCATCTCCACTGATGCTTGCCCAGAGCAGGCCCAGGGCAAGCAGCAGCAATCAGCAACCACCATAACTTCCCCAATGCTGCAAGTCCCTGCCTCCATCCCTGACACTGCAAGTCCCTACCCACTCAAGCTTGCTGCACATGAAGTCTGCTGATTGGTTGTTACTGTGATGGCATCCTGACAAATATGCATATTACCCTTTAATAGTATAGATGAGCAGTAAAGGGAAGTAGTATTTCTAGTTGAACAGGAAAATAATAAAGGATGATACCTTTGAGAAGTTTAATTAAATTTAATTTTGAGTAAGATATCTAATTCATTGTGCATTATTATCTTGCAGATGCTAGGTATTCTTTTTTCTAATCCAAGATGTAAATATTTTATGTTTCCATATAATATTTGTCCAATAAATCTATCTTAATTGTCAATTGTTTTTTGGTTAATAAATTTTATGCTCCTGGTTCACCATTTGGTGGTGTTTAGGATTTATTTTCTCAATGACATAACAATTTTAATTTATTCCA
Organism: Lasiurus cinereus; assembly: GCA_011751065.1. NCBI lineage: Eukaryota > Metazoa > Chordata > Mammalia > Chiroptera > Vespertilionidae > Lasiurus > Lasiurus cinereus. The sequence continues at coordinate 61,674,476 of JAAGEH010000018.1, forward strand.
AAGGATTATCTTTCTAAGTAACTGCTAAAATGTGTGCCATAGACCCACTCACTAAGTAGGGAAGGTACTGTAGTGCTCCATTCTTCTGTCCTCCTACCATCAGAACAGGGTTGAAATCCATACCAGTTCAATTCCTCAATGTTTTAAAGCACACATCCAGACTTATCTAATTGGCTTATCAAATTAGGACCTCAAGTACTGTTGGTTCAACTGATTTTCCTAATTGAAATATAAAGTTTAGAAATAGCAGAGATAATATATAATATATACTAGAGGCCTGGTGCTTGAAATTTGTGCACAGGGTGGGTATGTCCCTCAGCCCAGCCTGCACCCTCTCCAATCTGGGACCAACCTCAGAGATGTCTGACTGTCAATTTAGACCTGATAGCATTAGGAGTCACTGTTGCTGTGAATTTTTATGACTTTTGCTTCCAATTGTAGGTAGACCTACTACAAAGGGCTCATGCCATCATTTGGGTTTACCCAAGATAATTTCCCTTTTGATAACTTAAAGTCAAATGCTTAGGAAGTAAAATTAGATCTGCAAAAATCACTTAACCTAACTGTGGAATTATCCCATGGTAGTCACAGGTCCCACTAACATTCAAGGGGTGAGGATTATACAGGTATGTACACCAAGAAGGGGAAATCTTGTGGCTTACCTTAAAGTTACAGGTGCCAAAGTGAGGCAATTTGTCCCTTTCAGAGCATTTCTCTGTTATTATTCACATGCACTCAGAGCATTTCCCTTGTCATTGTGCCATTCAAGTGGGACTGATGAATAAGTTAAGAGAATTAATAAATGTTGCAATTTCACAACAGCACTGCCAAATTATGCCATGTCAAAAAGTGACGTATTTAAACAATCATATTCTAAATGTGATAGCAAGGATAAGTTCTAAACACTTGAGAGGCTGAGTGATAAAATATGAAACTGAAACATTGAGTTGTTTATGAACGTTAAATTCTCTGCTTATATTTAGATTTTTCGACTTCATTAGTGTGAGTGCTTAGACCCCATCCAGAGCACCCAAAAAGCAGTTCTGGAAGTCCAGCCCCTTGTAGGCCCATCTCAAGACCCCTAAAGATAGTGTCATCATTCCCAAACATAATAGGGTGATTTGTACCAGGAGATCCTTTAGAAGAGCTCTCCATCTCCCTGATGACATTGTGGTATCAGCTTTGTGTACAAGAATGATTCCAGCCCCACAACTTAATTTACTTAATTTTTATAAACTTTAAATATGACCAATCTTATTATTTTTGGAGTCACATATATTGTATTTTATAGTTCTCGTGGAACATTTAAAGTTTATGAAAACTGACACAGTGTTCTCATTGGAATGCTAATTAGAAAGTCATGACTAATTCCTTAAAACACAAAACAACTTTTAAGAGTAATCAAGTACATTGAAGTTGTGTCAGATAATCATAAATGCCATTGCATTTTTGTTTTTTGTTTTTTTAATATTTTATTGACTTTTTACAGAGAGGAAAGGAGAGAGATAGAAAGTCAGAAACATCAATGAGAGACATTGATCAGCCGCCTCCTGCATGACCCACAGTGGAGATGTGCCCACAAGCAAGGTACATGCCCCCGAGCGGAATCGAACCTGGGACCTTTCAGTCCACAAGCCCATGTTCTATCCACTGAGCCAAACTGGTCTCAGCGCATTTTTGTTTTAAACTTCAGTTTAAAATTTACTAAAATTTATCATGCCTGTCAATTGGGCCTTCCTTCCCAATGGAAGGAAGAGACAGCAATATAAATAACTATTTTAGGCAAAATACTATTGGTAAATGAACAATAAATCAAATCAAATAATATTCTTATCAATTATAATATAATTACAGATAAACTAAATTAATATATTTTCAATTAGAATAACATATGTATAAAAGTATTTTCTGGATATTCAGACTGCTTTCAAACAGAGACTTTTAACTTTAAATAATTACCAGCTGCCTCCCTCACCCTTCGACAAAAAGGACATCTACTCATTTACTGGCACTCAAAATAATGAAAAAGAAACAATTATATGTGTTGAGATTTTAATTATTTAATACATGAATATCCCTTCCAGTATTTGAAAGTTAGTGGATACCACATAAAGGATAAGTATTGCCCTAACCAGTTTGGCTCAGTGGATAGAGCATCAGCCTGTGGACTCAAGGGTCTCAGGTTTAATTCCAGACAAGGGTATGTACCTTGGTTTCAGGCACATTCCCAGTAGGGGGTGTGCAGGAAGCAACTGATTGATGCTTCTCTTTCATCAATGTTTCTAAATCTCTCTCCTTCTCCCTTCTCTCTGTAAAAAATCAATAAAATATATTTAAAAAAATAAAGGATAAGCATTTCTCTTATCATCATTTTAGATGTTTAATTAACATCTACTCAAATAAAAGAGAAAGATGCAAATTGACCACACCTTTGCAACGCCAATCAGGAGTGAGTATGTAAATTAATCCAACAAAGGTGGCTAGGGGCAGAATGCCTGCATCATCACCATGGCGAAAATGCAGGTGTTCTACAGTACCCCAGCTGCTCCAGATCTCTTAGCACAGTGGTTCTCAACCTTTTTTAATGCTGTGACCTTTTAATATAGTTCCTCATGTTGTAGTGATCCCCAATCTTAAAATTATTTTTGTTGCTACTTCATAACTGTAATTTTGCTACTGTTAATGCATCATAATGTAAATATCTGTTTTCTGATGGTCTTAGGTGACCTTGCTAGCAGTTTTAAACCTGTGGGTCGAGAACCCACAGGTTGAGAACCGCTGCTGTAGAGCCTAAGACCATCAGAAAACAGATATTTACATTATGATTCATTAACAGTAGCAAAATTACTGTTATGAAGTAGCAACGAAAATAATTTTAAGATTGGGGGTCACCACAACATGAATTGTATTAAAAGGTCACAGCATTAAAAAAGATTGAGAACCACTGTATGGGAAGGCAGAAAGGTGGCTCTGAGATGGAGCAAAGGTGGTGCCAGCAACCAGGGGAAGGAAGGCCCATTCTTGCATGAATCTTCAGGCATCGGGCCTCTAGTTTGATATAAATAAAAATTCCTATATCTTAGTGACATAGGTGGAAAGTGTATGTATATTGTCTTCAATAAGTGATAGTTAATTAAAGTAAAGTCTTGTAATGAAATTGCAAGATAAAACTAAGTAATAACTTAGAGATTATTTAACATCTATACTCTTCATAGTACAGATAAGCAAACTGTACTCAGGAAAGATGAAATGATTTGCCAAATGCTGATACTAGGCTAAAACTAAAGTGCAGATATACTCATTAATAATCTTTTATATTCTTTATAACCAAGGACATGGCTCTCTGAAATTATTTTTCTATTTTATAATAAGAATAGAGACAATCTGTGAGATTTAGGTAGAACCTCTGCTTTTATGTATATAAACTTACTGCTATGTAATTGGGGTTTATAAGTACAAAGTATGTTTTTAAGTTCTAATGTATTTTGATTACTAGCCATAGGATAAAATAACATTTAGTAAGTATTTTGACCAACACATATGTTAATGGCTACCAAAACAATTAACCTATCTAAAAATAATAATATTTTGAGGATAAAATTATCATTTAATGTATTAGTATAAAAAATAATATGGAAGGATCCTCCAGGCTCACATAAAGAAACTAAATGTGCTGGCAAACCTCCTTTACTCTCCTTTACTTTCCTTGTTAACAAAATGATCTATTCGGGCTGATATAATTCACTTTTGTCACATATCTTAATTGAGGTAACTATGGTATTAACACAACAGTACAGAAATTTGGTAAGATTTTCCTGCCCTGGTCAGTATGGCTTAGTCAGTTGAGCATCATCCCATACATTAAAAGGTTGCTGGTTCTATTCCAAGTCAGGGCACATACTCAGGTTGAGTGTTCTATGCTGTATGGAAGGCAACCAAATAATGTTTCTATCTTGTGTCAATCTCTCTCTTTCTCTCTCTCTAAAATCAATGAAAGAAAATTCCATAAATAAGAGTGAATTATTTTCTGTGAGAATATAAACCATAAATTTGACATTTGTCATCAGTGCTGTGAAATAGATGGAATTTTCTTAATTTTTAACTAAATAAAAGTATTTTTTTTCTAAATTAAAGTAAAAGCAGAATGCTTCATATAATGGTAGTATAACCTTTTAAATAAATGTAGATATTTGAAAGTATGTACACTAAAATGATACCATAGGAAATTATTTTCTTTCAATTTTTAATTAATAAAATTATAATGAAAGGAATGAGGAGCAACAAAATTGATAAGTAGGAAAAAATAATTTTGAAAAAGAATGTACAGTGTTGTTCTTTTATTTTACCCTTCCTGTCAACTTTTGCCCAGCTCAGACCTCATGATCTCTTTGCTATAACCATCAGTGGACTACATATGCAGAACTGGCTGGGGAGTTATGAGCTAATTAGAAAAAATTGGAAGGACATAATTTGCAAAATATGGCATTTTGCCTTATTGTGGACTTGGATACCTGATGAACAAATTGAGATTTCTGGTAAGCACCTTGGAATCTTTAGTTTTACTGCTGCCAAAAGGGAGTTATTAAGCCTTCATTTGTAAGCCTGCATGGTATGAAAATGTAACCTTAGTCAAGAAAAAAATTGACAGATCTCTTTCCTGAGGCCCCAAGAGAAAAAAAAATGTCCTTCCAATAAGAATTATGACACAATAAAATGTTATAAATAATTGCTTCTTTAATGAATCTCTGATAAATGAAAATATATCTTGAAAAGGTTATATGATACTCTACCTGCCACAAAAAGAGTAGGTATTTTTATTTTAAAATAGCAAGTAGTCCCTGATGCAACTTTTTCTCAAATTTTTACTAAAATATCTATGGAAACACACATACACACAAACACACACACCCATATACATACACAAAAACATATATATCAAAACACAAGGAAAATGAGAACTGCAGGTGAACTAATTGCTAAATTAGTGGTTGACTTTCCAGTAACTACAAAACTGATATAAAGAAATTGAAAATGCTTAGTTACTAACAACCAATTAAATCTGCTATCCTGAAAATGAAAAATATGCAGGAAACTTCCTTCTCTAATGTTTATTTACTATTATCTCATAATTGTATTGCCTATTCTCCCATTTAATGTTTGCCCCTCACTCAAAATTATTTTTTCTTTTTAAATTACATTAAATTAAATTTGATTTTACTATGGTAAGAACACAGCATGAGATCTATTCTATTAACAGAATTTTAAGTGTACAATATATAATTATTGATTAAAGACACAGTAGTTCTCTAGAGCTTATTCATTTTGCTAAACTAAAATCATATGCTCATCCTATCTAAAAAAGAGCAATATGCAAATTTATTGAACACCCACTATATCCATAAGCCACGCCCACCATCCAATCAAGAGTGAGTATGCAAATTAACCCAACCAAGATGGCTGTGGCCACGAAGAGAGAAGGAGGCTGGATGTCCCTGGCCATGGAGGAAGTCAAACTTTCCTCCTGCCCTTGCCTGCCTTGACCTTAGCTTAAGGCTGCAAAGTTTCAATTATAGAAGATAAATAAATCCTAACAAAAATAGCAGCAGCCATGTTGCTGGAGAGCAGGAGGCTTGAGTTGCCTCCGGTGATGGAATAAGCCAAGTTTCCACAGACCTGGCCTGTCTTGGCCTCCACTTAAGGGTAAAAGTTTCAGTTGTAGAAGATAAATAAATCTCAACAAAAATGCTTTGGCCACAGAGTAAGGAGGAGGCTTGGCTCAGGCTCAAGGCTACAAAGTTTCAATTATAGAAGATAAATAAATTCCAGATACCAGAGCCTCTGCTTGGGTCACTTGGAGGGGATGGGCAGCTTGCAAATCACCACAAGCCCCTTACCCAGGCTGCCCCACACCCCAAGGGAATCCCCACCTTGATATGGGACACCCTTCAGGGCAAACAAGCTGGCCCCCACCCATGCACCAGGCCTCTATTTTACCTTCCTATCTAAGAAACTAATAATATGCAAATTGACCATCACTTCAACACACAAGATAGCTGCCCCCATGTGGACACAGGATGGCTATCACAAGATGGCCAGCAGGGGAGGGCAATTGGGAGGGACCAGGTCTGCAAGGGTGGGTAGTTGGGGAGAGACCCGGGCCTGCAGGGGAAGGGCAGTTAGGGGTGACCAGGACTGCAGGGGAGGGCAGTTAGGAGCAAACAGGCTGGCAGGGGGTAGTTAGGCATCAATAAGACTGGCAGGGGAGTGGTTAGGGGGTGATCAGGCTGAGAGGCACAAGTGGATAGGAGCAGTTGGGAACCAGCAGTCCTTGATTGTGAGAGGGATGTCCAACTGCCCAATTAGGCCCATCCTACTGGGATTAGGCCTAAATGAGCAGTCAAATATTCCTTGAGGGGTCCCAGATTGGAAAGGGTGCAGGCTGGGCTGAGGGATACCACCCCCCCATGTATGAATTTCATACACCGGGCCTCTAGTTTATTAATAATTTGTAGAGTAGGAGGTTGGTGACAGGGTTAAAGAATTGTTGATTCTAGGTTATTGTATAATAAGAGTGAGAAGATAAGAGTGGCACTGCAAAATTTATATTTATGGAAAACTATAGGGTGTTTTTTTAACATTTTACTCATCTATTCTCTATACCAGAAAATCAAGCAGTAGTAATAAGTAATTTTCTGAAATTAGATAAATGTCCAGTAGACCAGGTTAGTAAACTTACCAAGACCTTTTATTTAGCATCATGAATATCTCTTTCTTCTATCCACTTTTTACTATCGGCATTGTGACTATTGTAAAATAAAACTGTATCTCTTTTTCTCACTACAAGTCTCCTAATTGCTTCTTTGCCAATAATATTTCTCTTTTCAGTCTCCTGGCCACACTGGGATACATTGATCTCTCTAAAACTCATATACAAATATATCATGAGGATAAAGGAGGTCAAATATATGGTGATAAAAGGAGACTTGTGGTGAACACATGAATGAGATACACAGATGATGTATTATAGAACTATACACTTGAACCCTATATAATTTTATTAACCAATGTCACCACAATATTTTTAATGGAATTTTAACAAAGAATAACAATTGCAAAAAAAAATTCAAATTATGACATCATTTTTTGCATCATCCAACTCCTAATAGTGTTTTAAGTATACTTTATTATATAGATCATTTTGATTATTTTAGCCCCATTTCCAGCTAAAGCCAGAACACCATAAGGTTGGTATAAAAAGAATGATGACCCACCCAAAATATTTACATCTTGATTCCAAAAACCTGTGGAACTGTTACTTACTTCACATGGAATAATTGACTTGTAGAGGTAATTAATTTTTAAAAAAATATATTTTATTGACTTTTAATAAAGAAGGGAGGGGGATAGAGAGTTAGAAACATCAATGAGAGAGAAACATGGATCATCTGCCTCCTGCACACCTCCTACTGGGTATTTGCCCACAACCAAGATACATATTCTTTTTTTAAAAAATATATTTTATTGATTTTTTACAGAAAGGAAGGGAGAGAGATAGAAAGTCAGAAACATCGATGAGAGAGAGACATCGATCAGCCACTTCCTGCACGCCCCACAGTGGAGATGTGCCCACAAGCAAGGTACATGCCCCCAACCAGAATCGAACCTGGGACCTTTCAGTCCGCAAGCCGAAACTCTATCCACTGAGCCAAACTGGTCTTGGCAAGATACATACTCTTGACTGGAATCAAATGTGGCATCCTTCAGTCTGCAGGTTGATGCTCTATCCACTGCACCAAACTGGTTAGGGCTAGATACGATTTATTTAGCGGCCCTAGGATGGGAAGGCTATCCTGGATTATCGGGATCTATGCAGTGTAATCACAAGGATCTTTATAAGAGGGAGGCAAGAGGTTCAGATTCCTGGAAGGAGATACAATGACAGAAACAAAGGTAACAGCATTAATAGGAAACCAATATAGTTGGCAAAAGTAAAAAAAAAAAAATCAAAAAAGTAAGTAAATCAAATATATCAAGCAATAGAGAGCATGAGGCAATTAGACAACTGGAAACATGAGACAGAAGATTATGACTACTGTGGAAAAAATAAAGATCTAAATAAATGAATAGATACCTCATGTAAATGAATTGAAGGAGGCAATATTTTTAAGATTTAAATTCTTATCAAATTAATACACAGGGTATCTCAAAATGCACTCACACTTTGAATACCATTATTTTGTAATATAATTTTTACTGATTTCAGAGAGTAAGGGAGCAATAGAAACATCAATGATGAGAGAATCAGTAATCAGTTGCTTTCTTCATGCCCCCCACTGGGGATCAAGCCCACAATCACAACCAAGGCCCTTAGTTGGAATCTAACCAGGGACCCTTCAGTAATCAGGCTGACACTTTATCCATTGAGCCAAACCTGCTAGAACTGACTATCATTTTTAATCCCAATGGGTTAAACCTGTAAAGAAAGAAACATCAATTGAGTTATCAGCTGTTAAAGTGTATAGAGTGGTACCTCAGAATGCCAGTTTAATTCGTTCCATAACCTTGCTCATATATCAAGTTGCTCGTATCTCAAAGCAAATTTCCCCATTGAATTCAATTGAAATGCTGTTAATCAGTTCCAGCCCCAAAAATGTCATCTCAGTTGGTCTTGTTACCTGTTTTGGAATAAGAAAAATGTATTTATAAATGACAAATATTGTATAAAAACACAATAAAAGAGAATGTAAAGGAATAATCTGGTTTTATAAAGTGTATTTATCTACTCCTTACACTCTTAATGATACACTTTATCCCTAAACTGAATGTAACTTAGCTAATCTTCACTGAACTTAATTGCTACTGATCTTTGCATTTTTGGCCAATTTCAAAAAAAACAAACAAACAAACAAAAAAAAGTGTTCAACGAGGTTTGCCTCTTCCTCCCTTTCAGAATGTTTCTGAAATGGCTGAGGCAAGTTTCCTTGAACAGCTCCAATGCACGACCAGTTGCAACTTTTTCCAGGTGTTTCTTTTCCACAAAGTGTGACACCCTCTCCGACATTCCTAAGCTCTCCTTTATCTCAATTGTAGAGATCTCCTTCACCTCTGGCTCCTCCTCGAAAAAATTTCTTGGAGAACCTCTGCATGTTGCTGAAACTGCAACTCTTGTAACTCCTCCATGGTGAGTTCCAGAGAGTGCTCCTCGACGAGCTCATTCACATCTCTCTCATCCACCTCCAGGCCCATGGATTTTCCCAGAGACACTATCTCCTCCTCCACTGCACCTCGGGTTCAAATCCTTCCAAGGTCCTTTCGGCTATGGCCTCAGGTCACAGCTTCTTCCATGCAGAGGTCAAAGTCCTCTTTGTAACACCCAGCCAGGCCTGATCAATAATTCTGAGGCATATCACGATGTTAAAGTGGTTCTTCCAGAACTCTCAAAGGGTGAGGTTGGTGTTCTCCATCACCTCAAAGCAGCGCAGGAACAGGTGCTTGATATACAGCTTTTTAAAATTAGAAATCACCTCCTGATCCATGGGCTGCAGGATAGGAATGGTGTTGGGAGGTAGGTAGACAACCTTTATAAACTTGAACTCTTCAAGGAGTTCATCTTCGAGGTTCAGTGGGTGAGCAGGAGCATTGTCGAGGATGAGGAGGGCTTGCATGGTTAGGTTGTTTTCCTATACATATTTCTTAACCAAAGGGCCGAAAACCAGGTTTACCCACTCCACAAAGAACTGCCTGGTGACCCATGCCTTCGGGTTTGCCCTCCACATAACTTGCAGTTAATCTTTTAAAATCTTATGTGACTTAAAGATTCTGGGGTTTTCTGAATGGTATATGAGCATAGGCTTGATCTTCCAGTCGCCACTCACATTGGAGCACAGTGCGAGAGTTAGCTTATCCTTCATGGGTTTGTGGCCTGGCATCGCCTTCTCCTCTGCCTTTATATTAGTCCTATTGGGCATCTTCTTCCAGAAAAGCCCTGTCTTGTCACAGTTGAAGACTTGCTGGGGTATATATCCTTTGGCTTCTATCAGTTCGGAAAAAGTTTTGAGGTAATCCTCAGCTGCCTTCACATCTGAACTTGCTGCCTCACCATGCCTGACAATGGAATGAATACCGGACCTTTTCCTGAAGTTATGAAACCAGCCTCTACTGGCTTTAAATGACTCTTTCAATGCTTCGTCCATGGAAGTGTGCGGGGTCTGCTCCAGCAAATCACCGTAAATCACTCGTGCCTTCTCGCATATGATGCCCTGTGTTAATGTATCTCCTTTAAGCTGCTTCTCTGTCACCCACACTATCAGTAGATTCTCCATTTTTCATGGAGAGAACTACGGAGCTTAGAAATTATTGTAACGCCCTTAGCTGGAGTTATACCCTTTATGGACTCCTTCTGTTTAAGCACAGTGCATATCCTTGAAGTACTACGTCCCTATTGCCTCGCCAAGTCAGCCACTCCTCGCACAACTTACTCATATTTTTCTATGATTTCACGCTTTAATTCAATAGACATCATCCTCTTCTGAGCACTGACCTTTCCACTCGCTTTCTTTGGACCCAAGGTTATAAAAAGAGATGTGATAAAGTATGTTAATGCAGAAAAGATGCTTCGACAGGGAGGTAAACAAGCACACTGAATGAGGCGTGGGAAACTATGAGATGCTCAAGGTGCGGTAAACTGGTGGGTCCTGTGCAGCCGGCTGATCCACATGATTACTCCTATCTCAAATATTGCTCGTATTTGAAAGTAAAAAATGGCTGGCTTGATGGCTCATATCTCAAAAATCTCGTATGTTATGGCACTCATATCTCGAGGTACCACTGTATATCAAGCTTCAGTCTTCCCTGACCCTTATAACCATTATTGTACTCTCTACTTCTATGAGTTTGACTATTTTAGGTTCCACATGTAAGTAAGATCATGCAGTACTTTTTGTGTAACATGTTGTCCTTTTTTGGATATTCTGAGTGACCATGGTGCTTCAATCTCCTTAAAGATAGTATTGGTTTATATCTAAAATATTTGTAAAATTCTATATTAATCTCTCTCTCTCTCTCCTCTCTCTCTCTCTCCAT
>JAAGEH010000018.1:61694930-61804380 GCA_011751065.1 Lasiurus cinereus
ATTATATTATATTATATTATATTATATTATATTATATTATATTATATATATCATGTTATGTTATATTACCTCATAATATAATATAATAATATGTGAGAAAAAACATAGTATTAGTCAGTTAATATTATCATAACAAATGACCAAAGAATGGGCTTCAACAACAGCATTATCTTCTCACAGTTATGAAAGCTGGGAAGTACAAGACCAAGATTCTGGCAGATCTACTGTCAGATGAGTGGTTGTTTCTTAGTTTGCAGATGACTTTCTACTTGCTGTAGACTCATATGGCAAAGAAGAGAGGGTGCAGCAAGATTTCATAGTGTTTTGTTTTTTATTAAACATTTTAATTTTTTATTTTCAAATACATTATTAGTTTTAGGTGTACACCCCAGGGTTTAGACATTATAAAACTTAAGAAATGATCATTCATTGAATCACACACACATTTGATACCAAATATAGTTATTAGAATATTATTGACTATAATCTGTAGGCTGTATTTTATGTCCCTATGACTATTCTGTAATAAACAATTTGTATTTCTTAATCCCTTCACCTCTTTCACCTATCTGGCAATGGTTAAAACATGCTCTGTATCTGTGAGTATGTTTCTGTTCTGCTTGGTCTAAGTGACAAAACTACCTCCTGTCATAAATATATAAGACGTTTGTTTCTCTTCTGAATAGAGCCAGTTTAACTGAGAAGTTACTCCAATTACTCTATTAATTTAGGCTGAACTATGCATGACAAACGTGGCTCTCAAGTCCTTTTACTTAAGGATGAATTATTGTTCATTTTGCAAACATATATGCAACAGTTTATCTGCTTGACTACAGAAAACTTGTCTTTGCACTCTCTTACTAGAGTTCCTGTGATGGACATCATCATATTCTGGATTCATGCTTATAAGATAATAAAATTTAGTTTTTTCTTTACTAAGTAGTGGAGAGGTTTGCTGGGTTGGGGGAATTTTCTTTTTTAAATTATGTTTCCCCAACAAACATAGATTTATACATTTTATGTAGATCAACCAAACACTAATTACAGATTATGAAATGTAAATATCTTCTTTTCAACACCTGAGAGATATATAAAAGCATACTCCAGAATTTTTATTATGATATTTATTAGTGGAATTGTTTAATTTATTTACTCAGGAAATAATTGATTGGCCACATATTCATGGGTTATTAAGAAACTAAAACCAAGAAACAATTTTCCATTATATGCAAAGTTCTCTATTCAGCTGTGGATGTCTGTGTGATAAGATAAATAAAGCACGGGCCTTGCTATAAAATAACTCATAATCTCCCGAGAGATTTATTATCTCCTGAGGCAGGGAAAATTATTAACTATATTATAGGACAGAGTAAAATAAGCACTATCACTCCACTTATTATATAAAATGTCCCAAAGTAATAACTCTTTAGGTCATAAAAATTCTTTGGTAATAGTTATTTACTAGTAGAATTATGAAATTCATTATGAATAAAGCTTAAAAAATAATGCTGATAGTAAATATGCCATTTAGATGGATGACTATTTCATATTAAAATAAATGACCACCTTTCAGAATTAAAAAAAAAGGCAAGTGAGACCTCCAGTGTAGATCCTGAGATGTAGCACACATAAGAACCATGCGTATGGGATACTGACCACCATGCTATCAACAAAATAATATATTGCTGATTTAAATCAGATTAAACACCCTGTCAGATTTTGCTTATAACAATACTCCTCTAAAATGTACTAACATTTAAAGTACAAAAATATTCTATTACTAAAGAGAAAATAAAAATAACAAATGAATGTATGGATTCTTACCAATTAAAATCATAAAAATATTAAGTACTTGTATTTTCAAAAAAATCATATATTCCAATGTTTATTAGTACATTATGGTTACTCATAAATGTTAAATTAGAAATACAGAAGAAGCTAGGAAAGTAATGATCATTGAAATAATTTAATTTGCATCATATGCTAGAACTTAAAAATCTATATTAGAAAACTTTTTAAAATGAAAATAAACATATAAATCATATACAGCAACATTGATCTAATACTTTTCAAACAAACTTAAGAAAAGGAAGAAGTGTGATTTCTTTTCATCACTGCAAAAAATTTAGAGTATTATATTGTTAAATTAAACTATCATAGCATGTAAGACTGAAATGTCAGTTTCAGAACACTAATTTTCTTATACCTCAAGCATTATTTAAATAATGGAAATATAAAATTATTTCAAGAATGTGTACCTTGCCTAAACCGGTTTGGCTCAGTGGATAGAGCGTCAGCCTGCGGACTGAAGGGTCCCAGGTTTGATTCTGGTCAATGGCATATACCTTGGTTGCGGGCACATCCCCAGTGGTGGGTGTGCAAGAGGAGGTTGATCGATGTCTCTTTCTCATCAATGTTTCTGACTCTCTATCCCTCTCCCTTTCTCTTGGTGAAAATCAATAAAAATATATATTTAAAAAAGAATGTGTACCTGTTATCTTAAAAATATATATTTGTTGCATTTTATTTGTTGTTTTTCTCTTGCAAGCAAGATTCTATAAGCGTGATCTTGTCACTTTGCTCTGATAAACTAATATATGAAATAGCAACAATATTTGAAACATTTTTACACTTTTATTAATTGTGGTATACATAACCATAGTTTTCTCTTATCCACAATTTCATATTCTTTAGTTTCAGTTATTCATGTACAATTTCAGTAAAAATATTAGAAAATTCCAGAAATAAATAATTCATAAGTTTTAAATTTTGTGCCATTCTGAGTGGTGTGATGAAGCCTCATGCCATCCTTTTCTGTTCTACTAGTACATGAATCATCCCTTTGTTCAGGGTATTTAGCTGCATATGCTCCCTACCCATTAGTCACTTAGTAGATATCTAACTCACTGTAGTGGTGAGCAGTGTGTGGGTTTAAATAATCCTTATTTTATTGTTATAATTGCTTTGTTATTAATTAAAGTTGTTAGCCTCTTACTATCTCTAATTTATAAAGTAAACTTTGTCATAAGGCATGTATGTGTAGGAAAACACATAGTGTATATATAGGGCTTGGTACTGCCAGCCATTCACTGGGGGGCTCGAAACATATCCCCCACAGATAAGAGAGTCATTTCTAAGTTCTAAAAGGAGGAACTAGTTTAAAGTTTATATTGTATTAAGGTAATGGTAAAACGTTAGACATAGGCATGCACGCTCTATTTCTTTTGGAAAAAAAACAGTATTTGGTTGTTGTTTTTTACATTAAATTAGCTGTGTAGCTTTTGTGAGAGTTCCCCCACCATAATAATCAAAGTAGAAATTTTCAAGGATTTGTTCAAATGGTTTTTATTTTGGAAGCAATTCCCAAATAGCAACTAAAAAAGAAATAGGATTTTTTTATTTAATGCTAATTGTTTCCCACTGTCCTATCTCAAAGATGTCAAACTATAGAAGCATATCAAAAATGAGCAAAATTATGATGCAATGGACCTTCAGCTTGGTAATGGTGTAACAAGGGGCCTTCAGCTACATGGTCTGCAAAATATATTTATGTTTTCATTAACTTTTAAACATTTCTTTAAAAGAAAGTAAAAAAAAAAATGCTTACATTAAAATGTGAGATAATGGCCAAAACCGGTTTGGCTCAGTGGATAGAGCTTTGGCCTGCGGACTGAAATGTCCCAGGTTTGATTCCGGTTAAGGGCAAGTACCTTGGTTGCAGGCACATTCCCGGTGGGGAGCGTGCAAGAGGCAGCTAATCGATGTCTCTCTCTCATTGATATTTCTAATTCTCTATCTCTCTCCCTTCCTCTCTGTAAAAAATCAATAAAATATATTTAATAATAAAAATAAAAACGTGAGATAATGCATTGATTTAATTTACTTTGAAGTATAAAATAATATTATCAGTGCCTTTCTTGGGGGCAACATTTTAAATAAGAGTGGACAGATACAAGAAAATGGAAAGAACAGGAAATTATTATACCAAGGAGTACAGAAAAACATAAGTTTTATTTAAAAATAAAGATGTCTGTGAGGTTATATGGGTGAAATACCTGCTTTACAGTATAAGTGTAGCTTTGAATGGTTCTATGTAACACATCTACTTCTGTTCTATTACATATTTTTATCATAATAGAATAATCTGGTTTGCATATTACCTATTGCTTTGTTATTACACATTTTCTCAGTATCATCTCTGTTGGTAGCCATGTTTCCCGCAAGTCCATAAGCCTGTATTTCACTTTCTGCTCCTGTTTTTCCACTGTGGATGTCTTTCGGAGCGCACTTTTTCTTTTTTTATTGTTACATGTATACATATCTCCCCATTGCCCCCCCTCCCTCCCAGGCACACCCCCACCCCCCAGTGTCTATGTTCATTGGTTATGCTTATATGCATAGATACAAGTCCTTTGATTCATCTCTTATCTACCCCACCTCTCCTTAATATTCCTGCTATAATATCACAGTCTGTTTGATGCTTTACTGCCTCTGTATCTATCCTTTTGTTTATCTCACTTTTAAGGCAAGCATGCAGGGCATTGAAATATAGGAGATCTTTTGCTCAGAGGAACAATTCTAAACCAATGGAAACTGAAAACTGACCAATAAATATTTTTTTTCTGTTATTCTTGACTCAGATGAATCATTATGCATTCCATATGGTCTTTGCACTGAGGTTGTTTCACTTAGAATTGATTAAACAATGCACTCTTACTGTTGACTTTTCTTCTTTGCTTATGCTCCCTGAGACTACTTTCACCCCAAATTT
This sequence comes from Lasiurus cinereus, assembly GCA_011751065.1. Lineage (NCBI taxonomy): Eukaryota > Metazoa > Chordata > Mammalia > Chiroptera > Vespertilionidae > Lasiurus > Lasiurus cinereus. The sequence continues at coordinate 61,699,702 of JAAGEH010000018.1, forward strand.
TTATATTCACTGAAAACCTTGGGTCAGATCTATTTTTAATGATGGTATTTGGGGAAGACAAGCTGAGTCTTCAGGATTATCACCCCCCGAAATTAGTATAATTTTAATATAGAAATACTATTTTTATACTAAATATTTCATATTTCTTAATTCCAATGTATCCTCAAATGATTCTGCAATGTTTACAAATCTTCAGCTATTTGTGTATTATGTAAATTTGAAAATTATCTAGATTCTGTTTGTATAATTTTATTTGAGCAACATTTTGATTATTTCTTTTTCTTATTTATTATTTCATTATATATTTAAATAAAATAATTTTAAAATTATTTTATTATGGCATTCTTGGTCCTCTATATTAAATATAATTATCAAAACAAAAATATTATAGATCACATTAAAATTGTTATTGTGCTTGGTAATGGTGTAACAAGGGGCATGTGACAAAATAATTAATTAAAAAGCATTAAATACTAACCTACTTGAGAAGATTGTAAATTTTAGCTTCTCTTATATTAAAAATATATAGCTTCATCTCTAGATTTTTTCTAAAAGTTATAAATCCTAATAAAGCTAATGGATACTCAATAGTTTATTTACATTATCTCATTTGAGAATTACTAATTTTTTTAATAGAATCTTCTATCACCATTTTATGACCTGATGATTCTTGGTCATAGCACTTATCAATAGCTTCTATCATATTAAATATCTGTAGGTTTATTTATTTTCTATTTTCCCCCTAGAATAAAAGCATGATGAAGAGAGGGCCTCTGTGTTGTATATCTGAGCATGGAACACAATAGATACTGAATTGATATTTGTTATTTAAAAGGTTGAATTAATTTACAGAGAAACTTTGAAAAGAGAGTAGTCATATTTCCATTTCTCAGTAAAGAAATTGATATTTCTGAGGAGTTAAGCTAATTTATCAACTGCACTCTGTTTATGAAAGCTCAGACCACTGGGCCAGCATGGCTCTGTGGTTGAGTATTGACCTATGAACCAGAAGGTCACAGTTCAATTCCGCATCAGAGTACATACACCACTGTTGCAAGCTTGATCCCAAGTGCGGGGTGTGGAGGAGACAGTTGATCAATGATTCTCTCTCATAATTGATGTTTCTTTCTCTCTCTCTCTTCCTCTCTGAAAACAATAAAAAATGTTTTTAAAAAGCTGAGACAAAATTTGATATCAGGTTCAATATAATCTAATGTTAAATCTATATTTCTTTTACTACACCATCCTGACTCCAAGATGTAATGATGTACCAATAAACAGTCTTGTTCAATAAAGACTTTTTAATGTGCTTAAATGGTTATGGGGTACCTGAAGGGTATCACATTTTCTGCTCAGAGCACTGGCCAACTTTGAACTATCTCATAATTAATTTGAGGTTCTCAAAGTACAGTGAAAACTTTAAAAAACTCAATGTATTTTTATGTTAAGGTTACCCACTTGTGATCTTTTCTAAAATGTAAAACTGGTTCAATATTTCATTAGACATTTTTGAAACAAGCTCAGAGTAGCAGGGGCATGGCATATGCTATGTCAAAGAAATAGTAATGTAGATGACATTGAGACACTGACATTGTAAAATATTCATGACAATGTAAGTATGTATTAAGAGGTTAGGATCATAAAAACATCTTGCACTGGAAATGGCCTATTTTTTCACTTAAGGGGCTATACAGTGGAATGCCCATGGAATATTTGTTGTTGCACACTCTCTAATCTTTTTGTTGCTTTCAGAATGTCAAAATGTATGGTGAGGGTGGGAGGGGGGTGCTAGATATTTGTAAATTGATATACCAAAAAGAGGACTTCAAACAAATTCCATCTTTCTAAGGATAATCTTAATAAAATTCTATTGAAAGTAACACACTTGGCAGCTTCTTAGCTCTTCCTTCTCTCTATCTCTGTCTCTCTTTCATATAAACATACACACACAATCACATTTACACATCAACAAATAATAACTATAAAATCTTAAAAATTGTATCTTATCCCTTACAAACAACTTTCTCATAATTATTTCATCCAAGGCTCACCAGGCAACAGCAAGGCCATATAAATAGAGTTAAGTGGAATTCACAATGGTAATGGTAAAGACACCCTCAGTCTCTTCCTTCTCCCTAAATTAGCCAAGTCTCACCAGCAACGAGGTCCAGTTCAGCCTTACAACACTTTGAAAACACCCTCCTTATATGTATGATTCAAACCAAGATCATCTGGATTGATTGTGTGTCTGAAGGAGGGTCATGCTTGAGACAGTGTACATATTCCCATCTCTAAAAAACAGATGAGAAAAAAAAATAATAACCTAAATTAGATCAATCAAAGTTAAAGGTGCAGATGCTGGGGTGCTGAACATGCAGGGGTGCTGTGCTAACCCACAGGAGCAGGAGACATATGACTGGCCACCCTCCTCCCATTCCCAAGAGCAATCTACACTAGATAAGAAAGTTTCCCTACATGATAAGATGAAAATTTGGAAAGATTTGGTATCTTCCCAAATATTTCATGTTTCAGGAGATGTCCCAAACTAAACTCAAAGATTCTTTTGTATTCTAGCTAGAGGCCTGGTGCATGAAACCTGTGCACTAGACAGGGTGTGAGGGTCCCTTAGCTTGGCCTGTGCCCTCTTGCAGTCTGGGAGCCTTCAGCATACATTCCTCTCACATCGCTTGCTCCTTACTGTCCACCTAATCACTGCTCCTTAGTGCAGCCATGGAGGTGGGAAAGGCTCAGCCATCACTGCTGCACCCACCAGCCATGAGCCTGGCTTCCGGCTGAGTGGCACTCCCTTTGTGACAATGCACTGACCAGCAAGGGGCAGCTCCTAGTTTGAGTGTCTGCCCCCTGTTGGTCAGTGCAAATCATAGCGATTGGTAATTCTGGTCATTATGCTGTAATGGTTGCTTACACTTTTATTATCCTATCTAATAAAAGAGTAATATGCAAATTGAGGATACTTCTGCTACACCCACAAGCCACACCCACTAGCCAATGAGAGGCGAGTATACTAATTAACCCAAACAGTATGGCTGTGGCCACAGATTGAGCAGGAGGCTTGGGGTTTCCCAGACCTCCACTCAAAACTACAAAGTTTCAATTATAGAAGATAAATAAATCTCAACAAAAATGTCTGTGGCCTCTGAGAGAGCAGGAGACTTTGCTCCACTCAAGGCTACAAAGTTTTAATTAGAGAAGCTAAATAAATCCCAGATACCAGGGTCTCCATTTGGATCACATGGGGCCATGGCTGGTCTGCACACTACCATAGGCCCCTTGCCCAGGATGCTTCATTCCCCAAGGGGACCCCCACACTGATCCAGGACACCCTTCAGGGCAAACCAGTTAACCCTACCCATGCACCAGGCCTCTATCCTATGTAATAAAAGAGTAATAGGCAAATTGATTATCACTCCAACACACAAGATGGCTTCCCCCATGTGGTTAAAGATGGCTACCCCCATGTGTACACAAGATGGCCACCATAAGATAACCAGTAGGGGAGGGCAGTTAGGGGTGACCAGGCCTGCAAGGGAGGGCAGTTGTGGGCAATCAGATCAGCAGGGGAGAGCAGCTGGGCAAGACCAGGACTGCAAGGGAGGGTAGTTGGGGGTGATCAAGCCTGCAGAGAAGGGAAATTAGGGGTCACCAGGCTGGCAGAGGAGGGCAGTTAGGGGTGACCAGACCAGCAGAGAAAGGAAGTTTGGGGTGACCCAGCCTGCAGGGAATGGCAGTTGTGGGGGGAATCAGGCCTGCAAGGGAGAGCAGTTGGGGAGATAGGGCCTGCAGGGGAGGGCAGTTGAGGGCAACTGGGTCTTCAGGGGAGGGCAGTTAGGGGCGACCAGACCAGCAGGGGAAGGCATTTAGGGGCAAACAGGTTGGCAGGGGAGCCATTAGGCATCAATCAGGCTCACAGGGGAGTGGTTAGGGGGTGATTAGTTTGGCAGGCAGAAGCAGATAGAGGCAATCAAGAAGGTGGGCAGGTGAGCAACTGGAATTGTGAGAGGATTGTCCATCTGCTGGTTTAGGTCTGATCATACTGTGATCAGGCCTAAATAGTCAAACATCCCTCAAGGGTTCCCAGATTGGAAAGGTGCAAGCTGGGCTGAGAGACACGCATCCCAGTGCATGAATTTCATGCACCAGACCTCTAGTATAGATTATAATAGCTAAGCTAAATTCTGTGAGCTCTAGCTTTGGTTTATCTTCCTCCTCCTCCTCCTCCTTTTTCTCCCATATCTCTCTCTCTCTCCTTTTCCCTCTCTCCCTCTCTGTTTCTCACACACAAACACATACACCTACTTAACCACAAGAATATAATTTAATTTCTAAGACAGAATTATAGTTTGATTTGGGTTTTGTCTTTCTTCCCCAAACTGAAATGCATATTTTCCATGCAGAGGAAGTGAGCCTACATAATCTTATTAGCAAATACCAAATATCTTATATTTAGGTTTTATTTTTGAATAATGCTACAGAAGAATTTAATTTTTGAATGCTTATTGTCATTCTATCAGTATGAAATATTAGTCTGAAATAAATAATATTACCATCTGTTTTAGAAATGGGAAAATTGAATGAATATTATTATCTGAATAAATAATATTATCATATCAGTTTTAGAAATGGGAAAATTGAAGATAAATTTTGCTGCTCAAGTGACTGGTTAGTATTTTTGTCCAGGATTCCCATTCTCCATCATGAATTTATGTCTGATTCTACAACTGTTGACTATAGCTTTCAGAATTTCTTACTTTTAAAATGAAGTGTTTCTAGATGCATTTGCTATATTTTATGTTATAGTTACTCATTAAAAATATGACAGTTGGTTTTTATAACTTTATTTATTGTGCCTTTACTCAAGGTCAAGTTAAATAGTTAATATTCACATACCACATGAACTTATCTTTTTCCCCCCAAGTGTCAGTAGTAGCACAACTGCTCTTCTGGTATCATAGATCCAGATGCACTAACCATTATAACAAAACAAATCCTATCTAATAAAAGAGTAATATGCAAATTGACCTTACCTTTGCTACACCCACTAACCAGCCATGCCCACAACCAATCAGAGCAAATATGCAAATTAACCCAACCAAGATGGCTACAGTCACAGAGAGAGCAGGAAGGAGGCTTGGGTTGCCCCTGGCGATGAGGGAAGCCAAGCTTTTCACAAACCCTGGCCGGCCAAGGCCTCTGCTTAAGGCAACAAAGTTTCAATGGCTATGCCAGTAGAAGGCTTGGTTCCACTTAAGGCTACAAATTTTCAATTGTAGAAGACAAATAAATCCCAAATATCAGGGCTCCACTTGGGTCACTGGGTGGCGTGGACAGCCTGCAAACCACCACAGATCCCTCACCCAGGCCACCCCATACCCCAAGGGAATACCCACCCTGATCCAGGACACCCTTCAGAGCAAACCAGCTGGTCCCCACCCATGCACCAGGACTCTATCCTATCTAATAAAAGAGTAATATGCAGATTGACCATCACTCCAACACACAAGATGACCGCCCCCATGTGGTCAAATGATCCTGCCCCAATGTGGACACAAGATGGCCACCAAAAGATGGCCAGCAGGGGAGGGCAGTTGGCAGAGACCATGCCTGCAAGGGAGGTAAGTTGGGGGTGATCAAGCCTGCAGGCGAGGACAGTTAGGGGTGACCAGGTTCACAGGGGAGGGCAGTTAGGGGCAAACAGGCTGGCAGCGGAGCAGATAGGAATCAATCAGGCTGGTAGGGGAGTGGTTAGGGGTGATCAGGCTGGCAGGCAGGTGAACAATTGGGAGCCACAGTCCTGAATTGTGAGAGGAATGTCCAACTGCCCATTTATGTCCATTCCTACCTGGATTAGGTCTAAATGGACATCTCTCAAGGGGTCCCAGATAGGAGAGTAAGCAGGCTGAGCTAATGAATATCCCCTCACCCCTGCACAAATTTTGTGTACCAGGTCTCTAATTAAAATACAAGACTGAGAAAATTGTATAAAATGGGTTTAAGATGGAGGATATTTGGTTGGTCATTCTGTCACTACCTATATTTTATTTTGCAGTTTCATAAGCTCTAGATTCCAAGATAAGCTCTCACATTTACCATGTTTTCCTCTAGCAGAAACTCAGACTTATTATGATTAAATACTATTTCTAAGAACAGATTTCTGGTGGGCAATTTCTATTCTAAACTTGAATTAGTTTGAGAAAAAAAGAGGTATATTATGGCCAAATGCACATTTCCATATTTATGACAATCCATTAAACTCACTGGGGAAAATGTTATCATTTTCAATTTTGCTTTATTTTCATAATTAGATAATGATTAAATAATCAATGAATATTTTGAACTCATATACTGAGTTGATCTTATGTGGAACACATTTTTACCACAACTAATTTTTATTTATATTTTCTTCTCTTTCATTCAGTCTATATTGCACACTTTATTTATTCTTTATAATTAGAAAATAAAAACTAAAAATTACACTAATCTGAGATGCTGTGTGAGACCATACAGATTGAACTTTTCTTATTGATCCTACAACTCACAAGTATAAATCAGGAATTAGCAATACACAGAGCTGGCAAAATTACTCAGATGCAACAAAACCTATTTTTCTCTCATATCCCCCCTTCCCTCTCATTTATTAAATAAAGGTAGTATTCTTAGTCTATCCAGTTACATAAATAAAAACTTCAAGAGTCTTCCTTAGTTATTTTCTTTCCCACACTCTCCATATCTAATCTGTCACCACATTTTGCACTATGCACTTTCAAAAAATATTTTGAATTTAACTCCTCACCCCCTTCACTACTTCACCATCTTCTTGATCATCTTCTATCCAATCTACTGTGATAGTGCCTCTGTTTTAATTATTTTTTTTCTTAATAGACTTTATTTTTTGAACAGTTTTGGATTTGCAGAAAAATTGAAATGCTGGTACAGAGTTCTATACACTCCCTTACTCAGTGCCCCCTATTATTAATATACTAGAGGACCAGTGCATGAAATTCATGCATGGGTAAGGTCCATAGGCCTGGCTAATAATCAGGGCCAGTCAGGGCCTTCCAGCTACTTGCTACAGCCTTTCTTCCCATGGCTGCTGGCTGCTGGTCAAGGCCTCCCTTCATTCTATAGTGCCCCCTGATGGTCAATGCATGTCATAGCGAGTGGTTGAACTCCTGAGGGAGCAATTTTCATATTAGCCTTTTATTATATAGGAATACATTTGTGTAGCATATTTGTTACAACACTTCATTTAAATACCATAATTTTCCAAGCTACAAAGGATATATACTAAGTCAAAGAGAAACAAATGTTTATATTAAACCTTTCTCCCATCTTCTCCCAACTGCTGACTCAGTCCCAGTTTGTTCATTATGCCATGTATTTTGTTCATTTTAACTATAAGTCACACTTGCTGACTGTGGGCTACATCGGACATGTAGATTTTATGTTGCTAGCAGAATGTTTATTTAAAAAAATAAATAAATTACTATTGAGAAGTTGGAATGCTTACAAGTAGATCCTTAATTTTCATGTTATTGAATAATCTGAAGTGTTAGCAACACCATAAGTTAAAGGTGAGAATGTGTTGCCTCTTATAATAAGGTCAAATACTCTCTCCTGGACCCTTGATTCATTGCTAATCTGCACACCAAAACTTTTACAAAGACCTCTTAACTCTTCCGGCATCCTCTACACTGACTCTATTCAATTGAGCACTTGTTGTAATCTATGCAGCATTAAAAAAAGAGAGTAAAGACCTGGCTGGCATGATTTGATTGTTGTGTGTGGACCTATGAACCTGGAGGTCACACTTTGATTCTGGTCGAAGGTCATGCCTGGGTTGGTGGCTTGGTCCCCAGTGTGGGTCCATGTGGGGCATGCAGGAGGCAGACAATCAATGATTCTCTCATCATTGATGTTTCTATCTCTCTCTCTTCTTCTCTCTTCCTCTCTAAAATCAATAAAAAAGAAGGAGTACAGAATTCTGCTATCTGTTCACTATTAAGTGTGACAGGCTGCTTGATCAATGGAAATATCCCTGTATCACACACACACACACCAAAACACACACACACAAAAAAATGTATAAATTGTGTCTCAGGCTCACATCTCTGTCACATCTCTGGGTTTCACGTGAGTAGACATGGGACCTAAGCAGTATCAATACAGAAGTCCTGAGGCTGCAGGCAAGGTATTGTCAGTTCCTTCACGGATTTCAGTCTAAGCCCACATGTAACTAAAATAGCAAATAAGTGAGATAAAATGTATCTAAAGACATTCACAAGGGGTATCTGATGAAATGGCACAAAACCAACTAAAGCTAAAGATTTAGAACGGATGGAATACAGACATGTATAATTTAATTCCCTTTGCATAGCAGATATTGAACATAGAAATGAGTAATGGCACCCAGGAGGTATTTTTCTGGTTCAGTTCTATCTTTTTAATTTTTAAAAATTTCTAAATTTTATTTCAATATGATTTTAAATTTACAAAAAACTTGTAAAAATAATACAAGAATAGTCTATATGGGTCCTTTAATTAAATTGAACAATTTTATATATTCTGCTATGTTTGACAAACTTTTTCCATAGTTATTTTACCATTTTAAAATTCTGCAAGCACTCTGAATTCCAGTTATTCAACGTCCTCCTAATCATTTAATATATAAGTATTTCTATACATGTTTATATGTATAAAATTTATACACACATTTAAATTTATGTGTATTCTATGCTTATATAAGTGTGTTTTATACATACATCATATATATTTAGGTATGTATATTCATACATACACACAAGCATATGTATAAATGTATACATTATACACATGCCCAATTTTCCTTTCCCTTCCTATATGGTTACATATATAATCTGCAGATTTTTAAAAAATAAAAGAAGCACTGACTCAATATATTTTTCTCTCAATTAGCAGATAATTGCCAAATCTGAATTTTAATGATGAACTATTTCCAAAATTCATCCATTTTCTATTTATCATGCTCCTGTCATTACTAAACAAACTCTTAAGGTTAAATGAAACTGTGCATTCACTGTATTTTATACATATACTTAGGTTGTTTGGAGAAGTATAGGTAGAGATTGAAATAAACTCCAATCTTTAGAAAGTTGATAGAGAAAAACCCATAGAGTACCGGTGCCAGAGGAGAGAATGGATGGAGAGACATAAGTCATCACCCTTAGTTCTAAGTCCTGAAGTTGTATCTTGGGAAATTTACCAAATAAAGGAAAAAATCTCTGTTTTCCTGATATAAAGAGTGGTATTTTTAATGAAGAGGTAGATTCAGAACCCAGGAGGATTTTTTTTTTCCTAAAAATGTTATGTCGCATTCGGGGTGAGACTATAAGGATATGACTATACCTTTCTAGTTGTATTCTAGGGCAATCTAACATTTTTTATCTTGAGTTAAGGACATGTGAGGTGTTCTTAAGAGTTATTATACACAGCAAATTACCAAAATCAGTGTCATTGCCTTCATCATTTTTTCCAGGAAAATATATTGGATAATATATGAATGTGAACTTTTTATTCTGAATGTGTATATTAAGTGAATTTGTGCTCTGTGCCTATGCTCAAGGAACACTGTAAAATACTTACTAGTTAATGGTTTATGGTACAGTCTTAAAGAATTTTATCATTAAATAACTATTGTTTTGAGCATAAAGGAAAATAGGCATCCTTTTATATGTCCTGTGGTGCTCTTTTATGTCAACTTAAAAAATAATATCTCAAATACTTAAGACACAAGAAAACTGTTAATATTAATTACCTAGAATATGTTAAACTATTTAGGTCATATACTTTTCCTTTGTGTAGTTATGAAAAGCTCTATGCCTTAATTATTTAAATATGGACTATTTGTGAGGAAGGGCAGGGTTGAGAACAAAGACTTTGTATGTCCTTGAATAGAGATTCAGGTGGTCAATGGGAATACATCAGATCAGTATATATTTAGATGAAAGTAAGTTGCTAAGAAAATCCATTAATCTTTGAAATATTTGAATATATTTGATAAAATTAGAGGATATTTTATTTCACACAGAAATTAACTGTGTACATTTGTATTATAAATTGCATAATGTCTGGTTTCTCAAATGAATCTCAGGTTTTAGTAGTGTTTGCTATTTTCTGGAAGTGATGTTCATGACTGTCTATGCTAATGGGCTCATTACTCTGCACTGAGCTGCTGACATTCAGTGTGCTGTGCTTATAGATTATACAACAGCTCAATGGGAAGTAGCTGAAACTAGGTTACAATGATAAACCCACCATTCAAAGGCTAAAATATCAATCAAATATTTAATATATTTCATAGTAAGTTGGTGAAATAATATTTTAAAGGATTCCAATTAAATTAGGTTCTGTGTAAATATAATATTTTATACAACTAGAATAACTTAATAATGATTGATCTAATAGCAGTGTGCAGAAAGTGGTGCAAGTCAGCTTGTCTTAATCAGGAACTATTATTCTTCCTTCACAAATCAATTTTCTATTTTCTTTATCGAGTCCAACACCAGAGTCTACCTAGTCACAAGCCTGTTCAACCCATAATGCCTCCATTCCCCTTTCATCCATCTCATCTAATTGTGTTCCAAATACTGAAAAATCTACTCATTCTAAATGCCTCATCTCTTCCTGTCCATTATTATTCCTACCAAATTTTTCAATTCTCCACAATTTCAATAATCTCCTAATGTGTCCCTCTGCTCTGGTCTCTCACCTGTATGAAGTTGTGCTACACGGGGATCGTTTATATTTATAAGTGTTTTTCTTTGTGATTCAGATAGAAAATAAAGCAGTAGCCTATAATGGAAACATACATAGAGTCACAGTAATGCTAATGAAGCTTTCGTTTCAGGCTTTCTTACTTCCAAGGGTTTCTTGCAAGACTGACGAATTTTTAAAATTATTTCTTAATGCATAGTTCAAAACAATATCAAAGCCCTCTCCCCCATTACAACATATTTTATCTTTTATCTAGAGTTAAATTTATTAGAGGGCTCATTAAAAATATGTTTGGATTAGAAAACACAACAGGAATACAGAAAGGCAACTGACTAGAACAGTGGTTCTCAACCTGTGGGCCACGACCCCTTTGGGGGTCCATTGACCCCATCACAGGGGTCTCCTAAGACCATCAGAAAACACAGATATTTACATTAAAATTCACAATAGTAACAAAATTACTGTTAAGAAGTAGCCAAGAAAATAATTTTATGGTTGGGGGTCACCACAACATGAGGAACTGTATTAAAAGGTCCCGGTATTAGGAAGGTTGAGAACCACTGGACTAGAATAAAACATTCAATTCAATTTGCATTTTTCTAATAAACATTAATAACATCTAATGTTACATTCTTATTAAAATTTCAATGATTTTTCACTAGTGACAATAGGGAAGATATATTCAAGTCATAATTCACCATTCTTATAAAGGCTACTCTTTGTACATTACCTAAGTAAATTCTGCTTTCCTGTACCATTCAGTATCATCATTGTTAAGAAATAAAAATGATCTTAGATTTAGCCTTAATTGCCAGTCAATAAGTAAGTTTGTCAGTTTCCTGGTTGTTAGAGAAGGCATGAACATTTGGATCTGAGATAAAAGACTTCATTACAGCCAGGGAAAGCAGCATGAACATGTTTACATTTATTCCCCATATTCCCTGGAAGCAATATACTAGATGGCCTGATAGATTCTTCACAGGCAATAGTTTTTACAAAACCAAAGAAACCCAATCTTAGGAAATCCTAATATTGTAAAGGGACCACAATCAAATCTGCCCAAACATTGGACTAGGGGGAGTCATCATCATTATTAATATGGATAGCAAAGGAATCTGCTTTCTTCCCCGGAGAAAGATACTCTTTCTGCTTCCCATGTTTGCCTTCTTTCTATACACGGCTAAACAAAGAGTCAAAAACAAGTGCTTTTAATGTCTGTGCTCAGAGGCTGTGTAGAAATGTAAGAAACTAATAGACAATTAATTGTCTCTCAACAGTCACTATCAGACTCTCTTATTTTCATTGTCTGAAAATTTAAAAGGAACTACAAACATAAGTAAATAAATTGATGACTCAGTGGATCCAATTCAGCAGTGGTTAAAGTCATAGGGGTCACAGGGAGATTTTTTTTCTATTGCTTTTTAACATGGCTTTCTAATTAATGAGTCTCAAACTGTCTCAAGAAAATGCAATAGACACATAGAAAATTAGCTAAGCATATTCATGCAAGAGTGGGGTCCCTAGCTCTGGCCAGAGATTAGGGCTAATCAGGCCTGCAGGAGGTTGGCCAGCTGCAGGGTGGGAAGAGGCCTTGGGAGGTTGGCTGTCAGCTCCAAGGAGGGAGCTGGCCCTCCACTCCCCCTGGGAAAGGGGTAGCATCCACCACCACCCACCCCCTGATTCTCTGTCCTAACCCAGGGCCCGAAGGCCCTGACAGGATTGGGAGAGGAGGTGACAGTTGCCAGGTAGGGCGTGGAAGGAACAGATGCCAACACTGCCTTCAGTGCTCTGCCACTCCGTGGTTCCCTGCCTCTTTCCTTCCTCCTTTCCTCACTGCTGCACCACCAGCACCATGGCAGATGGGCAGTGGGCCCATCTGGGACTACCGGCTGGTGGGAGGAATGGGGAGGGACTGTGGGAGGTTGGCTGGCTGAGGGAAAGGACCATGGATATTTGGCTGTGGGAGCACACTGACCACCAGGGGGCAGTTCTTGTGTTGAGTGTCTGCCCCTTGGTGGTCAGTGCACATTATAGCGTTTGGGTGGTCATTTGGGTCATTTGGTTGTAAGCGTCGCTTAGGCTTTCTATATACAGATGTTAGGTTTAATAAGAATATTGCTCATATCGTTTTTAAAGACAAATGTCCTTTCTCTGACTTACGGAATATTTTGGATCTTCCAATCAATGCCATGTTTCCTCAGTTATAAGCTTTCCTTTTCCCATTGTAGGGTTCTGAAATTTAGATGCATAATGCAGCAGCAAATAAATTGATAGATTATTTTGCAAACTGTGGTACCTTAATGTTACCATCGTAATTAGTTACTTTTGAATATTAAGAATAGGAAGAGCCAAAACCGGTTTTGCTCAGTGGATAGAGCGTTGTCTGCAGACTAAAAGGTCCCAGGTTCCATTCTGGTCAAGGGCATGTATCTTGGTTGTGGGCACATCCCCAGTGGGGGGTGTGCAGGAGGCTGCTGATCGATGTCTCTCGCTCTCATCGATGTTTCTAACTCTATCTCTTTCCCTTCCTCTCTGTAAAAAGTTAATAAACTGTATTTTTAAAAAAATAGGAAGAAAGGAAAGGACAGATATTATAAGAATGGGCAGCTTCTTAGGAAGCTGAAACTTCACACTCCCCAGAGAACCAAGGGTCTATTCCCTGCAAATCAGGGAAATGGATGCAACAAAGAAGATGGACACATGTGCAGTGAAGTCAGGGTAACATAGGGAAGGTGATTTCTTGTCAGTCTATCCTGGAGAACAAAGATCATTGGCTAGGAGGGTGGACCCCAATGCAAGCATGTGAAAATTTGGAAATTTATAGTCCCCAGACAAAGGAATTTTCTCTCTCTTATTTCCCATTTTGTTCCTGCTTCTTTGCACTGGCTTGTTCTGTGACCTGTGCTAGTCCACTACCCTGTTTCCCCGAAAGTAAGACATCCCCCGAAAATAAGACCTACTTACGGTTTTGCCTCTCACTGTAATATAAGTCATCCCCCCGAAAATAAGACCTCCCCGATAATAAGGCCTCCCACAAACATAAAGCTTCCCTGGAATATAAGGCCCCTGAAGCTACCATAAGGCATTTGACTCCTGATTTAAAGAGATCTCACAGTGCCTGAACAGCTCCTGCTGTGCTGCAACCAATCCGTGAGCTGGTTTGCGATGACAACTACTACCATACAGTATGCAGGTAATAAATTTCCTTTTTTTTTTTTTGGTTCAACAATAAATGTGTACCGTATTCTTCTTCATGGAAAAATAAGACATCCCCTGAAAATAAGACCTAGCACATCTTTGGCAGCAAAATTAATATATTTTCAGAGAAACAGGGTACGTGGCCCTTGAAACTGCATAGCCAATAGCCATGGGACCCCCACATGCAATAGTGTGTAGCTGGGAACACAAGCTAAACTAGAGAGATGCAGGACCAGAACTGGACTTTGCAAATATTGAAGGAAGGCCTTGGGTAATGGTTTTGATTCTGACTCTGCTGAGAACAAAATGGGACTTTTCCCTGGTGGGACAGAAGGAGATGGGACCTTGGAAATTCAGGGGTTTAATTCCACAGAAGTAAAGCTTTCCACAATATCTCATCCTCTCCTGGGGGCCTCAGAAAAGTCTTATTCCCAAAGCACCCCACAAAGCCCACTTACATGGGTAATAAGTGAAAACAAGGAGAACACCCACCACTAACATTAGATGTACAGACAGTTTATTTCTTAGTGGGAATAGATATTTACAGTCACAAAACTGTGAATTTTTATTTGTGTAAAAATACTTTGTTTAATATTCAATTTATTTTCTGACTTAGTCCTCTCTCTATTTGATGCATAAAGACAACATAATCACTTTATTGCAAAGCAAATCACATTCTATATTTCCTCAGCAATTGGGGGTAATTCAGGAACTGAATTCCCACTACTGTGGTTTTTTTTTGTGTTTTTTTTTTTCCTAAACTGAGGTAAGAAGATGCTTATGCAAATGATTCCTTGATGGTGAAGGGAAGAGGTAACCTCACCTGGTCTTGATTGATCTCTTTTCAAATGAGTTGTCTTAATAAAAATAAAACAATCACAGTTTATTTTATGCTTATAATTATGATATTTGGAACAATATTTAAATAAATATTAATTTACTTACAAAATTAACAGTTTAGATAAATCTTGGTGTCACATATACCTTAATGTTTTCTTCATCTTCTACTTACTGAGTTTTGAAGGCTCTTAGTCCTAAAAGTCTACCTCTGGACCCCCTGATTAATAACATAACGGACTCACTCCTCCTTAGACCAATCTACACTGCTCTAATTTTTAGGATGCACTTATTGAAGAGAAAGACTTCAGCTCAGGTGGTTAAAAAATTACTGAGGCCCAATGAGATAGATATAAAAGTAATAAATATTATAGAATATAGGATCACTGCAACATTTATTCACTATCATTTCTTTCCTTGAAAAATTATTAGCCTTAGTTTTAGATTATTTACCTAGAAGAATACAAATTCTATCTGTATCTTGAGAATATTATATTGATTGATGAGAAAAAGTTTCATATCCTTAAGTAAGAAAGATGTGTGTGATAAAATGAGAAACTTATATTCCTTTAAATTGCTGTACACTGAAGATGATTAAACACAACTTGAAAAAAATATACACATTTTTGTTGGTTTTTTACAAAAATGTAAGAAATTTGAAAAGTTATAATTACTGTAATGTATAAAATAGCTTTCTGGAAGTAGCAAAAAATAAAAATCAAAGTTCATTAAAGAATAACAATAAATTCCAGTATAATAATTACGCATAAGAATTTGTTAAAAGAAACAAAAGGAAAAATTGAGTGAAAGCAAAATTTAAGAAATATGTGTACATCAATTCTAGAAGAGAAAAGACCCAGGCAAAGATTTGGTTTGAATTTTACCTGAAATTTAAATAATCAAAACAAAACTGGAAGCTCATTTGTAAACATCTAATATATATGTAAATGAATTTGAGGTCAGTTAAAATGTTAATATTGGAGGTAACATTTTTTATTGTTGATAATATAAATATGATAAATATAAATTTTGAAAGAGTGCAGCATGTTGTTTAGAACAATTTTCTCCGAAGAAACTTATGAACTAGAAATATCCTTGGACCATATTAGGGCACATATGTAACTGAAAATTACATCTAAAAAAGTGTGACAAACAAAAGGGATGTTATAAATGTCAAGTCACTGAAATACAAAATTTTGTTGCAAATTGATTTTGAGTAGAAAGCACAATTTACCATATTAGATTGCACTTGAAATAAAGAGCACAATGCAAAATATATTTATTTAAGTTTCTGTTCCTGTAGAATTATTCTATTACTAAATATCAAAATAAGTAAAATCATTAGAAAGTTTATTCTCTCAAACAATCATGTAAAAAAGAGACAGAATATTAGGGTGGTTAGCTATATTCACCTTTCACAATACGAGATGACAACAGAAAAACAGAAGCTTCTACAAGGTGAAGAGATCATAAATTCATTAATATAATGCGTGAGAAACTTTATTGCATGTAAAATTGAAAGATTTGTTTTAAATTTTGAAAACAATAACTTATAATAGAAATAACATAACAACAATACTTGAACCTAATTCAACTTCCTACATTTTTGGCCATTTAAACTTGCTGTTAAAAATGATGACTTTTTAAATATATTTTATTGATTTTTTACAGAGAGGAAGGGAGAGAGACAGAAAGTCAGAAACATCTATGAGAGAGAGACATCGATCAGCCGCCTTCCGCATGCCCCACTGTGGAGATGTGCCCGCAAGCAGGGTACATGCTCCCAACCGGTATTGAACCCGGGACCCTTCAGTCCGTAAGCCGACGCACTATCCACTGAGCCAAACTGGTCTTGGCATGATGACTTTTTTTACCTCAAAATATATTGAGCTTCCAAAGGCAAGAGCAGTTTTTTTTCTTACCTTTATATAATGTAAAATACAATGACATATTTTCTCTTAATATTATATACATATAGCACACATAGCACCTGTTGGTTGTCTCTACAATTTATAAATATTCACAAGTTGTAATATAACAAGATATTTCCAAAAAAATATGACTTACTAAATCTAGGTTTAGTATAGATCTAGATTAAAAAAAAAAAATCACTACCTTTTCCCAGCATCTAGATGTTAGAATTTTTCTAGTATTTGGTAGTTTTCTTGGCTTATACTATGTGTTTGTGTATGTGTTACATGTCATTGAGTTGGCTCTGACTTCTGGAGATCCCATGAATGAGTAAGGTCCATAATATTCTATTCTTAGCAGTCCTGCTCAGAGCCTATAGATTATGCCTATGGATCCTTTTATGAAATGAAATCATTTCATATTGGTATTCCTCTTTCTTTGCTGCCTTATATTTTTTTCAGCACTGTGGGTTTTCCTCAAAGAACCCTGCCTTCTCATGATGTGCCCAAAGTAGGACAGCTTCAGTCTTATCTTTTTATTATTATTATTATTATTATTATTATTATTATTCCATCACCAACAATTTCCAGGCCCACTTATTTGCTTTTCTGGTGGTCCCTGGTATTTGTAGAACTCCCCATTTGTATCATATTTCAAACATTTATTTTTCTCAGCAGCCCTCTTCACTGCCCAACTTTTGTATCTGTACATAGCATTTGGGGTATGGATGATCTTATCCTTGGTCTTAATGACACATTTTTGCTTTTGGTGATCTTTCCTTAATTCTCCCATTGCTGCCACTCTGAGTATCAGTCTTCTCTTGACTTATTAGCTGCAGTTATCATTTGAATGGATGACTGAACCAAGATAAGCAAACTATTTCAATGAGAAACTCTGCTCAGGAATAGACTTTGCATTTTAGAACATTGATTCATCATTTTATTAGCTCTTTTTAATTGGCATGATGATTTATTCATCAGATGCAACCTCGGTGTGTCTTTGTGTGTGCTTATTTTTGTGTATGTGTTTCTTTTTATTGCAATTTTACTATTTCTCCTTGGAGAAGGTTACTATAGAAACTACTCTCACTATTGACTTCTTAAAACAAATTTCATTAAATATTACAGAACATTTCAGAGGCATTATTTTTACATTGTAATTCTTATTCATCATAGCTTAACATACACAGATATCATACATTGTTATTTTATAATGTGACAGAATCATTATAAAACAGTAAAATCCACTGAAAATTTTGTTAGCAATTAGAAAGAAAAATCAATAGTTTATTTCCTTTTAGATGTTCAGCATTCATTTTTTATTCCTTCAGAGGTATGCTTTCTATCTATTGCTGTAAGTGTTGGGTATTCTCCACCTGTGCAATACTGCTTTCAGAAGTATCATGTAATACAGTGTGGACATGCTGCAGTAATTTAAGTAATACAAAGGCAACCAACTCCATCCCTTTGAGCAATTCCAAAGGCAATCATCTATTGGATGCACGACATGTAAACTTGAAATTGTACACAAGGGTCTCTAGTATAGACTAATATCTTTTTCTTTCACATTTGCCTTACTTTCCTTCAGGATTTTCCCTTTTGTTTTGTGCACCTTGAGCTGCAGCCACATTCCGATACCCATCCTGAAATACATTGCACAGTCTCCTTGTTTGTACGGATTTCTATAAACTCTATTTTCTTTTTGATTCAGTCTCCCAAACACTCTTACCAGATAAAACTCTAACTTATATTGCAAGCCTCAGTTTAAATTATAATTTCATTTTGTGTGCATCAGTCCTAGACAGAGTTTGTAGAGAACACCTGGGAAGGCACATGGGCATTTCATTAAATATTGTCAGCTGAATTCAGTGGCGTTGGCAAAGCCACATCCTGGAAACATGCTTTTCCAGAGACAGGAGTGTTGTCAGCTTGACTTTCAGCCCAGGTGCTATGGGATGAGTTTTGTTATTTAAATCCAGCCTAGGGCCAGGAATGAATAGGACTTGGGCCCACCCAAAATACACATAATCTCCTTTGTCTTGACCTTTAGTAAAATTTCTGTTTTTTTGCTGTATAAAATAAACACACTGTATGGTTCTGGGTCCCTGTCCCTGTCCCTGTCATAGGACAGTGGTCCCACCGGGCCCTAGTTTTTTCCTTCTCTCTCTGTGTCTGTCTCTTTCACTTCCTCAATCCCCAGCAGCTACTGCTTGGAACTGGATCGCTCTCTAGACAAGCTGGATGCAGAAAAGAGAGACATATTCACAATAATTAATCAGTAATAAGATTCTTAAATTATAAAAACAATATTCACTAAGCATACTTCATGTATTATATTTCAAGTATTTGTATATGTCCTTAAATGAATTACTTACTCAAAATATAATTTAAAGTTTATATAGACTAAAATTATTTGAATGCATAAATATAAGTAGTGTATGGGATCTCTGTTCTTACTGCTTTTAAAGAATTTACATTCAGGCATAAGAAAATACACAATCAAGACAGAGAAACATCGATCAGATCATCAAACCTCTGAGGGAAGGTAGGGGAGGGTGGGCATAAGGGGGAGAGATCAACCAAAGGACTTGTATGCATGCATATGGGCCTAACCAATAGACACAGACAACAGGGGGATGAGGACATGAATCTTGGGGGCAGGGGGATAATGGGGAAATAAGGACACATATGTGACACCTTAATCAATAAAGAAATTTAAAAAAAAAGGAAAAGACACAACCAGCAAACAGTTGGTTTAACTATATTTAAAAAGTAGGAATTTCCACTTTACCATTAGAAGGCTTTCAGTAAAAAAGTAATTGATACTAAATTTAAAGCTATGTAATACCCAAATAGTTGGGGAATCTTTTCTCAATATCTGTTAAGCAAATAGGATTATTAAATCAATTTCAGTAAATTTCTCATTTCAAAAGATATTAATAAAATAAATAACTTCAAACACTGTTTTAAAATGTTAATAAATTGATATTGAAGAGGGGCATAATTTTTCATTAGCCAGTCATTCTTTTTTTAAATATACATTTTATAGATTTTTTTTTTACAGAGAGGAAAGGAGAGGGATAGAGAGTTAGAAACATTGATGAGAGAGAAACATTCACTACTGCCTCCTGCACACCTCCTACTGGGGAGGTGCCTGCAACCAAGGTATATGCCCTTGACTGACATGGAACCTAGGACCCTTTAGTGCACAGGCGGATGCTCTATCCACTGAGCCAAACTGGTTAGGCTGGTCAGTCATTCTTAAAAACTGAGATGTTTCCTAAATGAAGAAAAAACAAAAAAAAATGCACGCATATTATATACATATGCATATTAATTATAAATATCTATTTATTTACTACAGACACCCTCTACCCTATTCCCTGTTGACCAAAACCAGAAGCATATTCATCCAAGTATTTATTTGATTTTAAATTTGTTCATTTTGACTTTGTGGTTCCGTATGACAGAATGGGATAATGATAGCTTACTTCTGAAAGTAAAATATTCTTGATTACTTTTTGCCTGTGGTTATACTGCTTTACTGTAAGCATTAACTTGGATAGCCCATGTGAATATTTTTTACATCCTTGTTCAACTCCCAGCCTTCCCTTAGAGCTTTCTAATATCAAAAAGCAGGCCATCCTCTATTAAAGCACACACAACGCTCTGCAGTCATTTTCAGAAGGGCACCATCATTGCCCTTTTGAAGGAGGGTGAAAGGCTATGTTGCCTATCTGATGCCACTAGTGAAGCTGCCATTTAACAAATAAACACAAATTTTTACCACACCCCAGAGAATCTGGCTAAATACATAGAGGTCAAATATGACCACTGAAAATACTTTTAAAGTCACAGTCCTGGTTTCACAATCTTGAATTACTATTGACTTTCCTTAGCGTTTTCTGATAGTTCATTCCAATGGGACTTATAAAACTTTTGAGGCAAATTTTGTATGTGAGTTCTGAAGAATGCCTTCTATTTAAGGGTGAGCAAAAGCAATTTCTGAAACCTGGCTTAAATGAATGTTATTCTCAAATTTATCCTATTCAACCTTTTCCCCTGATGCATATCACTTTCTGTTTTATTCCTCTTTAACCATTATAGGGCCAGAAATTCTGGATGAAGTAGAAGAAAACATGATAGGGTTGGAAGGAATAGAATAAAGGCACTATTTCATTATTGTTTAACAGTATATAGTAACCTTAAAAGTTAACACATCATATGACCCCCACTGTATTTTAAAATAAAACAATGGCTTTAAAAATAAAGCAAATAATGTATTAATTTCAAATAATGAGTTAATTTCAATCTCAAACTACTGTCTGTAATTCTTAAAGACTTTAAATGTATGACCTCATAATCATTAACTATAAAGTGAAAAGCTAAAAGTGTCTACAAAGGAAATTTAGATTTTTTTCTTTCTTTTTCAATAGATCATCTGTCTACTGTATTTTGTTTATCACCCCAAGTCAAATCCCCTTTGATCATCATGTATCCCCCCTTTACCATTTCCTACCTCCCCTCACTCTCTCTCTTTCTTTGATAATCACCATGCTGTAGTTTTTCTATTACTATAGGTATTTTGGTTTTTTTTTGTTTTGTTTTTATGCTTAATCCTTTCACCTTTTTCACCCAGCTTTCCAACCTCCTCTCCTCTAACAACTGCCAGTTTGTTATCTGTATCTATGTATGTATATATCTATTTTTATTGATTCAGGGATGCTGAATGTAAAGTCAACATTAAAATGACATTTCTGACTTCAAATGACTACACACACAACTGAACCAAAAGAGAAGCAAAGAAATAGAGAAATAATGTTGGGCAAAAGGTATAAACTTCCAATTATAACATTAAGTCCTGAGGATTTAATGTACAGCATGGTGATTATACTAAAAATGCTATCTTATATTTAAGAGAGTAGATCTCAAAGAGGAATAGTAATTAAATGATGGGATGGAAGTGTTAGGTGATGACATGGAGATAATTATTTTGAAATATATAAATCAACACCTTTTAAACTTAAAACTTACACAATGTTATATGTCGATTATATGTTAAAGCTGGGGAAAATAGGAACAAAACAAAAAAAAGAAACAATACCCATTGTTTGGCTAATGTTTCTAATAAACAACTGTCATTTATTTAATATTTATCAAACATCTATTTGACAATTACATGTAGGACACATAGAAAAAAGAGCTTTCATGCTAATAGAAGAGTTAAAAACAAACATGTAACACAATATGAATATGCATTACATTTTAATGACATTTTTAGTAAAGATTAACATGCAGGGAAATTGCAATAGAAACACTTCTATGCAATTTGTTTTGATTTCTCTTTTCTATGATTCTGCATCTTATAACAAGCCAAATTAGCATACTTCCATTAGTGTAATTGTCATTTATTTGAGAGGACCTTAAATTCTAGCATTTCCATTGACTCAGTTTACCCCGTGGTAGGCAAACTGAGGCTCGAGAGCCACGGTTTGCCACTCTGTTGACTAATGAGTTTGCCGACCACTAAACTAGATTCTCAATTCCAATAATTACAGGTTGTTGTTGTTCCTTGTTATTAAGCCCCTATCCCAGTGGTCGGCAAACTCATCAGTCAGCAGAGCCGCAGTTTGCCGACCACTGAGCTAACCTATTAATAACAAGTCATTGAAATAAGATACATGAGATAATTAATGAAAGTGACCAGCAATCAGTATATGTTCAGTCATATGAAAATATCACTATTTGGGCAAGAAAAAAAAATCAGAAAAATTAATCATGATTAAAGTGATTGATTAAAAATATTGATATCATTTTTCTAGATATATTTGAAACATGAATGATTTAATATGATAACAGTAAAAGATGAAAATTTGCTCCACTGTACCTAGAAAGTTAATAAATAAATATGATTTTGCAAAAGGACTGTAGTAGTATACTAATTTTGTTTAATTTTAGATATATTTCTCATATTTTATATCTATGCCATTTTAATTTAAAATGCAACTTCATTATTATTGAAAGATCTATAATAATAAAAGTGTAATATGCTAATTAGACCAAAGGACCTCTGGATGTCCTTCTAGAGGAAGCCA
Source organism: Lasiurus cinereus (assembly GCA_011751065.1). Lineage (NCBI taxonomy): Eukaryota > Metazoa > Chordata > Mammalia > Chiroptera > Vespertilionidae > Lasiurus > Lasiurus cinereus. The sequence goes on from JAAGEH010000018.1 coordinate 61,722,512, forward strand.
GGGCTGCAGCTGCAGGATGGAGGCAGCCGCTGCGGCTGTGAGGGAGGGATCCAGGCAGCTGCCACTGCTGCGAAGGCCTCCTCTTGCACGATTTCATGCATCAGGGCTCTAGTATATTCTATGGTATTATTTTATATACAATTTGAACTAAATCCTACCACCATTTTCTACTTCACAAATGATTAAATTACACTTTCTTGTAATTAGCATAAAAGTGTAATTAAAATAAAAAGTTTGCTTTGTCCAGACACTGTGGCTTCATGGTTCAACATCAATCTAAGAACCCAGAGATCACAGTTCAATCCTAGAACAGGGCACATGCCCATATTGCTGCTCAGTCCCCAGTGGGGAACATGCCAAGCAATGAATCTCTCTCATCATTGATGTTTTTATCTCTCTTTCCCTCTTTCTTCCTCCCTGAAATAAATTTAAAAATTATTTTTTAAAAAGTTTGCTTCTTAGATTTATGTGACAAAAAGCATTGTAAATGTGTCCCTTTTATATCTGGCTACTAAAGTTCGTGAGTTGTAAATAGTTTCCAATAATTTATTGCAGAGTGACAGGGAGAGGAAAAGGCAGTGAGAGGATGATTCATCTGTAAGCTCACATTCAAGCCACAACTTGCAGGAGCGCTTCTCAATTGATAAGGACTAAATGTATCATCAATAATAGATGCTGAGAATCACCACTGAAAAGAAACATGACTGGTGGTGATCAATACTGATCACCACAAGCCAAGTTTTCTGTATGCTGAGTTTTAGATGAATCAGGAGTCTTTCTCACATTCTTCTACCACATCAGCATGGATTATATATATAATATAGATATATAAACACACACACACACACACACACACACACACACACAAACATATAATCACACTAGAGGCCCAGTGCCTGAAAATTCATTCTCTGGAGGGGGGGTACCTCAGCCTAGCCTGCCCTCTCTCAAAGTCCAGGAGCCCTCAGGCATGGAAGTTGACCTGGAGATCTGGGGAAGGTGATGCCCCATCACACCTTTGCTGCTGCCACTGCCTGCAGCACAGGCTTGCCTGTGCCTTGAGCTGGTTCTGAGCAGCTGTGCGGCTGAGGGGACAGGGAGACTCAGAAGGCAGGCATACAGAGCCCAACCTTGCCATGTGACTCACATCCAAGCAGGGCCAAGGGGACTGGGTGCCACCATTTTGTGGCTGTGGGTGCCACCATCTTTGAGGACATGGCAGTCAATTAGCATATCCCCTCCTAATTGGTTGTGGGTGCTGCCATCTTTGTGACAGTCTGAGGGTCAATTAGCATATTTCCTCTTTATTAAATAGGATATTTATTAGATAAGATATGCTGAAAATTATTTAATCCTGTTAGCCAATGATTGTGCAACATTTATTTTTTTGCAATTTGATGACCTTGAAACACCTTGAAATAAAGATCTGGCACTCTTTAGCTCCCTACTATGTAATATACAGACTGTCCCCAAAAACTTATACAATTTAAAGCTGATAGTTTAATTTTGAAAATAAAAAGTGTTTTAATAAACACTGCCTTTATAATTATGCAAAGTGTCTGTATAGGTGTTTTTGGGGACAAGCTACATTATCAGAATAATGTAAAATTTACTAGTACTTGTCCTAGCTTACTTCACTAATTTTTATATGGTAGTATCTTACTTATCTGCTGGTTAGATTTTTGGCGACATACACTGAGTGGCCAGATTATTTCTGAACGCATAATAATCTGGCCACTCAGTGTAAAACCTATATAATAAAAGGCTAATATGTAAATTGTCCCCTCAACCAGGAGTTTGACCAGCAGGCAGGCCGGCCAACTGCCCATGTCACCTCCTTCTGACCAGGCTGGCTGGACCCCACCCAGGCAAGAATTCATGCACCGGGCCTCTAATACACACACACACACACACACACACACACACACACACACAAACACTGAGTGGCCAGATTATTATGCATTCAGAGATCATAATAATCTGGCCACTCAGTGTATATTATCTGGAACAAAGCCAGAAACATAAATGATAAGAGAAAATATATTTAAGTAGTGAGGAAAAAGGGTCATCACAAACCCCTTGTAGGAGAACCATACAACTATTACCCATTTACCTGCAGGTTGGAATCTGTTGCTTAGAATTAGTGTAATAGTAAGCCTGCTGAATTGACATCTTTAGTTTAAACATTTTCCTAGACAACTTTCAGTCCATTTCGTTGCATAGGCCCTGAAAGTAGATAATAAAAAAATGTACTGAACAGGGAGACATTAAGGGAGTAACCACAAAGGCCTGTGGGACATAATTTAAAAACCACCTGGGCCATTTAGTATCAGATCAAAAGGACTCCCACATCTCCTTCTTTCCTAGGGGCAGGATAGCAATTGAAGTTTGTTAAGATTACATAAAGTCTCCATTAAAGAAAAGTTAATGATGGATTAGTCTGTTTTAAAAAGGCAATACAACTTTCACTCTATTCTAAAAGAAATATGAGCATGATACCATTTAATTAAAACAGTTTTCATAGAGATAAGTTGTGAGTCATAAATTTAACTAATTAGATTAATACCAACGAAGATAGTATCAGAAAAGTAAAATAGTGTAGAAGCTAATATAAAATAAAACACATTATTTTTCAATCTTATAATCAGTAATTTGAAAAGAAGCATATATTCTGACTCAGTTAAAATTTATGTTATTCTATTTTTTGCTCAGAAATTACAGGCTTTGAATCAGTTGTATATTTAGATTTGACTGTACTATAATGAAGGTTCTAAATTTAATTGACATTATTTTCACTTGCTATTTGAATTAATGAAAATAAAAACAAGTTAGGAAGACATATAACTGGGTATTTATATACTTTATTATAAATGTTATTACTAGAGTATATTCCAGAGCTTTATTTCTGGCTAATTTTGACTTTGAGCTGTGAAGGTAAAGTAGAATAAGGAAAATGGCTGCTTATTAATCACTTATTTCCTATTCATTAATAATGGTGTTTTGTCAAAATTGCAAAGATCATTTAAAACAGTTAACTAGTAATTCATACACTTTTTACTACCTTTTGTTTTTGTTATTTTTATAGTGGACTATTTGGATAGTATTTAATTTTCCTACCAGTATTACAGATTGAGTTTTGACACAATATTTTTTAAAAAATCTTGCACTGGTAGATGATAAGTAAATGGTCATTAAGTTAAAAAAGTGTCAATCTGTTACCTAATATTAATTACTTGTTTGTTATTTGAAAAAAGAAAGAGCTTGGTAAACAATCTATTTGGAGATAATCTTTAAGTGTAGAATATTGGAATTCTTTTTCTTTTTCTTTTTGTGTTTTTGTTTTTGTTATTGTTGTTGCAGTTAATGTAAAGCCCTCCAGCTATCCCCTGAGTCTCAGGTATCTCAGGTATATATTGCATGAAAAATAATTGGATTGACTTTTTAAAATGTTGTCTTCATATCTTCCAACTATAACCTTAATAATCATTAGTAGTTTAGGTACTTATTTATTAATATAAAAGGGTAAATAAAATGTTTCTATTCATGAAAAACAGACCCACAGCATAATTCATCTTCAAAACGACTGCATACATCATAGGTATCTTAAATGTGTTTTTTGTTTGTTTGTTTGTTTTTGTTTGTTTGTTTGTTTGTTTTTGTGTGTGTGTGTGTCATAGATTGTTAGAGTTTTTCTTACCACTTTACAGAAACGGGAGAGAATTGTCTGTCTTCATATAAATCTTTTACAGCCAAGTTTTAGAGACTGAGGGAAAGCAGTAGACCTTACTCACTTTGTATCCAAGCATTTAATATAGCTTCTTGCATTCAGTAAGCCCTTAGGAAATGATGAATTAATGAAGGTGTTTATAAATAATTAAAGAATTAGAAATAAAACTATTGGATATTATTTATTTCATATTCCATACTTTATATGGAATTCAAGCCTAGAGAAATGTATTTATGAATATCAAATTTGACATGTATATTTTATATATTTTATGCTTTTACAAAGGGCAAAGTAACCTGGTGTGCAACATGTTCACAGTCATTTCCTTCACATGAGGTCTTGGTTTTGTGTCATTTTAATTAATCATATTACATTTAAATTAAGAAGAAACATGAGGACATATATCTGCTTTACTCTAAGTTAACCTATATATCCCAGAGTGCCATCATCCATCTATTGAGTATATAATTCTATATTTTTATTTTAATTATTATTGAACTATTTATATTCAATGAATATTAACTGCTTTTATGCAGTTTTCCAAGTACCAACTCAATTACATTAAATATTAATAGTATATTTGTTACATATAACTCACTGTATGGTTGAAATACATGATTTAGATTTTGTTTTAATTTATGTATTTTATTGGTCCTAGTCATATTTTTTTCAATGATGAAAATATTTATAGATGGTAGCCAGAAGCTATCGAATGTTTATATGAAGTGGGAATTTTATTTTATGTACTTTACAAAGCATTTTTTGTCTTTTAAATTTATTTTTATTGTTGAAATTATTACAGATGTCCTCTTTTTTCCCTGATTGACCCCTGCCAGCCTTTACCTGCCTCCCCCGCCCCTGGTCTTAATTACACTATTGTCTGTGTCTGTGGGTTATGTATATAAGCATATAAGTTCTTATTTAAATAAAATAAAATGAATTTGCCATACTTATCTCTGGTTTCCTAGGTATTATACCCTAGTTTTATAAGTTCAAAAGTATGCTGCAGCCAATTAAAACAAGAGGAAGTCTATGGACCTACTAGCCTTAAACCAAAATCTTATGATTTTACTGCTGACTTGCATACCTTTCTCTACTTTCCAGCTCCATCTGTCTGAGGCAACTTGTCCTGGATAGAAAGGGTTATCCTAACTCATTTGTTAATCCAATATAGAACACAATGTCTGGAACAAAACATTTATCAAATGGAAAAATGAATATCCCTAAAGGACTCATTTGATTCTTGCAAAAGTTAGAAGAGTGTTTCACATGTATAAACTCTTAATTTTCACTACTATCCTAATTTTATCCTCACTGGAGCTTTCTAGATGATAAAAATTACACAGTAAGTTTCAGAGCAATTGGGGGGGAAAAAACCCTGAGAGTTATATTGACACCAATTTGATGATTTTTATATTCAATTAGCTTGCTATTATTTTTTATTTCACTTAAATTCCTTTCATATATCTTTCCTTCTCTCATTCAGGCCAGACCACTTTGGATAGTTTATTACAAGTGTAATTCCTTAAATATGAATGGCTATTATTTAACAAAAAGAGCATTATTTAAAAAAATAGTTTTGAAAATTCACATTTAGAAAAAGTTAAACTCATTACCCCATGGGAGGGTTCTATGAACTCTAAAAGAAATTCCTTTGGAATTACCGAGGCAGACATGAAATGGAAACACTTTTCCAGAGAATAAATTATAGTCTGGAAAATGGATTGTGGAGATGGGGGAAGACTAAAATTTTAATAAATAGTTGGGAAATGTTTCCCCTATTCAAAACAATCAAGATCAATCAAAGGACTTGTATCCATGCATATAAGCATAACCAATGAACATAGACACTGGGTGGTTGGGGTATGCCTGGGCGGGAGGGGAGGCAATGGGGAGATATGTATACATGTAACACAATTAAAAAAAACAAAAACAAAACAAAAAACCAATCAATTGTGAAAGCCTAACTTAAATTGGTTATAGTGAGATCACAGTTAGGGGGCAGGGAGGATTTAAAAATGATTACATAGATAAAATTAGAATCATACATTATTGTTCTGGCCAGTGTTGTTCAGTTGGTTAGGATGCCATGCCATGCACCAAGGGGTCACATGTTCAATTCTCAGTCAGAGCACTCATCCAGGTTGCAGGTTTGATGCCTGTTCAGAGTTAATATGGGTGGCAACCAATCAATGTTTCTCTCTCATATCTCTATTTTTCTCTTTCTATCTCTTTCTCTCTAGAATCAATTAAAAAACATGTCCTCAGGTGAGGATTTAAAAAATCATACATTGCTGAAACTGGTTTGGCGCAATAGATAGAGCATTGGTCTGCGGGTCTGCGGGCTGAAAGGTCCCAGGTTCCATTCCCCTCAAGGGCATGTACCTTGGTTGTGGACACATCTCCAGTAGGGGACATCCAAGAGGTAGCTGATCGATGTCTCTCATCGATGTTTCTAACTCTCTATCCTTCTCCCTTCCTCTCTATAAAAAATCAATAAAATATATTTTTAAAAAATCATATATTGTTATTGATGATAATAAAGGAGATTCCGAGACTGGCTTGAGGAAAGAAGTTTAGGATAATCATTCATCAAAATGAGGAGAATATTTGGTAGGGGAAACTGAAACCTTAATTTTAGACTTGTGCATTTGTTGCCTGGGAAAATGGGGTCCTTCCATGGAATTGTAAGAAAAGCATTTTGGGGACCCAAGCATAGGAAGATGAAGTGTAGTGGTAAGATTTATTGGAATAGAGAAAAGACTGTCCCTAGGTTCCTGATGTCTTATCTGCATGTGCCCCCCTGTTCAAGGAGACTAGCCTTGTCTTCATCAAACTCTGAATTAGGGCCAGGGTGCACAAATTCTGTGCCATTGTTTCTTAGTTCAGTTCAGTCTTTGTCCCCATCAGGCTAGCTTAGCTTCTGGTCCAAGTTGTGCTTTCGCTTGTGCTGCATTGCCATACCCAGTACTCAAGTTTGTGCTTAGAGCCTAAAGTGTGTCTGCTGGTCCAACACTTGGGCCTGTGCTTGGGGTCACACTTGAAACATGCTGAGCTGCTAGGCATGCATGGCTGCTATGGTAAAAAATGCATGCTACTGGGGAAGAGGCTTGGTTAAGCTTTGAGTAGATTACCTCAGGTTTGGGAAGGACCAGACAATCTTTCAAACTAACCAATCAATTTTCCGCTCCTACTTGCACTTGTTCTGGGCCCTCTCCATAACCAGTCCATTTCCTGGACCCTCCAGGGTTCTGTGTCTTTATGCAATCTAATCTTTTTCCCAGGCTAGGGTCCACCCCTTTATGGTTCTCATTTTGCTTCCTATTGTCCATGCCCATGTGCCATCTTGGCTTCTCTTGGGCATGCCCCTGGCAGAAGAATACCTCTTTTTCTCTCCCGGTAATCCCAATCCTGAAGGGCCAGCTGTTTTCCGGAGAGATCCTTTCTCCCTATATAAGGGAATGGAGGACTGCTAATCCTCTTGCTAGGGCAATGCTGCTATATCCTGGTGTGTGTGTGTGTGTGTGTGTGTGTGTGTGTGTGTGTGTGATGCTGTAGCTTCTTATTGTGAGATATCTAAGTGAGAAGAAGGTCTGTGATCTAGTGCTGAAGAAAGTAATCTGTAAAAGAGAGTCCTACTTGGCTATGATCATAGGAGGTTATGATACTTTTTAAGTCACCATGCTCACACAGCTTCTCTCTCTCTTCACACAGAGAGAATAATTAGTGAGAAGATAAGTATCAGTGGAAAGGGATCCAGAGGAAGCACAGTGCACAGCACTATGGCACAGAATTGAACACAGTCTCTTTCTTGTTTTATTTCAGTAACTGCAGCAACACCAAGAAAGTTAACCTGCTTAACATTAAATTTATAAGTATAAGAATGTAAAATTTAAACTAGATTTTTCATTATTGAGTTCAGAGAGGAAGGGAGAGAGAGAGAGAGATGGAAATATCAATAATGGAGAGAATCCTTCATTAGCTGCCTCCTGCACATCCCACACTGGGGATCCAGCCCATCACCCAGGCATGTGCTCTGACCCAGAATTCAACTGTGGTCTCTTGATTCATAGGTTGAGGCTTAACCACTGACCCACTCTGACCAGATTAAACTAGATTTTTATAATTTTCAACCTTCTCCTCGTCCCCTTGAAACAGATAAAAAAAGTAAGTCCTGATAGAATGGTGATAATTATATAAAATGTGGGCCATTAAAACTATAATGTTCTTTCAATTTTCAAAGTTTTATTATTTTTAGAGATTTTAATTATATCACAAGCTATATTTATATATTTTAATTATGTCACATGCTATATGATTGTGGCAAGAGTGTTTCAGAACCAATATTGATGTTGACACTGCATTGGTTATATTGTCTAGAAGCCAAAAATAATGAGGAAAAGAGGGTATAACATCATATGTCATGTTGAATATGGTATACTCATTATGCATGTACGATTTGGTTATTATATTCTATCAGGAGCCAGTTTAAAACACATTATATGAAATATAGGCAGAAAGCTCAATAAAGTCATTGTTATAAACTTTTTTACACATATGAAAAGGAAACTGAATTATTAAATCTTTCCATGGCCTCAAATTAGATAATACACTGTGCCTCCAGGAAGGAAAAAAGAAAGAGAATTAAAGTGACTTTTTTCTAAAAGAAATTCAAAGTAATTTGAAAGAGACTGAGACTGTAACAAGACAGCAGTTCTTGCATATATCTATTTGTGTAATTTGCCTCAAATATGTTTTTTTTTCTTAATTGGACTTAAAAGTGAAATCTTTTATAAACAGAAGTTTGCCTCGGCATTAAAATAAAATGCAGCTATGGGTTCTCAGCAGGTATTTTAGTGTGCTTCTGTAGAAACATTTTATGAGTCAGAAGGTACAGTCATGCAAATAAGAGTAAAAAGAAAATCTTGCCTGCCCTGCTTTATTTGGCTTTTCTACAAGCTGTTATTTCTTTTATTTTTTCCCAAGAAAAATGACCATGAATATGGAAGTTGGGCTGAATTAATCATAAACCATTAATGCCAGAATATCCAGTAAAAGTGAAAATTTGATAAATCATCTCAAACATTTATTTTTTATATACATTATATTTTGTGCACTTTTATATTTACAACAAAATTGAGATATATATATTTTCTATATACTCCAGAATCCACACATACATAGCCTCCTCCAATATCAAATCTCTCTCCAAGCCTTCCTGGGTGGCTCAGTTGGTTGTAGTGTTGTCCTATATGCCAAAATGTGGGTTCATCCTAAGGCAGGCATGTACGGGAGGCAATTGACTGGTGTTTCTCTCACATTGATGTTTCTTTCTCTCTATCTCCCCCTTCCTCTCTCTCTAACATCAATAAATATACTCTTGTGTGAGGATTAAAAAAAATCACTAACCAGAAATGTACATTTGTTATGAAAGATAGACCTGCATTGACGCATCTTAATCCTCGAAGTCCATAGTTTACCTTAGGGTTCACTATGGGTGGTTTTCAGGTGTTTTCTGATGGTACCTCTGCAATATTTCTTTTTATTTTGTGCTAAGACTATATCTTTGATAACTTGTATTTTCCAACAAAGTGATTTCAACTAATCAATACTTATTGAATACTTTATTCAAGCAACTTTCTCTCGAAGTCACCAAAAGAGATGAATCAGATTCAAAAATCATCCTGTATCTCACTAGTTAATATGAAGCATATATATAAATAATTACAGAGACAAAGAACATGTTCAAAGTGTCCAAAAAAACAGTGTGTATCAAGAAGTTGTCAGGGGAGAGATATCGTGTCCTTTTTAATTTTTTATTTATTTTTATTGGATGATAAGGTAGAGATATTTTTTTTTAAAACCCAAAAAGAGAAACTACAAAACTAAAATTTGGAAAAAAAAACTTACATATGAAAAAAAAGGAGTATGCTGAACATTATAAATACAGTAAACACTCTAATCAAATACTCTTATGCAACAATTCATGAAACTACTAAAAAATCCTTAATGGTTTCTACTACCAAATAACTTTAAAGACATTTATGATTTACAGACATTCACAATTTTCCATAACCTACTCTCTCTAAAAATAAGTTATACTTTCTTTACAACATATGATCCCATTTTTACCTTCTATACCATATTACTGATGTTTTCCCTGACATTTTCACCTCAGAATAATAATATCTTTGTTTCTCCAACTTGTAAATAAATGTCTGTATATACAAAATATTGGTCCAGTTTTTCCTTATTCTGGAGCCATGAAATCCTAAGTAACCACTATAAAGCAACCATTTGTCTGGATTTATAACAAAAGTGAAAATTTATTTATCATCCCAAGAATATGCAAAATATCCATATAATAAACTGAGGCATTCAATCTGCTTATCTCAATCAAAGAGCATACTCACTTAACCAAAGAACATGACTCATCACAGATCTACTGAAGACATATTTAAAAATAAGCCTGAGGTCTCCAAAGGAGAGAGACCAAGGTGATGGCTCTTTCTCATGGATGCACTTATCTGAATAAAAGCACTTGGATGATTCTGTAATCCCAGAATGCAACAGAGGCAGATGTCATAGCAAAGATTATATTGCAAATTACCTTTGTCTAATCAGTACAGTTTCCTTTAACTTTATTATGAAAATATAAAGTTTTAGAACTAATTTAAATAGAAATTGAAATGATAATGGTAGACACTTTTATTTTGCACAGACAAGTTTTTTTTTTATAATCCAGAAAATAAAAAAAGGATAATAATGATTATCTTAAGTAGTTATTTAGATGATATACACATATACACCAAGTGGCCATATTATTATAATCTCTGAATGCATGAATTCATGTAGGAATTTGTGTATGTATGGTTGGGGTCCAGACAGCCTGGCTAGAGTGAAGGGACATGGTGGTTGGCCAGCCTGCCTTCTGGTTGAACTCCTGGTTGAGGGGACAATTTGCATATTAGCCTTTTATTATATAGGATATACACTGAGTGGCCAGATTATTATGCATTCAGAGAACAAAATAATCTGGCCACTAGGTGTATATGTTACTTATTATGACCATAGGTGAATTGAAGCTATTTTCTTTGTAGTAGCTGAAAAGCTTCCTAAGATTGACAAATACTAAGTAGATCATTTATTTAACAAATAATTTTATGTTAGCTTTTGTAATTTATTCAATGAAATTACATATCTTGATAATAAAAATATATAAATGTGGGCCTTTGAATAAACAGACATTATTAGACCATTAATGTAACAAATCAAATAAAACAATTTATTGTTGTAGAGAGACTACCTAGAAGTAAAAAAAAAAAAGAAAAAGAAAGAAAGAAACTATTAAATTAAATCCAAGGCAGCTGAGGACCATTACAATGAACTTGAATCTAGGTTACCTTGTGAAGAATTCCTTATTTTTTTCATGAGAGGACAAAAGAGATCTAAGAATTTGAAAGAAGTATATTTTTTGTTATGAGTAATAATCTCTCAAAAGTACTTTAACACTTCACAAATTTGATCTGCTTGCCCTTTAAATGCTATAAAAGCACAGTAATATAAATAGAACTTTGAATCATTTTAACTCATTTTTGCAATACAGTGAAAATAAGATTAATTAAATAAATATTTATTGAGAATCAACTTTAAGAATCAGACACAAAATTAAAAAAAAACATTGCCATTAAGAAATTCAGAGCCTAGTGGGAAAGATGACACATATGAATATAATTGTAGGAGATTTTTGACATCCTTCAGGCAATGTCTCTGGTTTAACAAAATTTTTAATAAAGAAATATTGGCTTCAAGCCCTCTTCCAACACATACATCTGAAAGAAGAGATATGTTTCCTGTATATGGCTCCATGTTAGTATTCAAATTGTGGTCCAGCCTTTTTAAGCTTTCTCAAACTTTCAGGGACTTTCCAAGGTCAAAACTACGTTTGTAAAGACACTAAGACAGCCTGGACTGTGTGGCTGTCAGCGGGTGCAAGCAGGGCCAGTGGGAGCAGTGTTGGCAGGAGTAAGTCTTCTGGCAGACAGTGGGAGCAAGGTCACAGAGGGAGGGGTCAGGCAGGGTTGTGGAGGATGGGCCAAGACTCGCCCCTGTGCCCACCACAGCCTTGCAGCCCACAGTTCCTTTCATGGTGCACAAATTCGTTCACTAGACCCCTAGTAAAGTAATAAAATACTGGATTACTTGACATATTATGCATTTTCTCCACCTGTTTTTTATGAATCCTTCCAAAAAATGATAGTTAATCTAATTCAGAGTTGACTAATTAATAAGGTGATAACATCAGTCCATTTTAGATAATCCCTTGGAATATAAATAAATAAACCAAAAGTAAAGAGAGAAGAGCATGTTCTTAATTTGGCAAGAAATAATTTCATCATTTAGAGCAATTGATATTTTCAGAAATGTTTTGGGAATAAATTTGCTGAATTTGTGCTTTGGAGAATTTAAGTTTTCTCATAGCAGTTCTATACCAGTTCTTTTTCATTAGTCAGGGCATATAAGCAAATTCAATTTCAGAATTTTATTTTAGTCAACTGAATCCATTTCTCTAAAGCTAAGCTTTGCTTTTTCTTCTTATAGAGAAAAACAATATTTGTCACCTCCAATGTTTATAAAATATCAAATTTTAAGGTATATCTCAAACATCTAGGGTTTTCAGGGTAGCTAAAAAGCTCAGGAAACTTTTATTTAAAGTAATGATATGTAAACCTATGTTTCCAATAATTATCACTAAATATAACTGTACTATAGGCCCAGTGTATGAATTTGTGCATGGGTGGGCTCCCTTGGCCTGGCCTGAGATCAGGGGAGATCTGGACTGTCTCACCTAGTCCCAATCTGAGCTTATCAGGACCAGCTGGCAGCTGGAAGGAAGGACCACAGGAGGTTAGCTGGCTGTGGGAAGTTGGCTGTGAAGCTCACAGACCACTGGAGTGCAGCTCTGCATTGAGCATCTTCCCTTGGTGGTCAGTGTGCATCATAGAGACTAGTCGACTTGTTGTTTGATTGAACAGTTGTAATGGTCACTTAGTGGGACATCCTTCACACAATCCAGGACTGCTGGCTCCCAACTGCTCGCCTGCCTGCCTTCCTGATTGCACTACCTGCTTCTGCCTGACAGCCTGATCACCCCCTAACCACTCCCTGCCAGCCTGATTGATGCCTATCTGTTTCCCTGCCAGCCTGTTTGCCCCTCACGGCCCTCCCCTGCAGGCCTGGTCACCCCCAATTATCCTTCCATGCAGGCCTTGTCTCTCCCAGCTTCTATCCCCTGCAGGCCTGGTCCCTCCCAACTGCCTTCCCTGGCTGGCCTGATCATGCACAACTGCCCTGCCTTACAGGCCTAGTCCCTCCCTATTACCCTGCCCTGCTGGCCATCTTGTGGCAGCCATCTTGTGTCCACATGGGAGAAGCCATCTTTGACCATATGGGATCAGTCATCTTGTGTGTTGGAGTGATGGTCAATATGCATATTACTCTTTTATTAGATAGGATAGTTTATGATAGTAACTTGAATTTATCTACAAAAATGTCTACTTGGTTAAGGCCCTGGAAACATCAATTGGAAAACTAGAAACTAAATATAAATACAAGTTTTAAGTTATATAATTTGCTATATTATTTTTGTAGGTAGAGAAGTGTATGTGACAGTCTAGATTGGCAGTTTACAAATCATTCAACCTAAATATCTTTAAAAGTGGAATATTTTTTAATCTCAATGATACTGGGGAAAAGTCTGAGGTCTTTCTTTAAATTAGGATGTTGTTTTAATGGTATGTAATTAAAAATTTAGATGTTTTATTTTATATATATATATATATATATACACACACACACACATACACACATACATATATATACACACATGCATACACACATACATATATATACACACATATATGCATACATATATACATATATATACACACACACATACATACATATATATGTATGTATATATATATATATACATATATATATATATATTAATTTGCACAATTCCCAGAACTTCTAGGTAGATGTCCTATTTATCAATATGTCAACTAATTATCCCAGTTTCTTATTATTTAGCAAGTTTGGAAACGCTGCAGTAGTCGATTTGCATTACCATAATAAGATTGAAAGTGATGTAGTTCACATGTTAGTACTTGCAGCAATGCCAATGGCAATGCTTCTCAAATGTTAAATTGCACATGACTCGCCTAGGGACCTTCTCAAAATTCAGACTGATTCACTTGGTCAGTGGAGGAGCTTGAGATTCACCATTTCTAATCTACCCCCAGGAGATGAATTGCTAATGGAATAACATCTTACAAAGGATTCATTCCCCTAAATAGTTTTTCAGTAAAACAACTGGTTTTCTTTGCATTTTTAAAAATTTTAAGTTTAAAAATTGAGGTGAAATTGATGTAACATAAGATTAACAATTTTAAAGTCATTTAATAATATTTAGTACATTCAGTTATACAACCACCTCCTCTATCAAGTGACAAAACAGTTCATCACCATAAAATCAAATTGAACACACACTAAGCAGTTGTGACTCCTTTCTGCTTATTCCCAGTCCCTGACATACACAAATTTGCATTATTTGTCTATGAATTGACCAATATTGAATATTTCATATAAATAGAACTATGTATTATGACTTTCTATCCCTAGATTCTTAAATTCAACATAGTGTTTTTGAGGTTAATCCATGTTGCATTATGTATCAACTAGGGGCATAGTGCATACATTCGTGCACCTTGAAAGGAACTGTGGGCTGCAAGGCTGCAGTGGGCACAAGGGCAGGTCTTGACCCATTCCGCACATTCCCACCTGGCCAGCTTGCCATGGCCCCAGGTCCCCTGCCTGCTGGTAGCCTCACTCTTGCTGTTACTGCTCCCATGTGCCTACAGCGCTGGCCCCATTCACACCTGCTGACAGCACAGGGCAAATGGGGCTTGCACCAGCAGTGGGTGCAAGCGGCAGCTGCTTCCCTGTTCATCCTTCAGGAACATCCAGCAGTGGTTATCCAGCAGTGGTTATGAGTGCCAAGTGGGACCATGGGGCGCAGGAGCAACTAGAGGCTTGCCCAGATGACAGGGGCCAGTGCCCCACATTAGTCTGTTGCCTCTATTCATCTGCTCCACCATCCTGCCATGGCTGATGCCCACCATGTTCTGCACATGTTCCTGGTGATCAGCGCATGTCATAGTGACTAGTTGTTTGGTTGTTAGGTTGTTCTGCCATTCGGTCTATTTGTATATTAGGGTTTTATATGTATAGATGCTTTTGTGACCACAATAATGTAAGATTTACAAGGTCAAAAGTTTTAAAAATATATATATTTATTTTTCACAGATGTATCTCCAAGGCTTCAAACAGTGTTTAGGAAATGTTCAAATATTCATTGTTGAATAAATGAATGTTGCAAAAAAAAAACCCAAAAAAACTAATTTCATACGGGCACTATTTCCTCATCATCATTATCAACCTTCCTCAAACATATCCCCAGTTGGTATTCCTAAATAAATCCAGATAGACAAGTTGATAAATATAGAGATCCAGATCTTCTGATTTTATTGCCAGACATTTGCACTGAATTAGAATACATATGTAGGTGTCTGAGAAAAGGCAAGTGAAAAAAGATAGTATGTAGTTTTGAGATTTGGCATGGATCACCAAGACATTTTTTAAGATCAATTTGGAGCACCAAGGAATGATGCAAAGTCATTTGACAAGATGTGCACATAAACTTTCAGTGCAACAGATTAAAGGTATCAGCAAATATTCACTTTAGTATTTTTCTTCTGATGTATTCTCCTCTACCCTTATCCCCTGTTGGCTTATTTAATGGGGGGGAAAGGAGAATTATGTATAGAACATAATGGGTAAATCGGGCTTATGGAAGTTTAAGTCAGCTTCTTTCTCAAAGAATGTCTAAAATCTGAACAATATTTGACTTGCAATAGAGTGTAGTCATGTGTCAATAATATCCACTAAGACTTCCCTGTGTGTATTACTGGGCTTTTGGTTACTCATCTGTGTACTGAGAATGGTTCTTGTATGTGATTCTTTTTTTTTAAATATTTTTTTATTGATTTCAGAGAGAAAGGGAGAGACAAAACCATCAGTGATAAAGGAGAATCATTGATCAGCTGCCTCCTGCATGCCCCACATTAGGGATCGATCCTGCAGCCTGGGCATTCACCCTGCATCCAACCTGCAATCGAGTGGTGACCACCTGGTTCTAATGTCGATGCTAAACTGGGCCACATATTTACTTTTTTTTAATTTAATAAATCTTTATTGTTCATATTATTACAATTGTTCATCTTTTTCCTGCCCATAGCTCCCCTCCATCAAGTTCCCACCCCACCCTTAGCCCTTACCTCCCCCCAATGTCCTCATCCATAGGTGTATTATTTTTTTTCAGTCTCTTCCCGCACTGCCCATACCACTTTCCCCTGAGAATTGTCAATTCACTTCCTTTATATGCCCCTGATTCTATTATATTAATCAGTTTATTCTGTTCATAAGATTTTTTATTCACTTGATTTTTAGATTCACTTGTTGGTAGGTATTATTTGTTTCTAATTTTTATCTTTACCTTTTTCTTCTTTATCCTCTTCTTAAAGAGTATCTTTCAGCATTTCATATAATACTGGTTTGGCAGTGATGAACTCCTTTAGCTTTTTCTTATCTGTGAAGCTCTATATG
Source organism: Lasiurus cinereus (assembly GCA_011751065.1). NCBI lineage: Eukaryota > Metazoa > Chordata > Mammalia > Chiroptera > Vespertilionidae > Lasiurus > Lasiurus cinereus. The sequence continues at coordinate 61,738,965 of JAAGEH010000018.1, forward strand.
AACTTCAATTCTGAATGATTACTTTGCTGGGTAGAGTAATCTTGGTTGTAGGTTCTTACTATTCATCACTTTGAATATTTCTTGCCACTCTCTTCTGGCCTGCATACTTTCTGTTGAGAAATCAGCTGACAATCATATCGGTGCTGTTGTAGGTAATTAACTGTTTTTCTCTTGCTGATTTTAATATTCTCTCTTTGTTTTTTGCTCTTGGCATTTTAATTATGACGTGTTTTGCTGTGGTTCTCTTTGGATTTCTTTTGTTTGGAGTTTTGTGCACTTCCTGGATTTATAAGTCAATTTCTTTCACCAGATATGGGAATTTTTTGGTTATTATTTCTTCAAATAGGTTTTCAATATCTTGTTCTCTTTCTTCCTCTGGCACCCCCATAATTCTGATATTGGTATGCATGAGGTTGTCCCAGAGGCTTCTTACACTATCTTCAGATTTTGGATTCTTTTTTCTTTGTTCTTTTCCAGTTAAGTATTTTTTGCTTCTTTGTATTTCAGATCTTTGACCTGATTCTTGCGGTCTTCTAGTCTGCTGTTAGGTATCTGTATAATATTTTTTATTTTAGTCAGTGTATGTTTAATTTCTAGTTGGTACTTTTTCATATCCTTGTGGGTCTCATTAAATTTATTAGCCTTTTCTAGGAAATTCTTGAATAACTTTATAACCGTGGTTTTGAACTCTATATCCAGTAGTTTGCTTTCTTCCATTTCTTTCATTTGTGATCTGTTTCTTAGTCTCTGCATTTCTGCTGATTCCCTGAGTTGGTAGAGTAGCTTTATGTGCTAGTTTTCCTATAGGGCCTAGTGGCTCAGCCTCCCCAGTTACCTGAGGTGGACACCCTTGGTGCACCCCTTTGTGGACTGTATGTACAACCATGTTGTAGTTAAGTCCTTGTTATTGTTGGTATCACTGGGAGGAATTGACTTCCAGGCCGATTGGCTATGAGGGTCAGCTGTGTCTATGCTGGGAGAATTTCTGTAATGGAGACACCCTTATGAGACAAGACTTGCAAAATTGCAAAAGCCTTTGCACTTAGCTTGGATGGGGTGGAGTCTTAGGTCAGAGCAGACAGCCTTTGCTTCCCATCAGCCCTGCCCTATGAGGTCCTTGGGTCTCAGTATTCCTCAGTAATTGCTGCAAGTACCTCTGAGAGAAAGCCATCCTTGAGTTTTGCCCATTGCAAGACAGTCCAGTTTCTCCCCAATGAGTCTGAGTTCCCAAAAACTCACCTGTAAATGAAGTTCAGCAAAGTTGGGAACTTCTGTCTCCCTCCCACTTTAGAAAGCTAGCTATGCACTCTGCAACCTGTGCTTTTAGTCTCCTGTCCTCTTCATGCATGTGTCTCCATACCTCAACCTTTTTTCAGCTCCTCTGAGTCTCAATGTGCTTTCCTCTTTCCTTCTAGTTGTAGAATTTCCACTCAGCCAGCTTTCTTCTGGTTCTGGATGGTGTTCGTTTTGTCTTTTCTTTGTAGTTTTGATATTGTTGGGCAAGGCAGCAGTTTAGGTGTTTACCTATGTTGCCATCTTGTTGTCTTTGATTCTTAACTGCTGTGTGAGTTTGGACTACTTTTTGAATTTAAGCCTCAGACTTTTCCAACAATAATTGCATCTCTTTTAATAGAGGAAGAGTAACTTCCAAGAGAGAAAATATAGCTTAGTGACTTTATTTTAGTAAATATTCATAATTACTTATACATAGTAAGCACTGAAAACTGAATATTTCTTCTATAATTTTGATGTCAAAGCCTACTTGGCAATAAATCCCCTCTGAAGTTATTTATAGCTCTTATCCTGTTTACTATGAATATTCATACATTTTACTTCAGAATACTAATGTGGTTGATGAGAGTTTCCTAGACTTCCTATGTATTTTTACGTATTACATTAAAATTTCTTTATTACATATTATAACTGTGGCATGAAATTGGAAATATTTCTACAAAATTTTCTGAGAAAATACAAGCTAAGTTAAATAAAGCAATATAATTTTCTGTTTATATATTGCCTATAAAATGTAATTATTCATATATGAGTGAAGTTACCAGACTCTTGGCTTACTGATGTCCTATTTCATCTAATAATTATTTGTGGGATTTTATTTTTTTATTTGTTACTATTATTTTCCAAATTTTGTCCCTCCTACTAGACAAAACCCCATTGATGAAAGAATATATATATTTCCATTTCTATTCCCATAATAAAAACCATCTGCCTTGTAAATGCAATGATAGGCTCATTAATTATTTACAGAATTGAACCTTCCCCCACCCCCATTCCCCCTGGGATGTCGTTTGCCTGTCTTGCCTCTCTTACAAACTTTGGGATTTGAATCCAACTCAGAAACCTACTTTCATGACTAAGAATCTGTTACCTACTGTGCATTTTCCTGACTACAATGATTTAGCCTGTTTTCCCCATTTGATTCTTGACCTTTTCTCACCTCCATTGTGATAATCTAGTATAAATTTCAGACCTCAGCCTATCTTTGACCATTTTTACTATTGATATTTATTTCTGTTTTTGCCTTTAACTCTCCATTTATTGGGTTTTAGGGACCTTTATAAATATTGGGACTTTAATAACTTTACTATAAGCAGTTATCAAAATAACTCACATTTTTACAGTATTTCACCATTTAGAGAATCAGTGGTTCAAATATTTAAGTTCAGATGAGCAGTTTCTATTTCTCTAATGTTTTCTCTTTAGTTGTGTATTGATCAATGTCAATAAGTATTGTTTATTCCAAATCATTAACTTTAATATAAGTGAAATGTAGTTGTAGGAAATAACTTGCAGACACTATAAGCCAGAAGTGAAAGCAATGGATTATTTAATTTTAAAGCAGTTTCTGGTGAAACCATTAAATTTAGTTTCCAAAGCACTGTAAAAGATATTTAATGAGGTAGACCTCATTACTCTTTTTTTATATGTATCACAAGTAGATTTATTTTCCTTTTTTTTAGAATAAAACACATACATTTATTTATTTTTTCAAAAGCATAAATAAAATACCATTATTTTATCTAAAAAATAATAATCTCTTAGCATCATAAAATAACCAGTGAGTGTTTACATTTCAAACTGTCTGAATCATAATCTATGCATTGTGAATTATTAGGTCTTTTCAGTCCTTTTTCCCCCACTTTTATTCCCCTTTATTGGTTAAGGTATTACATGTATCTACTTAATCCCCCATCCTGCCCGCCACCCTCTCACTCATACCCTGGTGTCTGTGTCAATTAGTTAAGTTTATATGCATACATATAAAGCCTTTGGTTGATCTCTTCCTTTTACCCCCACCCTCCCTTACTTTCCCTCTGAGGTTTGAAGGTCTGATTGATGCTTCTCTGTCTTTGGATATATTTTTGTTCATCACTTTATGTTTTCCTTATATTCCATAAATGAGTGAGATCATGTGATATTTACCTTTCTCTGACTGGCTTATTTCACTTAGCATAATGCTCTCCAGTTCCATCCATGCTGTTGCAAATGGTAAGAATTCCTTTTTTTTACTGCAGCGTATTTTCAATCTCTTAGCACACTGCTAGGAAATGAAATATTGCCCTACTAGGTTTGACTCAGTGGAAATGAAATATTTATCAAATATTTCTGCAGGTCTATTAAATATTGTTCAGCCCAGCCATGTAGGTCAGTAGTTGAGGGTCAACTTATGAATCAGGATGTCACAGTTTGACTCCCAGTCAGGGCACATGCCAGGGTTGCAGGCTCTATCCCTAGTGTGGGGTGTGAAGCCAACTCAATGATTCTCTCTCCCTTTGAAGTTTCTATTTCTCTATTCCTCTCCTTTTCTTTTTGAAATCAATAAAAATATATTTAAAGATAATGAAATGTTGTGCATTTTATTCCATGGAATCATTTTTAATCCAATCTTAATTTTGCCTCAAGCAAAACTCTTTTTGTTAGGGTTGCCAAATTCACACACACACACACACACACACACACAGAAAAGTAGACAAAATTTTGAAATTTAGAAAAATGTTTTTTAAAATAAGCATTTCATATGCAGTATTTTGGGCATATATATTAAAATATTAATCACTTATTAAAATTTCAAATATAATGGGATGGCCTGTATATTATTTGGCAATCCTTACTTCCATATTAGTATATTATTTTCTAAAATGAAGCAATAGTATAAAAATGAAGAAAAAAAGATATAACATTACCAGAAAAAATTAAAAAGTATAGCTTAGCAAAATCCCTTTCTCTAGAATGTGAGCAAGAAATCTCACACAACTGGCTTTTTTTACATATAGTAAAAATATTGTTATTAATTGTTGTGATTTCAAAATATTTTTTCAAGCAAAGTGCACATAAAGGCAAATTATAAATCATAAGTCAGTAACTCATTAACTGATTCCAAAATAACCATACTCATGTGAATAACCACCTAAGTCAAAATCTAGAACATTAATGGTATCCCAAGTACCCTCTGACTCATTAACTTTTCACTCCTTTTAAAAGTAACCACTAACTAACTTCTAATACCATAATTTAATTCAGCTGTTTTATACTTTATATAAATGGATTCATATTGATATAGAATTTTAATGTCTAACTTTTTGCCTTTACTATTATGTTTGCAATATCTAAATATCAAAATAGCATATTTGCATAGCAATAATTTATTCAATTTCATCATCCTATATTATTTCATGAATTAATAAAACATAATTTTATCTGTTTTATTCTTGATGGATATTTAGACTATTTCAAGTATTACATACAATGTATCTATGTATTTAATATATGTATTCTAATCAATATCAGTTGTTTTATGAGAGCATATTTAGTTACATTTTCCACATATTTACATTTTTGTATTAGTTTTTGTTTTTTTATATATCTTTGAAATTTATTTACAATATAGTCTATGATCCAGCATCACCTTGATACCAAAACCAGACAAAGATATCAAGAGAAAACTATAGATCAATACACCTTATGCATAAAGTTGCAAAAAAATCCCCAACAAAATGATAGCAAAACAAATTAACTACATAAAAAGGATTATGCACCATCACTGATGTGTTTTATCCAGTAATGTAAGAAAGTGTCAACCTATAAAAATCATTAATGCAACATACCATATTAACAAAGTTTAAGAATATAATCAACATGACAATCTCAATAGACCAGGGAAAAAATTGAAAAACTTAAACACTTTCTTGATAAAAACAATCAAGAAAATGAAATTTTCTCACTATGTTAAAGGGTATCTACAAAAAAAAAAACTGCAGATACCATCATACTAGTTCATCAAAGTGAATATTTTCTTTAAAAGATCAGGAATAGAAACAGTGTCCACTCTCAAAAATTGTATTTGAGGAGGTTTTTGACAGGGCAATTGGTTAAAAAAAGAACACAAATATCAAATTGACTGAAAACAATGATGTAGAATTGTCTCTATTTACAAATTCCATGGCATTGTATTTAGAACATTGTAAAGAATGTCACCCCCTTAAAAAACATTGGAACTAATTAACTAAGTTCAGCAAACTTTCAGGATGCAATGTTTGTATTCAAAAAAATTAAAAATTAAAAAATTAAAAATAATATATCAATATACTAATGTCAACATACCAAAATAAAATTGAGAAAAAAATCCAATTATGATTATTAACATAAATACTAAGAACAAATTTTAATAAATGAAGTGCAAGGTGCACATTCAAAACTAGAAAACATTTAAAGATGTTAAAATTTTAATAAATAAGACAACATTACTTGCTGAATGGAATTGGTCAGGAGAGAAAGCGAAAGATGAATTTAGGACATGAATAACTTGGGATTTTGCTCTGAAGAAAAGTCCTTTAGCTCATGAGAGCATAATTAAGGATAAGACATTGAATAATAGGGTTGAGGACATATAGCATGATAAAACAGAATAGATTTCCATGTTTTCCAAATTACTTATTATGGTTTTGAGGTATTTGGGATCCCTAAAACATAAAAAAAAACAGATTTTTGTGACATATAATCACAAAAAGTCATACCAGAATTATAAATATTGATGATTTTAGAGATAGCTAATGGTTAGGGAATATTAGCACCATTTCTGTTCCACACACAGAGAGATAATTGCATGTGTTCTGTTGGGTGAGAGAGCACTGTGACTAGGGTAATTATTTATATCACTTACATACAAGTCTTGATTCCTGTACAAGTGTTCTTTTCAAATAGCCATTTTCACAAATATTCTAAGTATTTATGTAACAAATGCCTATTTTTTCCTGTGTGATAAAACAAATTTGTATATAGAATTTAACAGTGATACTGAGGTCAACATTGCTCAGTTCAATATTTCTAACACTTCGAAGTAGGGACTTATGATTTTCAATGAACTAAAAATATTGTATCTGAAGAAAAAATCCTGTGAGGGTAGTTGAGCTCTTTTAATCTCCTATTTCCTGCTAGGAAGAAATTGCCAAACTTCCATGCACATGTTGAATGGAAAACCTCCTAGGTATCTAGAGCTTGAAAGTTTCTGATTACAAATTCTAAGCACGCCACATCACCATTGGAAAATGCTCTTAATGTGTCTGTAAGAAAGCACAATGGAAATTAAAAAAAAAACCCACTGCAAGTAAAGAAATAATAAATTCAAGCAAAGAGCAATGCAAGACTTACATTTAAAAGTCTTAAAAGAAAAAAACACAGTTCAATTATTTAAAAAAATACATTTTTTCAAAAACACTTAAAAAAATAAAACACTGCAGGGGTTTAACTGACAAGAAAAAATGAAATGAAGGAGATACATATCTTAGTTTGAACATCCAGATTTATTTTGAAAAGCCATTCTCACAATAAGATTACAGTGGTCACCCATTATCTGCAAGGGATGGATTCCAGGACTCTCTGTGGATGCCTAAAACTGTGGGTAGTGCAGACCCCTAAATATTCTATGCTTTTCTTTTTTTATACATAATACCTTTGCTAAAGTTTAATTTATAAATTAGGCAAAGTAAGAGATTAACAACAAAAAATAGAACTATTATCACTGTGTACTGTAATGACAGTTATGTAAATGAGGATTTTTAAAATATCTTATTATACATTACTCTTTTGGGATGATGTGAGATGATAAAATACTTTATTAAGTAGAGAACATTTACCTTTTCATGTAAAGGAAGCACTTTACAACTTTTCTTTGTGTGTCTAAATTGCCAGTGCTACTACTCTTGCGCTTTGGGGCTACTATTAAGTAAAATAAGGGTTACTTGATCATAAGCTCAATGACAGTTAACTTGATAATCCAGATGGCTCCTAAATAACTAACAGGAAGGAAAGTATGTGCAATGTAGGTATGCTGGACAAAGAGATGATTCATTTCCCTGGTGCCATGGAGAAGGACAGTGTGATTTCATTGAAATGACAGGTCATTTAAACTTGTGAATTCCTTATTTCTAGAATTTTCTATGTAATATCTTTGGACTGCTGTCAACCACAGGTAATTAAAACCACAGAAAACAAAACAGTAGGTGAGGGAGGACTGTATATCCCATGGTAAAGGCTTATAATACTGAAACATGAAATATCTCCACAAAGTAAAACTTAAAGTATCTACACACAGTAATCCAGGACCATGTTGTACAAACTTCGGACAACTCATGAGATAAATAAATCTGATGAAGAAAGAAACAATTCAAATAAAAAGGTGACTACTTGATTATTAAATATGGAGAAACTATTTCAAAGGTCCATCAACAATATTGGTTGTTTACCTAAATGCTCTTCATTTAGCTCTGCTAGTGTGACCACTTAACAATGACACTGTAAAATTATAAACATAAAGAGAAAAGGGGAAATTTAAGTTATATTTTTTGGACATAGAGAAGTGGGAGGGTGCATTTTGTCTAGCATAGGATGCTCCAGAAAGCTTGAATTCAAAGCAGGAGATACAAAATGTAAAAACAGTGTGTCAAATTTCAATAAAAGTAATGCATATTGGCCAAAAACTGGTGTGTTCAAGGACCACTGGAAGAAGAGAGTGGTTTCATATGCTAGTCACATCATGATGAGAATAAATAGCTTATAGGACAGAATGAGATGTTTCTCTCTAAAAAGAAATTCAGAGAATTTATTGTTTAATTACAGTTCTAGGTATGTATAGTTGGTGTGAATTTTCTGCAGAAGATTAATTAAAAAAAACAACAACACATAGACACATAGATACACACACATTTTGTGAACCAAATAGTGTATCCTATATAATAAAGATCTAATATGCAAATGATCATCATGCTCTCACATCATCATGCAGTAATGACTCAGACACTCAACACTGGGGAGAGAGGGATGGAGACCAGCCAGGCTGCATTCTGGGAGAGGGCCAAACTGCTTGCCCTGTAGTCAGAGGTGCCAGCAGCTGCATCTGTACCCACCGGTGGCCCAGGAGAGGGACAAGCCAACCACCCTACAATCCCAGGTGCCTACAGGTGCAGCCCAGGTGAAGCCTATGACCCATGGTCCCCTGTGGCTGTGGCTGGCCCAGGTGAAGCCGGCTGAAGTCCTGGGTGCCTGCAACCGGCTGGAGGAGGGAATCCTGGGTCCCAGGTGCAGGGCAAGGCAGAGGCAGTTAGGGACTATCAGATAGGCAGGCAGGCAGGAGCCAGCAATCCCGAATTGCAAGAGGTAGTTGGACATCCCCCAAGGGGCCCCAGATTGGAAAGGGTGCAGGCTGGGCTAAGGGACCCCCTTCCCCATGCAGGAATTTTGTGCACCAGGACTCACATAAGTACCTCCTCTTAAGTATATTTCATATTTTATAATAAACTAGAGGCATGGTAGACAATGTGCATGGGTAGGATCCCTAGGAATGGCCAGTGATCAGGGCTGATTTGTGGGGAAACCGATGGGGTGATCAGGGGACCCCTGCTGGCACCTACCTTGGCCAACCTGGTGCCACCCGGTGTCTAGCCCCACCTCAGGCCACTGCCACTGGTTGCCTCCCTCTGCAGAGTAACATGTGGGTCCCAGGGGACCTTTGCTGGAATGGGACCTGTGGACTGGGAGCAGCTCCTGCCGTGAGTGTCTGCCCCCTGTGGTCAGTGCACATTATATGACCGGTTGTTCTGCCATTTGATAGATTTGCATATTAGGCTTTTATCATATAGGATATGACAAGAGTAGAGAGGATCTCTACACTATTTGGTTCACAAAATGATGGCAGTGTAGACAATACAGAGTACTATAAGCAGATTACTAATATCTTTTTCTCTATAGAATCTAATTATTCTGAGTGACAAAATAAAACACATTTAGACTTCAGGAAAATGGACCTCTCAGTTGATAAGGACTATTTATGGGCAAAGAGCTGCCATTTAATATATCACATTTATGAAAGAGAGAGTTTATTATAAATGTATAAGGAATATTCACAGTAATAATAATCAGTTTTTGAACATTAAATATATGCTAGCAACATTTTAAAATATGCCTTATAATAACAATTAAGTCTTCTAAGATGGAGTAAAAACAAGAAAAAAACAAGTTTTACTTTCATGAAGATATCACCACCACCCTTTCACCCATGTTTTTATTTAATTTATCTGGGGTTCATCCTGGACATTGATTAAACCCAAAATTTAAAATAACTCCACTAACTGATGGAAACAGAAATTGTTCTTGTTTATACTTCATTTTGGAATACTTTAATTCTTGTATTTAGGTGTATTCTTCAATTCTGTTATCATATTTTTAATGTCCAAGAATTATTTTTTATTACTTTGAGTATAAAAGTTATAGAAAACAGATTTAAACTTAATAATAAAGGATGTGTTCGGGAGTTTCAATATTCAGATAAAGTTAATTTAGAAAGAAAAGCAGTATAGGGTATCTTCAAACAAATAATTAAATAAAATTTTGCATAATTGTGGGAATTTAATATTTGATTTACAAGTGTCCTATAGACCTTGTCACAATAAATGCACTCTGTCAACATGGTGCTGGAAGCAAAGCATGAGACAGACTTGGTTGCAGGTAGTTTGTTTGGAAAGTCATTCTTGGGAGGGAAGGACCAGGGATGATGAAAAGAGAAAGAAAGGAAGGTCAACATAAGAATATGTAATAACTATTAGGAAAAGGAGAGCTCAGTTCCATCAGGATATTCAGAGGATGCCACAGTACCTCAGCAATGTTGCTATTAAGAAGTGGGAAATTATTCTGATTGTTGATGTTATATGTAACTTGATTAATCTATCTATGGAAGTCCTTTGGATCTTTTTTTATCCATAAGTGTTCTGAAATTTTACAATGAGGTACTTTAATTTTGGTCCATATATCAGATGTTTTCTATGTCCTGCATGTATTACATTCTCTCAGCCACAATTCTGACAGCAATCATGGCTGCAAAAGTCAAATAAATCGAATACCTATATTATCTCTCCTTAATGAATACTGAAAGTTTGTTTTCTTCTCCAAAGAGTTTACATATAAGTTCAAGAATCACAATGTTTCTCATCAGCAATAGTGGGAACCAAATCATAGAGCAATATTTTTAAAGTTCTAAGGGGAAAAAGAAGTTCCAACTGGAATCTTACAAACATCCTCTGCATATAGCTAATATTTGAATAGAGTTAGCATGCTTACTTCACATGACTAAGGTCACATAAGTACCTTCTCATAAGTGAAATCATTAATAAGTGGCAGGGCCTATTCTTGAACACATATATTCATACTCCAAATGTTGCATACTTTCCAATATTCCCAAGTGGTTGATTTTCAAATTGACTAGAACTACCCTTCAATTTAGAAGTGATTCAAGTTAATAATTCTTAACAGATTCTGAACATACATCCTACATAATCTAAATAGTTTTTAGAAGTTTGTTTAAATAAGTAGAAATGGTAATTTACATAAAGTTTGTTTTTTTAATGAGCCATTTTATTACATTTTTAAGGTTGTATGTATTCCAGAAATTGTCCTCTTGACACTAATTTGCATACTAAAAAATTAGTTGTCACACATAATTTTGAGCAATGAAGAGCAATCTGATGAGGTCCTGCCATGAGTTTAAAATTTTAACTATGTTAATAATTTGTTATTACTGTTTTAATAAAACACTTTTAAAATTCATTGATAAGCAATGGTAGTTTGTACATGAGAATTTTACTGTTTAAAATTAAATTATATTTACAATAGAGTAGTTTAGATTTTTAATAATTGTTTATATTTTAATAAGGAGAAAAAACATGTAGGTTATGTTTATATGAGTAAACAAGTATCATTGTTCTTTTTGCTTCATTACATATGCAAATTATACATTGAAATAATAAATTTGGCATATTAAAATATTACATTACAATATTGTAAATTAAAATTTTCTCATATTTTCTAAGATAAATAGTGTTGAAATTTTCTTGGCAGATTATTTTAATGAAAAGATAAATCATATGTCTTAAATTTTAATATTCTAGAGGACAGGAGACATATTGAAAGCATTATATATAGCACTTGGTACTTTATACAGGAAAATATAGGATGGGGAAAAGTAAGTTTACAGTTGTATGGACAATAATACAAAGTAATATAAGAATAAACTCTGTTTTGTATATTCACAACTATAAAACTACTTTTGCCACACTCTATATATATATACTTAATAAATGTTTTTAGATACACAATAAGAGTCAGTATTAACTACAAAAGAAAGAAAAATATATACCTTAAAAAAACATTTTTACTAAAGTATCTCTATATTTTTTAAATTATATTTAGTGCCCCAGAAATTATCATTATTTTGAATTAATATTCTTTTATGAAAATTATGCATTAGCTTTTTATTTCAGAAATATAGCTAGGGACTAGGAACACACAATGAACAAAACACTCTAGCTTCTGAATAGCTTATATTTAATAAAGGTATCAACCTGTAAACACATAGAGAATGCTATGATGATTGTTAGGTGGGTGAGCTTTATACAGTGTGATTGCTGAGAAGGGGTACAAGGTGTTACTTAAATTAAACCTTAATAACTAAGTAGGAGTTTAATAATGGAAAAGAGGATAAGAAGAAATCTCAGTCAATGAAATGAGTTTGTACAAACATGTAACTAAAAAAAAAGATAATAACTATGTTAAAAGCTCAATTTGCCCTTTTATTGGTAAGAATTTCAGAGGAGTGGAAAATTAGAGTCCAGAACAATTCTCTCTTGAAGACATAAGAAATACAGAAATTGTAATGGACTTGAGTAATATGTTTTAAAAGACCTTGTTTTCAATAGAAAAGAGAAATAATTAAAGTAGAAAGACAAGAGTAAATTATTTGAAATAAAAATACATTTCATGGAGAAAAATAAAAAAAGAAAGACAAGAAAGTTCAGTAGAGAATCAATAATTATTTAGGAAATATATTAAAAAAAACTTGGTGACTGCTGGATGTCATAGGTGACAAAGATATTAAACACCAATGTTTCTGAGGTCATTCATTAGCTTGAGAGACCCTGGCTGAACGGCATGAATCAATCACAGTGAAAAAAAAAAAAAGAAAAAAAAAAGAAAGAAATGATCTGGAGAGAAAATACATTCATTTTAAATGTGTTATTTTGGAAGTTTCTGTGTGACATCTCTTGTGGATATTTCCAAGTGGAAGATGAAATTTTGTGTTGAATTCAGAAGAGTAGTCTAATAAAAAAAATAGACATCTGTGAGTAATCAATTATTGGGCAGTGGTTGAAATCAAAGGAGGAAGACATTGTTCAGAGTGGAAACAAATGGTAAACAACATAATGATGGCAAAGTGCTGGAGAATAATTAATTAAACAAATCCCTTAAACTCACTGGGAAATGTTTCAAAAGCAGGTTTAAAACACCAAATGCAGGGGAAGCCTTAAGAAAAGAAAGAATTTGCCCTACCTCTGTGTTTCAGTGTCTGAGCATCAACTGATGAACCAGAAGATCATGGTTCTATTCCAGTCAGGGCACATTCTCCAGTTGAGGGCTCCATCCCCAGTGGGGGGGAGCGTGCAGGAGGTAACCAATAAATGATTCTCCCTCATCATTGATGTTTCCATCTCTCTCTTCTTCTACTTTCCTTTCTGAAATCAATAAAAAATATATTTTTAAAAAGAAGAAAATAAATATTTTAAGGTGTTCTCTCTTAAAAAGTTGAAGGGATTACGCCGAAACCGGTTTGGCTCAGTGGATAGAGCGTTGCTCTGGGGACTGGAGGGTCCCAGGTTCAATTCCAGTCAAGGGCATTTACCCTGGTTGCGGGCACATCCCCAGTGGTGGGGGCGTGCAGGAGACGGCTGGGCTGATTGATGTCTCTCTCTCACTGATGTTTCTAACTCTCTATCCCTTTCCCTTTCTCTCTGTAGAAAATCAATAAAATATATTTTTAAAAAAGTTGAAGGGATTAAAAAATAGAAATTGGTGGTCATAAAATAGTACAGCAAAAGGAATATAGTCAATAATATTTAATTACTATTTATGGTGCCAGGTGGGTACTTGAAATATTGGAAAGGATATTTTGTAAAGGGTATGCTTATCTAACCACAATGTTGTAAACCTGCATCTAATACAAGATGATATTAAATGTAAACTGTAATTGAAAAATAAAATTTAAAAAAAAGGATGAATTAGGTTTTCCAAAGTTAGCAGTGGCATTTCCTACCACAGATGTTTAATTAAACTATTAGAGAAAAACATGTAATTTGATTAAATAGAAAACTTTCATCCCTGATGAAATAAGGATTCTCTTCTCTTTTTTAAAAAAAATTAGTGTTCTCTGTTAAATAAATGAGGAGCCTAGATGCAAGTATGAAAAATCCTTTGTGTGATTTTTCAGTCTTGACCATAGACCACTTACAAAGATGTTACCTGCCAGGCCTAATGGGCAAGCCTGCTTTCCCACAAGACTTGGTCCACAGCTAGTGCATTGCAGTTTCTGAAAGGAATTGCATTCAGACACAGGCCCTCTGATTGAGCTGATCCTAAGCAGAGCTGCATTGCTAACCAGGTGCCTCCACCAGGAATCTACCTTGCAGGGCCTTCAGTTGCTACCTTTCCCAGTTGCTCTTCCTGAGACTTCATTATGGGAGCCAGAGGTCTCTTGAAGATGTTTTCTTCAGGAACTTAGAAGTCTCAGTACTTTTCAATCCCAGCTCCCAGAGTTTACAAAATGCCAGGAGCCATTTATTTAAGATTCCCTTGGCAATGAGATGATTTCCCCCATCTGTGCTGATGCCCTTAACCCTCACTCACATTTTATGGGCCCATAGAGAAAAATGGAACATTGACAGTGTGGATACTTTTTTCCTGGTTTCTGGCTTATACTATTGCAGTTAGTTGATATTGTTGCTTTAATTTTGGCCTGCTATTTTAATCAACCAGAGCTCTCCAAACTTTTGACAATAAGTGGGTTTATGAGCACAGGCCCAGGACAGACATGGGCTATCTGGAGGGAGTTACAATTCAATAAAAGCCAACAGGTTGACATAATGCAAACTTTTATAAAAGGCAGTTATTATTTACTGCTCTATTCAAAGAGACCTATTTAAAACATTAAAACTGTATATTAACATTTCTTTAGACTTCCTTAACCCTATGCCCTCTTAAAACTACTGGAACCAGAATTAATTATTTTGTAGGCAGTCTCTATCTAATGAAGGTGGAAATGAAATATAAAATGTGTGCCTATTTCTTACGACATAAACTTTAAGTAAAATACGTTTTTATGTGGACAATAGAACTCTTTAATGTTAATTTTACTTTCTAATAGATGCCAATTTTACTAATTAGTTATTATTGGTATTCTATTTCATTTTCTGAAATAACAACAGATTCGAGGACAAAGGGAGTTCCTTATTAATCTTCGTGTTTCCTGGTGCCCAACTTATTATCTCACACATTATAGATGATCAGCATGTTCTAATTGAATGAGATTGCACTTTTATATATTACAGAAACAAAAAAATAAAAAAGACACATTCAAAAACTTTCATATGTCATACAGAACATGTGTTAATAATAATATTGATATTAATAATGATACTCATAATGAGAACAGCTAACATCTATCAGGAGATTTAAGCCTTAGGCTATCCCACTTCTGAAAGCAAAAGCAGCAGATATTTTTAATATAAATAAACAGAGTCCACCTTTGATCTTTGAATTCAGCTCTTCTTAAGCAAGAACTCCTTGGTCATTCACTTTTATGTGCTAAATTACTCTTTCATTCTCTCTCTCACTTTTACTCTCACTGTTGCCCTCACTCTCTGTGTCATAAACTTGAATTATATTTCTATCATTTGAAAACAAATAGGTACTGATTACTACACTCTGCCAACTAAAAAGAGTCATTTTTGCTCACTATATAAGTAATATGTTGGACACATGAAGGTTGTTACTTTGAAATGATGAAGAATGGAGATAATAAAACTTATATTCAATTTCTTGGCATTCAACATACCTTTTCAATACTGTTTTTTTAACATCAGTGATTGTGTGTTGCTAATTTACACTAAAAGTACCTTCAATTTGAAAAGACTTCTAGGATATAAGCAAATTTTTATTTTTGTACCGCTTAATTTATAAATAGAAAATAATTTCTTATTCTAAGGAAATAATATTTTGGTAAGAATATTTATATTTAAAATGGAGAACAGGTATTTTGTTGAGATGTAGCCTTGAACAAAAGTTGCTTTCTGGCCCTTCTCACACCTTTCTCCAATTGAAATAACAAATGGAATAGAAATCAAAGAGAAACATAAATTAATGTGAAATTAGGGAGTGTTTCCTCACCATGTTAGAAGT
Organism: Lasiurus cinereus; assembly: GCA_011751065.1. Lineage (NCBI taxonomy): Eukaryota > Metazoa > Chordata > Mammalia > Chiroptera > Vespertilionidae > Lasiurus > Lasiurus cinereus. The sequence goes on from JAAGEH010000018.1 coordinate 61,754,754, forward strand.
GTCAAGTAATTGTTTGCAATGTAGAGTATAAAGAAACATATTAAAACAATAACAAATCTATGACTCATTTCCTATCTGGAAAGCATGCCAGATCTGATCCTGGCGGAGTACCATTTGTATTCAGTAAGATGAGCTAGGGGGCAACTGGGAATGAATTTTCAACCATGGCATTGGCATTGAGGAAGCATTTCTGTTGCTTTAAGCCAACAAAAAGGAGTGCATTTGGCAAGATTTATTCTTGGCTTAGACTTGGAGCCCTCTTGGAACAGAAGGCTCTAATGGGCAAGATCAGGGGATATGCTGTATTGGCTCTTAAGGAAGTCAGATATTCCAGGCAAACATCAGGGACCCTGTTGAGACTGACTGCTGGCTGCCACACCAAGCACTAAAAAGACACACTTAGGAAGAAAGCATAACTGCCTCCTGTGACGGCCTTCGTTTCCACTTTCTCCCTTCCTAAGTCTCTCTAGCACATAACAACCCTTTTGTCACACGATAAAAATCTTTCAGGTATTTCTCAAATTTTCTTTCTTACCTTGTTTGTCGTTAGGTATTTGCTTAGAGCTACCCATCTTGGATAAACCCAATGTCAGCTCCCATTTGCTATCAACCCTTATTAGCAAAGCACGGATTTTGTTCTTTAAGCATGAGCTTAGAATAATAGTGTCATAACCATGTATTAATGGTGTTGTTTCAAGAAATAGGGGTACATTTTAGACAAATTTGAATTCATAGCCTCAAGAGATTGAAAGCTTCCTTTCAGCCATGAAGAACATTTGCACAGAGAGGAAAGATTGACGTGGTGAATTAGGGGCTGCAATGTGCAGAGAACAACTGTTTCTGTGCTGCAGAAAATTAAAGGGACAAAGAAATTCTTCTAACTCTGGAATTTACAAAATGTTAGTGGATAGATGAGAATGGTGAAAAAAAAGAAAGAAAAGTGGTAGATGCATTAAAGACACCATTATATTCATAAGATAGTATACCTAAACTAGCTAGTTGGAATGGGGGAAGATAAAATGTGCAAATAAATGTTGTGATTTGTTTTATTATGATAAATAAATCAGAAAATCAAATGATCTCATTGCATTTGAAAATATCTATATCTTTACATATCTTTTTCTTTACATATAAATCACCACATCAAACATATCCAAGATAGGAAATATAAAACACTTTAGGAGGAAATACAAATTTGATACATAGCAAATGTCTTCCTTTCTCTCTGTTAAATATCAGTGGGTACTGATTCTAAAATGCAGTTTTATTAAAAAAGAAAAGAGGAGATTACAGCCTAAAAATTATACCTATTCAAGTAGCTGTTCAATTTAGTAAGGAGCCAAATACTATTTGAGGTAAGGGCACTGATATAGCTGATGTGAATAAAAATAAGAGTAATTATCTTGATAAAAGATAAAATAAAATTTAAATATTATCTATTAAACAGAAACTATAAAGTCAATACACATTTAAGAGTTAGAACATGAAGATAATATTAAAATAATAGTGGCCCAATACACGAAATTCATGCAAGGCATGTGCCACCGCTGAGGTCACCTCTGCCTTGGCCCTTGCTCCAGTGGCTTTGTCTGGAAGGACATCTGGAAGGATGTTCAGTCTAATTAGCACATGACGCTTTTATTCTTATAGATACTTGAATTAAGATATAAAATAGTATTGCATTTTACATATATTTGTGACAGTCAATAGCAGTTTATGTTTCAGAAACAGAAATTACTATTATAAATAAGCACTATATATATGCCTCTCAAAGCATGAGAGTGACAGAAAGTAATGGACAACTTATGTCATTACCACTGCTTAATACACTTGATTTGTAAATCAGCATTTTATAACATCATATCCTACATCGTGTGCATCAGACGGATTAAACAGGGAAAACTTATTTCTGTTCTATAATGTTTCCCACAACTGGGAGCTAGAACAGGTGGGGTCTGAGCAGACATTTCTTTATCTCTTTCTTTCTGTCATTTTTGTCTTGAGGCTTCTTCTTGCCCTGACTACCTTAAACTTACACACAGCATAGGGGCCTCAACATGCAGAGATGTCTGAGACAGTCCAGGGCTTTAAGGGAAAACAGTGGAAATTGACAATGCCCCAAAAGCTAGCTCAGGAACCACTGATCTACTGCATCACTTTACCACACTCTGTTCGTCATAGCAGTCCCAAAGAATCTTTCCGAATAGAAGCACGCTCTTTCCTCTTTATTCTGACACAAGGCCCAGCAGAACCCAGACTTGATCAATTTACTTATCCTTAAAACACAGTTATTGATAGTTCTTATCTCACTTAGCTGTTGTGAAGATTAAAATTTAGGAGTGATAAAAGTAAAAATATTTACCATATAAATGAAAAAAGTATTAGAATTTTAATTTTATATTGTACTGAATATTCAAATGAGTTATATAACTTTTCTGTTCACAGACTCTATTCCTGAACATGCTTGTGTTTGCATGGTCTCTCTCTTCCACTCTGTCTCTCATATACGCACACCAGACACACAAACACACAAGAGCATATCTGTGAATATTCTTCATCTTGATCATATTCTGATGCACACAAACTCAAGTAGAATTAACTCCAAAGCAAATAATAGAATAGACAGTGATCTCTTAAAACAATTTAAAGAAAATTTAAAATTAGATTTAGATTAATTATATTAAAATGTAGAATAATTTAATCCATCCTCAAAATGTATACAAAAATGAATATGATTTCATCGATATGTGGAATTTAATGAAGAATCTGAAATACCAAGCAAAATAGAAACAGCAAGATAAAGAGCAGACTGACAATTCTGATAGAGGTGGTGTTGGGGATGGGTAGAAGGATTAAGCAAATAAAGAAATAAGAGAGAGAATGGACATATGGTGATCGTGGAGGTGGAGCAGGATGGGTAGAGGTGGTAGAGGCAATAAAAGATGATGGAAAAAATTAAATTAAATAAAAAAATTGAAGAATAAAAATATCAAAGAAAGTGCTAAATCTTAAGTAACAAAATAAAAGGAGTCAAATTGCAGTAAAAAGTACCTGGAAAATCAATATAGTAAACATTTAATAGCCTACATGTAAAGTTTTATTGTATAAAGTAAAAACTATTAGAAGTAAATGTATCCAAAACTATGTTATCAAAAAGAAATAGAAATAAAAAATTAAAACTACTTATCAATACATAAAACAAACAGCAAAGTATAGAATTAAGAATATTGAGGTAATAAAATAGACACATTTCATGGTATGAAAAAATGACAGGAATAGTAAGTTAAAAAGTAGTTAATTTATTTTAGTAGACACGGTATTTAAAGTTCTTCAAAATCTAACAAAGACAAAAACAAGCAAGATTATAAACAAGACACAGAATGTAAACAAAGATAAGAAGAATGAAAAATATTAGGATACTATGCTATTCTATACCATCACATTTGGAAACAATGAAATTGATGCTTTACTTTTTAAAAGTCCAACTCCAATATTATATTGTGAATTTTTGAATATAAAATAATAAAAAAATATATTTCTAAAGAAGAGAAAAATGAAAAATAAAACTTTCAAAAGTAATTTAAATTTCAGATAGTTTTTATGTGAGTTTCAGGAAGTAATTTAAATTTCAGATAGTTTTTATGTGAGTTTCATATCATTTGAATGATATGAAAACACAGAAAATGATAGAAACCCTTTCTGATTCTTTTATTAATCTATAAAAATAATAATTCAAGTCCTAAACATTTTTCTGACCAGTATTACTTACAATATAGCACAAACATAAATTTAAAGTATTCAAAATTTAAATAAGCATTGTTTTATAGTATTAATTATATTGTGCTACAACATTAAAGTAAATGTAAAAATACCAAAAATATCTTAATATTCTGTGACAAGTAATTTCTTCAGGTAAGGAGCAACTAACACCCCTTTTTGAAAACTAGTCCCCTGAAGAGAATTTGTGAATCCAATGGCTCTACTTCCTATGATATTTGTCCCTATTAATCATTAGCAGAGATTGACTGGAGACTCTGTTCAAAACTGCATTGCATGTGGATCTAACTAGAGAAATCTACAAGAGTCACCTTTGCAAAATGAATTTACCAGTTAGCATACAAGTGGAAGGCTCAGTCTGAAATTGTATTTCCTATTGAAAAGATATTAATAATTGGTAATAGAGACCTTTTAGTTCTCAGCATTTGGTAGAAAAAAATGAAAAATGAGGTGTCTAAGCAATATTCCTATGACCTTTGTTTTTCTGAACTTATAACGTGCATAGAAACAATACAATAGAAAAGACAAAGTAATTCTAAGAACTGACTAAGTTGCATGTGAAACAATTTTACAAATCAAATTCAAGGTGAAATATAATGTTATCAAGAAATATTGAATTCTGTATGATAAAGTCAATTCTTATGGGGAAACACACAGGCGGTCATTGTACAAATCTGCTTGCAGTTTTAAAAGCTTTGGGTGACACCTTTAGTAAAGGTTAAAGTAAGCTATAAATTTTGCATCTTTAGTAAGGCTAATATTAGTGTCCAAACTTAATAACTATACTCATATGTCTTGACTATACTTTTTTTTTACTTATGAGAGAAGGTGCTGGTATCTATTTCAATGATTAATATTTTCAGAATTGTGCATTTTCTATTATTGTTTGCCTATTAAAATTACAGTTTATATCAGTATAGAGTGAGGATAGAAAATAGTTTCAGAGACAAACTTTTTTTGTTTTGCTTTTTGGATAATGACCAAGTTCATCAGAATAAAATGATTCAGGCAAAAAAGAGACCTTATAAGCTCTGTTTAATAGATAATATTTAAATGTTTCCCATGTTTGCCAAAATATCTCCATAATATTATACATCAGTAAGCAAATGTTTTAACAGATTGTAAATGCAATTCTGACTCTGCTCTTGAATACATCATAAGTACTAAGGCTTTCTTTGTAATACCACTTAAAGACTCTTCCTCTCACTTCACTACTGATGAATAACAATAAAAAAATAACAATTTCATGTTATCTATTGAGTGTGTTAACATGAAGAATTTCATCTAATAGCCTCCCATATAGATATAAGAAGAAAGGATCATTGACACTGGAGAGACACACTGGGCTGTCTATTTAGTTATATAAAACTGATAGAAAGTCATATTGTAATATGCAAATTTGAATAGAAAAGGAAATGTATATGATGAACATTTAATTTAGCAATATTATAAGTAGAACAGCCCATGTTTTTTTTTTCAATTTCTTCAGCTTGACAATGATATCCTGGACAAAAGAAGAGTAAATAAAGCAGCAATAGACAAATGGAACTACCTCAAAGGAAAAAAATCTGCACGGAAATGTAAATAACAAACAGAAAATAAAGTATTCCTTTGAAATGAGAGAAAATAACTGCCAACCATATATCTGATAAGTGGTTAATTACGAAAATATATATGGAATTTCTACAACTCAGAGCCAAAAATACTAAATTATAAAATGAGTCAATGGCTTTAAAAGACATTTTTCTGAAGAAGAAATACAAATAGCCAACACAGTATATGAAAAGATGACTAATGTCACTAATTATTTATGAAATATACCAGTAAGTCAAAATTATAATGAGATACTTCATACCTATTAGAATGACTGTGATTAAAAACAAAAAGGAAACAAAGCAAAAAAATTTCAGAAGACAACAAATATTAGTGAGACTGTAGAGAAAGTAGAACATTATACACTATGACTGAGAATGCAAAATGGTGCAATCATTGTAAAAAACAGTATGGAGTTTTCTTGAAAATTAAAAATAGAAATACCATATGATGCAGAAATTTTATTTCTGGGTACATAACTAAAATAATTGAAATCAGAATCTCAAATAGTACTCTCTACCCACTGCAGCACTATTCACATTAGCCAAAATGTAGAAACTACCTAAGTTTGTGATAGAAAAGTACATATGCCTAAAATAAAATGCTATTCAGACTTCATAAAAGAAAAAAAAACTGTAATATGTGATAATGGAGATGAACCTGGAAGACATACAACTTAGTTTAATAAGCCAGTTGCAGAAACACTGCTTGGATTCACTTATATGAGGTATTTAAAATAGTCCAATTCATAAAAACAAAAAGGTGGGTGATAGTTGCCAGGACTCAGGTAAAAGGAAAATGAAGGTAGTTAATCAATGGGCATGAAGTCTTAATTACGCAATATGAATAAATTACAGAAATCTGATGTACAACATTGTACAAGTACCTATCATCCACAATTATGTATCTTATATATTGTTTAGTGAATATGGCCTCGTATCTTTGTAATATTATGCAATTTTCAAAGAATATATACAACATTTTAATCTCTATATTCACACTGGGAGGTAAGGTATGCATTTTTATATCAATTTACAGGATTGATTATAGGGCTTACAGATGCTAATAGGAATAGACAGTTTTTGATAAACATATTCTCAGCAGTAGTCAAAATTAACAAGCAGTTTATTTGATGTTCTGGAATTAACTGTTAACAAGAATTCAAAAAAGAAAATAATTTCAGTGTGTGAGAAAGTTTACTTTTCAAGCATTGAGTTTTATGAAGAATTTATAGAAAACATGTAATTTATTTTTCTCAATAATTTTAATTAGATTTAAAATATTAAAAATTGTCAGAATTTCAAATTTACTATCCCACACTTGCAAGGCAAATTTTCAGTGGATCACAACTAAAATAATAACATGGTAGAAAAGGGCATTTACTAGAAAACTTCTTTGCATATTATGTATATATTTTAAGCTTAAGATGTGATTGAAAAATGATGAAATTAAATGATGTTTTCATTGCTCCTTGTTTTAATTATTAAAATATGTTACTAAAAGTAAAGCTGTAACAGGCTTTTGGATTGAGGTCTTAGAAATGAGGAAAACACTGTGCCAGATATAAAATAAGAATGTTTATGTTGCTCACTTATTCCTCTTGATCATATTATATATATTTCTTCTCCTCTGAGTATCAGCCATATCAGTGACTTTTTGTTTTAGGTAATTGAAAGTCTCACTGCTAGACTGTAGAAAATACACATTGTTGTTTTTCTGGTTATTGTTTTTTATATTTTTATTGATTTCAGAGAGGAAGGGAGAGGGAGAAAGAGAGACAGAAACATCAATGATGAGAGAGAATCATTGATTGGCCCTGCATGCAGCCTGGGCATGTAGCCTTGACTGGAATCAAACCTGGGTACTTCGGTTCCAAAGCTGACACTCTATCCACTGAACCAAACCGGCTAGGGCTACACATTGTTTTTATAAGATGTCAGGAGGGTACTAGAATTATCAGTTCATTTCATAAATTACATAAATGTCTAATCACTATGTTGTACACCTGGAACTAATATAAAATAATATTGACTGTCAGATGTAATTAAAAAATTTTAAAAATAAATAAACCCCAAATGGCACATGGTTTAACAACAATTTTCACATCCCTCATAATCTTTTGGGGTGACTGAGCTTAGGTGGGTGGACAATTTTCTTATATAAATGGGTGAAGTAAGGTGGTGACTCCTCTCATCTGGAACCTATAAGATGGGTCACTCACAGTTTAGTTGTCTAGGAGGGGATGGCTGGAAAGCTGGCCCTACCAGTGATTCCGGAATGTGTAGTCCTTCCTCATTAAGTTTACAGGCACGCCCCCTTCCTGTGGCCTTTATGTACTCTATCCTGGGAGCACCCTGTCCATTTACATCACAACTTCAAGACTCCTACAAGTGCAGATGTGGGTGCTTCCAAGCCTCTTCCCCATGAAGTGCCAGAACTGGAGTAGCATCGCCTCCATTACCTTCTAGTAGTTAAGAGAGTCAAGTGCCAGCCCAGTTTCAAAGAAAGAGGACATAAACTCAGTAGGAGCTGTAGGAGGAATCATAAAGTATTCCCAGCTATTGTTAACCCACATATGTGAAATGTTACTTTTAAAAGGCATAAATCTCCCCATTTTTGCTGTCCCTTTGTATTTGTTTCTATGTCTTAGGTCAAACTAGTAATGCCACCCAGATTTTTTTGGAGTGGTTTTATGTAGTAGGTGTTTTGTGGGACTCAGTGGTACATCTCTCAGATCTCCTGAACTGGGTTTTGTGGAAAATCCCCCTACTTAAGTTATTTGGGATCTCCTAATATAGTTGAGCATTCAATGTTATTGTCCTATTATGGATGGAGTATCCTCACAGGTTGTCTGACGATATGGTTCATCGCTGACTTAGTCATGCACACTGTTGTGGATGTGCTCAGGGTCCCAGCTCCTGTGGCAAATGTTGCCTGCAAGGTCCCACTGGCACATTACTCATTGGAGGGGTCTGGAGCCCATGGATGGGTGATGTGCACTCTCTGAAGACCATGGCAGGGTGGTTGAGCAACTCTGCAATGAACAACATAAGCTGATAAACAAATAAAGACCCAGAGACATAGAAGCATCAAACAGAGAGTCAAACCTCAGAGGAAAGGCAGGGGAATGTAGGGGTGTGGGGAGAGATCAACCAATGAACTCATATGCAGATGTGCATAACTCATAGACATAGACAGTGGGGTGGTGAAGGCTTGTGGTGGAGGTGGGGAGCAAAATGGGAGAGGACAATGGGGGAAAAAGGGGACATATGTAATACTTTCAAAAATAAAGATTATATATATATATCTTCTAAATGCTGGATTAATTCTGAATAAGTATAAATACTACAAAGATTTCGTGAAGTCAATGCTACCTATTTTTTAAGTTGAGGTGTATTAGACATACATTTTATTAGTTTCAGGTATACAATAAAATGATTTGATATTTATATATATTAAAAAATGGTCACTACAATATGTCTAATTAACATATTATACATAGTTATTAGAGGCTGGTGCACTGAATTAGTGCACAGTGGGGGGTGTCCCTCAGCCAAGCCTGCACCCTCTCCAATCTGGGACCCTGGTGGGATCAGGCCTAAATGGGCAATCAGACATCCCTCTCACAATCCAGGACTGCTGGCTCCCAACTGCATACCCGCCTGCCTTCCTGATTGCCCCTAACTGCTTCTACTTGCCAGCCTGATCGTCCCCTAACCACTCTTCTGCCATCCTAATTAATGCCTAACTGCTCTTCTGCCATCCTGTCACCCCTAACTGCCCTCCCCGCAGGCTTGATTAACCTCAACTACCCTCCCTTTCAGGCCTGGTGCCTCCCAACTCCCCTCCCCTGCTGGCCATCTTGTGGTGGCCATCTTGTGTCCACATGGGGGCAGGGTCTCTGACCACATGAGGGCAGCCATCCTGTGTGTTGGAGTGATGGTCAATCTACATATTACTCTTTTATTAGATAGGATAGAAGCCTGGTGCATGGGGTGGGGGGCAGCTGGTTTGCCCTGAAGGGTGTCCCGGATCAGGGTGGGATTTCCTTGGGGTGTGTGGTGGCCTGGGCAAGGGGCCTATGGTTATTTGCAGGCTGGCCACATCCCTTAGTGACCCAAGAGGAGGCCCTGGTATCTGGGATTTATTTATTTTCTACAATTGAAACTTTGTTGCCTGGAGCAGAGCCAAGCCTCCTGCTTGCTCTGTGGCGGCAGCCATTTCTGTTGGGATTTATTTATCTCCTATAATTGAAACTTTATAGCTTTAAGCAGAGACCAAGGCAGGCCAGGGTGTGTGGAAAGCTTGGCTTCTTTATCACCAGGGGCAACCCAAGCCTCCTGCTCTCCAGCCCTGTGGCTGGTGCCATTTTTGGTGAGATTTATTTATCTGCTATAATTGAAACTTAGTAGTCTGAAGTGGAGCTCTGGGCCAGCCAGGGTGCATTGAAAGCTTGGCTTTCTTTATCACCAGGAAACCCAAGCCTCCCTCCTGCTGGATCCATGGCTGCAGCCAACTTGGTTGGGTTGATTTGCATACTCACTCCTGATTGGCTGGTGGGCATGACTGGTGGGTGTAACAGAGTGGTGGTTAATTTGCATATTACTCTTTTATTACATAGGATAATTGTTCTTGTGATGAGAGCTTTTAAGATCTACTGTCTTAGCAAGTTTCAAATATGCAAAACACTGTAATAATAATTATAGTCACCATAATGTACATTACATCCCATGACTTATTTATTTTTAATTGGAAATTTGTACATTTGGACCCACTTCACCCTTTCCATTATATAATTATATTTATATATATATATATGTGTATATATATATATATATATATATATATAAATAAATTATATATATATATATATTTTATTTATTTATTTCATATATATGATTAGCCAAATTTGGTTCTATGGAATTGGATAAGTATTACTGTTGTGATGAGAAGTCATTGACATTACTGGTAAATCATATGTTTTATTAATTTTTTAAATAGAGTTGGACTGGCTTGTCTGACAATAAATTCCCAATTATCTGATACTGATATACATTTTATATTCGTGACTAAGTACAAGTAATATACTTATTATACTTTATTTATGCAAAATTCCTTGGTCAGCTATTTTATTCCCACTTAATATCTCTATTTTTCATACTGTTCTTCCCAAGAAATAAGTCATCTCTAAAAATTAAAGGAACATAAATTTATTTTGAAAATAGATTATAACCTGGAACATCTGTATTGATTGAGAGCAGGCACATTTTTATTTGTGTATCTCTAGAAACCCAGAAGAGTTATTGACAAAGAGTAAAGATTTAAAAATAATTTGCTGAATTCGCATGAATAAAAATAAGATTCAAAATAAACTTAAGGAAAAGCATTAGTTATTAAAAATGCAAGTATAGAGTTAGGCGAATTTGACCATTTTTCAGCTGCATTACCTTGGTGATTTGATCAAATACTGTGTGCTAGGTTGTGCTTATTTCTTTACAATTTTGAGGACCATAATAGAACATGTTGCAATAATCAAATTTATGTCATCCAATGAAACCTGTTTGACCCCAGTCTCTTAGACTTTAACTGGTGAAAGCCCTTCTTTCACCAAGGTCCAATTCAATATGAAATGATTAATACATTGATAATTATTGGTCACTATGTCATCAGTTTCATCAAAATGGCTAAATTGCATGTATATGTAGATAGTGCAAATGAAGAAATCTATAGGCCAAGAAAATATAATAGTTAAAAACATATTTTTTTTAATGTGACATATATTGAAGGTATTTGTTTCTCATAATTTACTCCTAGGATTGTTCCTAACAAATTGGAAAAACTTTCTCTTGTCATCATTGTAGAGAGAAGAAAACTGAGTCTCAGGAAGTTAAGGTAACTTTTTTAATAATGTCAATAAAAACTGTGATACTGAAATTCTGTTTCAGATTGTACAAAATGCAAATTGAATAATTATTGCCAAACAATTTATGCACACAGGAGATTCAGTAATTGAGTGCTTGTGATGGTTAATTATATTTGTCAACTTGGATAGGCTCTCATGCCAATTGCTAGCTCAAACACCAGTCTAGTGTATTTTTAATGTGATTAATGGTTAAATCTGTGCACTTAGACTAATGCAGATTACACTCCATCATGTGGGTCTGCTACTTCCAATCACTTAACGGCCTTAAGAATCAAGACTCAGGTTTCCCCCTAAGAAAGGAATTCAGCCTTGAGAATGCAACATTTAAAAAAGAACTTTAGCCGAAACTGGTTTGGCTCAGTGGATAGAGAGTCGGCCTGAGGACTGAAAAGTTCCAGGTTCAATTCCTGTCAAGGGCATGTACCTTGGTTGTGGGCACATCCCCAGGGAGGAGTGGGCAAGAGGCAGGTGATCGATGTTTCTCTCTCATCAATGTTTCTAACTCTCTATAACTTTCCTTTCCTCTCTGTAAAATATCAATAAAATAAAATAAAATAAAAACAACTTCATCTGAGTTTCTAGCCTGCCAGACTCAAGATTATAATTTCAAATCTTACCTAACTGTCCAGCCTGCTGGCTTGTCCTGCGAATTTTGGACATGATACCTTCTACAATTACATAAGCCAATCCCTTAAAATTAATGTTTCTATTTATGAATATATATATCCTACTCATTCTATTTTTGACAGTCTTGATACACAGCTATTCCTATTTGCTAATTAATTAAAACAATCTCAGTTTAATGAAATAGTTTTACACATTGGTAGGTTTTCCTCCCTTAGCTGATTCAGTACTCAATTGAGCCCCCATAAAATTTCATAAATGTTTATTGGCTTGTTGAATGAGTAAATAAGTATATGAATTCCTCAAATGTGGACTTTCATTTATGAATTTAAATATTTATAGCACTTTAAAATTCTGGTATAAAGCTATTCATTAAAAATTGACTTTAGCTATAATTAGGTTTTAAAAGATGACTTTCTATTATACAAGCCACTTTTTATTTATCCAAAGTTCACAACACAAAAAATAAAATTGCTCTTTTTGCATTTATGGTAATAATAATAATAAACTTAGAGCTCTCACTGAAAATTAGGAGCTATATTAAGTGTTTTAAATTCATTACCAAATAATACTCATATCCAGCTCTGAGTCACTTTTATTATCCCCATTTCAAAGATGACCACAGTAAAGATTTTAAAACTTCAATAACTTTCCCAAGTTTGTAAACCTAGTAAGTGGTAAGTGATAAATCTAAAATTATAATAGAAATCTTTCTGCGGCAAAACTCTTTAGAACTGTATTTTGATATTCAGATATTGCACTAGGTATTGCTGGGCCTTTTGCCAATGGGCACTTTTAGTTATCAGTTATGAAAGTAAGGCTGATCTTTGTCTTTCAAGCTTTGTATACCCTTGCTTTCCTCTATGAATTTGTTATAATTTCCTCTCTATCATTTTTTCTGCTTGTATTTTCATCTACTCACAGCATGGATATTCAATGTTTACTCTTCTCAAGACATAGATTTTTCATAGTATTAACATTTTTTTTGTATAAATAACAGCATCTGAATCAAAACAAGACTGGCCATAGCCAGATTGGCTGGGTGGATAAAGCATCAGCCTGGGGACTGAAGTGTCCCAGATTTGATTCTGGTCAATGGCACTTACCTAGGTGGCAGGATCCTCCCTGGCAAGGGGCAGCTGAAGGCCCTGGGAGGAATGCAGGCAGGAGATAACCAATCGCTGTGTTTTTCTCACATAGATATTATTCTCTGTCTTTCTCTCTCTATTCCATTCTTTCTAAAAATCAATACAAAATATCCTCAGATGAGGATTAAAAAACAAACCAATAATAATAAAATAAAATATAATATAATAAACAAGCCTAGGGAATAAAGAATATACAGTATTGCCTCAGATAATTGAATCATGAGACCAATAGAGGAGTGCCCTGGGGTTCTGGGGCTATTGAAACCAGATCCCTCGAAAGGCTGCCTGAGCTTTCTCTCTTCACCTCTGCCTCTGCTTCTCTTGCTGATGCCAGCTTCATTCTCTTCTATTGATGATTGTCTTCCCTGTTCAAGGAATATGGCCACTGACAGCTACAGAACCCCACATGTCCACCAAGGAATTTAGGTCTCAAGTCTCTCTTTGCTCCCAAATGTAATATTCTGATCAGGATTTCTGATCAGCTAAGTGTGTGTAGGTTATGTTCACATCTGTAGTCAATTAAAAATGATCAGGGAGCTGTGATTTGAAAGATGTTGTCCCTATTCTAATTACATGTTTCCTTCCTAAAAGAATGTGGAGGTGTTGTACTGAAAAAAACCAAAGATGATCACTATACTTATTTTTGACATGGTCATATAGGTATCTCAAGCTGTCTTACATGACTGCTCAGAACAAACATATCCACCCATATTATGAAGGGTAAAGAGTAAAATCGCTATCATATTATGTCTTATTTATGATAGTAAGAAGTGATAAACCAACTGTACTGTCAAGTACCCACAGAACCTCAAATGTACTCTTCATGAGGTCTTCTTCACAAGAGACTGCTGGTTTTATTTTAACTAGTGGATATATCATCATATAGTACAGATGGCTAGGTTCTCATACATTGAGGAGATATATGAAACTATTATATACCCCAAATACATTTAAGTAAATAACATAGAAAACTATATTTCACTCTCTTTTTAAAAATTTTTATTGCTTAAAGTACTATATATGTCTCTTTTTCCCCATTGACCTCCCCCCAGTCATCCCCACCACCCTGCACATGCCTATACCCCCTTATTGTCTGTAGCTGTTTGTTGCATGCATATAAGTTCTTTGGTTGATCTCCCAACCCCTCTACCCCCACCTTTCCTCTGAGGTTGGATGGTCTGTTCAATGCTTCTAGGTCTCTAAATCTATTTTAGTGCATCAGTTTATGTTGTTCATTATCTTCCAGAAATGAGTGGATAATGTAATATTTATCTTTCTCTGACTGGCTTATTTTGCTTAGCATAATGCTCTCAAGGTCCATCCATGCTCTTGCAAATGGTAATAGTTCCTTCTTTTTTACAGCACCGTAGTATCCCATTGTCTAGAATACTACACTGCTGTGAAAAAGAACTATTACCATTTGCCATCTTGTGGCTGTGAGTTCCACCATGTTTGAGGGCATGGCAGACAATTAGCATATCAGTTTTTTAATCCATTCTTCTGCTGATGGGCACTTAAGTTGTTTTCAAATATTAGCTATTGTAAATTATGCTGCTATGAACATAGGGGTGCATATATCATTTTTGATTGATATTTCTAGTTTCTTGGGATATATTCCTGGAAGTGGGATTACTGGGTCAAATGAGAGTTCTATTTTAAATTTTTTGAGGAATCTCCTCACTGTTTTCCACAGTGGCTGCTCAGTCTGCATTCCCACCAGCAGTGCACTAGGACTCCTTTTTCTCCACATCCTTGCAGGACTTGTCATTTGTTGATTTGTTGATGATAGCCATTCTGACAGGTGTGAAATGGTACTTCATTGGCATTTAAATTGCAACTCTCAGATGATTAGTGACTTTGAGCATGTTTTTATATATCTCTTGCCTTATGTAGGTCTTCTTTTGAAAGCTGTTTATTTAGGTCGTTTGCTCATTTTCTATTGGATTGTTTATCTTCCTTTTGTGAATACAATGGAAGGCTTCAGCAGTATATTAGAAGAAGCTGAAGACCAAATCACTGAATTAGAAGACATGGTAGAAAAATCACCCAAACAGAGCAGCAACTGGGGGAAAAACAAACAAACAACAACAAAAATAAACACAAAATAAAACAACTTAAATAGGAAGAGAGCCTAAGGGATCTTTGAGACAACACAAAATGAAATGACATCCACATAATAAGGGTAACAAAAGAAGAGGAAACTGAGAAAGGAATAGAAAACATGTTTGAAGAAATGACAGAAAACTTCCCTGATTTTAGAAAGAAAGAAAGAAACTCACACAAGTCTAAGAAGCACATAGAGTCCCAAACCAGATGAACCCAAAAGAACTGACAGGAAGACACATCATAATTAAATTGGCAAACATCAACCACAAAGGCTACCAGAGAGAAATAGAAAGTTAACTACAGCAGATCTCACATTAGCCTGTCACTGATTTTTCAACAGAAATACATCAAGCCAGATGGAAGTGGAATGAAATATACAAAGTTATGCAAAGCAAGGGACTGAATCCAAGAATACTATACCCAGCAAGGCTATTATTTAAAAAACTAGAGGCCTGATTAATAAAATTCATGCAGACGGGGCATGTCCCTCATCCCAGCCTCCACTCTCTCCAATCTGGGACCCAACTGCTCTCTTGCCTGTCTTCCTGACTGCCCCTAACTGCTTCTACCTGCCAGCTTTCTCACACTCTAACCACTCCCCTGTCAGCCTGATTGATGCCTAACTGCCCTTCCCTTCAGACCTGGTCCTCCCCCAAATGCTGTCCACTGCAGGACTGGGTTCCTCCCAACTGTCCTTCCCTGTAGGCCTGGTCTCCCCCAACTTCCCTGCTCTGCCAGCCCAGTCAAACCTAACTGCCCTCCTCTGCAGTTTTAATCACCCCAAACTGCCCTCCCCTGCTTGCCTAATCACTCCCAACTGCCCTCCTGGCCATCTTGTGGTGGCCATTTTGTGTCCACATGGGGACAGGATCTTTGACACATCTCGTGTGCTGGAGTGATTGTCAATTTGCATATTACTCTTTTATTAGATAGGATTAGATATAAATCAGGAGCTACAATGACAAATGAGAGACAAGGGAGTTTATGACCACCAACCAAGCAATGCAGGAAAAGAAAAAGGTACTGATGTAAAAAGAATAAGTAGAAATGGAAGAAAGAACCCAAACATAAAAAATAAAAATTATGACAAACAACTACCTATTCTACATAATAAGGAGAGAATATGTCAATTGACTGCCATGCCCTCAAACATGGTAGCACTCACAAACACAAGATGGCAGCACCCATTTCCCTCTAATTCAGTGATTTGGTCCTCAGCTTCTTCTAGTATAATTCTGAAGCCTTCCATTGTATTCACAAAAGGAAGATAAACAGTCCCCAGGTTGGTAGGCCTCTCCATGCACCTGCTTCCAGGGTCCCTCAATCCCCTTAGCTGCCCAGCTTTCTAGGGCCAGCCCAAGGCACAGGCAAGACTCAGATGGCAGCTTCCCAGCCACCCAGGGTCAGCCCGAGGTGCAGGCAAGCCTCAGATGGTGGCTGCCCAGCTGACACTTGAGGCACAGGCAAGGCTAGGATGGCAGCTGCCCAGGTAACCAGCGATGACCGAGGCTTGCACTGCTGGCAGTGGCAGCAGCAGAGGTATGATGGGGGCATCAACTTCCCCTGATCACCGCATTGCCTCCCACTCCTGAGGGCTCCTAGACTATGAGGGGAGCAGGCAAGGATGAGGGAGTCACCCTCCAATGCATGAAATTTCATGCAACAGGCCTCTAGTCAATAATAACCTTAAGTGTAAATGGACTACATCCTCCAATCAAAAGACATAAGGTAGCTGAATGGATAAGAAAACATGACCCATATATTTGCTGTCTACAAGAGACCCAGAACAAGGGACTCACACAGACTGATAGTGAAGGGATAGAAAAAAAATCAGGAAAATGGAAATGAAAAAGAAAAAAGCTGTAGTAGCGATACTTATATGACAAAATAGACATTAAAGTGAAGGCCATAACAAGAGATAAGGGGAGCCACTTCATAATACTAAAGGGAACAATTAATCAAGATGATATAACTCTGGTAAACATATATGCACCCAATACAGGGGCACCCAAATACATTAAAAAAAATTCTGGAAAATATCAAGGAAGAGATAAACAGCAATGCAATCATAGAAGGGTACCTTAATATCCCATTGACACCACTGGATAAATTCTCTAAACAAAAAATCAGCAAACAAACAGCAATGCTAAATGAATCACTGAATCAGATGGAATTAATTGACATTTTCAGAACATTTAATCCCAGGGTAACAGATTATACATTCTTCTCAAATGCACACAGGACAGTGTCAAAGGTAGACTACATACAGGGACACAGTCAAAGCCTCTTCAAATTCAAGAAGATACAAGTCACATCAAGCATCTTCTCAGATAACAATGGCATAAAATTAGAAATCAACTACAATCAAAATAATGGAAAAAAAATCAAGCACTTGGAGGCTAAATAGCATGCTATTAACGATTGGGTTACCAAAGAGATCAAAGAAGAAATAAAAAGCATCCTGGGAACAAATGACCATAAAAACATAATAATCTAAAATCTATGGGAATGAGAGGGAAAGCAGTCCTGAGAGGGAAGTTCATAGCATTATAGGTCTACCTCAAAAAGAAGGATAAATGATAATTGATTATCTAACCCTGCAACTTCAATAATTAGAAAGAGAACAACAAGAAAAGCTTAGAGTAAGCAGAAGGAAGAAAATAATAAAGATTAGAGCAGAAACAAACAACACAGAGAGCAAAGAAACAAACAAACAAACAGAAACAATACCAAGGATTAATAAAACCAAGGGATGGTTCTTTAAAAGGATAAACAAGACTGATGAACCTCTAGATAAGCTCACCAAGAAGCAAAGAGAGAGGATCCAAATAAACAAAATCAGAAATGAAAGAGCCTAGATAACAACCAACCCCACAGACATACAAAAGATTGGGAAAAAAAAATATTAGGAACAACTCTACTCCAACAAACTGGACAACTTAGATGAAATGGACATATTCCTAAAAAAAGACAATCTTCCAAAACTCATTCAGGAAGAAGAATAAAATACCTGAATAGGCCATAACTACTGATGAAATTGAAGCAGTAATTAAAAAAAAAAAATTCCAGCAAACAAAAGCTCTCGTCCTGAGGGCTTCACAGGGGAGTTTTACCAAACATATATTGCACTCCTTAAAAAAGTCTCAAAATAAAAGAAAAAGCATATAGACAAAATCTCAAACAATATTCAGAAAAAGCAGCTCTGTAAAGGACCAAAATATGACCACATATAAAGATCTGATGTTTGGCTTACTCTAATTACATGTTCCAGAGAATGGCATGGACTATGCATTCAGAGAATCCACCACACACACACACAAATCAACTGAAGAACTTGTATGCATGTGTGTGTCGGCACAGCCAGTGGATACAGGGCATTGGGGGTGGTGGGCTGGGAACAGGTGAGGGCATGTACTGGGGGGTGGGGAGGACCGGGGAGGGCAATAGGGAAAAAAATAAATAAATTTTTAAAAAATATCTCTTTAAATAAATATTTAATAATTATTAAAATGCATAGATGTTATATTAAATTCTAAAAATCTGGTGTGCAGATATTTTATTTATATTGCTAAAGACATCGATATACACTTTAACATTTATTTATAGTCATTGATGGAATTCATATTCTCTATATATACTTTATGAAATAGATATTTTATTGACAGTGTCCACATTTTTTTCATTAAACACTTAAACCAACATATGATTGAGGGCTCAAATCACCACTCCAAAAGGCTGTAGGTACTTTAATCAAAATATTATTAAATCAAAATTTCTCCTTGCCCATAAAAGTTTTAATATAACTTGTGATAATAACTAAATTAAAACGCACACACATAGGATTGTTATTTTAAGCAATTAAATTTATGTTGTATCATCCAAAAGGAACTAGCTGTGATATAGCTCCATGAATAATCTACAAGTTATTGTTTAAGAAAATAAATTGGTTTTGGAGTTCATGATTAAAATAGGATCTTTCTTTAACTGATAATCAGCAGGACTTGTTACTATTTAACCTATTTCTTGTTCAGAACAATGAATATCATGTATCATGTGAGAAAACACTTGCCATTTATGAAGAACTATAAATGTGCTACAAAATTTTTTTATAAAATTTTACATTTCTTGTCTCTTTTTGAAAACTTTTATTCTGTAATAGCTAAATAAAACTCCCTCATTTTATGTCTGTCTGAATTATTTTGCTATTTACCAAATTCTGTTGCTCATCCCTTGTGTGCTTTATTCCATTCTTCATTTAAATTTTTGATGAATCACCTTGTAACAGAAACCTTGGATTATTTTATTAGACTACTAGAGGTCCAGTGCATGAAATTTTTGCACTGGGGGGGGGGGTTGTCCCTCAGCCCGGCCTGTGCCCTCTTCCAGTCTAGAAGCTCTCACTCCTTACTGTATGCCTGCTTTCTGCTTCTTACCTTTATGACTGCTGCTCTTTAGCACTGCCCCAGAGGCAGGAGAAGCCTCCACCACTGCTACTGAGCTCCCCAGCTGTGAGCCCAGCTTCTGGCTGAGTGGGGCTTCCCCTGTGGGAGCACACTGACCACCAGGGGGAAGCTCCTGTGTTGAGTGTGTGCCCCCTGATGGTCAATGTACATCATAGTGACTGACACTTCATTTTTTTTTTTACCTACTCCAAAGCAGGAACAATATGTCAATCATGGTTTAAAAACAAATTCTATCACAGATTCTCCTTGTTCTCTTCTCATTTTTAAACTATCTCTCTTTCCTCTATTCATCTTTCTTGCTTTTGACTTGGAAATTCAAATTTAACTCCAAGTCTTTTCCAGTAGCCAGACACATAGTCCACTTTTTAAGAGTTGCAGGAAAAAATACTTCATATAAATCAATTATTAACTACCAATACAATACTTAGTTTTTAAATATCACCTGAAAATTGAAAAGACAGTAATAGGATGGGCTGCAAGAATGTATCTCATGTGGAATGACAGCCTATGCGCAAAGTAGAAAGAAGAGACTGATGGGAGCTTCCTAGGAAGTTACTGGCAGGAGGTGTGGACCACAGACCTCGGATCTCAGAGGTGGCTCTCTCAGTCACTGCTCGCCATATTCCCTAGTCATCCCTGAGTGCCTGTTTTACCATGCATGCCCTCTCCTGGTTCTTCTCCGGGACAATATTCCAAGACATGTCAAAGGAACAAATTTGACTCTTTACCACTTTTTTTTCTCATGAAATATTACATTTTAAAGCATTACTACTTTAAATATTTAACCCTATTTCTTCCTTACACATTTTTATGTGAACTCCATTATAAGAAATTCACAATTGTCTCATTTTATGTTACTTCATTTGCTTTTGCCTTCATGAAAATGTGGTCTGAAGCGCACAAAGTTGCAGTTATTATATGGTCCACTTTCTAGCCTATACAGAAAGTAACGATATAACTTTCAAGTTCTCATTGAATTATATTTCAGAAGCATGATGGACACATTTTCTCAGAGATATTTTGAGCTTTCACATACATTTATAAAATCTTAGGTGATTATAGCTTCCTAACATCTTTTAAATGAAATCTCCTAGATTCAGTGTATATTTTGAAATGATTACTTTTTTTATTTGATAAATAAATAAAACATATGAGTGAATTCTGTTCTTAAATGATTTTGAGGAACTAAATGCAGGTTTTTTTACCAAAAAAAAGTGCTCACTAAATTTCCCAATATCATGTCATTGTGAGTTAAATTTGCTGTTTTCCAGGTTTAAACGATTGTCAGTGAGGATGTTAATTGAACAAAATTAGGTCTAACACTTGGCTGCACATATTAGTGCTGTTATGTGCACTGCAGTTTATCACCATCCCATGGTTAAGATGACACAGATATTTTTCAATTTGTGCAATACTTTGTATTGCAAATTAGTTTAAATGTGTTTTAAATTGGTACATACTCTAAATTAACCCTTCTACAATTGTCTTGTGATGTTTGATATTAGAATCTTAAGACCCCGTTTCTACTTTTGCCAGCTAGCTTCAGACTAACCTCTGCCCATGGTGGGTGAGAGTAGACAACTACAGGGCTGGAGGAAAAAGAAGGGGCTGCCCTTTCTGAATGTATCTTGCTATAAATATATCAAGTTTTTAAAGCATTCATAGAGATTATATTAACCATACACCTTTATAACTTTTATATTGTTATTCAATGATATAACATTTTTTCCTATAACTTTAATCATTCTTTAAGTCATTCTACTGACTCCTGTTTTTATGGTATGTAATTAAACACTATCTATTTAGCTAATTCTCATCACTAAACTTTCAGGTGTCTTTGAGAGTTTCTTTTATTATATAATACTAGATGTCCAGTGGACAAAATCTATACATGGGGGTGGGGGGGGTTCCCTCAGCCCAGCCTGCATCTTCTCCAATTCAGGACCTCTCGGGGAATGTCCAACTGCTGGTTAGTCCTGATCCCAAGGGATTGGGCCTAAACCAGCAGTCAGACATCCCACTCACAATCCTGGATTGTTGACTTCTAATCACTCACCTGCCTGCTTGCCTGGTCACTCCTTACTGCCCTCCTGCCGGCCTGGTTGCCCCTCACTGACCCCCATCCAGCCTAATTACCCCCAACTGCCCCCCTGCCAACCTGGTCACCCCCAACTATACCTCCCACCAACCTGGTCACCCCTAACTGCCCTCCCTTTAGGCATGGTTGCTTCTTACTGCCCCGTCTACTGGCCTGGTTGCCCCTAACTGCCTCTCCCTGCTGGCCTGGTCTTCCATAACTGCCCCCTCTCCTAGCCTGGTTGCCCCCAACTCCCTCCTTGCCAGCTTGGTCACCCCTCACAGCCCCCCTGCCTGATTGATCACCCCACGCAGCCCACTTGTTCAGTCATTTGGTCATCCCTCACTAAACCCCATGTCAGCCAGGTCATAGGCAGCTGTCTTGTGAGAGCATGAGGGTTTATTTGCATATTACCACTTTATTATATAGGATAATAATTGTATTATTTTAACATGTTATTTATCTACCATATGGCACTTATTCTGCATTAAACACTAAGCTAAGCATCTTACAGGTAAAATCTCTGTGATAACACAAAAATTATGATAATAAATCTTTTTTTTTTCTTTTTAGTTAAATTTACTGGGGTGACATTGGTGAATAAAATTATGTTTCAAATGTACAATTCTAAAATATGTCATCTTATATAGCATTGTATGGTCATCACCTAAAGTTAAATCTTCTTTTGTAATCATATATTTGACTCCCTTGACTCTTTACTACCCCATTGCTAGTCACCATATTGCTATCTATTTTTATATGTTTTTGTTTGTTTTTCCCATCTTTTTCATTTGTTGTTCCTAGTTTTATGTCTAAGATGTGAATGAAATAATATGGTTCTTGACTTCTTTCTGACTTATTTCTCTTAGTATGACATTCTCAAGATTCATCCATTCTGTTGCAAATAGCAGTATTTCATCCTTCTTATATCTGAGTAGTATTTATTGTATATATGTACCAAAACTCTAGCAAGGGACATTTAAGTTGTTTCTATGACTTGCCCACTGTGAATAATACTGCTGTGTATATATCTTTGCAAATTAATGTTTTTAATGTTTGGGAAGTTGCTGGGTCATGTGGTAATTTAACATTTAAGTAATTTTTGTAATTTTTACCTATTATATATTTTTATTACATAATACATTGATCATTAAAACCAAAAGATTTTTTTATTGCTCAAAATTATCTGATGAGATAGATGTTATTGTTATCTCCATTTAAGAAATAAGGAAAATAAAGCCCAAAGGTTTTATATAACTTATGTCAAAATTTGGTGGAGTCGTAATTAAAGTTTGGTCAGCTAAAATGCAGAGTCCAACATTATTCACTACACCCTTTTTTGAGCAAGGGTGGTAAGTTTTGCTGCTCTTATGACTATAATGTTCTTGCTAATGTAAGAAAGAATTACCATTTTCCTTTTTAATCTATTTTTGTGATACTTTATTTTCATTTATACCCTTTTCTAAAAGTCAATAAGAATAAAAAAAGCACATTTGCCATTTAACATTTAAGTAATTTTTGTAATTTTTACCTATTATATATTTTTATTACAGAATACATTTTTATTACAGAACCTATAATAATGCAGTTTTTTTAGGGGAAAAATATGAGTTGAAAATTGTTGACAATTTTTGTAATATTAATAGTTTTTTTGTACTATTTCAAAAAGCAATGTGACTTCTTTGAGCATTTGGTTTTTATACTATTTAGTTGATAATTTTAGGAATTACAAATTAAATATTTTAAATTGAGAGAAATATATTTGGAAGACTCTATTATATTAAAATTTTTTCAACAAAACTCTCCAAGGTAACTTTGTATTATTACTTACAAGTACATTCATAGAAAAATTTTAACATAAACCTTTGAAATATGAAGGGATAAAAGATACAATCTAAATGGAATACAAGAAAACATTTTTTTGTGTGTGATAATAGTGTAATATAACTGTAATTCACTTCACACAAAAAAATATAGCATTGTCCTGCCCAGAAATAAGATTCCATGTTTTTTGATAGAAACTATAAAAACTTACATTACTCTGTTCTAAATTGAACCATTTAGAAAACCTGCTACTGCAGAATCACACAATTTTTCTCTAAGAATTTAAGACTTATATTTCTCAAGATACTATTATTGGAAATAATAAAATATACTATTGTAAGATCTACGAGGTTTGAGATTACTCTATTCTCATAAGCTAAAAAAGACAATCAGTATGATAATTGGAGCATGTTAATTACCACCAGCAACAAAAATGCAAATCATATACAGGAGGAAATTAACAGCAGTTACTGCTCAATATTGCATGACTTTCCATTAAGAATAATATGAGGAGTTGTTAAATTATAGAAAATGAGAATAATGAGTCTAGAATATTAAAGAGCTTTAGGTTTCCTGTCTGGCTGAGGAGGAAATCATTAGGAATGATTCTAACCCAGTATTATATTCTGTGTGGGTTCAGCACGCTTGTTGAGTACAATGGGGAAATATTCATGTATGCTTTTGTTTTTACAAGATAAAACAAGACCTGGTATTCTGGCTCAGCTAGAAGCAGTTCAAAAATATTTCCTGAATACTGCATTTGGCAAAATCAGTTAACGCCATGTCACCTTTTCCTTCAAAAATGTTGGACTGATGAAACAATGAATATAACTTGTAAGAGTCCCAGAAGCATCTGAAAACTTGGGAGAGTCTGTAAGTACAAATCATTTTAAAAGAAATAATAACAATTATATGACTAAGATTCAGGTAAAACAGCCCTAGCCGATTTAACTCAGTGGATAGAGCATCAGCCTGCAGACTGAAGACTCCCAGGTTCAATTTTGGTCAAGGGCATGTACCTCTGTTGCAGGCTCCCCCCCTGGCTCCAACCCTAGTAGGAGCATGTGCAGGAAACAGCCATTGGATGTGTTTCTCTCACATTTGTATTTTTCTTTGTCTTTCTCTCTTCCACTCTCTGTAAAAATCAATGTAAAAATATCCTTTGGTGAGGATTTAAAAAAAAAAGATATAAGTAAAACATAAATATGGTAAGAAACTAACAAAAAACTTATTTTTTTATATGTGCTACAAAGCCATATTAACTTTGTTTTGGAAAATTTTAATCTGAAAGGAAACTGCATTATAATAGACCACCTAATGTGTCATAATCACTATATAATTAAGAATGTCAAATGTGCTACAAATACAGCAGAAATGAAACCTAGAAAGTTTGATATTAAAATACATTTGAAAAAATACACAATTATATAATATCCTCTAAATTCTATCAAGAATAATCTGTTCCTAAAGAGAAAATTATATTAATTTATTCAAGCCAGAGGAACATAATTTAGCATACTAATAAACTGAATGCAAACCAAAACTATTTTTCTAGAGGAAAAGAAGAGAGAGCAAGGACAAAACAGAATATTTGTAACATGTTTAGGTTTTATTTTACAATTTTTAACAATGAATTGGATATATTAATATAAGTTCATCTTGATTTGTGGTATAGAATGCATAGTCTATATAATTTAATCTGTTTTCACTACTTTTTTAACATGTTTTTGTATTTATAGTCTATGATCTTGTATTTAAAGTTTTTTTTCCTGAAATTTCCATTGTGAAATTTAGAGCCATTCAATGTTCTTTATCCATTTTATCTGAAATAATGACCATTTAATATCCTGGGTAATAGATTTATTCTTTATCCATGTAGCAGAGTTTGCCATTTAACTTTTCATACCATTCGGGGAGCTTTAGTTCCCCTAAAATCTTCATCCTTTTTCAAACACTGCCAGATTATTTTTTCTAATAAAGTATTTCATTAGTATCATACTCTCTTCCTGTACCTCATTTTCCTATTATCATCTATTTTTTACAGTCTGGCCTTGTGGCTTCATTTGTGGGAAGACATTTTAAAAGCATCCTGGTAAGTACCACACCCATAAAACTACTCCACACAAATTTATTGGCATAAATAGACATATCCTAGCTAAATATAAGCTGCTGCTAGTGACACATAAGCAAGCTTAGCTATGCAAATATCATTGCACTCCAGGTAGGCAATTCATTGCTTTGGAAAGATGTCTGAAAGAGCCCTCAAGATGATTATTGCTCAGTAAATATTTATAATATTTATTTCACTGCTTAGTGCCTTGTTGTTGTTTCACCAGAGCAAGTTTGAAGAACATTTTCTCTGAAATTAATATACTGTTTCTAAACTGTAGAATCCATGTCAGTTTTTTTTCCTCAAAATACAGACACATAGGAATGAAGAGTTATTCTTCCCAAATGTTCCTCATGATTGGTAAACTTCATAAGAATAACTGGGGCTGATTCAGTTCAGTGTCTTCCCTCCGGGGATCAGTTTCCAAAGGAAATCTTCAAGGGATGGGTACAGTAATTGTGGAGAGGGGAAAGAGACATGGGAAAAGGGAGAAAGACCGTGCAAGATCAATGCTAACATGATGGTGAACAGAGCCAGTGAAAATGAAAAAGTTCTAACAGTGATGCCTAAAATCCAAAATAGATCCAGAGACTAGAAACCTAGAACAGACTGTTGAATACCAGAGAGAAGGTAGTGGTGGAGAGGTGGGAAGAGATAAATCAAAGAACTTATATACATGTATGTATAACCTATGAGTACAGAGAAGAGTGTGGTGAAGGCCTGGACAGGGCAAGGGTGCGAGGGGGGAAGCGAGGGGCCCCGATGAGGGCTAGAAGGGGTCAATGGGGAAAAATAAGGGGCATCTGTAATGCTTTCAGCAATAAAGATTAAAAAAAATTTTTTTAAGATAAATTATCTTCTGATTTTGTGAAAAATCATCTATTAGAAGATATGGCAATGTAACCTGCTTCAGTATGCATACACATGGTCCTTCAATAAATTCTGCCACATATCAAACCAAACCAAATCCAAATAAAAATATAGGTAGATAGGATACTGAATAAGAGCAAGACTCTATTTTTTTCCCATTTTCTACTCAATATGGTTAAGATTATGTGATAATCTCCTTTTGTGAACACACATCAAGCAATAAGACAAGTTCTATTGGTAAGAAATTGGATGGATACAGTTGTGTGTCCTCTTCCTCACTACTACAATCTGTCACTACTAAATTAGTCATGGCCTTCAATATAACTAACAGCATCCAAAATGAAGAAGCTATACAGGAGGCGTTCTTAAGATTATATTGAACTTGAAGCTACTGAAGTAGAAGTTCTTATGATTATATTGAGTTGCTGAAGTTCATTAGGAGAAACACTTCAAAGGATAGATAAAACTATAAAATCACCTCAAATCCATGATTTTACAGAACTATCATTGCTCATTGTGACAAGTAGAACAAATTTTGAAAAATGAAGTTTGAAATAATTTTATATATTGACATGCACTCAAATGGTGCAATTTTGCAGATATAGAAATTGAATGGCATCAATTTAAAAAAAATGTTTTTTGCTCCAAATTACTTGCTATTCTTTCCACAACACCATGCTGCCATTCAAATCATTGACATAAACAAAAATTCTTATTTTCTACAACATGTAGTTTACAGAGCTCTTTCATGTCCATCATAATCATTAAATCTACTTATGATGCTACAAGGACTGCATTCCTTTCCCAGTTATATATAAGAAAATTGGTAGAATGTAAGAAACTGGTGCAATAGTGGCATGGCTCTAAAAATACTTTAATTATAGTCTCTTTTTTAGCAATATCACATAACTTATAAATAGCAGATATCTGGTATTTCATTTATTTAATAAATACTCATCACCTACCAAGTGCTAGCCTCCTGAGATACATTAAGAAAAAAAAAAGTTGTCTGCTTTCATGCAGTATACAAATTTTGGAGGGAACTTTTTGGGGAAAGAAAGAACAGTAGAATGAAACACACACACACACACACACACACACACACACACACACACACATACACGGAGGACCCCAAATTATTATCACTCCCAACTTAAACCCAACCATGAGTCTAGAGGGAATTGTTGCTATTCCTAGCAGAATACTTTCTTTTCTTTTTTTTTTTTGATATATTTTTATTGATTTCAGAGAGGAAGGGAGAGGGGATAGAGAAATAGGACAATCAATGATGAGAGGGAATATTGATTGTCTGCCTCCTGCATGCCCCCTACTGAGGACTGAGCCCACAACCCAGGCAAATGCCCTGGACCAGAATGAAACTTGGGACCCTTGAGTCCACTGGCTAATGCGCTATATGCTGAGCAAAACCGGCTAAGGTGCAGAATACTTTCTTTTTTTTCTTTTTAATATATTTTATTGATTTTTTACAGAGAAGAAGGGAGAGGAATAGAGAGTTAGAAACATCAATGAGAGAGAAGCATTGTTCAGCAGCCTCCTGCATGCCCCTACTGGGGATATGCTCACATACAAGGTACATGCCCCTGACCGGAATCGAACCTAGGACCCTTTAGTCCGCAGGACGATGCTCTATCCACTGAGCCAAACTGGTTTTGGCCAGAATAATTTCTTATATCTCTGTGTCTTTGTAAGAATATCTGGGTATACTTGTTTTTCTTTCTTTAAATAGTTAATCTTATTCTTCTTTAAAAACACAACTGAGTGATAATGTTCTCTAGGAAGTTGCTCATCTTTCTAACCTGTATGTCCACTCTTTTGTCTTTCCTTAGTTCCAAAATTTATGGCTATATAATAAAATGCTATAATTTACCTTTCTCATATGCTTACTTGTTTACTTTCCACTTTTACTATATGACATCATTGACTAAAAGGTTATATTTGCACCAGCATAGTGACTGGTACTTGACAGGAACACAGTAAGTTTTGTTTATCCAGTTTAATGCTAGTAGAATTTTAAGGTATTGGTTATCATAGTGATTGTCCCAATTCAACAGTTATAAAATTACCTGAATTTTTTAATAGTAAATTTCACTGTAAACATAAACTTTATGAAGTATAATGCTCTGTGAAAAAATATATTTTTATCATTTTAAATAATTCCAAACAATTTTGATGATCAGTGTGATTGAGGATTCACTAATCTATTGGACAATTCATTTCCCAGTTACATGTAAGAAAACTGGTAGAATTTAAGAGACTGGTAAAATAGTGGCATGGCTCTAACACCCAACACTTTTTAGCTTAGAAACCATTAACATATTCCATCTTATTGGTAAATATGACATAAAAAGAATAATAATACATTACACAAAAAAACTCAACAATAAGAATAAAAACATCCTGATTAAAAAATAAACAAAATTTTTCAACAGGCATCTCACCAAAGAAGATATATAGGTGGCAAATAAATATATAAAAAGAATCTCCATACATCATTAGGGAATTGCAAGTTAAAACAGCATAAGATGCAACTATACACTTACTAGAATGACTAAAATCTGAGACACTAACAGCACCAAATGCTGTTAAGGTTTTGAGTAACAGAAACTTGCATTCATTGATTTAGAGAAAGTAAAATGGTACAGCCACATTGGAAGGCATTTTGGCAGTTGCTAACAAAATTAAATGTACTCTTGCCATATGATTTAACAAATGCATGCCTTGGTATTTATCCAAATGAGTTGAAAACGTATTTCCATGCAAAAACTTGCACATGGATGTGTATAGCAGCTTCATTCAAAATTGTCAAAATTTGGAAATAATTAAGATGTTCTTCAGTCTGTGTATCTAAATAAACTGTGGTACATCCAGACAATTAAATATTAATCAGCACAAAAAGGAAACAAGCTATCAAGCCACAAAAGACATGAGGGGACTTTATGTGCATATTACTAAGTGAAAGAAAACAATCTGAAAAGGCTATATACTAAATGACTCCAACTATATAATATGGAAAAGGCAAAACTATAGAGAGAGTAAAAATAGCTGTCACCGCCAAAGGTTGGGGGAGGTGGGGATGTAGGGGTAAAATACTTGGGATTCTTAGGACAGTGAAACTATCCCATATATGTCAAAACACAGAATGCACAACATCAAAAGTGACCCTTATTGTAAATTACTTTGAATGATAATGATGTGCAACTAGGTTCATCAGTTGTAACAAATGCACCTTTCTGGTGTGAAATACACATTTCACAAATGAAGATATAAATGTGGCTAATGACTACATGAAAAGATAGCAAGAGTCCAAGTCATGAGGAAAATGCTAATTTAAGCCACACTGGTAAACTATTTCACACTATATCTTTTTATTCATCTCTATAGTCTCATCTTCTCTCCTTCACTGATTACTTCATTGACTTATTGAAATCTCATTTATTTTTCAAGTTTCACCTCCAATTTATTATAAGTCTTTTCCAATGCTGCTAAAATGTGTCATTTCTCCTCTATAAATGATGGTGAAGAGGCTCTGTGTGTGTGAGGAGCCGCAGTAGGTATATGGGAAATCTCTCTACTCCCTGCTTCATTTTACTTTGAACTTCAAATTGCTCTAAAAAATAAAGTCTATTAAAATATCTAAATAATCCTAAGAGGGGAAAAATAAAAATACACAATAAGATAAAATTTAACTGACTGACATTCCTGTCAGACTAAAATGTCACATTTGAATGGATATTATGCCACCCAACAAATGCTGTAATATTGAAACAAAAACTTATGAAAATGCCACCAGAAGTAACTCTTAAAGCTTCTATTTTTAATAAGATTTGGTGTACATCTCACATAAGAACTAGATTAGTATTTTACAGTCTTCCTATTATTTTGTTATTTTTGAATTTTTCATTGTGATTTTCCACTTTTTTTTACATGCATAGCCATGAACTTTTGGATATTTCAAAAAATCCAACACTTCAGTATAATACTTGATTTGACACTAAAGGAAATATTTAAATAGCTGTCATTGTATCTAGAATATATAAAATTATATAAATACAGAAAAAATAAAGCAATAAAAATAGGTAAATTTTGAACACACATTTCACAAATGAAGATATAAACGTGGCTAATGACTACATGAAAAGATAGCAAGATTCCAAGTCATGAGGAAAATGCTAATTTAAGCCATAGTGGTAAACTGCTTCATACTATATCTTTTTATTTTCATCTTCTCTATAGTCTAATCTCTCTCTCACTGATTAGTTCATTGACTTATTGAAATCTCATTTATTCTTCAGGTTTCACTTCCAATTAATTATAAGTCTGTTCCAATGCTGCTACAATGTATCATTTCTCCTTTGTAAATACACAGGACTATTTAGAAGTCTTCATATAACAGGTATGAGAATCCTATTTTAATTACAGTGTGATGCTGGCTATCTTCCTGAGTAAATTTTGAGATCCATGAAGAACACGATCTTAAAAGAGTCCATAATTTTATTTATGGCTAAATCCATTATTCTATCTTTGCTCCATGTGATGTCCATTGGAATTATCTGTTAGTCTTGTTTAAATTACTGAAGCCTTGACCTCAACCTAGGATATTAACTTCTCTAAAGAGGGTTGTGGGGATCTGGGTTTTAATCACCATCTTTATATATTGTTTGGAACACTTGATTTAATAACCAGTGTTCAAGCCAATGCTCATTTCTTTGTTGATTTATGTACCATATTTAATATAGCCAAAGATATAATTCAAATTTTATTTCTAAATACTAGTAGTCTTAATGTGTAGCATTTACTATGTATCCAATTCACAGAAGTGGTTCTTATTATTACCCACATTTTACAGATGGAGGGAAAAAATTAGAAGCATGAAGTAACTTGCCAAGGATCATATAGTTTTTAAATCTAACTATAGTCTGTTCTTATATATAAAATGATATTTCTTCTAGTGCATAAATAAATTATATGACTGATAGGTGACAAATAGTATATTATAATACCTGAAATGTGAAAATGTGATCAAAATTATGATGGAACAAATAAAAGTCATAAAGTATCAGATACTCACATGAAAAACAAACACACTCTATTCTTTTAGCTAATTATCTGTACAAACCACTATTTCTTAGCAATAGAAACTACATTCATATATAACCAACCCAAACAGCTTGTTTATGCAAATTAGATGTTTACTACAATCAATATTCTTAAAAGGCTGTCTTACTCTGAGAAAATAAATATATCTGAGAATTAGGCCTAAAATATTTATCACTCTTAATAGTCTCTATATTCATTAAATCTGAGAAAATTCTAAAGAAAAACTTGACCATAAATCTTACTCATTATTTGAAAATTTCAATTTTGAGAATCCTTTTGAGATTTCTTTTAATGTCTGGTTCTGGATACATAAAATATTTAATGTCCAATGAATGTTCGTATAAGAAAATGATCATATTACTTAGTAGCTTGTCTGAAGACATAATTTAATCCAAAGGGATTGTCATGTAATTTTTATTACTGTATAGTAATAGTTTATTGGTAAAACAATTATAGTTAACTTCAAGTTGAAATTATTTTATCATATTCTATAAGGAAAACATTTTATATGCATTATTTAATAAAAGTTTCATAAGGAAAGAAAGTAGGTATTATTTAGAGATGGATGTATCAAGACTCAGAAAGTAACTTCCCAAGCACAAATAATTTTCAGATCTTTGAAAAATAAAAAGTATTTTTTGAAAATAAAAAAAAAATTCTTCTAAAATAAAATATCTAAATTATAGTTCTAGCCTATATAATAAATGGCTAATATGCTAATCAACTGAATGGTGGAATAACTGGTTGCTATGGTGTGCATTGACCACCAGGGGGCAGGCACTCAATGCAAGAGCTGTCCCCTTGTGGTCAGTGATCTGCCACAGGGGAAGCACCACTCAGCCAGAAGTCAGGCTCATGGCTGGCAAGTACAGTGGTGGTAGCAGGAGCCTCTACCACCTCCTTGGCAGTCCTAAGGATGTCCAACTGCCAGCTTAGGCACATTCCCTGCAGGCCAGGCTGAGGGACCACCCTGAGGGCACAAATTTCATGCACTGGGTCTTTAGTAGATAGATACTAAACATTGAAATAAATATGAGCTATATACACATTTAAGAAATAATAATAAAAACAAGTAAGATAATGATTTTCCAACCTGCTTATTCCAGTTCAGGGTGATGCATGGCCAGAGCCTCTCCTCACTGTTCAGGGATAATGGGGGAGCCCCCCTTGGTCAGGACACCCTGGGCTTTCTATGGTAGAGCCATTCGCACCTACCCCACACCCACTCAGGTGTGGACAATTCAGACATGCCTGCCAATTCACAACAGCTGCATATCTTTGGGCTTTGGGAGAAAACCCAAGTTATAGAAAAAAGCCATGTAGACATGGAGAAAATATGCAAGCCCCACAAAAACAGTGACCCTGGACAGAATTCTATTTTATTTTTCTCATCAACTTTATAATAAAATGACATTATTTGAGGACATGCTTTATATACACTATACAATGCAAATGTATACAGAGACATTATATGTATCACAGAACTATCATTTTCATCCAATGTTTATTAATGTTTATAGGAGAGCATCTTATCTACATTTCATTCATGAAGATCAGCCTCACTCATTTATTAATTAAACATGTTTTTGTTGACTGCTTCCTGGGTGCACACAATAGTATATTTGTTGAAGATATACCAGCTGACCTTCTTGGGAGGAAACAAGATAATAGAATTAAAATTAAACTTTGTTGTGTGGGAGAGAGAGAGAGAGAGAGAGAGAGAGAGAGAGAGAGAGAGAGAGAAAAGAAGAAGAAGAAGAAGAAGAAGAAGAAGAAGAAGAAGAAGAAGAAGAAGAAGAAGAAGGGGAGGAGGAAGAAGGAGGAGGAGAAGGAAGAGGGAGGAGGGGGATGGGGAGGAGAAGAAGGAGAAGGAGAGGAGAAGGAGAAGGAGAAGAAGGAGAAGAAGGATTCTTTACATATATTTGACTACCAAGCAGGCAAGACTCTCCTAGGAGATGACATTTAGGCTCATGCCCTGTAGAAAGCCAAACATTGTTCACACTAAATGGATGTAAACAGGAAACCAGAAGGCTGGTCAACCTTAATTGCTCTGAAAGATCAGAGCTAATTACTCACTGTTTAGTTGAAAACATTGTTAGCTGAAGCAGCCTCTACCTGTTTGTTTCATGTTAATTTCTGCCTAAAGGCTAAGGGTGTGTCCCAGAGTGTTAATAAAAGGGAGAAAAAGGCCAGAACAAGTGTTAGTCCCTTCCACTAGAAGAAGGCTCCCACCTGGCCCCCCAATATTGCCAAATTAATATTTTCTAGTCTCTCTTTTAGTTTGTGTGCGGCCTCCTTCAGAACCCGAACCCTGAACCACACGGGACCTGGAAAGGGGCTCCCACATCTGGTGCCCAACAAGGGATGCGGAAAGAGGTGCCCACATTTGGTGTCTGACCAAGGGATGTCTGGAGGAGAAGGTATAATTCACCTAAGAGCGAAGGAAGGAAAATTCAGCAAGGAAAATGGTGAGAGAAAATTCATGTAGGAAAAGGTGGGGGGAATTCAACGTACGCAAAGCCCATGGATTAACTAGAGTCACGGTCTGTAAGTAGGGTGGGAACATCTTTTGCAGCCAGGATAATGGGGAAGAATTAGGTTATAAATATAAAGTAAACTTTATTATAGACTTTTGGTTTGCATGTTTAAATAATGTGGTTTCTTGTTCAAATTAAACTCTTAGTTTGCATTTGGAATCTAAAATCTGTAATAAGTGAAACTCCACTGCTGAGACTGCCTCTGGTGTGGAGAAATTCAAAGGTGGCAGGAGAGGGCAAGGCTGTCTGCTCTCCTGCAATGAGATTAGTTAAGGTTTCCTTTAAAAATTATAGAAGAACTCGCAGGGAAATGCAAATCTTGGCCAAATTAGGTGCTAGTTATTACTTCGGAAAGCGAAAAAGAAAGAAAAAAATTAAGATCTGTCTTTATCTTTTAAGCATGAAAAGAAATTTGGCCAGATCTGTTACTGATGCTTTCCCCCAAAGTAAGCAGGATGTGGAGGAAGAGAGACTCTGTGGCAATCCAGTATGAAAGTCCACTCTCCCAGTATACTAATCTAAAGTCTCCTTTCTCGCCATGAAGAAGTTTTAAAAATTTAGAGATGTGTCTGGAATTTCTGTACTCCTGAGGAGAGAAGCCCTGCTTAAAAAGAAATTCGCACAATTGTCCACCTTTTTGGACATATTAGACAGGGTTTTAAGCTGGAATCTGTCCGCAAAAGCTGCAGAAAAATAAAAACCCAGAACTGGTCTTTATTTTTTAAGAAAAATGGCGTAAAGGAACCAAAAAGAGAAGATTTTGTGTTATTAATCAAGGTTTTCAGCTAAATGCAAATTAAATTGGGAGTTCCAAAAATTATTAAAACTGATAATGGGCCTGCTTACATAAGCTGTAAATTCCAGGAATTTTGTAAAAGGTGGAAAATTCAGCACATTACAGGAATACCATATGATTCTCAAGGACAGGCCATTATTGAACAACAGCACCAGCGACTAAAATCCCAACTTGAAAAACAAAAAGAGGGGATGATGGAGAAATCACCTGTGGGTAGGCTGCACCAAGCCTTAATTACTTTAAATTTTTTCACTTCTGATGCTGATGGACAGACACCTATGGAACTACATTGGTGTCAGGATAAAACAAAAGGAAATGGTTTAGTTAAATAGAAAGATCCCGAATCTGGTTTATGGAAGGGACCCTATCCATTATTAACCTTTGGGAGAAGGTATGCTTGTAGATTTCCAGAAAATTTTTCTAAAGCTGTGTGGATTGCTGCTAGAAATATTGAACTGCAACAGGGATCCAAGAGAGAAACTAGTCAGACTAATAAGTACCTTGTGCCTGGAGCCACACCATGCAGCTGCAGACAATCAACTACCTCAACCACAGACTACAAGAAATCCACCGAAGAAGAGGAGCAGGAGGAGGACAAGCAGAACAACAACAGCCTGAAGGCTACCAGGAGCATGGTAAAGAGGACGGTACAGACTCTTAAGAACGTCTTTCTCGCAATGCTAACAGTTACCAGCTGTACGGTAATATTACCTGGGACACATGGGGAAGTATTTTGGACTTATGTTCCTGACCCTTCATGGGTAAGAACCCTTAGGTGTGCTGATTCCCCTGCCTCTTGTAGTCTCTAAGAAGGGCAACATTTGTAGCTTGTGAATCAGACATAAACATTTACTAAATTTGCTTTGCTTTTTAAATTAAAATACCTACTTTAATTAACAAATTAGCTTTTTAAATAAAAATCAAGGTTTTCAGCAAAAAAGCCAATGTCTTTGTAAGCTATTTGATTAAATATTCTAATAAAGTAACTAAGACCTTGTCTATGAAAAAAGAAATTGATAGCCAGTTCGAAATCGAATTGCCATGACATAGAACAAAAGAATATCCTTACATGATATTATTCTACAATGTCATTTAATTTTTTGACAAATATCCCAAACCTACAATCTAATTCTCTGAATATTTGGTAGCAATTTAAAAAAATAACATAAAAGGAATTAAGGCAGTGAGAAAGCACTTGAGCATTCTGTATTGGCTTTTCTTGCTCTTTTGCCAAGAGGGACCCTCCCACAGCTGTCACCTGAGCTTTCTGTTCATGCTGAGGTTGAAGCCTCGTGTTGGCTGGTTCCACAAATCTGTCTCTCACCCAGTGGTGTGAGCTGGGCCCTCCCTGGAGAAGAAACCTGGGTTCCCCAAGATATGTGATCAGTGCCAAGACCCTGCCAGCAGGCGAAGGGATCCCAAGGCAGGTACTGGGTGTGGAGGCCACAAGGGCATCGGCTACCAAGGAGACGGAACTGAACATCACATCAACCTGCTTGGCCCCGGAGGATGGCTGGTTAGCCAGAGACGGGTAAGATTCCTCATGAGAGGAACAACCTAAGACAGGCACAGTCGCAGAAGGGCCATCAGGAGAAAAACTTGGGGATCAACAGAGGTGAGGCAGAGACCCTCACCCCCCCAACATTGCAGGGGCTGGAAACTTCACCCCTTCTGAGGGAGGTCTCCTGTCCCATGGCTGCTTCACTTCCCTCGCCCAGCTCCGATCGGGACCCAGGTGACAGACAGAGATTTTGACCAGCTCTGTTAGGGACAAAGATGACAGACAAAGATTAGGTGCAGCTCAGATTGGGACCCAGCAACAGACAGACTTGGCTGATAGCTGTCCTATATTCTAAATCCAAGCTAACACCAGGAATGCTCAGGGCCTACTCAAGAATGCAAATAATCCTTTCCACTAATATTTACAGAATAAAACTAAGATTGTTGTTAGAATATAAGTTTTCAAATTAATTTAATTGGCTAATTGAAATAAGTGAATATTCAAGAAAATTTAACTGTACTGTGTCGGAAACCAAATATTGTTCTCACTAAATGGATGTAAACAGGAAGCCAGAAGGCTGGTCAATCTTAATTGCTCTGAAAGGTCAGAGCTAATTACTCACTGTTTAGTTGAAACATTATTGGTTGAAGCAACCTCTATGTTTGTTTCATGTTAATTTCTGTTTTTGTTATTTCCTGCCTAAAGGCTAGGGGTGTGTCCCAAAGCCTTAATAAAAGGGAGAAAAAGGCCAGAGCAGTGGCAGTCCTTTCCACTAGAGGAAGGCTCCCGCCTGGCCCCCCAATATCGCCAAATTAATGCTTTCTAGTCTCTCATTTCGTTTGCGTGCGGCCTCCTTCAGAACCCGAACCCTGATCCGGGAACCCTGAACCACGCGGGACGTGGAAAGAGGTTCCCACAGTACTGGAAAAAAGTTGTTCCTAAAGTATTAACTAAAATTTCTATTAGTAGTTCATCGCATGGTAAAATTACTTAACATGCAATAAACATAAAGCAGTCATATTTAAATCAAAAAAAGGGGGGATAGTACAGTAATATTATGTAAGGAAAAGTATCCTTTAAGCAAATTACATCTAGGAAAATTTTTACTTAACAGCAAGACACCCATGAAAAACATACATAGTATTAAAATAAGCCAAAAAAATCATTTGGGCAAAAATGAAAAGGATCCAAAGTCAAATTTATACAAAAAATTCCTTTACTAACTTTTGGTTGAGAATGTTTGTATATTTTCAGAAAAACAGCTCCAAGACCATGTGAATTCCTACAACAGAGAATGCTCCAGCTATGAAGACAAGCGGAGAAACAGTCCAGAGATGGAAGATGCTGTCGACACCTTGCCATCCTAGCAGTCAGCAGCTGTGCATCGATGCAGGTTGCCCAGGAGCAAACCAGAGAGGGTCAGACCTACATTGCCACCATTTGTCCACCATCCAGAACTGAAATATCATTGCTAACATGTACACTCAAAAAACTGTTGGACATTGAAACTGGGACTCAAAGGACTGTCGGCCCAGAAAGAAACTTACTACAGACTTATTCATTTACCTCTTAGCATAGCCATTGTTGCTTGTCTTATTTTTTGTTCTTAATGTTTATTTCTAGTCTGCAGATGCAAGATTTTTTAAAGAAAAGAAAACAGGGGAGATGTCAGAAACCAAACATTGTTCTCACTAAATGGATGTAAACAGGAAACCAGAAGACTGGTCAACCTTAATTGTTCTGAAAGGTCAGAGCTAATTACTCACTGTTTAGTTGAAAACATTGTTAGCTGAAGTAGCCTCTACCTGTTTGTTTCATGTTAATTTCTGCCTAAAGGCTAGGGGTGTGTCCCAAAGCCTTAATAAAAGGGAGAAAAGGGCCAGAGCAAGTGGTAGTCCTTTCCACTAGAGGGAGGCTCCCACCAGGCCCCCCAATATTGCCAAATTAATATTTTCTAGTCTCTCTTTTAGTTTGCGGCCTCCTTCAGAACCTAAACCCTGAACCAGGAACCCTGAACCACTCGGGATGTGGAAAGCAGCTCTCAAAATGCCCTATGATGGAAAGTCAGATTTTCATCTCTGACCTTCTGAGGCAAAGACCACTGAGGTTTCTTTCTTTTTTTTTTTAATATATTTTATTGATTTTTCAGAGAGGAAGGGAGAGCTATAGAAAGTCAGAAACATCAATGAGAGAGAGACAATGATCAGCTGCCTCCTGCACGCCCCCTACTGGAGATGTGCCCACAACCAGGATACACGCCCTTGACCGGAATTGAACCCGGGGACCTTTTAGTCCGCAGGCCAACGCTCTATCCACTGAGCCAAACTGGTTTCGGCTGAGGTTTCTTAAATACAAATATGGCTGCTTTGTGGGTAGACTAAAGAGAGAAAAACAAAAACAAAAAAAAACACCGAAACACAAAAAACAAAACATGCCAGCTTTTTTTTTTTAACTTAGTGTTCAAGGAAATACAGTTGTCTGCTTTTTTGTAATATTTTCTCCCAGTTGATTTTCTTCATACTAGGCAGATAGGAGGAGGCAATTTTAATTCCAGAAAAGTTACCAATGGGCAAAGGAGGAGCAATATGAACTTGTATTTTCTGTATGTGAAATTGCAAATTTCTCTTAAGGTGAAAAAAATTCTAGATGTTTCAATTATGTCTATCAAGACAAAATTAACATTTATTTAAGCACAACAAAAATGTACTGAATAGCTATTAAGTGATAGCCATTATCAGGGAAAATGTCATAGAGAATATATAACTATGCATGTGGTTAGTCCATGACAAGAGTGGTCCAGACATATATGTTTTTTGAAGGGGAAAAAAGCAAGTGAAAAAAAAAGTAATTGTCTGTGGCCTACGTTTGAATACAGACAGCATTGGAACCATAAAATAATCCATTATTTCTTATCAACTTGCTACAACCCTATTTTGTTATATAAATAATAAACTTTGCACCAGGGAAGCTACAGTACAAATAGGAATACCAAGAAAACAAGTATAAAAAATGTTATTATTCCCATAAAATAAAGACAGGATGGGCACATAAAAGCCAGAATGGAATGAGAACTGACTAGTATCTTTTTCTGAGAAACAGTAGAAGTGCTTAGAGTTTCTGAGATGGAGAAAATTACGTATATAATATAATGACTTGAAGAATAAAAAAGAAAATAGTAGCTGTGAATTCACTCAACTTCAAAATGTCATCCTGAGCACAGAAAGAAGATATCTATAGAAAAGATGACACAGAATATCTGGGAAGACCAGAAACTATTATTAACAGCAAGAGATATGAAGTATAACTCTTCTACTGACCTCAGGCATCAAATCCCATTTCGATAGCACATTCAATATTGATGAATATGTATTTCCTTTTATGGGCTACCCTGCCTACAATGTACTTTTAGAGCTTGAGCTAACAAATACCATGAAAACGGAACTTGGAATCTAGGGCATGTGGGACAAATCAATCTTACACAGACACAGACACTATATTTGCTTACCAGAAAAATAAAATTACATGATTTTATATCATAGGGCAAAAGTAATCTCTAAATGACTTTTACAAATAGGTCAAGTGGATGAGCAACAGTAGCCACCACCCCCTTTCTTTTAGACTTCAACACAATTGCTATACAGTCCCAAGAAATAGGTTATGCTGGTGTTTTGTCTATCTACCGCAATTAGTGTACTCATGAATTCAGATATAAATATGAAGGACTGTAGAGAGATATGTATTAAAGGAAATAGAACTGTCAGCATGAGCTTCTAAGACTGCCTAACAAGTTTGATGGTTGAGTTACATGCAACTGAAAACACGCAACTTTTGCAGGACACTTACTCTCAATAGTTGTAGAAATGAAGGGTCTTGCCTGACCACTGTGCCTTAGTGGTTGAGCATTGACTCATAAACCAAGATGTCAGGGTTTGATTCCTGGTCAGGGCACGTGCCCAGGTTGTGGGCTTGATCCCCAGTAGTGGGTGTGCAGGAGACAGTCGATCAGTAGTTCTCTTTCATCACTAATGTTTCAATCCCTCTTTCCTTCTCCCATCTTTTTTTCTGAAATCAATCAATAAAATATTAAAAAAATTTCAGGGTCTTATTTGATGGGAAAAATTAGATATTGTGGAGGATTAAAAAGAGAGAGCATAATGTTTGTACTTATTAATCTATTCCATTCGTGATGCCCAAAATGAAAAAAAAAATAGAACAAAAATTTCAGCATAGATTATAGTCAAATGGATAGAGGTGATGGTAAGAGTAGAAAACTCAGCTTGGAAAATGAAATAGCTATAAAGCTGCTATTCAGATGATCACCATCATGAAGTGGTTTTAATTTAGTGTTGGGAAAGCTCATAGAACCAAAAATGACGTGGATTACTGGAGACAAATAGAGCAATAGTTGGTCTACATTATGTATTATTTATTTTATTCAATTACTGAAACTAGTTGTTAAACATCACCTAGATACAAATGCAAATTATGCTCTTAGATGCCCTTCAACTTGAAAAAGTAAGAGATTTTGTCGTTATTGTAAAATTAAATTATAACTACCCGGGCCATACTGAGAGGTCCCAGGTTCAATTCTGATCAAGGGCACTGGTTGTGGGCACAACCCCAGTGGGAGGTGTGTAGGAGATGGCTGGTCAATGTTTCTCTCTCATTGATGTTTTTCTCTCATTGATGTTTCTGACTATCTCTCTCCCTTCCTCTCTTACAAATTAATAAAGCATATTTTTTAAAAAATAAATTATAACTGTACTGCATTTAAAAAACACCTTTAGGTATAAACTTCTTAATATTTTGCTCCCTAAATAAGAGCTATTTTATTTTGTTTTGGTTTCTCTTATTAGGCAAAAGGTTTTATAATAAATATATTGCATTCATACAATTATCTATTTATTTATTTTTACTTTTAATTAAATCTTTATTATTCAGATTATTACATTTGTCTCTCTTTTTTTCCTCCATAGCTCCCCTCCACCTGGCTCCCACCCCTCCCTCTACCCTTACCTCCCCCTCACCATTGGTGAGTCCCTAGGTGTATGATTTTTGTCCAGTCACTCCCTGTACACCCCGTCCCATTTCCCCCTGAGAATTATCAGTCAACTCCCTTTCTGTGTTCCTGATTCTATTATATTCACCAGTTTATTCTGTTGATCAAATTTTTAATTCACTTAATTTTTAGATTCACTTGTTGATATATATGTATTTGTTCATAATTTTTTATCTTTTATCTTTTTCTTCTTCCTCTTCTAAAAGAGTACCTTTCAGCATTTCATATAATACTGGTTTGGAGTTGATGAACTCCTTTAGCATTTTCTTATCTGTGAAGCTTTTTATCTACCCTTCAATTCTGAATGATAGCTTTGTTTTATAGAGTATTCTTGGTTGTAGGTTCTTGCTATTCATCATGTTGAATATTTCCTGCCATTACCGTCTGGCCTGCATCATTTCTGTTGAGAAATCAGCTGATAGTCATATGGGTGCTCCCTTGTAGGTAATTAATTGTTTTTCTCTTCCTGCTTTTAATATTCTCTCTTTGTCTTCTGCTCTTGGTATTTTAATTATGATGTGTCTTGGTGTAGTCCTCTTTGGATTACTTTTATATGGGGTTCTGTGTGCTTCCTGGACTTGTAAGTCTATTTCTTTCACCAGATGTGGGAAGTTTTCAGTCATTATTTCTTTAAGTAGGTTTTCAGTATCTTGCTCTCTCTCTTCTTCTGGCACCCCCACAATTCTGATGGTACGTTTGAGGCTTTCCCAGAGGCTCCTTACATTATCTTCACATTTTTGGATTCTTTTCTCCTTTCTTTTCCAATTAAGTGTTTTCTGATTATTTATATTTCAAATTTTTTACTTGATTCTTGCCTTCCCTTAGTCTGCTGTTAGGTCTCTGTATAATATTTTTTATTTCTGTCAGTGTATGTTTAATTTCTATTTGGTCCTTTATATTCTCTAGTTGGTCCTTTTCCATCTCTAGTAGGATCTTTTGCATCTCTAGTTGGTCCTTTTTCATCTCCTCTTGGTTCTCGCTAACTTTATCCAACTTTTCTAGGATATTCTTGAAAACCCTTATAAGCATGGTTTTGAACTCTATATCTAGTCCTTTGTTTTCCTCCATTTCTTTTGTTTGTGATCCCTTCCCTTGTCTCAGCATTTTCACTATGCTGGGAGAACTTCTGTGTTGGATTCAGACTTATGATACCAGACTTGCAAAACTGCAAAAGCCTCTCTGTTGAGCTTGGGATGGGTGGA
Organism: Lasiurus cinereus; assembly: GCA_011751065.1. Taxonomy (NCBI): domain Eukaryota; kingdom Metazoa; phylum Chordata; class Mammalia; order Chiroptera; family Vespertilionidae; genus Lasiurus; species Lasiurus cinereus. Next base: position 61,797,482 of record JAAGEH010000018.1, read on the forward strand.
GTCTCAGGGTTTAAGGGACCACCTTGCCTTCCAGTCGGCCCTGCCCTCCTTGTCCTCTGAGTCTCACATGACTGGGTAATCACTGGCACAGTCTCACAGTGCCTCTAGACTACTGCTCCTCCAGCTCCCCTGTGCTCCTCCGTCACACGAGTCTGGGTCCCCAGGGTTTTGCCTGAAACTGGGGTTTAGTGGAGTTAGAAGTGGTACAGCTGGGAGGGTCTATTTCTTGCCCACTCCCGAAAGCCAGCGGCACAATCAGCAGTTGGTCCTATGCATGCAGTGCCGTGTGCGCCATCAGAATTCTGATCTTTTGTGACTCCCCTAAATTTCCGTGCGCTTTTCCCCCTTCACAGTCCAAACTCCCCCCGTATGAGTTTTGGCTGGATCTGGGGTTTAGTGTCATAGGATAAGGAGTTCAATGCCTTTGAGAGTCTCCATCTCCCTCCTGACAGAGAAAGCCAGCCAGGTTCGCCGTCACCCGCTCTCTCCACACGCATGTCTCCGTACCTCAGCTTTTTGCAGCTCCTGTGGGTCTCTGTAAGCCCCTCTCTTTCCTTCTAGTTGTAGAATTTCCACTCCACCAACTTTCCTATGGTTCTGGATGATGTCTGTTCTGTCTTTTATTTGTAATTTTGAAATTGTTGTGCGAGGCAGCACTGTAGGTGTTTACCTATGCCACCATCTTGGATTCTCCTCTTCTACAATTATTATTATTTTTTAAAATATATTTTATTGATTTTTCACAGAGAGCAAAGAAGAAGGATAGAAAGTTAGAAACATAGATGAGAGAGACATCGATCAGCCGTCTCCTGCATGCCCCCCACTGGGGATGTGCCAACAACCAATGTACATGCCCTTGACCGAAATCGAACTGGGACCTTTCAGTCTGCAGGCCAATGCTCTATCCACTGAGCCAAACTGGTTTCAGCTTGTACAATTATTTTGTTCAATGGCATTTACTGAAACATTTATTGATTTGGATGATTAAAGTTATTTTATTCATCTGGAATTAAAAAAGACCTAAAATAGCTGCAGTAATCCTGAGAAAGAAGGACACAGTAGGTGGGATATCAATACCAGATATCAAGCTGTATTACAAAGCCTCTGTTCTCAAAATAGCCTGGTACTGGCATAAAAACAGATATATAGACCAATGGAATAGAATAGAGAACCCAGAAATCAACCCAAACCACTACATTCAATTAATATTTGACAAAGGATACATAAACATACAATGGAGTCAAGACAGTCTCTTTAATAAAGGGTGTTGGGAAAATTGACCTAGTGATCTCACTTCTAAGACTATATCCCAAGAAACCAGAAACACTAATCAGAAAAGATAATATGCACCCCTATTTCATAGCAGCACAGTTCATCACAGCTAAGATTTGAAAACAGCCTAAGTGCCCATTAGCAGATGAGTGGATTAAAAACTGTGGTACATCTATATAATAGAATATTATGCTGTGGTAAACAGAAGGAATTCTTACCATTTCCAACAGCATGGATGGAACTTGAGAGCATTATGCTAAGTGAAATAAGCCAGTCAGAGAAAGATGAATATCACATGATCTCATTCATTTATGGAATATAATGAACAACATAATCTGATGAGCAAAAACAGACACAGGGCCAGAGAAGCATCAATCAGAGCATCAAACCTCAGAGGGAAGGTAGGAGAGGGTGAGGGTAAGGGGGACAGATCAACCAAAGGACTAGTATGCATACATATAAGCCTAATCAATGGACAGAGACACCAGGGGGGTGAGGGCATGAGTGGGGGTGAGGGACAATGGGGGGATAAGAACACATATGTAATACAAAAATAAATAAATAAATAAATAAAATGTAAAGGTTTTTTGTTTGTTTGTTTGTTTTTAGAGGCAATGATTATTTCCCTTGACCCTAAAGGATTATAGAAAAAGGGGCTACTTACATCTGTTCTTTTTCACTTCAACAGATTATTGACCAGGTTCTCTTCATTTCCCGAAGATGACCCCATTTATATTGCAATGACTTGTTCAAAATAAATTATTCATAAGAACCACTTTATTTCTCTTCAGGTAATAAGGTAAGAATTTCACCAGAGAAAGCAAAATCAAATTTTTTCTGATTCCTTAAATTTAAATGATAGGCTCTGTGGGTGCCTCTATCACAGAAACATTGACTTAGGAAGAAAATTTTCCTTGGTGTGGTGCTAAGCACTGAAATAAAGTCTTCTTACAGGGTTGTCACTGTAACAGGCATGCATCACCTGTCTTTCTCATATTTAAAATGTGTTCCTTAATATCTTCCATATGTATATTTGCTTTTAAAAACTTTATATCACCTGTGGCACATTTCATAAAATCCATCAAGTTCAGATTAAAACTAAATTCAATAATTAAATTACTTATTTGCTCACATGCATTCATAAGATTACTGAGCTTATAGAAATTTGTGTGATAGGGGAAAAAAAAGACAATTATTAGTGTTGTGTAATTTAGCATCCGGCAAAATGTTAAAGATATATATGCTCATCGGTTTAATTCAGTCCTGTAATGGTGAACTTATCACATAAAGTTAGTAAAACAAGTAGGTCTGCTGGAAGACCTTGCTTACCAGTGAATCTGGGCAATCATTGCTACTGATATAGCTGCTCTTTTTTTCTCTTTTTCTCCTTTGTTTTTTCTTATGGATTAAAATATTACATATGTGTCCTTAACCCCCTATTGTCCCCCACCCCCCCACTCATACTCTCACCCCCTTGGTGTCTGTGTTCATTGGTTAGGCTTATATGCATGCATACAAGTCCTATGTTTGATCTCTTCCCCTCGCTCCCACCCTCCCCTACCTTCTCTCTTAGGTTTTATGGTCTGATCAATGTAGCTGTTCTTATCTAATCATCACTATTAAAACAAATACATGGTTTATTCGATGCTTACTATATGTGATGTACAGTGCTAAGTACTTGACATACCTGTGCTTGTTTTATCAGTAAAACTACCCTGTGTGATGAGCATTGTCATTATTTACAAAGAAAACAATTGAGGATTAAAGGTTTAAGATCCTGCCCAATATCACACTGGAGATTTGAGATTCAAAAGAAGCCTAATTCCCCAAAGTGTGTATTTTACTGTTTGCTAGACTTTGTCAGAATGATTCTTATGAAAACTCACCAGAAAACAAAAGGCAAGAATTGATTAGGCACGAGGAGGCAGACCTCTCAGAAATGTTGTTATAGCCCTAAACTGGTTTGGTTCAGTGGATTGAGCTTTCACCTGCGGACTGAAGGGTCACATGTTTGATTCCAGTAAAAGGCATGTACCTTGGTTGCGGGCATATACCCAATAGGGCTTGGGCATTTACCCAGTAGAGGAGTGCAGGAGGCAGTATATCGATGTTTCTTTCTCATTGATGTTTCTAACTCTCTATCCCAACTCACTATGCCCACTCCCTTCCTCTCTGTAAAAAAAAATCAATAAAATATATTTTGGAAAAAAGAGATAGGTTGTTACCAAAAGGGTGTAAAAAGAAAATACCATGCCCATTTTTTAAAGCTGCGCCCTGAGTATTTCTTTGGCTCATATTTCTAATTAATCCTGTGCATTTTGATAAAAAAAAATATAGAATAAGCATCAAGTTGTATGCTGGGAGCTATCCTGTGCTGTGTAGCATTATGGTAGTCTCTTCTTGAAAAAGTATTATGCTATAGCTAGCATTCAAATAATAAATGTAGTCATAAAACTATTTTGCAATTAAACCTTGTTCCACCACAACCTGACTGTTGCTATCACATGAGACTTCTTGCCCCACTTCATTTCTCTCTGAAAGTTTTATCACTTTCAGCACACAAATGTACAGCAGAGGATACTGCAGGTGCACTGCCCAATCTCCTCTTCAGGGTAAATACTCATCCCCTATCTCAGTAGTCAGCAAACTCATTAGTCAACAGAGCCAAATATCAACAGTACAATTAAAATTTCTTTTGAGAGTCAAATTTTAAACTTAAATTATATAGGTAGGTACATTGTTATTAACTTAATTAGGGTACTCCTAAGCTGGCCTTTGCTAAAAATGTCGTCAATCTGATTGAGGTACACCCAAGGGCCCAAAGAACCCCATGTGGCTCATGAGCTGAGGTTTGCCGACCACTGCCCTATCCGATAGGAAGTTAGGCTGCTGATGGAATATAATTTCAAATGTCAATGGGAATGTATTGCTTTGGCTTCTAAGAGATCTACCTAACTTAAAGCTACAGCTCCACCAGCACTAACTGAAAAGTCCAGTGATGCAGGAATTCAAAGGCCAGGAGCTGAATGACTATCTGGCTCCAAAGTGCCCTGTACAACTGGCTGAGGACTTGCATTCAACCACATTAATAGTCAGCTTTCTGCTCTTCCCAGTCCTGCCTCCCACACTTCCTCAAAGGTACACCCGTCACACAGGACTACCTAATAAACTTCTGTATGAAACATTTTCTTTCAGAGTGGGAGCTTTTATTACTACAGCTATGTAATAGAAAAGTCTTTGTTTGCCCTTGAAATTGTAAGAAAATCTACTATTATTCCCAAACATGCCTTTGATCTTTAGTCTCATAAGAGTGTGCTTCTCTAAATTCCCCTCTTTTTACTAGCTTTGATATCCCTGGTATATATAATAGAGCCAAGAATGAGTTCAGATTGCAATGTTTTCTCAAATTTGTTTCATGGCATTGGCCTTTAGGTTTCATATTCAGAAATTGGCTTCTAGCTTTCCACTTTGATCTTCTTCCTTGTCATTTTAATTTTTGTACCAACTTTCTGGAAAGAATGAAAAGTCTCAGTCCCCTTTCCAAATTACCATTAAAATACACATGCCATGATATATCATATCTTAGGTAAAACTGGTATGAATTAATATGTAATATTGATGTTTTATCTAAAATTCTCTAAAGTTTTGTATTTCCAGGAGGCCTTACTTTCATAATTTACCTTTTATACCAGGCACTTTCAGTGTTAAACTCTCAATTTTAAAAGTTCCTTAGGTGAAATATAGATATTCAGTTATCCTAGAATTGTATTTGTCTTGCTATCAACTACCAATAAGCAATGCCAGTGAATGCAACCAAATTGTAAATTTCTACCCAAAGTCCTCAATAAAACAATTTAAATGCTCCAATTCAGTAGTTCATATGACATTTATATTATCACTAGAGGCCCAGTGCAGAAAATTTGTGCATTGTGGGGCAGGGGGGTCCTTCAGCCCAGCCTACTCCCTTTCCAATCAGGGACCCCTTGAGGGGTGTCTGACTGCTCATTTAGGCTTGATCCAAATAGGAATCTCACAATCCAGGACTGCTGGCTCCCAAATGCTCACCTGCCTGCCTTCCTGATCACCTAACCACTTCTGCCTGCCAGCCTGATTGATGCCTAACTGCTCCCCTGCCAGCCTGTTTGCCTCTAACTGCCCTCCCCTGCAGGCTTAATCACCCCCAACTGCCCTCCCTTGCAGGCCTGGTCCCTCCCAACTGCCCTCCCCTGCTGGTCTGATCACCCACAACTGCCCTCCCTTGCAGGCCTGGTCCCTGCCAACTGCCCTCCCCTGCTGGCCATCTTGTGGTGGCCATCTTTTGTCTACATGGGGGCAGGATCTTGTGACCACTTGTGTGATGGAGTGATGGTCAATCTGCATATTACTCTTTAATTAGATAGGATAGAGGCTTGGTGCATGGGTAGGGGCCAGCTGGTTTGCCCTGAAGGGTGCCCTGGATCAGAGTGGGTATTCCATTGGGTAATGGGGTGGCCTGAGTGAGGGGCCTATGGTGGTTTGCAGGCTGGCCACACCCCTGGCGACCCAAGCAGAGGCCCTGGTATCTGGGATTTATTTATCATCTACAATTGAAACTTTGTAGCCTGGAACAGAGCCAAGCCTTCTGCTCTCACAGCCATTGAAACTTTGTTGCCTTAAGCAGAGGCTTGGGTGGCTAGGTTTTGTGCAAAGCTTGGCTTCCTCTATCTTCCTCCAAGCCCCTTCCTGTTCTCTCTGTGGCTGTAGCCATCTTGGTTAGATTAATTAGCATACTCACTCTGATTAGCAGGTGGGCATGGCTTGTGGATGTGGTGGAGGTATGGACAATTTGCATATTACTTTTGTATTAGATAGAATATAGAATTGCTTCCACATACTTCTATAGGTCTTACAAAACATTAGGCTTATATTTAGATCACTATTATATGTTTATGAATAATTTCCAAACACATTGGTCTTAAATCCAGAAGATTTTATTCCTAAAAATTAACACAGAAATATAGCTATTAATAATTCTAATTATTTTGAGATATGCAAGTTAATGCCTAGGTGAAATCATGCCATGCCTGATTTCTTGTTTAGTGTTCATTGCAATGATAACCACAGAGAAGTAACAGAGAATGTATGTATGGCTGATTTTGTAGATATGATCCAGTATGATTTATAGGCATGAAACAGAGTTATGACAAAATAAAAATTTGTTTTTATATTGAGGTTTTTGTTTGGATCTGTTACAAATATAGTTAAATACTTACTCAGCATACATCCTCTCTTCTCCCTCATAAATCAAATTAAGATGAATTTTCATACTACAGATTTGTTTTGGGGCCACAGTATTTCTTGACTTTAATTAAAATCTTCATTCAGTCAGGGTAAAAAAATGCTACTTGAAGAATCTATTGGGTACTATTCTCAAATCATTCTACCATCATTTATACAAAACACTTTTGGTCTCTTTAAATATAAAAACTTATTTCAAGTTTGCTTGCTAATGGAAATCAATTTATTTTCTACAGCCCTCACTGGGCAATCTAGAAATTCCTCACAAAATCCTGTTTTCTCTTCTTTCAGTCTTTTAATTTTTATTATTCTTTGGTAGCTGTGAATATTGCTTATTCTTTAAAGGTTTC
>JAAGEH010000018.1:61804390-61901906 GCA_011751065.1 Lasiurus cinereus
GCAGGGGTTTCATGAGGGATCAGCCTACAGGCCCCCTCCCCACACACACCAGATTCCTAGTTCTGGCAGGTCTCCCCAAGAGGACCTCATCAGCTGTTTCAAGAATCAGAAGATACAGATGTTGATAAGTCATTGATATTTTCCTTCATTTAATAAGTTACCCTTTAATCAATATTGTCAATTTCACAACCCACAAAGATCTTTTAAATCTTTTATTAAGAGTGGTGAAGGGATAGGAAATTTAGTAGGTATTACTTCTCTTTGTCTTTCTTTATTCCTAAATGAATGACACCTCTCTCTCTCTCTCTCTCTCTCTCTCTCTCTCTCTCTCTCTCTTCTCCTTATTCTTTTTTCAGTCCAGTTTTAAGAAACAGTTGGCAAAATAAGAGAATGCATTTCTCAGTCCCAGTCTGATCCATTTCCCGTCCTATTTCTAGCTTTAATTCCTTTCTGCCTTGAAAACTGGTAATTGTTCATTTGCCAAGGGCAAGTAGATCTTTAGAAACTTCACAAATGCATCCAAGTTGTATTTGTCCCGACCTTTAGGGCCCACAGTCTCAGAGGCAGTTTTCCTTTTTCATTGCATATGTAATCTTGTATTTCTGCCTTAATTTCTGTTGGAAATGCCATGTTTAGTACCACATTCTGGAAATACATCCAGTGAGACAGGAGGAGTTAATTTTGTCACAGAGACATGAGGAAGTTAAAGAAGAAAGAGAGTCCCTCCGTATGCTCTGTAAACTGACATAAGGGGAAAAGAAAAGGATGTTTTCAGGTTTTCCTGTGTATTCCATTTATATGTTGTTCATCTAATAATGAACTTTGTTTTCCTGGTAATGCTATGAAGTCTTTGTAAATATTAACAGCATGTTTAAAGGCTTTACATGTTTATTGATTCATAGATTCCTTGGATAATTAATTGTTCCAATCTTGTGCGCATTGTGCTCTATTTTAGGAGTCAATTATTTTTAAGTAAACACATATGTATATATTAATTATAAACACACACACACACACACACACACACATACATATATATATTACATATATTTTATAATTCATTCCTACCTTTAAATTTTGCTTATTTTATTAAATTTTTTGGTTGGACTACCATTTAGACTTTGGATCAATATTTTTCTGAGTGGTTTCTGTCCTAGGTTTAAAGTTTAGAAATGCCTTTTACATATCAAAAGTTCATTTTATTCACTATTGCAGTTTTAATTGTTTCCATATTTTTATATTATTTTAAAAGTTCTTAAGTTAAATCTTTCATTTTAAAAAAAAGGTTTTCTAAAAGTTGCTTGACTTTTCTTAAAATTAAATTTACTGAAATTTTATTTTAATAAAATATTGAGGCAGTTTTATTTTTGTGGTTTAATGTTTCCATCGAAATCTTGAATAATAACTATCCAATTTTTAAAAAAATCTCATTCAGAGATTTTTTATTATCAAGTTTATTATTCAACATTCTGATGCCCATGTCCAAAGCTTCTATATACAGTGATATATATATATATATATATATATATATATATATATCTGAAATCAATATATATATATATATATTTCAGAGAAGAAGGGAGAGGGGGAGAGAGAGAGAAACATCAATGATGAGAGAGAATCACTGATAAGCTGCCTTCTGCATGCCCCCTACCAGGTATCAAGCCCTCAACCCAGACATGTGCCCTTGATGGGAATTGAACCTGTGACCCTTCAGTCTGTAGGCCAGCACTCTATCTATTGAGCCAAGACTGCTAGGGCAACAGTGAGATATTTTTAATAAATATGTTGAATTAGTAATTTTCTCAACAAATGAATATATATGTAGAAAATATTGTGGACTGATCAGAAATCTTAGCCTTAGTGTATTTTATTCGGGAGAAGGGAAACAGAGAAAAAATGCCTATTGAAAAAAATTATGTATTGATCATGTGGCATAGTGTCAGAATCTACACTATTTTTTATGTATATCATGAATGCCTAAAGTATAAACCCAGCCGAAACCGGTTTGGCTCTTTGTTTTGTAAATCGGTTAAAATCTACCAGAGAAAAGAGTTTAATTCACCTCTGAACGATCACAAACTCATGATTCTTTCAAATAGAGCAAAAAAAGAGTGATTTTTTGGACTCTGGGTTACCTTTACATGTCCTTCTTTATTTGAAACAAACAAACAAAAAAATGCAATTTGAGATGGGAAGTAAAATAAGTTAGGTGAGCTAGATAAGAGATCAATCAAAGGACTTGTATGCATGCATATAAGCATAATCAATGAACATAGACACTGGGGGGTTGGGGTATGCCTGGGAGGGAGGGGGGGCAATGGGGAGATATGTATAAAAATTAATAAAAATTAAAATAATAATAATAATAATAATAATAATAATAATAATAATAATTTTAAAATTAGCAACAACTCTCATTGACATTCATCTAGTCCTTAATATAATTAGCAAAAAAATATTTAGGGCTCAGATGTGTTTTTTTTAATTTATTTATTTTCAGAAAATATTGCTTAATGCCACACCAGACCATAATACCTTCTAACACAACTTGGATTGCTACAATAGATCAACAAATCAATATTAAAAAGCTGGGGAGAAAAAATAGTATAGATGTTTAATAAAGAATGTTTTTGCTGAAATCGGTTTGGCTCAGTGGATAGAGTGTTGGCCTATGGACTGAAGTGTCCCAGGTTCTATTCCGGTCAAGGGCACGTGCCTTGGTTGCGGGCACATCCCCAGTGGGAGATGTGCAGGAGGCAGCTGATCCATGTTTCTCTCTCATCCATGTTTCAGGCTCTCTATCTTTCTCCCTTCCTCTCTGTAAAAAATCAAGAAAATATGTTTTAAAAAAGAATGTTTTTATTTTGAACTATTAATTAATAAAGTATTCATTATGTGTGTGACTCCATGGAATGATGATTAAAATCAGAAGCTCTAAGGTCCCAGTATCTGGGTTCAAATCCCAAGCTTTAAGGCTCCAGTTGTCGAGGTCAGGCATGTTATTTAACTTTTATAAATATTAAATTAGTTCTTCTGAATTAAGTAAATTAATAATAGCCACCTGAGTAGTGCAGAGATTAAATGAGATAATTTACATGGAGACCTGTCACATAATCAGTAATGAGTAATGTTAACATGATTAATGTTAACTGGGATATAGTGATAATATAAAGTCAAGCAATGTGGAGGCAGCATCCTGAATATAAACTTCCTTGTCCACTATTTTCAAACGCAGGGCAAAAACAGTGTTCAAATCAAGCTGTTTGCTGAATAGAATTGTCAACTTTGAGGGAAAAACACACATACTCATAGAGGCCCAAAAGGGCCAAGTTAAATAGATTCTGAGAAAATGGATGGCAAATTTATAAAACAAAAACCCCCACACATTTGTTATCAACATATGTTTATTCACAATTTTAACTATTTAAATAACCATCTTTAAACTGCTTTTAACTGTTTAAATTACCATGGAGTCTTAAATTATTCTTTTCAATTCTATCTTTCATAACTTAAGCATTAATACTTTCTACCAAAAATTATATATCAAATTTTCTTTGAATAACAAACAAACTGGTTTAAAATACTGAGAGATATTTCTTTGTTGTTGTTACTTATTTCTGTCTTTCTATTTGAAAGCTAAATAAAGTATAAGAGCAAAGATGGAATTATGTGAACATAAGGGAGTAAACATGCTCAAGGAAAATCACTTGGAATATAGGAAACTGGCCTTTAATGCTCAAAAAAAATCTAGAAAACTGTCTTACATTGACTATTATTATGTTTAAGCAAATGTACTTTTTTGTATACTTTCTAAGCTCACAAAAAATTGGAAGCAGCCTAGAAGCTTTATGTGGTGCAAAGTCAGGAGGCTATGGAAGCTCTGTGTGACAGAGCTCAATTAAGAGGAAGAAGCAGCAAGGAGCTTTGTGGAGAGAGCAGAGGTGAATAATAAAGATTCCAGACAGCTAAGCATGAAGGTTAGGGAAAGGGACATCGACAAGGGTAAAAGTATCATTGCTCTAAGAACTGGCTTACATAATGCCTAGGGAATAAAAGATATAAGTTAGTTTAGTGAGAAATTGCAGAGTTGAGAGGAACTGAAAGCAAACATTTTTACTAAGTATGATGAAGGGATAGAAAATTTACTTCTACGTTAAAATATGTGTGAGCATAGATGTATATGCTATATATAAACATAAAACATATACTAATGACATATCCATTATTGTATATGGAATATACAGACATAAATTATAACTTAAAATTATAAATTAAATGGTCAAACATATTTTGTTCATTTGTTTTTGAGAACATATAAATGTTTTCATCTTGCAATTTGCCTAAAATGTTTTGTTATTATGTTCTTAATTCTAATCAGGATCAGCACTATTATATTATATGATTCTTCTCCTAATTTCTTACTTTCTTCAAAGACAAGTTGATTAAAAATACAAGAAGAGTGATTCTTCCATAACTTGACAGTTGTGCAGGTGTGCATGGTTTCTACATTGAAAGACTTGCTATGAGGCATAGTAATTTTCATTAAAAAATTAATTAAGGTAGAAATTCTGTTAAAATTTATCAAAGCTTTATCAACACAACAACATTTTTGTTAAGTAGAGTAACAGGAGTTACATTTGTGGTGTGAAATTAAGGTGATTCTAGTAACAACTTGTATGTTTCAGTGCAAATACCTGCTGCAATTGGGAAGAGGAAATTGCATAATACAGACTCTAGCCAAGGGAGGTAAAAATCAATAAAAGTTTCCATTAGTGAGGGAAGACTTCCATCCTATGTCACATAAATCAGGGTGGTGCCTACAGGGAGTAAAGAGTGTTCAGAGAATGATGTGGTACAGATAAAATATTAAAATAAAGATTAAATTTTTCTTCTCCAACCTTAAAGATGGTATCAATGGCTAACATTTTCAGTGAGGTTATTTCATATCCTTTAATGTCTGCTAAAATTCTAAGGAGGTGGGGGACTACAAAACTCTAAAACATGTTATGGAGAACATTCTTTCTAAAAGAACCCCCAGCCTCTGTTTATGGACCTGAGTTATAATACAGGGGTAGAGCAAATAGTCTAAATGTGAAGATGGCATAGACACATTTGAAAGTTATTATGATAATGGTATTTATTGATAGCATTACCCTTTTTACACAATATACATAAAAGTACAGAATAAATATGTATAACATAAATAACAAAATGTGTTCAAATGATTCAAATTTATTTTTCTGAACTTTTGCATGTTGTTATGCAAAAAGTTAAAGTGTTCTACTAATTAAAAAAAAACATTCATGATTATAATGGTACTATAGGCCCGGTGCACAGCATTCATGCACTGGGGAGGATGTCCCTCAGCCCAGCCTGCACCCTCTCATAATCTGGGACATCCCTCTCATAATCTGGAACCACAGGCTCCTAACCACTTGTCTGCCTGCCTGATTGCCCCATAACTGTTCCTTTGCCAGCCTGATTGACACCTAATGCTCCTCTGCTAGCCTGATTGCCCCAACTACCCTCCCCTGCTGGCCTGATCACCCCCAAGGCTTTCATTAGTATAGATATGACCCTTCACAGAAAATTTTACTAATCCTACTTTAGAATAAGGGCTTGACAATTGAATCATTGGGACAAGACACCAAGATTTCCTTTCTTTGAATAGTGGAGGGAATAATTATCTTGTCTTTAAGTTGACCTGAAATTAAAATGAGATAATGACTTAGAGAAGTACAAAAGCATCATATAAAGACAACTGTCTTTTTCATGTACTGAAAAGACAATAAAGTGGTAAAATGAAAAACACTATTTCTATTCTCCTCCTTCCTTCCTTTATAGTCTTTATTTAAACTTTGAACTTTATAAAATTTAACTCCAATTTTCATTTATTTGCATTCAATATTATTTTGTATTGGTTTCAGGTTTTGTATTCGTTACAGAATGGCAGTTAGACAATCATGTACTTTATAAAGTGTTCCCCAATATTTCTAGTACCTAACTGGCAACATACCATCATTACACCATTATTGACTATATTCCCTATTTAAGTGACAATGAGTTTACAGGTTCCTTCCAGACTTTCTTTGTTTTGTTTGCCTTTCCTTTTCTTTCTCACTTCTTTCCTCATTTTCCTTATATAGTATCTCAATTGGCCATCAAAGCTCAGTGAAGGCACTAGAACATGCCGGTTAGCACTGGGAGCTTTTCTGAATCACGTTGGTCAGTCCGGTACCCTGCAGTGCAGCACCCCTCCACTGAGGTGGCACTGCCCCTCAACCCCTGCCTCAGGGCTTTGGGTCCTTGCCCCTCTGCCTGGCTGTCCTTCCATGCCCCTTGATCCCTGACCAGAATCTCTCTCTCTGCAGGCAAGGCAGATCCCTGATCCCTGTCCATCAGTTCCCTGCTCTAGTCCGAACCCCCTCTGGTGCACCCCACCTCACCGGAGGTTTTTGCCTTTGATATATGGCATTGGTAAGAGCACACTCCTAGCAAGCCTGGTACCCAGAGGGGCACAGGATCAGTTCTTTGCCAGAATATTAGATGTTGCAGTAGCATCTGCAGATGTCACCCAGAGCCTGCTGGGGAAGGCAGCACCTGTGTGGGGTGTCCTCATAAAGTCGTGGTCTGCAAACTGTAGCTCCCAAGCCACATGATGCACCTTGGCTCTTGAGTGTGGCTCTTCCACAAATACCATGGCCTGGGAGAGTCTATTTTGAAGAAGTGGCATTAGAAGAAGTTTAAGTTTAAAAAATTTGTCTCTCAGCCGAGTTTGGCTCAGTGGATAGAACATCGGCTTCCGGACTGAAAGGTCCCAGGTTCGATTCTGGTTGGGGGCATGTACCTTGCTTGCGGGCACATCTCCACTGTGGGGTGTCCAGGAGCGGCTGATCAATGTCTCTCTCTCATCGATGTTTCTGACTGTCTATCTCTCTCCCTTCCTCTCTGTAAAAAATCAACAAAATATATTTAAAAAAAATTTGTCTCTCAAAATAAATTTTGATCTTTGTACTGTTGATATTTGGCTCCGTTGACTAATGATTTTGCCAACCACTGTCATAGAGGAATGGTGAGGCGCCGCTCAGCGCCCCCGGGAACACTGGCCTCCTGGCCAGCCGCTTTGCCAAAGCTGTGGCACTCGCCCTGGAGCTGCCCCTCAGGCAGCACCGCAGTTGGGCCTCGCACCTCTTCTTCCACATTCGGCCTTCATCCATCCCTCTCTGCTGCAGTGCTTGGGCTCCAGGTCCAAAAGAAAAGAACCAAGACCAAGAAGGACAAAGCCCAATGAAAGTGAGTCATGAACCCCCACAATCCCATTCTCTGGATTTCCTCCCGCACCTCCTTTCTGTGCTATATCTTGAACAGGCACCATGTGGCCCAGACACATGGCCACTGGGCAGCCTAGTAGAGTCAGTCTCTGAGAAACTGTAAATCTGTGGCCAGAGGCCCTATCTGGGTCTCAGCAACTCCAAGCCTGCAATGATCACAGGCCCCATGGGAGTGGCTAAGCAGGCCCAGCCACGCCTCCCTGGGGGAGATGTTTCCTGAGCCCTATAGGTGTGGCTAGGCAGGCCACTGTCCCTCCTGGGGCTTACAATGGACCCAGACTCCATGGGAGGCATCTGGTGCTGCCCATCCCGCCTCCCAGGGCCTGGATGGATTGATATTTTGCCAGTAGTGTCTGGCACTGCCCGCCAGGCTTCCCCCACTTCCAATTTCCCCCACTTCCAATGGACCTGGAACCCCAGGGGTGGACCATGGTACTGCCTGCCCAGCCTGCATATGCAAATTTACCCAGTCTTTGATAGGTTAATGTGCATACTCAGTCTGATTGGCTGGCGGTTGTGGCTTGGTATAGTAGAGTGATGGTTAATTTGCATGTTTCTCTTTTATTAGTGTAGATTTGTTTGTTTGCTATTAATTTTTGCTATTAATTGTATTGCTACTCATTTCTACTATGATCATAATTTTATATTTATTTCTACTATTTTGTGTTTTGTTTTTATTGCAGTGAAAGAGTATAACTTGTCAGTGTTTTTTAGCTAATTAAAAATAAAAATGGTGGAATTTAAACAATAAAGGAAAAGATGGCTATTACTGGAAATAAAACATAATGAAAGAAGGCACAATGTGGGTTGGAAATATTAAAAGTCAAGTCTAATTTGAGCAAAAGAAAAATCTGAAATTAACTCTAATAATTTATGATTGTTATAAAGATCACCATGAAAGGAAATTTAAATAGAAATAATTATAAAAAGAAGTTTAACTTAATAACTAAAAAAGTGTAGCCAAAAAGATGTTTTTTTTATTAAAAGAGATTTCCTATCTAATGAAAGAGTAATATGCAAATAGACCATAGCTCCATTAAACCCACAAGCCATACCCACCAGCCATGCCCAGCAGCCAATCAGAGTGAATATACAAATTAACCCAACCAAGATGCTTACAGCCACAGAGAGAGCAGGAGGGAGGCTTGGGTTACTCCTGGTGATAGAGGAAGCTAAGCTTTCTGCAAACATTAGCAGGCCCAGGCCTCTGCATAAAGCAACAAAGTTTCAATGGCTGTGCGAGCAAAAGGCTTGGCTCCACTCCAGGCTACAAAGTTTCAATTGTAGAAGAAAAATAAGTCCCAGATACTAGGGCCTCTTTTTGGGTCGCCTGGTGGTGTGGCCAGCCTGCAAACCACCACAGGCCCCTCGCCCAGGCTACCCCATACCCCAAGGGAACCCACAGCCTGATCCAGGACACCCTTCAAGGCAAACCAGCTAGCCCCCACCCATGCACCAGGCCTCTATCCTATCTAATAAAAGAGTAATATGCAGATTGACCATCATTCCAACACACAAGATGACTGCCTCATGTGGTCAAAAGATCCTGCCCCCATGTGGACACAAGATGGCCAGCAGGGGAGGGCACTTGGCAGGGACCATGCCTGCAAGAGAGGGCAGTTGGGAATGATCAAGTCTGCAGGGGAGGGCATTTAGGTGTGACCAGGCCCACAGTGTAGAGCAGTTAGGGATCAATAAGGCTGGCAAGGAAGTGGTTAGGGGGTGATCAGGCTGGTAGGCAGAAGTATTTAGAGGCAATGAGGAAGGCAGGCAGGTGAACAGTTGGGAACCAGCAGTCCTGGATTGTGAGAGTGGTGTCCTACTGCTCCCAATCCTACCTGGATTGGGCCTAATAGGGCAGTCAGACATCCCTCAAGGGGTCCCAGGTTGGAGAGGGAGAAGGTTGGACAGAAAGAACCTGCCCCAATGCATGAATTTCATGGACCTGGCCTCTAGTGTATTTATAAAAGCTAAAGCAAATTGTATACTCACAAAAGCTAATGCCACAACTATGTGCGTTTTCTGTAGATTTTCTGCATCTCAAAAATTATTTTTTAAATCTTAGTTTATCTGTACACAATGATTTACTGTGTTCTTGGTTTTACATAAGGTTACTAATAATTGTCTTTTTTAAAATGGATTATCTCTTTGATCTGCATTGCTTATAACATTTTTTTCTCTCTTAGAGTTAAATTTCACTTATTTAAAAAGGCATTTACATGCTTTATCAGATTTTTATGTTATTCTTAATAAATTATTCTTGTTTTATGCTTTTTTGTTAATGTACCTTTTTATTCATAAACAAATATTTTTATTTTTATTTTTTTATTTCTTACAATACTGAAAAATTTGAAGAATATCCACTGGAAAAATATCCAAGATGTCTGAAATTCAATTAAGTTGCAATCAAAATCCCAAGATGAGATTTATTTAAGTGAACAATATGATCCAAACTGCATGAATACATTGGAGAATATTCAGGAGAATTTGAATAAGAACAATATGCATGAGCATCCACCCATATATCCAGATTTATTTTGCAGCTATAGTAATTAAAACATTAGGTTAAGCATGGGTTATCTTGAAAGCTTTTGACTATTATGATAATGAGCCTGGATTTTATCCTATTTGTCAAGAGAAGAGTTTGGAATGTTCTGTGCAAGTGAATCATAATCTGATTTTCATTTCAAAAACATTACTCTAGTTGGAGAACCAACAACAGAGGTAAAGTGTGGCGTCAGGGGGACTAGTTTAGAGATCATTAGAGCTTTTAAGACAAGAGAATACAGTGGCTTGTTTAGGATGTGGAGAGAGTAAATAGTTTGATTTAGGATAAATTTTCACATAATGCCAATTAAAGTTGTTAATATAAATGAATTCCTGGTGATATGAGAATAAGAAAACATTAGTGTTTAAATCAGATATGGAACCTAAAGAGTTGGGATGGATAATGGTGAATTTATTGGGTTAATACAGATTGGGACAGGAAGGAGTAAGTTTGAAAGAGGAAAATATAAGGTTTATTCTCGGATGATTTGCATTTGAAGTGTTTATTGGACATCCAAGTGGAGATGTAACAAATAGGGTTGGATAAATCTGGTACAAAGAGCAATATATAAATTTGAAATCATCAAAGTGTTTTGGTATTTAACCATATATCAGAAGTGTAGTTACAAGATAAAAGATAACTTATTCCACTTAAAAAATATATATGTGTCTGCTTATTATATAAGAAAAACCTACTGAAATGTAATGATTACATAAAAAATAAAATAAAACATATTTCAAGCAGCTTAAGCTTCAACAGTATCAAACAGTGTTTACAGGTGAAGTGAAATGAAGATGGGTTTCGCCATCAGCTTGTCAAGGTTAAGATCTTATGTGACAATTAGAGGCCTGGTTCATAAAATTTATGCATGGGGGGGGTGTCCCTCAGACCAGCCTGCACCCTCTCCAATCTGGAAACCCTCAACAGGCAGTAGGACATCTCTCTCACAATCTACGACTATTGGCTCCCAATTGCTCGCCTGCCAGCCTTCCTGATTGCCCCTAAGTGCTTCTGCCTGCCAGCCTGATCACCCCCTAACCACTCCCCTGCCATTCTAATTGATGCCTAACTGCACCCCCTGCCAGCCTGTTTGCCCCTAACTGCCCTCTACTGCAGGCCTGGTGACCACTAACCGCCCTCCCTTGCAGGCCTGGTCCCTCCCAACTGCCCTCCCCTGCTGGCCATCTTGTGGTGGCCATCTTGTGTCCACATGGGTGCAGCCATCTTGTGTGTTGTAGTGACACTCAATTTGCACATTACTCTTTTATTAGGTAGGCTGGAGTCCTGGTGCACAGGTGGGGGCCAGCTGGTTTGCCCTGAAGGATGTTCCCGATCAGGGTGAGGGTTACCTTGGGGCATGGAGCGACCTGGTAGAGCAGCCTGTGATGATTTTCAGGCCAGCCATACCCCCTAGTGACCCAAGCAGAGGCTCTGGTATCTGTGATTTATTTATCTTCTATAATTAAAATTTTGTAGCTTTGAGTAGAGCCTGAGCCTGCCATGGTGTGTGAAAAGCTTGGCCTTCTCCATTGTGGAGGAAACCCAAGCCTCTTGCTCACTTTGTGGCTACAGCCATCTTGGCTGTATTAATTTGCATACTCACTCCTGATATGCTGGTGGGCGTGGCTTGTGTGTAGGAAAGTGATGGTTAATTTGCATATTACTCTTTTTTTTAGATAGGATCACAGACTTTGTTTTAGTGGGATATTTTTTATTTTTTATTTTTATATGAAGAAGCTTTATTTCAAAAACACACTTGTTTATCAGACACTTCATTATGGTAGGTAGAGATGTATAAAAGACAAAGGAAATATGACCAGATAACAATAGTCCATCCACAAGAACTGTCTGTGACAGCCAGTGTTGCCAGCACCTCCCTTCCACGGCATAAAGACAAGTCCTAAAAGCAGCCTTGTCTATCATATGCCATTCAACTAAGTGCACTCTAACTATTTTGGAGCCACTTGAATAATGGTAAAATAAAAATAAAATGTGTTTGAGTACTTTAATCATCCACTGACATCTGAAAAATATTTTTAAATAGCAACTATTAATAAATTACATGAAATTTTCACATAAAACAGAAATAAAAATCTCATTATTTCACAGAAATATAGTTGCTGGAATTAGTGAGCAAAGACAATTAAAAATAAGTCGTGTGCCCCACCTGGTTTGGCTCAGTGGATAGAGTATCAGCCTGCAGACTAAGGGGTCCTGGGTTCGATTCTGGTTGGGGGCACATGCCCAGGTTGCAGACTTGGTACCCAATGTGGGGTGTGCAAAAGGCAGCCAATCGATGATTCTCTCTCATCATTGATGTTTTGGTTTCTCTCTCTCTCTCTCTCTCTCCCTTCCTCTCTGAGGTCAATAAAAATATATTCTAAAATATTGTTAAATTTATCAGTCTTTTCTAGGAAATTCTTGAATAACCTTATAACCATGGTTTTGAACTCTATATTCAGTTGTTTGCTTTTTCTCTGTTTCTTTCATTTGTGATCTGTTTCTTTGTCTTTGCATTTTTGCTGATTTCCTGAGTTGGTAGAGTAGCTTTGTGTGATAGGAGTCATATAGGGCCTAGTGACTCAGCCTCCCCCAGTTACCTGAGGTGGACACTTTTGGTGCACCCCTTTGTGGACTGTATGTACAGCCTTGTTGTAGTTAAGTCTTGATTGTTATTGGTATCACTGGGAGGAACTTACCTCCAGTCCAGTTGGCTGTGAAGATGAGCTGTGTCTATGCTGGGAAAACTTCTGTGCTCAAGACACCATTATGAGACAAGACTTGCAAAATTGAAAGGCCTCTGTATTCAGCTTGGATAGGACAGAGTCACAAGGCTGAGCAGCAGCCTTGACTTCTCGTCAGCTCTGCCCTCTGAGACCCCTGGGTCTCAGTGTCCCTTGGTAATCGCTTCAAGCACCTCTGAGAAAAAGCGGCCCTGGAGTTTTACCCACTGCCAGACAGTCCAGTTTGTCCCTGAATGAGTCTTGATTTCCAGAAACTCACCTGGAATTGGAGTTCAGTGCAGTCGAGACCTGCCACCTCCCTCCCACTTTAGAAAGTGAGCCACACACTGAGCTGTCCATGCCCTTGGCAGTCTGTTCTCTCTGTGGACGTGTGTCTCCAGACCTCTGCCTTCTGTAGCTCCCCTGAACCTCAGTGTGCTTTATCTTTTCCTGACAGTCCAGATTCACCCCAAATGGTTCTGGGTTCCCAGAGTCTTATCTGGGACTGGAGTTCAGCTCAGTCAGGAGCTTCAGTCTTCCTCCTGCTCGAGGAAGCCAGCCACATACTCAGCTGCCTATGCTCTCAGCCACCTGTCCTCTCCACACATGTGTGTCTCCATACCTCAGCATTTTTGCAGCTCCCCTGAGTATCAATGTGCTTTCCTCTTTCCTTCTAGTTGTAGTATTTCCACTCAGCCAGCTTTCCTGTGGTTCTGGATGGTGTCCGTTTTTGTCTTTTAGTTGTACTTTTGATATTGTTGCATGAGGCAGCAGTTTAATTGTTTACCTATGCCATCATTTTAGTTTTTCCTAGTGGGATATTTTTAGTATGTTGAGGAAAAAAATTACATACAGAAGTCTGATGCTAAGTATAGATAATGTTCTAGGCATTTTGGTACAAAACGAGGCTGTGTGATAAAGCAGTAGCTGGAAAAGGAAGATACACAGTTAAGGGAGAATCCCTTTAACAATGTATTTTTGCTGATGGGAATATTCCAATAAACTGAGCCAAATCAAGAAAGGCAAAAGACAAAGAAAATAAAAGGAACAAACTCAGCAATAACCCTTGAGAGAAAGGAAATGGAATGGAATCCAGTGCACACATGGACTTGTTGGCTTTTGATGGGAATAGAGACAGGTCTCTGATGAAAAGAAAACAGATATGTTGAGACAGGTAGGTAAGGTAAGCTAATGAATTGGTTAGTAAATAAATTTAGCATTTATTTTATTGAAATAAAAACAAATTAACATCTAAGAATGCAAGTTTGGAAATTGAGGTGTGATGAGAGGGAAGACCATCTAAAATCATTTAAAGATTGGGAAAGTAAATTGAGTCGGAGAAAGGCAGTGGGAATTCTATAGAGTGCTAAGTCCCGAATTCAGTTCTCCTAAGTTAGTCATAAAGAAGCAAAACACACACAAAAAAATACTGATGATTTTGAGTTCATTAAAGAATAATAAATATAAGGCAATATGTTTTTTAAATGAAGTTAAAATGACAAGTTAAATACTAAGATGGTGCTCATATAAAACAGACAAAAGATTAGTATATTAATACAGGTACAAATTTTTGAAATAATAGAAAAGTAAAGCAACTAGATAGAAATATCACCAAAAGATTTCAATAATTATAGAAATGCGAAGGCAATTTGCCTAAGAAATTCACATTATGAGCACAGTTTAACATCACACACCCAATCGGCTGGCAAAATTCCATGGTCAAATGTTTTGGAATGAATGGGAAACCTAGAGCCTTCATACATTTAGAGAAGAGTATATTTTGTCCGTCATTTTGGAAAACCAATTGAAAATATAGAATGTCTTGCAATATACACATTTCTCTTCTGGTCTTGAAGGGATATTTAAAAATCATAAGTATACTGAATTTTGTAATATACATATTTAAATACATTGCATGTATTTATATATTTAGTCAGAATATAAAAACTCAATGGAGAATACATATCAATTTTTGTATAGGATTACTTCTGGAAAGAGGTAGGGATTGGTTGGGTGAAGCTATCTAGAGTATGCAATATCTACTTACTAATAGTTACCTGGAATTAAATATGGCAAATTGAGTAATCTGGATGAAATGATTATTTTCTCTACTAGTCTGAATGTTTGAAATTTCACAATTTAAAAATATAAATATCTTAATACATAATATATTTTATAGAGTTGTTCTGTATTAAAAACATATGGCTTTGCGTTAGCTGGATGGCTCAGTGGATAGAATGGCCCGCAGACTGCAAGTTCCAAGGTTTAATTCCGGTCAAAGGCACTTCTCAGTTGCAGGTTGGATCCTCTGCCCAGGTCTGGGTGCATACAGGAGGTAACCAATCAATCTCTCTCTCTCACATGGCAGTTTCTCTCTCTTTGTCTCCCTCCCTTCCACTCTCTAAAAATCAATGAAAAAATATCCTCAGGTAAGGATTAACAACAATAAAAATAACAGCTTTAATGGTAGGAACAGATGTAATTTTTAGAATATATAACTTTTGCATACCAGATTTAAAGAGACTCATATACAAAAACTTATTTTCTCTTCTTTATAGGCACATAAATAAATTATTTTTTTCACATTTAACAGATTAGGAAATTGTAAATTAAATAACTTCTTAGCATTTAAAGAACTTTGGTTTATTATTGGTAAGATGTTCCCTGACTCTTTACGAAGGCCATATTCTAATCCACCAGGAATATGGTCTCCTCTAATATATCTGATTAAAGGCCCAATGCATGAAATTCCTGCAAGGGGCTCAGGCCTCACAGCTGCAGCAGCTTACCTCAACTCTCACAGCCCCAGCTTTGTCTGGAAGGTCATCCAGAAGAAAGTCTGGAAGGATATCTGGTCTAATTATCATATTACACTTTTATTATTATAGACTACACCAGTGGTCAGCAAACTCATTAGTCAACAGAGCCAAATATCAACAGTACAACGATAGAAATTTCTTTTGAGAGACAAAGTTTTTAAGCCTAAACTTCTTCAAAATAGACACCCAGGCCATGATATTTTGTGGATGAGCAACACTCAAGGGGCCAAAAGATGCATGTGGCTCATGAGCCGCAGTTTGCCAACCACTTACTGGAGGCCTGATGCATGGAAATACATGCAATAGTAGGCCTTCTTTCCTCTGACTGCTGGTACCTGCTTTCCTCCCGCACCCCGGACCCAGGCTTCCCTATTCCAGCTGCCCGCAGGCACCTGGGACCTGGGCTGGCTTCCCTCTGGCCCTGGATTTGTCAGGAAGGATATCTGGAATGATGTCCTGAAGATGTCTGGACATCATCAAAAGAGGTCTGATTAGCATATTACCCTTTTATTATTATAGAAGATTAGGGTTAGATTTTCACAACAGACAAATATAACCTCAACTTTAGTTTATATTTTAAGTCAGATGGCTAATATGATTTATGAGTACCTTTACCTAAAGCCAATTACTAATGATGTTAAATGGAATTAAATGAGTTTTAAATTAAATGATATATGTAAGATCCTTGGAACAGTGCCTGGAACTGTGGAGTATTATATAAGTGTTAGATAGTATTGTCATTGTCATAATCCTCATAACTGTTGCTAAGTGTTGTTAGCAATACAAAGACAAGATGCTTGACTTTTTTAAATGGAGAATTTAATGTCTTTAATTTTAAAGTCAGATATAGAAGAAAATCCTGTATACAACTAGCTATAAATCATGGCAGAATGAAATAGGCACTATAATAAAGATACAAAATATGAGATTTTAGATTAAAGAAAGGCTAATTTTCCCTTTGAAATTTAGGGGGAAAAATTGGTTAAAAAGGTCTAACTCTAACTTTGTAGGAAAGGAAAATTAAAAAATAAAACAAAAGAAGAATATATTAGATTGACAAAATAGTGTGAATAATGATAGAAGAAAATATCCAATTATTTGGCTTGATGTGGGTGGGGGATTAAGAGATGTGCTAGAAAAATCTCTAAAATATTGTCATGCAGAGTTAAGCCAGGATGGCAACTAAGGAATTCATTTTATATCATTGAAAACATACAAAATAATTTAAATCATTTGTTCTGCTATTAAGTCTCTTGTTTAGTCAAATTATTTAACTTTACTTTTGGAATAATATAGACCAAAAATTTCTCTAAGAAAAGCTCAAATTTTCACATTTTTCTTTCCCTGTGTGTTTAAATATATCCTATCAAATCTCCTTGGATTTTTCCTACATATCAAAAGACCAAAACAACTGTGAGCATTATGCTTATTTTCCACACTAACTAAATACATTGTAAAAATCTACAGGATATACAATTTTATATTTAGATATGTAAAAGTAGAGTCATATTGAATTATAACCAGAAGGATTAGATATTTCATATTAGTCCCAATTTTTTATTATTATTTTACCTTTATTGTTTGCTTCTTATTATGGTAAAGGCATTTATGAACCACTATTATTCAGAGGAAAATAAATGTTCTTAATGACCCTATTTTTAAAATTTTTCAATTATAGTTGTCATTCCATATTATATTAGTTTCAGGTAGGCACCATATTGGATATATATATATATATATAACTTAAGAAATTATCCACTGATAGGTCTAGTACATACCTGGTATCATACATAGTTATTATATTATTGACTATATTTTCAATTCTGTATTTTATATCCTGGTTCTTTTTTTGTTTCTTGTCCTTAGAATAAGATAATTATATTAAATCAACTATCTTTGCTTGAATATGTAAAAGACCACCATAATACTACATAGAGTTTTAAGGAACCCATAAAGGCATTAGAAACTTAGAGATAGCAATCCATGTCTGATTTAGTTAATGGAAAACTTCAGAGACATACTGATAAAATTGAATTATAATATTTTAAAACATAGATTTATGTGAGTTCTGAACTAGAATAACCTTGACATTTTTGGTTTTATGATATGCATTCAATGTTAATCATTCAGAAAAATCTACCATAATTATGTTTTGAATGAATTACAGTATAAGGAAACTGTAATGTTTGCATAAAAAGGGTCATAATTAATTGAACATTTAAATTTATGATTGCATATGGCAATCTAAGAAATATAATTGAGCTTTAAATCAAATAATTTTTGAAGGGTAAATGTAATAATTTGTAATACTAAACAAGTATTGATTTAGACTTTGTTCATATTGGCAGGACATAATGCTTCATAAGTTTACTTATAATTATTAAAAGTACTTCTATATCAATATTTCTTTATTTTCAATATTGCTTATCTAAACCTACCTCTCCCTGCTAGATTACAGACTTTAAGATTCTTATGTGTCTTTAAATGCTATTTGATATGTTTAGAACATAAGATGAAAAAAATCACAGAAGATCCTTATAGTATTTTTTTTTATAATCTGAAAATACATAAAAAAATCCTGGATAAAACACACCATTATATTATTAGGACACTATGGAATCAGTTACAGACACTTATTCTCACACCTTCCTAAATTCATTCTAATTTGTTCACTTATCCTGCAATCATGAAACCATTATTCTCTTTCTAATGCTTCCTCTTTCTGCTTTCCTCACTGCCAATTCTATGTTGCTATTGGTTTAATATCTAATGTATTGCAAATGGTGCCATGTGGTTATATAAAGAAAATTAGCTCTGAGAAAGTAACAAATTCATTTAAGAGTTAATATATGAATATAATTCTATCTAATAAAAGAGAAATATGCAAATTAACCATCACTCTGCTACACCTGCAGGCAATGCCCACCAGCCAACCAGGAACAAGCATACAAATTAACCCAACCAAGATGGCTGCAGCCACGGAATGAGCAGGAGGCTTGGGGTTTCATGGCAATGGAGGAAGGCAAGCTTTCCATATACACTGGCAGGCCCAATCCTCTACTTAAGGCTGCAAAATTTCAATTATAGAAGATAAATAAATCCCAGATACCAGGACCTCCGCTTGGGTCACTAGGGGGCATGGCTGGCCTGCAAACCACCACAAGTCCCTTGCCCAGGCTGCCCTATACCCCAAGATAATCCGCACCCTGATGTGGGACACCCTTCAGGGCAAACCAGCTGGCCCCCACACGTGCACCAGGTCTCTATCATATCTAATATAAGAATAATATGCAAATTGACCATCCAACACACAAGATAGCTTCCCCCATGTGGTCAAAGATGGCTGCCCCCATGTGGACACAAGATGGCCACCACAAGATGGGCAGCAAGGGAGGGCAGTTGGGAGGGACCAGGCCTGCAGGGGAAGGCAATTGCGGGTAAAGGGGCTGGCAGAGGAGTGGTCAGGGGGTGATCAGGCTGACAGGCAGAAGCAGTTAGGGGCAATCAGGAAGGCAGGCAGGTGAGCAGTGGGAACCAGCAGTTCTGGATCCTTAGAGGGATGTCTGATTGCCCATTTAGGTCTGATCCTACTGTATATCATAAAAATCTACAGAATATGTGATTTTTACATTTAGACATGTAAAAATAGATTAATATTGAATTATAATTGGAAGGCAAATAGGGGACCTTTTTCAGTTCTCATTTATATTTCAATCCTTGTCACCAGTATAGATTAATGCTGTGTTAATTTATATCTTTTATTAATTTTGTCATAAGTAATGAAGCATTGGAATTTTACCCCAAAGTGTTTAGCAGTTAATGAGCCTGGTCCTCCCAAAGCAAAATCTACTGCCTAGAACAAATGTCAGATATACACAGCTGAAATAACTGTAGAGTTTATCAGTTGCTTTAAATCATTTTTCCAGTGTACTTGATCACAGTCTATTTGACTTAAACCTTGTTCATGGTCAATGCAGACCTTTATTTTGGTTGTTTAAAAGCTACTCATTGATGTTCACACCAATCTATTTAATTGGCCTTGTTCAAATTCTTTCAGTCATATGGAACTAATACATAGACTTATACTTGCTATACTACTCCTTAGGAAATTTCTAAATCTTTTAATCTGCCAAGTACTAAATGACTTCCTCTGTGCAAGACAGTCAAATCAATCACGCTACTTTGTGGATTACTGTATCAAGTAATTAAACAGACATTTCAAATTTGCTATGTTAGAAACACCAAGTAGAATAAATGTATTTTGTCCATTCATCTAATTCTGGGGAATGAGTTCTGATATATTTCAAAAGAGAATACCCTTAATATTTTTTCAAAGAAAAATGTGAATATCTGAGATATAAATATGAGCACTATTGTAAAGTCTATTTCATACAGTTGTCCTGCAATGACCATCTCTCCAAATCATTTTTTTTCCTATTGGACTTATTTTTTCTTAGAGACATTATGTTTTTGTCATTAAGATTTTAATGATATTTTAACTGTGGTTTTGTTTTACAGTATTGCATTCTTAAAATATATCAGAGGCAGTGACCAAGTTAAAGTTGAAAAGGATACAGTGTATAGAGCTGCACTGGATATTTCTGGTGCTGGCAATAACTCAAAAATTCACACCTCATTTCACTCTCCATACTATTCGCCATCTAACTTCCTGGATATTCATCAACTCAGTAGGGACTTGGGACCCATTCTCTACTCTTCCCTTATGAATATTTTATTGCATATAAGTGACAGAAAGTTCAGTTCTGTAAATCTTACTGCATGTTTCATTGACTCTTTCCCTTACTGGCGATTGCAAAACCCTTATTCCCCCACAAAGTCCATAAATCATTTATGGAAGTGTCATATGGTATCTCCATATGTGCTCATAAGCAGGGCTTTTCAGCTGTGTGTGGCACTTTTCCTGTCCTGCCTTTTGTACTCTGTCTCTCCTGCAGCATGACAACCATCACCAAGGCCCTTCTGCATACAAGAAGTTGGAGGCTAACCATATGGTCTTAAAAATAAGCATATAGTTAGGTATGTGGATATATATTATGAATGAAAATAGCAAGACATAATAAAATAGTATACCTTTTAGGCATCGTCTAGATTGGAGGACTGAAGAAATGTTTAAAAAGTTAATGTTGACCATGTGACATAGCCATTAGGAAATATTATCATAAATGAAAGTAACAGTAACATTTATTTATTTGCATTTTTAAAGATTGTGATTTCAGAATAACCAGGAAAATAATAATACCTAGAAAATTATAGAAA
Source organism: Lasiurus cinereus (assembly GCA_011751065.1). Lineage (NCBI taxonomy): Eukaryota > Metazoa > Chordata > Mammalia > Chiroptera > Vespertilionidae > Lasiurus > Lasiurus cinereus. The sequence continues at coordinate 61,825,092 of JAAGEH010000018.1, forward strand.
TAGCTATGAGGGATAATCAATTCTGACAGCTATTAAAGTATATTATAAATTACTACAACTAAAACAGATGCATCAATAGATAGAAAAGTCAATTGAAAATAAAATCCAGAAGTAAAGCCAACAGCAGATTTTTAAAAATATACTATATGCTAACTGATTATATCTCAAATCACTGGGACAAAGGTAATTCTTTGGAAAATTAATGATGTTGAAACTATTGAATATTTTTGGAAAACCTTAAAATTTTTCATATCACACACAAGAATAAACAAACCAATGGATCAGTTATATAAGCATATTTTTGTTTATGTAACCTGGGTATAGGAATAGGCTTTATAATTATTACTAAATTCCAGAAAAAAATGATTATTGAAAAACAAATAAAAAAAGTAAAAAAGCAAACAACAAACCCATGGCATAAAGTATAATAAACAAAATCAAAAGACAAATAGCAAATCAAAATAAAATGTTTTCAAGGTATATCACAGATATAGGATTACTGTAGCTATTAAATAAATGACATTTAAAATTGGGATTAAAGGCCCCAAAATCTAAAAATATAAAAAAGACATAAACAGACAACCAGCAAAAAAAAAAAAATGTCTTTAAATATTTGAAATGAAATTTAGCTTCACCCATACAGGAAAAAAAAAAAATGAAAAGGACATTGCAATTCTATTTTTACCCACTAGGTTGTTAGAGAGTGGGAATTTTTGAGCATGCCCCCTTCCATGATTCTTCCCCAGGTAGAATTGTCAGTGCTGACATCATGCCAGGCCTTGAAATACGGTCTCATGGCCCCTTCCCAGCACATAGGCCTTCTTTCATATAACACTGTCAGCTTTCTGAAGAACAAGATGACCCTGTGAATAACATGGTTGTCAATGGCATGATCCTGATGTTACTTAGGAAAAACTGTTTTGTCTTATGTTGTTTGCTTTGCAAAAACAGGATGTGGTAAATATGCTTAAAAGTGGTCCTACACAAAGGGTCACTGCTGCTATCTGGACTCCCTGTGTGGAGAAAGGCAGAGCAGTCACCGGCCTGGGCCAGCCAGCTAATAAAGGCTCCCTAAATTTTAATTTGGTCTGGACTCCAGTGATCATTCACCTGCATTTGCTCCACAAAAAGGTGAGCAGAAGCTTGAGAACTGGGAAAGCGCTGAGAAGTCAGACACTCATGAACTTTGTGTAATGGAAATGGAAATTGATACAATCCCTTTGGAGACTATTTTGCAATATCTAGCAAAACTACTCTATGTAAGCATTTACCTTTCTACTCAGCAACCCCACTTCTAGGAAAGCATTTTGATGACACAACAACAATACAAATATTCATATGCATAAGATTATACAGTAAAGCATTATTTGCAACTGGAAAATATTTTAAAATAATCATAGGAGATTGGGTGAATAACCTATGGTATATACACACAATTTAAAATGAATAATTATTATATTTTTTATATATAAAATCTCCTTTGTATAAAAAGGCAAGAATCATAAGGTAGCATACACATATATGCTATTTTTATTAAAGAAATACAGGAGGGCCCTAGCTAGTTTGGCTCAGTGGATAGAACCTTGGCAAAGGTCCTGGGCTTGAATCACTCAAGGACAAGAACCTCAGTTGCAAGTTTCATTCGGACAGGAGGAAACCAATCTCATATCGATGTTTCTCTCCATCCCTTCCACTCTCTCTAAAATTTAATAGAAAAATATGCTCAGATGAGGATTAAAAAAATAAATAAATAAAACAGAAAAGAAATACAGGAGGGACAAAACAGGCATTAAATTGGTTCACTACAATGTTGGGAGCAATTAGATAAAAGAGAAACCTTATTTTATTTGGCATTGACTTATATAAGCATGTTAATGTTCTAAATTTTTAATAAAAATTAAATTAATGCAATAAAAATCCAAAGGGCAAATATGTAGAAATGAAAGTAAATAAATAAATGTATTCAGATGAATTTCAAATGAATACTAAAATCATACTGAAGGGAGAAAAAGAAAGGAGAGAATAGGAGGAGAGGACCAAGGAAGAATGGAGGGAGGGAGCAAAAGAAAAAAAGAGGGAGAGGTAATGAGGAAGGGGAAAAAATAGCAGTGAAAGAAGAAAGAAAAGAATTAAAGTAAATTAGGAATATAATATTTCATAATATATGCTAAGGCTTTAGTAGTGCTGGAAGTTGCATATAAATGTTGGAATATATTTAGTAGGTTTATCTTTTGTAAGGCTCTAGGCAAAAAAATATAAAAAAAATTTATACATATACGAATGAGCAAAATATTTTATTCATTAGTACTTTGCTATATTATTAGAAATATAGAATATGCTTTGTTTTGCTATATAACTGAAGGTAACCTGGATATAGGAAAAAAGACAAATCTGCCTGGCCAAGTGGTTCAGTGGTTGAGCACCAAGCAGGTTTGATTCCTAATCAGGCCACATGCCAGGGTTGTGGGCTCAATCCCCATTTGTGGGGTGGGTGCAAAAGTCAGCCAATCTATGATGTTTCGCTCTCATTGATGCTTCTGTCTCTCTATACTTCATCCTTTCTCTGACTCTAAAAAAATTTTAAAAAACCCATATTTTAAAAATATATACAAATGGGACATTTTTATCTCTATTAAATTCTAGTAAGCTCCTTGCCTCAACATACAGTCTGAGTTAAGAAAACTGATCTCCACAGAATCATGACAAAGAGAAGAGATGCTGTTGTAAAAGGTAATAAAAATAAATATCAATACCAATTTATTTGGTATTTTAGCAGGTTGCTTTCTTTTCATATATCTGAAGAGCAAGAGACCAGTTAGACTCAGAATGTCACATAAAAATCATCCTAACAGATGAAAATTTTCTCTAATGTTATGTGAGAGGGCAATAAAGATGAGTAATAAAATATTAAACAGGAAGAATATATCTCAGGTGTAAAATAACATCTACAAACTGTTAAAGTAGACAAATCAAGTTATAGTTCCTCATAAAAACTGACTCTTTAATTTGTGCATTTTATAAATTTAGATAATCTAATCACCAGCTAAGTGACCAAGAATTAATACCTCATTTCTACATTACAAAAAATCCAATCACTTCTAACCTCTTAGAATGACATTGGCTTAATTTTCATAATAAAATGTAATACAGATACAATGTAGATTTCATATATTAAGTCTCAAAACTTAGGTTACATTATGAATTTCTTAAGTGCAGGATAATTGGTAATTTTTTTTCTCACCAAATCTACTGGGTACTAAATAAACATTTATTTTCATTTATTCATCATACAGGTGTTAAATATTTACTATTCAAACCACTGTGCTATGTCCTTGGAATATAAGAGTGAACAAAAAATATAGTCCCTGGCACATACAAGCTCGATTTATTGGGAAGATAATCAAACAGGCAATTTCTATTAATTGTGTAAGTACTTATGGCAACTACCACAGGGTGCTTGCTTTAGCTAACTTAGTATCTATCTTAGGTTTGGAGAGTCAAAAAATAAGTAGGTAGATGAATGAGTTTACTCATAGTATTATAGATGGATTGCCTAGGATGTGTACTACTAGTTAATAATGGCAGATTTTGTAATAAAAGAAAGCACAATAATTTCAAGAGAAACATCAAAAGTGCTTTATTCAAAGTAATGTCCATCGCTAACTACACATTTCCCCAATATTTCAAGTAATTTGTGGATCCCATCCCAATAGAACTTCTCTTGTTTTGAGACAAACCATTCAGATACCCAATTTTCCATTTCTTTGTACAGTTGTTTATTTGTTTATTTTTAAATATATTTCATCTTATAGAGAGGAAGGGGGAGGAATAGGGAGTTTGAAACATCAAGGAGAGAAAAACATTGATCAGCTGTCTCCTGCACACCCCCTACTATGGATGTGCCCACAACCAAGGTATATGCCCTTGACCAGAATTGAACCTGGGACCCTTAGAGTTTACAGAGTGATGCTCTATCCACTGAGCCAAACAAGAAGTGCTGTTCAGAAGGTGTGTGTGCCATCAGATCAGAAAAAGTGGTCATCTGAAGGAGCAAGGTCTGGTGAATACAGCCAGTGGGTTAATACTTTCCAGGCAGGATCTTTTAACATGTCTTTAATTGGTTTTGAAGTATGTGATGGTGCTTCATCATGAAGCAAAGTTACTTTGCCATGTCCTCTGGAACATTCTGGTCATTTCACAATCAAAGCGTGATTCAATTAGATTATTTGTTGTCAGAAGTAATGAGTATTAACGGTTTCACTTAGTTTTAGAATCTCATAATACACCACACTTTCCTGATCCCACCAAACACAGAGCATTGTTTTCTTTCCAAAGTGCTTTGACCTTGCGGTCAATGTTGATGGTTGACCTGGATCAATCCATGATTTTGTGCATTTGGGTTTCTCAAAATAAATCCACTTTTCATCTCCAGTCACAATTGAATAAAACACACACACACACAAAACTTTCTTTTGTGCTTTTGAATTAAGATTTTACTGATGACTTTTTGGTTTTCCATTTGTCTTTTGTTCAATTGATGTGGCACCCATTTTCTTTATTTTAAAATCTTTCCCATTACTTGTAAATGATTGGAAATTGTTTGCTGAACAACGTTTAATCTTTCTGCAAGTTGTTTTTGAGTTTGTCACTTATCTTCATCCAATAATGCTTGTAATTGTCTTCAAACTTTTTTCGGTTGACCTGGATGTTCTTTGTCTTTCACATCAAAATCATCACTTTTAAAGCATTTAAAGCAGCATTCACAAATATCTTGAGATGGATCATGTTCACCTTAAGCTTCCTAAAGTATTCAGCAGCACTTTTCTTCAAAATAATTAATTAAGAATTCCTTCAAATGGTCTTTTTTGGCACGAAATTTGACATTTTTAAGTGCAAAAATACCTATGATGTTAACAACTTCAGCAAATTTGATATGACATTTTGAAATTTGGTGTCAATACAACAAAATAGCATACATATCAAATTGCATATATATCAACATATATGTAACTCCATCTATTAAAAAAATTCCACATTATTAACTGGTACACCTAGTATGTGTGAGTGCAGAGTTGAGGAGTGTTTCAGGATAGGCAAAAGGCATATATATAGAACTGATGTGAACTGTTAATGTTTCCTTGTGTTTGGAACATACAAAAACAAATTTGAGAGACTAGGCATCAGTGAAATTAATGGCCATCTTGCTAAGGGCCTTAGAGCTATCCAGCTGGGATTTTATCCTGAGGATTATGGGTAGGTATACACTCATCCATACATATTTATTAAGCAACTCCTCTTTGGTTCTTCATTTCTAGGTATAGTAGTCTTTTCCCTCATAAAATTTATATTCCAGACTCAAGGGAATATACCAGACAAAACATATGTAAAGTATTTGATAGGGAGGAATTAAGTATGTTTTGTAATTGTTGAATAATTAATATAACCCATTTGTTAATCCACTGTTTATACTACTGCTTCTCTAGAATGAGATTATGCAGAATATGTGCCAGGGACATAGGGGTCACTAGGGATGTTGTTTTTGTAAATGTAGTTGTGTAAGATAGCAATAGTTTTCATAGGCTATATTGTTTGAGTAGTAAAATTTTGATGCATTTTAATTAGAAATAGAGGTAGCAAAAAATTGAAGCTAAAAGAGCATACATAGATCTGGTTTAGAATTGGTCTTCAAAATGCTGGTCACCAGCCGGTTATTTCCTTGACACAGGATTTCTCATCCCTACTGGAAAACAGTTTTATCCTTAAAACATTGAATTTTAACTGAAACTTGCTAAGTATTCTGGTTTTCATATATAGACTCTTCTAAGTATTTACTAGTTGTTCTCCTATAAAACATTCACTGTTATAAATATTTTAATAGAATGATTAATAATAAAATAAGTTGTATAGACAAATATGAAAATAACACTGAATAATATTTATTTTGGTAAATTATAGCAAGTAAATAGAAAATATCTGATTAAAGACATATTTATAATATCTTAGATACCAATGTTCATAAAATTTGGAGTTAGAGTTACTTAAATAATTTTAAAAAATGTACATTCCTATTTCTCATTTTAAGATTAATTAACTATAGGATTTTGAAACATGTACAAATCCTTCAAACACATATCAAACACTACAATGTTTTGCAAGCTACAGCAAATCTACTAGTAGTAAAGGTGCCTTTGGAAAGGCAGATGAAATATGTTTTTTTTCATGCTTTAATATAATTTATTTATCATCTTTAAATAGCAAATGGTAAATGACTTATAGTTTCAGCTACAAAAAAAAATAACTGAGAAAACAGCAGTTAGTGATTCTTAATGAGATGAAAACATAATTTGATCCCAGAAGTGGAATTGGAAATGTTAAGACACCTTTCAGTAGTAAGTAGGAATAGTAATATATAAAACCTCTTGTAGAATTAGGATCTGTACACCAGATGGTTGATTCAGGAGGGAAAATGCCTGACCTTGAAATACATTTTTCTTAAGGCATTTAATGATTTACAATCCCTTTAATCAGTCAATTAATTAAAAACACTGGTTTCTAGAATATTTTGATCATCCTGTTTTTGAGATATTCAATATTCTTAATCTTCCTTTGCTCTCTTTGGCTCATTTGACCTATATATAACTTTAAATAGCTCCCTGGCTGACAGACAGGCTATCTCATCATATGGTAAATGGTAACACACTCCATTACACAGTAACTTAAAAATCATAGCCCCACTGAGAAGCTGCTCCAGGAGTTTAACTACCCTCCTGGCAGATATCAGCCAATATCTAGATATATTAGCAGGGGAAACTCTACTGACCACAAAAAGATCTGGGAGGGAGTTGGGAACTTATTTCAATTCTATATAAAAGCTTCTGGAAGTTCAGCTTAATCTATTTTTTATTGAATGCAGACAGAAAAAAATTCAAAACCTCCCTGTCAGATAAAACTCTTCTAACCCATTTTGTCCTTGATCAGTCCTCTAAAGATTCCTCATCATTAATATATTGAAGACATTAAATATTATTAAAAGGCATACATTTTTTTAATTTAGTGGTTTTACATAATAATGGCTCTATATTATATAATTTGAAACCAGCAGAATTAACAGGAGCATCACCAAACTGCTTACCTATATTCAAATATCCAAATAGCATTTTTAATCTTACAGAGATTACTAGTGTTGTGTTATTCCTTATTATCATCGTATATTTAGTGGGCAACATTTTAAATATATAATTGTGTAGCAATGCAAAAAGCCAGTAGTAACAGCTTAAAGGACAAATGCACTGAAATGCTTCTTTTATTCCTACCACAGAAAGGTAATCTGGTGGCTGCAGACACCAGCATGTCAAAACAATACATTTCACTTAGCTGATAAATAAATAAACTTTCTATTTTTGTTTTCACTTCTGGTCATGATATAATTTTGAAGGCACATTTTGGAAATAAATGAGGAGTTAAATGTGGGACTTTGTATTCTTTAGAAGAAAGCCATTATACATACCTCATAAATAAGTAGATTTATAAAGAAAATTACTATGGTCTAAAACTGGTGCTGTATTGAGCTGAACATCCTGATAATAATGTAATTATTATCCTTGTCACTTAGGATTAGTATTAGTAGTATACAAAAGGAGGTTAGGATTTTCTCACGGGGTATACCAAGGATTTTCAAGATCAAGCCATAGAAAGGTTTTCTGTATAAAACTAGTAGAAATAAGGTTTAATTTTGACAATTTTCACATTTTTAAATTTAAAAAAAAAATTGAAATTGCCCATCCTTCCAGATGCCATTGCCTAGCATTTCACTGTATCATTCTCATGAATAAAGAGGCCATTAGTGCATCACATGTTCTAAGGAGACAGTAAGTCACAGCCAAGGATAATGAGAAGAACCACTGAGAAGGAGCGAATGAAGATTGCAATGGTGCAACCTTCTAAAGGACAAGTGATCCGTCCACTTCACTTACATGGGAGGGGGATGGGAAACATGGAAAAGACTAAAATTTTGAAAAGCTACCATATTTGTATATATAATTTTATACAATATTACATATATATGTATAAAAATCCCTTATTCACAATTACAAGGTGGTTATTTGCTTCACTTACTTCTTTAGAGTAACACAGGGAACTTTATGCATCGTAGTTCATTACTTCAATGCATGAACAAAACAACAGGCATCAAAAAGAGGAAAATTCTGTTTCAATCCACAGACTAGTTTGTCACTTTCCAAATATGTAAAGGATTGGGTAACACAAACATGAATGGCTTTTTTTTCAACCCATTACTACTACTGAACAACAAAATTAAAACTACATACTAATAATGCATTCTTTCCAGTACACCTATGTGTTATATACATTTATATATCTAGTTTTATTATTAAGACAATTTTGTATAAATTGTGTATACATGTGTGTGTATATACATAGTATGTGTGTATATATAAGTATATACATATGTATACATGCATAATTTGAACTTTCAAAATATCTACTATCAAAAAGATAGAATCTCAGTTTTAAAGGAAATTCAATGATGGTAAGCAAAAACTTTACATTAAGTAAAATACACCAAAAGGCCAATAGAATGCTATTATCTGATTCAAAAATCTTCAATTATTGAATGTAGAATTGACACAGCTTTAAAAATCATAAGTCCAACAAGATATTTTGCAGTTAGAGTAATATATTACTTTATAGTTATCTTGAAAATATGTATAGAGCACCAAAGAATGTCTTAAAATTTCATTTCTTTTTACCTACTTTGTCTATTGGTAGAGTGCTTTTCAGGTTATAAAGTTCTTTCCCATGCATTACCTCTCCTAGCTTCCAAAACAATTTTAAGTGGTTAATAAGGAAATATCATATTCCCAGTTTTATAGATAATATTTTTTTAAGTTCAGAGAGATTAAAAAAACTCTCTGAAGTAAAATTTCTATGAAATAACAAAACTAAGATTCATAATTAAACTATGCTTATTAGAGGCAAATCATGCTCACTTGCACTTCAAAATATTATTAGTTACCTTGTTTTCCTAACTAGAATGAAATAATTAGATTCATGAATATTTGATTTTGTACCTGATGCCTTTATAAGTGTATGGGCTTTGGAGATGCAGAGTCCCAAACTTTGTCAAGTCTTGGGCAATCGTCTATAGTATAGAGTCCATACAGATTGTGCACTGTACTTGAATATGTTATTCTCTAGGCTACATGTTCATAATGGAAATCAGTTCCTCTTGAATAAAGTGATAGGAATTTTAGGCAGTGTAAAATAAACACAAATGAATAATACAGACGAGAAAAATAAGTTGTTAAAAAAACATAGTTTAAAATTCTAAGACAGAAGAGAAAAGTAGAGTGAAAGTTAAGAATGACAAAGAAGAAAATAAATTTTGGCATTGGAAAAGAAGCAAAGGAATATAGAGAAATACTGGAAAAAGAAAATTTATGACACCCATTTATAATAATTTAATTTTCAGTTTCAGAGAAAACACTTTAAAGTAACAACTAAAAATGGTTGCCTGTATATTTGTTTTCTAAGTGTCTGCATTTTTATAGCTACAATGATATGCTAGCTAGCAGAAACATGCTATGTGCTTCACTTACATTTAGCCTATTTAAGTCACCCACAAATCTGTGATTTACTACTTCTACCAATATTATTATAACCACTATCTCTGCCCTACAAATAATAGCAATAATAGCACTTATTAAGCAATTTCCATTAAGACATTATCTCATGTTACAAAAAATTACTGTTTGCAATTTTTTTAATCCTCACCTTAGGAGATGTGGTTTTATTTCTTAATTGAATTTTTAGACAGGAAGAGAGAGAGAAAGAAATATATGTGTGAGAAAGAAACATTGATGGCTTGCCTCCCACATAAACCCCCACTGGGAATTGAACCCCCAACCTAGATATGTACCCTTACTGGGAATGGAACCCACAACCCTTTCTTATGTGTAACAATGCTCCAACCAATTTGGGCCACCAGGCAGGGCATGGTGTTTACATTTTTATTCTTGTCTTTGAAAACCAAAACTCACCATCAGTAGAATTTACTAAATGTAGAAAAAAAAGTTCTTCCTCACTCACTTCTTCATTTGCCCCATCTTAAGTTGCATAAGTCCAGCTTAATTGCCTCTCTCCCTATGAGTAATCTCTGAAAATATATATATCAAGAATTAGTCTATAAATACATTTTACTTAGACATGCATATGTGACTTGACATGAGTGAGAAAAATTATTTACTTATATAATTTGCATTGGCATTTTTTGAATTTCAGCATTATGCTTATTAAGTTACTCCATACAAAGTTTAAAAGTACTACTTGGAATACCAATGACTCACAGAATTATTCTATCCCTCTGTTATGCCAAAAAAAAATGAAAATTTTTTTTCATTGAAAGTTCCCATTTCCCATGGACAATCTAGATTTAACAGATTTTAAATATATTAGAAGTCTCTAAAGACTGAAATCCATGCATGACTACTAGATAGAATTACTTCTTTGATTTTCTCCCCCACAATTTCATGTTTATCCATTATGTAAACAAAAAAAAGGTGATTTTGCTCTACTGTGGCCACATGGTTATCACAATATGCTAAGTAAAATGTTTTCAAGTATTCTTTATATATTTGGTGAGTTATTATGTTGGAATTCTGTGTGTGTGTGTGTGTGTGTGTGTGTGTGTGTGTGTGTTTTGTTTTGCTACTTCCTTCCTTTAAAATTATTCTGGTGATATTAAAATATTTCAATGAAATTAAATTGGTATTTTTCTGATACCTAGTAGCATAGTGAGCAATATTTTTGCATTTTTGGCTATTTGTTTAAAATGCAATGATAGTCTCCTATGGTTTTAGAAATACAAATGCTTTTGCATTTACATTTATATTTATTATATATAGATGCTTTTGCATTTACATTTATATTTATTATATACTAGATGCCCAATGCACAAAATTCGTGCATGGGGGGGATATCCTTTAGCTCAACCTGCTCCCTTTCCAATCTGGGATCCCTTGAGGGATGTCCGACTGCCCCTTTAGGCCAGATCCAGGTAGGATTGGGCCTAAAGGGGCAGTCCGACATCCTTCTCACAACCCAGGACTACTGGCTCCCAACTACGCATCTGCCTGCCTTCCTGATTGCCCTTAAACACTTCTGCCTGCCAGCCTGATCACCCCCTAACCACTCCCCTGCCAGCCTGTTTGCCCTTAACTGCTCTCCCCTGTGGGCCTGGTCACCCCTAACTGCCCTCCCCTGAAAGCTTGATAACCAACAACTGCCCTCCCTTGCAGGCATGGTCCCTACTCTCCTCTGCTGGCCATCTTGTGGTGGCCATCTTGTGTCTAAATGAGGGCAAGATATTGTGTATTGAAATAATGGTCAATCTGTATATTACTCTTTTATTAAATAGGATAGAGGCCTGGTGCATAGGTGGGGGCCAGCTGGTTTGCCCTGAAGGGGTGTCCTGGATCAGGGTGGGGGTTCCCTTAGGGCATGGGTGGCCTGGGTGAGGGTCCTGTGGTGGTTTGCAGGCCAGACAAGCCGCCCAGCGACCCAAGTGGAGCCCTGGTATCTGGGATTTATTCACCTTCTACTATTGAAACTTTGTAGCCTGGAGCAGAGCCAAGCCTTCTGCTTGCACAGCCATTGAAACTTTGTTGTCTTAGGCAGAGACCTGGGCCAGCCAGGGTTTGCAGAAAGCTTGGCTTCATCCATTGCCTGGGGCAACCCAAGCCTCCCTCCTGCTCTCTCTGTGGCCCTATCCATCTTGTTTGGGCTAATTTTTATACTTGCTCTGATTGGCTAGTGGGTGTGCTGGTGGGCGTGGCTGATGGATGTGGCAGAGGTATGGTCAATTTGCATATTACTCTTTTATTAGATAGGTTACGGTCCATCTACAATGTGTGTGGAGAGTTAAAGGGTTTGAGATTCATTTCCCCCATATAAGCACATATATGCATACTTTGATTTTTAAAACTATGTCATTTTAACCTATTTATACAACCTTTAACACTATGTATGTGACTTTTGTTGAGGTAATGAAGAAAGAATATCTGATTGCTGTACTCTCTAAGAAGTATCCAATAAAAACAAGAGAGGCTGTGACTGAAAATACATCTTGAATAAAAAAAAAAAATCAGCCCTAGCTGGTTTGGCTCAGTAGATAAAGTATCGACCTGCAGACTAAAGTGTCCCAGGTCTCATTCCAGCCAAGGGCACATGCCTGGGTTGTCTGCCCAATCTCCAGTAGGGGGCATGCAGGAGGCAGCCAACAATGATTCTCTCTCATCATTGATGTTTCTAACTCTCTCTTCCCCACTTCTCTCTAAAAGCAATAATATATATATATATATATATATATTATAAAAAACAGTCAAAGATCTGAGCCCTGGTTTAAATTTTGCCCAAATATTATTCAAAGTGTAGAAAGAGTTGTGATAGTGTATGTATGTGGTTTTAGTTCAGTTAATGAAATCATTTACCATACATATGTTTAATGTTTATAGCTGGAATTTGACTCTTCTAGTAGCAAATATATATGTGGGTTCTATATATTAGTCACTTACATTTTGGTAAAATATTACAGGCTGGGGTGTGACAAGGAAAGAGAGAAAATAAAGTAGAGAACATTTTTAATTAAAAAGCTAAATATATTTTAAAAAGGTAGTAAGTTTTCAGTTCCCTATTCACCCCTATGGGATGATGTTGGTTCATGAAAGCCAAAAGTCTGAAGCTGCTGTAGCACAGACAGTAACAGCAAACTGAAGAGCATCCACAGAGTAAAATTCATCAGGCACCAGCTCATTACACAGCAAGGCCTCCGGATTACTGGGACTGGGGGATGTTTAATGACTGAACATAGGAGAGTTAAATGGGCCCAATCAGGAAAAAAAAATATTTTCAGGAAATTACTCTTATCATGAATTGTGGTAAAAGTACTCCTCTTATGCCTAGAGGCCACAAGGAATGCTGAGGGCACCAGAAATAATGCAGCCAACAATGAGTAGATTAATAGGAAGAAACCATTTGTAATTCTATTAAAGTTAGCCTTCAGAATTTTAAGGACAATATTGAAGGGAAGCCAAGCCTTCTATAGAAACCATCTGATGGAGATGCAGTGGATAAAGACTTCTTTGAAAGCTTGTCGGCAATTGCACAAAGAAAGCTTTGTGCCTTTAGTGAAGAAGCCCAATAGCAAGAACCTTACATCCCAGTGCAAGTTGCCATGGGATATACAGAGCTGGAAGGCAAATCCTGGAAAAGTAATGATATAAACCAAACTAGGATCATTGTCTATAAACCAGGTAATTGTTCTTTACATTTAGAATACATTTGTATTACCTAAAAAAAATCCAAAAGTGACCACAATTAAGCCTCACCCAACACAAATTGTAATTCCCAGGTAATTTTTAAAAAATATATATTTTATTGATTTTTTTTACAGAGAGGAAGGAAGATAAGAAGTTAGAAACATTGATCACCTGCCTCCTGCACACCCCCAACTAGGGATGTGCCTGCTGCCAAGGTACATGCCCTTGACCAGAATCAAATCTGGGACCCTTCAATCTATCCACCTATCCAAACTTGCTAGGGCTGTCAGGTGATTTTAATGGGCCATCAAAGTTGCTGCCAACAAAGTGGCTAGACTTTATCATTAGAAATAGTTAATATTAATATGTAATATTTTAAGATAAATCTAGATAGTTATATGATAATACATTACATAGTTAATGATTAATCCCAGTGAATCAAAATAAAACCTAGAACCTGCCTATCACCTAATGATATGGATTTATGCATTACTTCATTGAGAACACCACACTCTGGGGAATTTTAGAGATTCTCAGGAAGAAGGACCTGTGAAAGGCTTGCTATATAGTATTTGAGATTGTCCTAGGAGGGCTTAAGAAGGGAGGGTGTGATCTGGATTGGGTGTTCTCAGGAATGAGAGCCAGTTTTATGACTGGCCTTAATCATTTTACCAGGAAGATAATAGAAATAGAAGTACTGCATGTGTCTTTTGTAAATGTATGGGGCCATTTAGTAAGTCAAGAGAAAGGAGCATATGGGATTATTTCTGTGGTGGCACAGCATCCAATTCTTTGTCTTACGTTTAGAAATGAGGCCACATTAACCTTGTTTCAGAATGTGTTCAAATATTTTGACATTCTGTGAAAGTTTTATTAAGTTCAGTACAGAATACTATAATTTAAGTTTAAGCTGTCATCTTCAAGAAACTTTTACCTCACAAGTTTATATAATAAAACTAGGGGTTCAGTGCATAAATTCCTGCACCTTGAAATAACTGTGGGCTGCCAGGCTATGGTGGGCATAGGGATAGCTCTTGGCTCATCTCCACACCCCCACCTGGACCTCCCACCATGGCCCCCAGTCCCCTCTCTGACTGAAGCCCCATGCACTGATGGCACAGGCCCCACTCACACCTACTGATGGCATGGAACAATTGGGGTTGGCACTGTCAGCAGGTGTAAGTGGCAGCTATTGCCACCATCACCTTTAGAAGTAGGGGGAGGAAGAGAAGCTCTCAGGGGCAATAGGGGACAGCAGCCAATCTGACAGAGCTCTGCAATGGGGGCTGGTACTGGGTGCTGGCAACAGGTATGAGCAAAGAATTTTCAGGAACTACCAAAGGCTCACTCCAATGACCGCAACAGGTGCCCCAACTTGGTCTGGTGCCCATGTTCAGCTGCTCCACCATTCTGCTGCTGTCGTTGCCTGACATATTCTGTGCTCTACCAACTGCTGCTGATACACGTTATGTTCAGCACGCATTCCCTGGTGGTCAGCATGCATCATAGTGACAGGTTGTTTGGTTGTTCTGGTTGTTCTGCCATTCGGTCTATTTGAATATTAGCCTTTATTATACTAATATAGAATAGGTAATTTTATTTTATGGTGTTTTCAGTCATCTTCAAGAAGTTTTATTATGTCTCTATAGAATTTAGGATTTAAAAAATTATTTCTAGGATCTCTATGCATATAGACTAGGATGGAGAGATCTTATTTGAGTTTCTAATTGGGAACATTGATAAATAAGAAAACAAGACTCCTTACAGGATACTTTAAGATGATCTTTAGTAGTTTGTTTTGTTTTATTCTCACTGAGTATAACATATGGCATTATTTTATCTTTTCAATTTTACAACAAATCTTAAACCACATAGTTTTCTATTGAGTGTGTGTGTGTGTGTGTGTGTGTGTGTTATGTTCTTGGTGTATGTGCATTTGTATATGTCAAAGAGGAAATAGTTGATCATTTTCATTACTAGGCTATGATAATCTGGTTTCAGCAACACAGAATTTCTAATATAAATAAGTTCAGGAGGAAAAGGATACTAATTTAAAGTCGAATTAAGAATTCACTTCATCAAAACAAACTAACGAACAAACAAAAAACAGGTAAAGAGGCATGAGGAAGAACATGCCCACTTCTTGATATCAACTAATAAAGTTATTATTATGAGACATAGCCTAAAAATTTATTCTGTATGTGACTTATGGGTATTTTTCCTGGGAAGCAAAGAAGACTTTTAAATATCATAAGGAAACATTCAACCCCTAACATCAACAAAAAAAGGCACAGATAAAATAATATGAAAAAAAACACACCAATTTCCCATTATAGAAAAAGTGCCACTATAAAGACAATGTAGAGAAAGAAGAGAGCAAGTTAGTGTTTGTTTGCTTGTTTGTTGTTTATTAGCAGATGGTTTAGCATACAGACAGGGCAGTGTGGAAAATAATTCTGCAACAGAAATACGCAGTTTGGGAAAGAGCGTTGTGAAGTTAAAGCTGGAAAGATAGATTCTTGAGAATTCTGTTTAAAAAGAAAGTTAAGCCCTTTTAAAAATCAGTAACAGAATTCTCATATTAATGTCAAGAAATGTCAAGGTCATTGAGCATTTGGGATGTTTCTATGGTAGTAATTGTAGCATGAATTCCAGACTAGTAAAATAGAAGGTGACTCTTCCACTCAGGAGGCCATTGCAATAATCCAGAGAAAGAATGACAGGATTTATTTATTTTTTAATGTATCTTTATTATTGAAGTACTACAGGTGTCCCCTGTTTTTCTCCATTGAACCCCTCCACTCCTTACCCCTTCTCCCAGGCCTTCACCACACCAGTCTGTGTCCATGGGCTACAGTGACAGGATTTAAATGTAAGGAGTGACTGTGGCAGTGGATGAGAGAAAAGGAGACATGCTAATGAAGTGAAATAAAAATGCTTTGTGTGATATTAGAGAGAAGGTGAGAGAGTGAGATTATTATTATTTTTGTTTGTTTGTTTCTGATTGACATGTGAGGGGAAGAAGGCATTGTGAACTGAGATTAGGAATGCAGAAGATGTACCATAATAACTATGTATGATGTCACGTGCCTGGACTTATCAGTGTGATCACTTTGTGAATTAAATAAATGTCTAATCACTAAATTATACTACTGAAACTATATAACATTGTTTGTCAACTGTAATTGAAAAAGTATTAAATTATAAAACTTGGAAAGTAAAGTAAAACATACTGTTACTGTACCAAAAAAAATTTATCTTACCTAATAATAGAGAAACATGTAAATTGACTGTACCTCCGCTATGCCCACAGCCAATCTGAGTGAGTATGCAGATTAATCCAACAAAGATAAAGGCTAATTTGCATATATACTTGGGTCCCAGGAACCTCCTTGGCATCCAGGTCACTCTCATCTGGCCATGGAAGGGGCCAAGCCTGCAATTGGAGGAGTGAGGTGGTGGGGGAGGAGGGGTGCTTCCCAGTCTAAAGCCTGGGACTTGGGAAGGGGGAGACCATCTGGAAGTCAGCACTTGGTTGCCCAGAGGCAGCCTGGCAACCCAACACTGACTGCTCAGGTGGCTGAGACCCAGAAAGTGAGTCAAGGTCTGATCTGTAGCCTCAGTGGAAGCTGTTGATCAGTGTTCTTACCTCTCTCTTTCTGATCTTTACCAGAAGCCAGGTTTTTCTTTCTCTCCGGGCCTTGGAGGGGGCTGCTGTTAAGCCCTGCCTCTTTGATCAGGTCCAGAGATAGGCTGGAGATGCTGACTGGCATAGGAACCAACCAATCAGAAACAAAGTTGGGTGCTGTGGGGAGCCAATGGCTGCCTAGGAGGTAGAGCTTTTGACTCAAACTGACATTGAAACCAACCAATGAGAACCAAATCTGGGTGGTGTGGCCAGCCAATGGCTGACTAAGAGGTGAAGCTTTTGTTGCTGGCAAAGGAACCGACAAATCAGAACCAAATTGGACAGCAGAGGAGGGCAGTTGGGGGCACATCAGACCTGCAGGAGAGGCAGTTAGGGGTGATTAGCCTGGCAGGCAGAAGCAGTTAGGGACAATCAGGCAGGCAGGTGATCAATTAGGAACCAGGGAGGGATGTCTGACTGCTGGTTTAGGCCTGATCCTGCAAGGGGTCCCCAATTGGAGAGGGTGCAGGATGAGTTGACGGAATCCCACCTCCGTGCACAAATTTCATGCACCAGGCCTCTAGTATATACATAGAAAGCTCTAATGCTGTAACGGCCAAAGACCAGTGCAAGTGGGTGGGGCTGCAAGCACTTCAAGGCCCGGCAGGTGGACAGGGCCATGCAATTTTGCATGCTGGACTTCTAGTAAATAAACAGATGCAGAATATGGATTCAAATTAGGGAAAGGGAGAAAAATAATACAGTAAATAGATTATATCAGAACTCTGAAGAGTGAGCCCACCACTGAGTGTAATTGAAAGATTACCCAGTGTTTGAAATGGTAGCTATAGAAGTGATAAAACCTTGGAGGAAGACAAGAAGAAAGTTACTAACATCATGAAAGAAGAAAAAACACAAAAGTTGGAGCAGAGATGGTCTTGGAGGTGAGAAAACAAACATTTGGTGCTGTCTGAAAAAACAAAGGGAGAGCCTAGGGGGAGCACAGGCAAAGAAATGGAACAGGCAGTATTTGTGGCAACTGCTAAGAACACCTTGGATGTAGTCATTGAAAGATCATTCTACATCTTTTCCAGCATATTTCAGTGAAATATAGGAGTGAAAACCATATTGCAGTGGGTGGAAAGAGCAAATAGAATGTGAGGAACATAAGACAGAAAATACGCTCTCATATTTTAAAAAATGCACACGCACACACACCAAAATTTGTTCTCAGGAAAAGGAAAACTAGGGTTACAGTGAGGAAAATTTATATTTGAATAAGAATGTATCTTTTGATTATCTTAATACAATAAAAATGTTGATGTTTCATTCATAAATTAGGTAAATATTATTGAATAGCCAATATGTGTCAGGTACTCTATAAAATTGATGTCATTCTATATTGAATATCATTATGTAGCATGTTTTGCATAAAATTCAGAACTATTATCCTATGTGATTCTATAAGATTTGGTGATAGAAAGATGAATACATAGAGATACATAAATTACAAATATTCTAGATTATTATCCTATACTACAGTGATGTAGAAACTTTATATATTTAAGATGTTTAAAATTTGAATATTATTAATAAATTTTAATTAGTATCTTTACATATGTACTCAAATACACACTAAAAATAATTTTTTGCTGAAGAGTGCATGAGTGTATGGGATCCCCCCAACAAAAAAAATATACTAAGGAATCATCATCATAATTTTATACTGGCACAACACATAACATCTGTAAGGAAGGCACAGCACTCCGCACTGGTTCTCTGGGTCTTAATGCCATGTTTCCAAGTTGTCAAGTTGCAGAATTCCTTGCCCTGCACCCTGGAGAAACTTTTAGAAATTTAGGTCCCTATCAACAAAGAAGCCTTCAATGACACTGACTAAATAGACTATAACAATTCATATTAAAGTGGGACTATTCACAGTGTAGTATTTTTCTTTTTACATTTTGCAAGAGCTATCTCAATAAGTCATAGGCCCTCAGAAATTTCACTGACAAAATAAGCTATTTTGTTTTTGTGGGATTTTTGTCCCACATCGTGGCACACATGTGTATTAGGCATCTGGTATGCCCTTCACTTGGAGACATGGCAGCACAAGCTTGCCACTCCAAATGGGGTCAGAAACTTATTCTGTTGTAGCATCAGATGATCAAGAACTCTGAGGCCCATATCATAGCAGAAAGGGAGAGTTGGTGTGCATACATCTGAGGTGAGAACGTGCAATGTCAACTGTGCTGGGAACCGACTCTAATTAAAAACTTGAGAGACTGAGATCAGTCATGGGTGAGGTCTGAGTTTAATTGGCTTCACCTCCCTGGATAACTTTCTCGGGTGATATGTTCAGGGAAAGCATTAACAGACACAATGTAAAAAGAAAGAGCGGCTGGTCCAACTTTTGAGGAGCCTCAGTGCATCCAGGTCTCCCTCCATTTTCTACTTCATATACAACAATCCTTTCTACTATCACAGACCCAATGCTTTCTGCTCAGTGCCCCCAGATTTGGCACGTGTCCCAGCAATGTTGTGAATTCTACTTATGTAATTCATAATTTAGCAACTTATAGAATCAAAGATTCATTGGATTCACATTTAACTTAGCTCTGCTATTACCAGCCACAGATACATGTAGCATTGAACTAGATAGTCCCTAAGTCTTCTTTTGTGCTTCTAACAATTAGGAATGGGAACATGTCATTTGCATTTAACTCTATTGCACTCTTAGGAGAATCTGCCTAAACTTCTTAGTATTTAAAACCATCAGGCCCTTATGGAGCATCAGTAAAAGTAGCGGTTTACCTAAACCATTTATAATTATTTAGTTGTAAAAAATTTAAATTGTGCAAATACCAAACCCACTAGAAGAGAGGAAAATAGGTATAAATTATGCTTTCTCCAGGTAAACTATACACAAACACTGTTGAGTTGATCCAGAGTCACTAATGCCTCTAAGTACCTGGGAGGAAACAAATAAAAAGCATCTAATAGAGAAGATAAAATCCTGGAGTTCAAGTTTTTTCTACATATAATTTTTCAAATAACTGAAGAGATAAGAAAGACTGAAGAAAAGCTATCAGAAACAATAAATGACAGAAAAAGATCCCTAGAAAACTCAAATAATGGAATTACAAAACAGATAACTAGCCCAAGGCTGAAATATTTTCCTCGGGGAAGTGAAAAGTATAAATATTGACCTGGCTGATTAAAAATCAGACACATTTGCGGGAAACTAAGATGGCGGCATAGGTAAACACTTGAACTGCTGCCTCTCACAATAATATCAACACTACAACTAAAAGACAAAATGGATATCATCCACAACCACAGGAAAACTGGCTGAGTGAAAATTCTACAACTAGAACGAAAGAGGAAAGCACATTGAGACTCAAAGGTGCTGCAAGAGGCTGAGATACAGAGATGCATGCACAGGGAGAGGTCAGGTGGCTGAGTACATGGGCAACGAAGTGCATGGCTGACTTCTTCAAGCAGGAGGGAAATGGAAGCTCCCTACTGTGCTGAACTCCAGTCCAAGGTAAGACTCTGGGAACCCAGACCCATTCCAGGGGAATCTGGATTGTCAGGAAAAAAGTAAACACACTGAGACTCAGGAGAGCTGTGGAAGGCAGAGGTCTGGAGGCGCGCACACACAGAAAGGACTGATTGCTGAGTGCACAGGCAGCTGAGGGTGCCGCTGGCTTTCTAAAGTGGGAGCGGAGGGAGATGGAGCCTCCTGACTATGCTGAACTCCACTTCCAAGCAAGTTTCTGGGAACCCAGATTCATTTGGGGAGAAACTGGACTGTCTGGCAGTAGACAAAACTCAAGGGTGGCTTTCTCTCAGAGGTACTTGCAGCAATTACCAAGGAACACTAAGACCCAAGGGCCTCATAGGACAGGACTGACTTGAAGCCAAGAGGCTCTGTCCCATTCAAGCTGAGCACAGAGGCTTTTGCAATTTTATAAGTCTTGTCTCATGAGGATGTCTCCAACACAGATGTTCTCCCCATTTAGACACAGCTGATCCTCACAACCAATTGGCCTGGAGGTCAATTCCTTCCAATGATACCAACAATAATCAAGACTTAACTACAACAAGGCTGTGCAAACAGTCAACAAAGTGGTAAGCCAAAAGTGTCCAACTCAGGTAACTGGGGGAGGTTGAACCAATGGGCCCTAGAGGACACCTAGCATACAAAGCTACTCGATCAACTCAGGGAAGCAGTGAAAATGCTGAGACAAAGAAACAGATCACAAATGAAAGAAATGGAGGAAAGTAAACAACTGGATATAGAGTTCAAACCAGGTTATAAGGTTTTTCAAGAATTTCCTCGAAAAGTCCAATAAATTTAACAAGACCTTCTAGGATATGAAAAAAGACCAACTAGAAATTAAACATACACTGACTGAAATAAAAAATATTATACAGAGACCTCACAGCATACCAGAGGATCGCAAAACTCAAGTCAAAGATTTGAAATACAAAGAAGTAACAAACACTTAACTGGAAAAGGAAAAAGAAAAAAAAAGAATCCAACAATTTGAAAATAGTATAGGGAGCCTCTGGGACAACATGAGAATTACGGGGGTGCCAGAAAAAGAGAGAGAGCAAGATAGTGAAAAACTATTTGAAGAAATAATGACCAAAAACTTCCCCCACTTGGTAAAAGAAATAGACTTACAAGTCCAGGAAGTGCACAGAACCCCAAAGAAAAGGAATCCAGAGAGGACCACACCAAGACACATCATAATTAAAATGCTAAGAGCAAAAGACAAAGAGAATATTAAAAGGAGCAAGAGAAAAACAGTTAGTTACCAACAAGGAAGCACCCATACAATTGTCAGCTGATTTCTCAACAGAAACTATGCAGGCCAATTGGGAGTAGCAAGAAATATTCGAAGTGATGGATAGCAAGAACCTACAACTAAGATCACTGTACCCAGCAAAGCTGTCATTCAGAATTGAAGGGCAGAGAAAGAGCTTCACAGATAAGGAAAAGCTAAAGGAGTTCATCAACACCAAACCAGTATTATACGAAATGCTGAAAGGTATTCTTTTAAGAAGAGGAAGAAGAAGAAAAGGTAAAGATAAAAATTATGAACAACAAATACATGTCTATCAACAAGTGAATCTAAAAATCAAGTGAATAAAAAATCTGATGAACAGAATAACTGGTAAATATAATAGAATCAGTGGCATAGAAATGTAATGGACTGAATTCTCAGAGGAAAATGGGTATGGAGAATGCAGAAAGAGACTGGACAAAAATTGTACACCAATGGATGAGGACAGTGGGGGGGGGGCGGTTAAGAGCAGAGGGTGGGGTGGAGGGAAGCTATTGGGGTGGAAATGACGGGCAATTGTAATAATCTGGACAATAAAGATTTAATAAATTTAAAAAATAATATAAATATAAATATAAATCACTTTTATGAATCAGAAAATAAGTAAAATTTAAAACAAAATAGATAAAAATGTAATTTAATTTTTTTATCAATTAAAAAATTGCACTGCCTTTTTGCAATCAAAAAGAAGATGTGAACTTTGTTATAATTACTTTGAACTTAATATCCCTGTACCTTACAGCATTTTTTCTTTATTTTTAGAATTCTATAATAACACTATAATTTATCTAATTTAGTGCTTCTTCAACCTTACAATATATATCATTTATTTTGAAAAATTACTAGCCATAATTAGTTCAAATATTGTCTTGTGCCTCTTTTTATCTATTGTGTCTTAATAGAACTCATTATAGGTTAATGCAGGACCTTCTCATTCTATCCTTCATTATCAACCTTTTTTTGTTTTGCTGTGCATTTTGATATTAAAAACACATAATAATAACATCTATAATCCTTGTACATTTGTGTGCCAGGAACTGTATCTGTATTTTACATTTAACTTCTAAGACTTACATTGGAATTAAAAAAAACCCACAAACATCATTAAGTAACTTGGTCACACATGTTAGCCCTTGAACCACTTTTGGATCATTTCTTTTCTAATTTGTCTACAAACTCAGACCTCACCCATGTCTGAACTCATCAATGTTTAATATGTATTTCAATTGTTAGAATCTTATAAGGAACACTGTTTTGTTCTTTCTCAAATTCATGTGCTTTTTCAAAATGCACTATTTCTGTTTTATTAATGCTATTTTAAATTAAACTCTTTGAACACATTAATATGCATGTTTTAAAGTATTGCTTATGTTATTGTACTACCTATTTCTTGAATGTCAAATCCCATATTTGGTTTGTCTACAACTCTATCTCATGGGATTTATTTATTTTTTGGCTTTTCAATGTAGATTCTGAATTAATCTTCAGGCTTTCTTATCTTTGATATTTTCTGAGTTACCTACTTTTGTAGCTTTGTTATAGGCAAATGGTTCCAGATGGTACCAGAGAAGTTAGACCTCAGTCCTTGGGTTTGACTAAGAAATAATTCAGAGCCAAGAACTCAAATACAAGCAAAACATTATTTAGAAAGTCACAAAGGTAGAAGAAGTGAACCAGCTGGGCTATATGGAATTGGGAAATGAGTTATAGAGGCAAAAGAAGGTCCCTTAGAACTTAGGGGAAAGAAAGCAAAGTTATAAGCTTGGGGGAAGAAAGAGGAAAGAAAAGGCATGTGTGTGCTCTAGAGAGAATAAGCCACCTGAGGAAAGAAGGGGATGGGGAAAAGTGCTCTGGAGAAAGAGAGCAGGTACTGGGTCCTTGTCCTGAGGGTTTTTATCTGGTTTCCAGAGATGGGGATTTTTAGGAGAGGTCATGGGAGGATCTCAATAAAATATTCATCAGCTTTTCCAGGTGTGTTTCTTCAGGGTCATGGTCTCTGCTGATTAGTAGGATCATTAGTCATCACAGCTGGTCCTGATGCCAGTTGTGTTGTTGTTTCATCTTATTTTGCCGCTTTTCTAAGTCTGGAGCTGAAACACAACTGAGGCCCAGGTGTCATCTCTACTTTGTCCAAAACCCTAGTTTTTCATATATTCTCTATGATCAACAGTCCCCAGGCTTTTTTCCTGATTACTTGATACCTACCAGAACCTAATCTTCTGAGGACTTAATACTTTAGGGAATGGTCATGCAAGAGCTTGTGTAGGAATCCTATGAGGCTATTTTCACACCCCATTGTTCCTCCTCTAAGGTGGTCTAAACCTCATGGCTAGCTATATAAAAGGTTGAAGTTTTTAAATCTCTTAAAAGGAATATTGAAAAACAGTTTAAATCTTGTGTCTTCTTTTTAAAAAAGTAAATATTTTTATTGATTTTAAAGAGAGGAAGAGGGAGATAAAACCATCAATGAGAGAGAAACATCGATCAGCTGCCCCCTACACTCTCCCTAATGAGGATTAAGCCTGCAACCCAACCTGGTCATCACAGAATCAAGCTATGACCTCCAGGTTCATGGGCTGATGTTCAACCCTGAGCCACACCAGCCAGGCCAATCTTATGTCTTCTTGATTCAAGTTTCAGAAAAATCTACCTACACATGCTGGTCTGTTGCAGAAATGCAATAAGACTTACTGGCAAGCCCACCTCACTAAAACACTCTACAGTTTCTCCCCTGCCTCTTGCTCTACTTTTAGAAGTTTCAAATTTTATATATTAGAAGAATGTTTTAGTCAACCACAATTTTACACCCTCTCCCAACTCCCAACTGCTCCATTTTGAGAATTAGCAGCTACTTTAAAGAGACTTGCCTTCCTATCATGTTCTTTATTTCATCCTTTATATAAAAAAGGGGTGATCATGTGGTCTGACCACATTAAATAAATAATATAAAAAATAACAAGCAGCAAGCCAAATTTGTGTTTTATTTGCAAGTCTGAATTTAAAAAAAATAGATAAATGACAATAGATTTGTTTCAGTTTTATATGGATGCCTACGGTAAGTCAAGGTAGTTTACTTAAGATAGGTTTGCCTATCACTCCAAGTGTTACCACGTTATTATTTATTATCTATAATAATAAAAGCATAATATGCAAATTGACAGAATGGCTGAATAGCAGAACGACCATCCAGATGACCTTCTGGATAAAGCAGGGGCTGTGAGGGCCAAGCCCCTTGCACGAATTTTGTGCATCAGGCCTCTAGTTATTAAAATAATTGTATATCTCAGTGTATTCTCTAATAGATTATAATTTCTGTGAATACAATGGCTGACATAAACTAGTATACTAATAATTATTATTTAATAATACTTTAAATAATAAATCATAAGAAATAGTCACATTTTGCAATAAAAAATACTTATGATCACATTGATCTTCAAAAACCAGCAATTTAGAAATCACACAAAAAATCAATATAAGAGTAATATAAGTCTTGGAATGATTTATTTGATCATGTTTTTTGGGGGATAAAACATATTTCAGTGACTGCTTTAGCTCTTTAGCATATATTGAAAATTGACAGCTCATTAACAGCTCATTAGGAATGCTGTTCCTGTGTAAAGGAAATATATTTTTCCACAGTAGAATATTACTCATAAAATGTATTTGAAGTTTGTGTCAGATTCAGCATTTTAGGAAGACTAACTATTCTTGCCTAGCAACAATAAAAAAGCACACACATACAGGGTTAAAAATGCTAAAAAAATGCCATATGTTTCAACATATTTTATAAGATACCATAATGTGACATACTTTCTTTTTCTGTTACTTTTTTTCTGACAGCCAATTTATAGAAATTTCCTGTCAATCTCCAATTCCCTTGAAACACATGCACTCATCATTCATTCCAGTTTCCCAATTATAAAATCATTTATATAAACTTTAGCTAGCATTTAGAATTATTTGTCAATAGACAAAGAAGCCAAATTACTTTTTATTTTAAAAAATACATGGAAGAATGATCTATTAAAATGCTTTTTAATAAAGAAAAAAGTACAGATGTGTGGGTTAAAAAAAAAAACAGAACAACAATAAACACACATCTAGGTTTTGAGCCTGATTTTAACTTTATATAATTGAGAAGTAGTATGGATTGGGTAGGTAAAAAAATTTTGGTTCATTGGCTAAATTCAGCTTATTACCTGTTTCCATAGATCAAGTTTTATCAGATCACCATCAAACTCATTCATTTTTAAATTATTTATAGCTGATTTAATGTGAAAATAGTAGAATGAAGTATTTGCAAATACATCATCATACCTAATAATAGACAAATATGTAAATTGACCATACCTCTGCTATGCCCAGAGCCAATCAGAATGAGTATGTAAATTAACCCAACAAAGATGAAGGTTAATTTGCATATGTAGGTGCCCAGCAACCTGGGTCCAGGAAACTTTCTCAGCACCCAGGTCACTCCAAGGCAGGTCCCCATGGGTCCTGAGCAACCAGAGGCTTGCGACCTGGGCAGGGGTGAAGACGAGCAAGCATGCAATCAGAGGGAGCTTGGAGGCCCTGCCCAGTTCCTGAGGCTTTAGGCCTTGGCATGGCCGGAGGCAGAGATCTGAAGAGATGGGTGTTTACTACAGAGGAAACACCTCTTCTGACTATTTATTGGTTAAGCTCCCTATTTGCCACTGGTAATATTCTTAGTAAATTGAGTAATAAGAAACCAAAAAGGTGATCTAGGGTTTTTCCACCACACTCCTGGAGAAAAAAAAGGAAGGTCCACTGCTGGAGGGTTAAGAAATGTCATATCCTGCCCTAGCTAGATTGGCTCAGTGGATAATGTCTAGGCTTGCCCAGCGCAGGGTATGCATTCAATTTTGATCAAGGGCATGTACCTAGGTTTCAGGGTCCTCCCTGGCTGGGGCCCAGGTCAGGGCTCATGAAGAAGGCAACCAATCAAAGTGTTCCTCTCACTTTGATGTTTCTCTCTCTGTCTTTCCCTTTCTCTTCCACATTCTCTAACAAGCAATGGAAACATATCTTCAGGTGAGGATAAAAAAAATAAAGAAAGAAATGTCATGTCCTATTAAAGACACATCTTGAAAATGCCTAAAGAAAGTTGTTATTTTTTCATGGTAAAGGGACTGGAGTCCTTGGTGGCTGCTGTTACTGGCAGTGGCTGCAGCAGTTGGGTGATAGGGCTGGTGCCTTTCTCTGATTAGCCTGGTCACCTCAATAGGACATACCCTGGGGGCTCCCAGTATGTGACAGGGGGCAGGCTGGACTGAGGACCACCCCCTTCCCCCAGAGCACAGATTTCATGCATCAGGCCCCTAGTATACTTCATAAAGCCTAAACTATTTATTACTTAGTTTTGACTATTTTTGCTAAATTTTGGTTATATTGAAATAATGTTTTATTTATCTTGACTTTTATTCCATTTGAATTACAAAATAGTATATAAGAATGGAGAATATTTCTTTTGATGGAAAGTCCACACATCTTTTTTTAAAAAACATATTTTATTGATTTTTTTCAGAGAGGAAGAGAGAGAGTTAGAATCATTGATCAGCTGCCTCCTGCACACCTCCTATTGGGGATATGTCCACAACCAAGGTACATGCCCTTGACCGGAATCGAACCTGGGACCTTTCAGTCCGCAGGCCGATGCTCTATCCACTGAGCCAAACTGGTTAGGGCAGTCCACACATCTTTTACTGAACACCTTTAACTTTGAACTTTGTACACCTCTAAATATTTAGCTATAAGTAAGTTATAGATAAATCATAGAGTGATTTGTAATCTTAGGGTGCAATTTTTGTTTTCACATTCTCTCATTGTTATTATAACAGAGTTGGCACTTCATCCCATAACTGTAGTATATGAATGTATCTTAAAATGTTTTGAACCTATAGTCCTCCAGAGTTGGAAATTTTTTTAATTTAAATTCTTTATTGTTTAAAGTATTACATATGTCTCCTTTTCCCCCATTGACCTCTCCCCAGATGCTCCCACTCCCCTCTATTGTATATGTTCATTGCTTATGCTTATATGCATACATACAAGTCCTTTGGTTGTTCTCTTACTCCACCGCATCTCACCCCTGCCACCTTCCTTCATAGGTTAGACAGTCTGTTTGATGCTTCTGTGTCTCTAGATCCATTTTTGTTCATCAGCTATGTTGTCCATTATATTTCACAAATAAATGAGATCATATGATACTTACCTTTGTTCAACTGGTTTATTTTGCTTAGCATAATGCTCTCCAGTTCCATCCATGCTGTTGCAAATGATAAGAGTTCCTTCTTTTTACAGCAGCGTAGTATTCCATTGTGTAAATGTACCACTGTTTTTTAATCTGCTCATTTGCTGATGGACACTTAGGCTGTTTCCAAATCTTAGCTATTGTAAATTGTGCTGCTTTGAACATAGGGGTGCATATATCCTTTCTGATTGGTGTTCTGGTTTCTTAGGATATATTCCTAGAAGTGGGATTACTGGGTCAAATGAGAGTTCTATTTTTAATTTTTTGAGGAAACTCCACACTGTTTTCCACAGTGGCAGCCCAGTCTGCATTCCCATCAGTAGTGCACTTAGATTCCTTTTTCTCCACATCCTTGCAGGACTTGTCATTTGTTGATTTGTTGATGATAGCCATTCTGACAGGTGTGAAAGGTACTTCATTGGCATTTTAACTTGCATCTCTCAGATGATTAGTGACTTTGAGCATGTTTTCATATCTCTCTTTGTCTTTTGTATGTCCTCTTTTGAAAAGTGTCTATTTAGGTCTTTTGTCCATTTTTTGTTGGATTGTTTATTTTCCTTTTGTTAAGTTGTATGAGTTCCCTATAAATTTTGAAGATTAAATGCTTATCTGAGATAGCATTGGCAAATATGTTCTCCCATGCAGTAGGCTTTCTTGTTGTTTTGTTGATGCTTTATTTTGGTATGCAGAAGCTTTTTATTTTGATGTAGTCCCATTTGTTTATTTTCTCCTTAGTTTCCAGTGTTCTAAGAACTGTACCAGTAAAGATATTGCTACCACATATGTCTGATATTTTGCTGCCTATGTATTCTTCTAAGATTTCCTATGGTTTCCCATTTTATGTTTAAGTCCTTTACCCATTTTTAGTTTATTTTTGTTTATGGTGTAAGGTGGTGATCTAGTTTCCTTTTTTTTTGCATGTATCTGTCCAATTTCCCCAATACCATTTATTGAAGAGACTGTCTTGACTGTATTGAATGTTCTTGCGTCTTTTGTCAAATATTAATTGAGCATAATGGTTTGGGTTGATTTCTGGGTTCTCTGTTCCATTCTATTGGTCTATATGTCTGTTCTTGTGCCAGTACCAGGTTGTTTTGAGAACGGTGGCTTAGTAATATAGCTTGATATCTGGTATTGTGATCCCTCCGAATTTGTTCTTTTTTTTTCTCAGGAATGCTATATCTATTCAGGGTCTTTTTTTATTCCATATGAATTTTTGGAGAGTTTGTTCTAGGTCTGTGAAATATGCCATTTATATTTTAATGGGGATTGCATTGAATCTATAGATTGCTTTGGGTAATATGGGCATTTTAATGATGTCGATTCTACCAATCCATAAACACAGTATATTCTCCCATTTGTTTATGTCTTCCTTTATCTCTTTACCACCTTACTATAGTTTTCAGAGTACAAGTCTTTCAACTCTTTAGCTAAGTTTATTCCTAGATATCTTAATTTTCTGTTATAATGGTAAATGGGATATTTTTGTTTTGTTTTGTTTATCCTTCTGTGAGTTCATTAATGGTATATTAAAAAAGGCATAGATTTCTGGGTGTTGATTTTGTATCCTGCTACATTATCAAATTCATTTATTAAATCTAGTTATTTTTTAGTGGAGTCTTTAACATTTTCTATGTACAATATCATGCCATCTGCAAATAATGACATTTTTAGAGTTTGAAAATTTTAAACTCAGTGTGTTAATTTTTGGATTTTTCTTTTTTCATAATTTCTATGTCTAGTTGAACTACAGAAATATTGGGAAGACTGATCACGGATGTTGACCACTCTATCTTCTAATGATAATTGTTTCATCTAGTTTTAGTCATTAATATCGGTGATTCCAAGATTATCCAATATTCAATATGGCATTTGGTCATGGTAATCTAGACAATTCATCCTGAGATGTTATTCTATATCCCAGTCCTTTTCATGTCTATCGGATCTTATTTCAATCTCAAGGCCATTCATGGGGACTTGTGGCTTACCTTGCTCTCCTATAATACTCTGTGGTGTAGAAATCTATGTAGGCCCCACTTAACTATTTTCACTCTATAACTTTTTCATTTAGTTTTTTGTGCAGCCTCCTGTGGCTCTGCCTGAGAATAAGGAGTAGAGACCATTTTCTAGGCATAACAATGCCTTATCATTGCCACTCTGTTTCCCTCCCTTCAGTATACCAAAGAAAGCCCATCATTTTTCAAATCCCATTTTTTAGTACATTTATGTACTCCCAGTAGTCTTTTCCTTTAAGAAATGGTAGGCTAAAAAGAAGAGCAGGTATTAATATATCCTGCCACATCTCTCTGCAAAAAGAAGAAACTCAAATATCAAGTCTGTTTAAATGAAGAGAACAAAAGGAATACGAAACTAGAAAACAAAAATAAAAGTCTTTTAAGATTTCTGAAATAATATTTCACTATACTGATTGCTTGCTTTTGTCATTCTTATTCTTAATTAAATATTAATTTTGCATGCCAATATATCTTAGTGCAGATAAATAATTGATCAAACTAAGTTATTTTGGGATAATGCAACAATTAACTCCTGAATCTCAATAGTATAATGTGATAAATATTGATACCACTTCAACATATAAGTCCATTCCAAATTGGTGTAGGCATCTGTGTCACACACCCATTCAGGGCTTCTGAATGAAATCCACCCTTTGAAACATGAGTCCTTTCCCCTTAACATAAAGGGGGGAAAAGAGTCTGGAAAACAATCCAGTGATTCCTCTGGCTCAGCCAGGATGTAATCTCTGTGACTGTAGTTCACTTATTATTGACCGTAGTTAGTACACAATTCCATGTAAGTATACATAGATAGAGAGTGAGTCTTCTTTATGTCCAATGAGGATAAATTTGAAATGAGATATTTATTATATTTA
Organism: Lasiurus cinereus; assembly: GCA_011751065.1. Lineage (NCBI taxonomy): Eukaryota > Metazoa > Chordata > Mammalia > Chiroptera > Vespertilionidae > Lasiurus > Lasiurus cinereus. Next base: position 61,856,074 of record JAAGEH010000018.1, read on the forward strand.
ACACAGATGATATTATATGGCAATACCTTTCTAATTATTTTAATCTTATACACACGAACTCTCAGAATCCTATTTTCAACCCATCTGATAAAACATCAATGCAAAGGAACAATTTTATCTTAGAGAAAGACTACATAGACCAATTTGTCTAGACAGAATACCTTCAGTATTGTTGCATTTTCTTTTTATATACTTTATTCTTCTTCAATAAATGAATTTTCATAAAAGAAAAGAAAGATTGTTCTATATTCAAAGAATGTATTGCCAAATGTACCCTTTAAAAAATGTTCTTAAATAACTGGAAGGGAAGGGTTATCAAAGAAGAATATGAATTCTACTTTGTTTCTGATACACACACACACACACATATATATACATATATAATGCATGAGTGTGGTATATTTAATGTTAGCTGAGTGGTTTGAAAATAAGGAAAGCAAAATGAAAATATGAAATATAAAAAAGAAAAATAAACTTTATTTTAAATGTATTTTAAAAATTAACAGAAATGCACATTTTTTATTGATTCGAACTAAAGAACATGATGATTTCTGCAAAACATGTGTTTGTAAGTGCTAGAAAAATAAAAATGATTGTTATTACTAGTAAGAATATTTCTGGAGCTGTACATTGCAGCTCTTTCAATCACAAGCCTATCACAATGTGGGGGGAAAACAAACTATTTAGTTAGAAAAATATATAAAGCTAAAAGATTTGAGTCAGCAAACAGACCACATGGCTGTGAAGTTCGTATTCACTTCCTTTCATTTAGTCCCCCCTATCCAGTAAACTGATGTTTAAATTACCATCTGCAAAGTTTAATTTATTTTCTTAGTCAAGCAGTTACCATATTATAGATGCCTTACAATTCTAGGGAGAAAAAAAAAGTGCTGATAGTAGCACCAGTATTAGAGAGGGATAAAATAAAAATATGTAAATCTGCATTTAAAATGCTAATAAATGTTTCTAAAAACTATCCTATATAATAAAGAGCTAACATGCCAATTAGACTGAATAGCAAAACACCTGTCTGGATGACCTTCTGGATGAAGCTGGGACTATGAGGGCCAAGCCCCTTGCATGAATTTCATGCACTGAACCTCTAGTGTTATTATAATTTACCAAAAATTTAACACTAATGTACTAACATATCAATTTACTTTTAATTGAAACTTTTATCTTCTTTAACTATAGTCATTATTTAACCCTGATTCACAACTCACAACTATATTTTCCTTGATATCTCTTTCTTTATTTATATATATTTTACACGCCTTCGCCTCACCCCTACTTTTGGGGGGGGGGGAAGAGGGTATTTTTAGCTTATAGAGAGATGTTATCATATTTTAACATGCAAGAAAATAGATGCATTTATTTGGTCATATATATAAACTAGAAGCCCAGTGTACAAAATGTGTGTACTTGAGGAGACAGGGGTTATCCCTCAGGTTGGATTGTGAGAGGGCGCAGGCCAAGCAGAGGGACCTCATCGGTGCACTATGGTCCTGGGTAGAGACACAGGAGGTTGGCCAGTCAGGGAGGAACCACAGGAGGACTTCAGGGCATGTCCAGCCCATCTCACTTAGTTTTGATCAGGTGGACCTCAGCAGCAAGCTAACCAACCCATTGAAACATCTGCTTCCTGGTGGTCAGTGAACATAATAGGCATTGGTCAACTGGTTGACTGTCTGCCCCCTGGTGGTCAATGCATGTCATAGCAAGCAGTTGATTGACCTTAGCATGTCAATAGCATATTATACTTTGGTTGAATGGCCAACAGGACAACTGGACACTTAGCACATTAGTCTTTTATTATATAGGATACATACATAAAAAATTTTCTATGAAGTAAAGTCATTAGAGGTATATGTCATGATGTATTTTCTTTTACTGGAAGCACATAAGCATAAATTTACTTAACTCCAAGAGCTGTATTATACATGAGATTCTTATATTAGATAAAGTTGGAATTACATGTCTTCTAAATAATTTTCAAATTATGAATTAATTCTTCAGATTCAAATTCACATCTATAATATATTTATTGGAGTTCACTAAGTTTATGCTTACATGATACCAATAAAAGAAAAATATACTACATACGACATAAGACATAATACCTTTAATGACTTCATAGATACTTTAATTAGATTGAGCTGCCTAGGGGCCCATGTAAAAAGTTTATTCAATGTAGGATGGGAGTGCACTTGAAACCAACATCTGTGCCAGAGTAAAGAAGGACTACTCAAAGGCCTCAGCCAATATTATGAAGAGCCCAGGAGCTAAGCTGGCCCTTGAAAGTTATCCTGCCTTTCAGAGAGGGGCTCATTCTTTGTACCACTGTATAAGCCACTCATTGGATTTAAGGTGCATTTGAAGAGGGTGCATCACCTCAATGGAGGCAGCATTTTTGGAGAGCAACTTGGCTGTGTGACCTCTCAGGCTTCTCAGTACACTCAGCATTTGGGGCAATGAATGCTTTAATCCTAAAGGATAGATATGTGTGACTCAACAAATAGTTTACTCAGGCCAATTCTTGCTTCCCTGATATATTTTTTTAAATAAAAAATGTTTAAATAGCTTCACAATATTCTAATTGATCTCTTTTCTTGAGAAAACTTTTAAGAAAGTTAATGGGATGAACTACAACCCCACCACTCCTCCATGCCATTGCCAATAGGCCAGGATCCCAACTGATATTCATTGATTCTGTCAACTATATTTCATTCAAGATTTTTCTTAACCTATGCTAGTACATCTATTGAGGGATAAACAAGAACCTAATTTCTACAGGTCTAAGTTCATGGTTCATAATCATCCTATCTAATAAAAGAGTAATATGCAAATTGATGATCACTCCAACACACAAGATGGCCGCCCCCATATGGTCAAAGATGGCTGCCCCTATGTGGACACAGATGGCCACCAAAAGATGGCTGGCAGGGGAAGGCAGTTGTGGTTGAGCAGGCCAGTAAGGGAGGGCAGTTGGGAGCAACCAGGCCTGTGGGGGAGGACAGTGGGGGCAATTGAGCTGTCAGGGGAGCAGTTAGGTGTTGATCAGGCTGTCAGGGGAGTGGTTAGGGGGTGATCAGGCTGGCAGACAGAAGCAATTAGGAGCAAACATGCAGGCAGGTGAGTAATTGGGAACCAGCAGTGTGACTGCCCGGTGGGATCAGGCCTAAATGGGTAGCTGGACATCCCTCAAGGGGTCCCAGATTGAAGAGGGTGCAGGCTGGGCTGAGGGACAGCCCATGCATGAATTTTGTGCACCGGGCCTCTAGTGGTAAATATATTGTCCACATACTGTCAAAATTTTACTGATGAATACCAAAAGATGCTCCAAAGGTTTACCTGAAGAGTCACATAACTTCCTCCTTGTCCCCAAATTATAACTAGAGCCCACTCTCCTGTTGAAAATTGTGTTTAATTATCCTAGATAGGAGAATCACTCCATTTCTCTCATCATGGTTTCTTGACTAACTAAACAAGCAGCAGCCATACCCTAGTGATTATAACTATTGCTAATTCCTCTTGTAAAATCCTTCCTCTTTAACAATAATTACTTCTAAATCCAAAGAGTTGGCGTGGAAATACAAACTCCCTAACCTAGGTGTGCTAGTGAGCAATGAGACTAATAATGATGCCACTGGATTCCCAGATTCAAGTATTCCACCTACTGGGCACATAGCATAATATTAAAACTATTGATTTATTATCAACCCCAAGTTAGCACTTTAGTTCCACTTTGAGATGCCATGCTTTTCTCTATCAACCCAGTAGCTTCTGGGTGACACGTGTTTTATAGGACAAGTGATTCTCACTATCATGTGCTCATTTCCTTTGCTATAAATTGTATCTCTTGGTCTGATGAGATGTTACATGAGATCTTCTCAGAAAAATCAACACTTCATAATCATTCAGATTCTGGTGATGGCTAATAGTTTGAGAGCAAGAAAGGCAAACACATAGCAAGAACGTATTGGATTTCACTTAAGATATTAAAATTTATAGGGTTCAGTTGATTTCCCAGTGCCATATCAGGGAGGGGCAGACCTGCAGGGAGGGGCAGTCGGTGGCAAGCAGGCCTACAGAGGAGGGTAGTTGGTGGCAAGCAGGCCTGCAGAGGAGGGCAGTTGGCCTGTGTGGTGGGCAGGTTGGATGTCCTGCAGCAGCAATAACTCAATAAGCTTTGTTGAGTTGGGCCTAAAACATAAGGTCTATGTACATCTATATTTCTGCTACCATGCTGGCTTCAATTTAGCTCCGTTTGTGCCTGAACTGAAGACTGATAAGAAAGGCTGGATGGTAGAGTTGTTTTGTTTTCTTGGTTGTTTAGTGTGTCTTCCATGATCATCCTTTTTTTTTTTCCACTTTATTTTTATTGTTGACACTATTACAGATGTTCTCATTTCCTCCCCTTTTGCCTGGGGTGTTTCTTAATTAATGTATAGTACAAAGATCATCACCCTATGTGAATCCCATACACATGTCTTTTCTCTGGATCTCTTTGTCCTTAACATTACAATCTTTCTGCTTTCAGGCTTCCAATAAATCAGATAAGCCATTCATAAATCTGCTCTAACCACTTTTCTTTTTTTAACAAAGGTAATGAGAAAGAGGATTACCCAAAGATCTGGACTCTGGAAACATTGTCTCTAATCACTGTCTTTCAGAGGACCAGGCCTAGATAGAAAATGGCACAAGAGGCTCTTATTTTTAACCTGTGATCAGAATCAAACTGTCTCTTAACTTAGGTGGCCGATTTCTTCCACAAAGTATTGGTCATAAGGGAAATCCATTGCCTCATCAGCTATACGTGAGAGCTGAGGGAAAGTCATGGGTGCAACAATGCTTAATGACACCAGATTCCAGGCTCATTGCTTTACAGCTTGTTTGTGAATTTAGAACATTCTCATTTTTTAATCCTGGGTATTTTACTTCTATCTTAAGATGGATTGCTCTTGGGTATGTTTATAAATGCTGTTTTTTTTAATGTTATTATTGAAAATATTACAGATGTCCCCTTTGGCTCCCTGTTGACCTCCTCCAACCCATTCCTGACCTCTTCCCAGGCTTTTTCTGCTCGATTATTTGTCCATGGGCTATGCATATATGTATATAAATTCTGTATTTAATCTTTTCCTGTTCTTCCCCACTCCCTTTGAAATATATCAGTCTGTTCCATGTTCCAATATCTCTGGATCTGTTTTGTTCATTTGCTTATTTTCTTTATTAAATGTACCACATGTGATACATCTCCTCATAGTATATCATTCCAAGATTAGACAACTGGAGTGTCTGTATAGAATTTGGGAAAATAACTTAAAAAAAAAACCCACACATTTTGTGTATAAAAGAATTTTTTTTTTCTGAACTCATCAGAATTTTGGAACCTTCCAGTGCCTAGGCCTTCAAAGAGTTACAACAAATACTTTCCTTTTAAATTAAAGACATTTGCATGAACAGAAGACATTGTTTTTAACAGTTCACAAGCTTCTGCTGTTATTATACTATCAGAAGGCTGTATCATCTTTTAATGTCAATGTTGTTGGTTGCCATAGTAATTATAATGATGTCACTCACTATTTAGGCCTAGAAATAAACAGCAGGAACAGATGGACATTTCAGAATGAAGAAGAGAGTTTTAATGCAAGTGTTCTTGAAAACAAAAAAATAACAGGTTAAAAATCACATGCAAAAAAGTAAAAAATACCTTGTGCAACATTAAACACTAGGATCTGTCTCCAAAGTTAGCTAAATTGCTGGGTTGGAGTCAGAAGACTAAGAGCAGAAGGAATAGAAAAGCATTTTCACAGAGGAAATACTGACACAGAATCTTCTCTGAATGGGATTGGAATGGGAGCATGGTTAAAATTCTATATAATAAAAGGCTAATATGCACATAGACCTGATGGCAGAAGAATTAGAACAACCAAACAACCAGTCATTTTGACTTGCACTGTTCACCAGGAGGTGTGTGCAGAACATGGCAGGTGTTGACCATGGCAGGATGATGGAGCAGGTGAGCAGGTGCAGGCACCAGTCGCTGTCATTGGGGTGAGCCTCTGGTGGTTCCTGAAAATCCTTTGCTTCTACATGCTGTGGCCCTACCTGGTGCTCACACCCACTGCCAGCATCAGAGCCACCACTCACACCCACTGCCAGCGCTGGCCCCACTTGCACCCACTGCCAGTGCTGGGCACCAGTCCCAATCACTTGGTGCCATGAGAGGGTGCAAGCAGTGGCTGCCAGCCCTGATCGACCCTGAGGGGTGATCAGGCAGCAGCAGCTGCTCACACCCACTGACCACACTGTCCCCGCTTGCACCTGCTGCTGGTGCTGGTCCCAATCGCTCCCCACAGTCAGTGCATGGGAGCAACGGCAGCAGGAGTGAGGCTGCTGGCAGACAGGGGACTGGGGGTGTGGGAAGGAGAGACCAGGTGGGAGCATAGAGTATGGGCCAAGACCTGCCTCTGTGCCTACCTCAGCCTTGTGGCCCACAGTTCCAAGATGCACTAATTTGTGCACTGGGCCTCTAGTAAGCAAGGATGGGACTAACATAAACTGAGAAATATGTGAACTTAGTCACAAAGAAGTTGGGGCAGGTATCATGACAGAAAAAATAATAGTCAGTAATATGTGTAAAGATAAAGAATCAAATAATGCAAGAATGCCCTATATCTAGGTCTAAAATGACAACAAGCATTGCTTTGGAAATGCATTGTTCCAAGACTGCTCTACCATAATCTTATAGAAATAGATATATAGCTATTCTATTATATTCTATAGCAAAAAATGATTACCCTAATGTAAAATATCCACAAATTACTCAAAATATGACATTTAAAATACCGTGGATACAAGTATATAGGGGGTCACATTAAAATTAAACAAGCTAAGTCAGCAAAAAAAAAAGAGGGGGGGATAGTCCTAATTTAAAATTGACAATTTCAATAGGACTTAGACACATGGACTTTTAAAATACTTTGTTTTTAAAATACTGGTTAGGGCTCTCGTTGGTTGGCTCAGTTGGTTGACTATACTGAGAGGTTATTGGTTCGATCCTGGTGGCACACATTCAGGTTGTAAGTTTGATCCTAGGTTAGGGTGCATGTGTGAGGCAACTATCAATGTTTCTCTCTCACAATGATGTCTCTCTCTCTCTCTCTTAAATCAATAAAAATATATCTAAATCCCTAACAGGTTTGGCTCAGTGGATGGAGCGTCAGCCTGAGGACTGAAAGGTTTCTGGTTCAATTACAGTCAAAGGCATGTACTTTAGTTGAGGGCATATCGCCAGTAGGAGGTGTGCGGGAGGTGGCTGATTAATGTTTCTCTCTCATCAATGTTTCTCTCTATCCATCTCCCTTCCCCTCTGTGAAAATCAACATGTGTGTGTGTGTATATATATATTTCATCTGCAAGTCTTTGTTTTGTTAAGTTCTTTTTATCTGGCTAGAAAACTTAACTCAGTAGTCACTAATATATAAGTAGGAGGTAGGGCCAGGGAGAATGACAACAAGTATTGCTTTGGAAATGCATTGATATAGATATAGCTATATATCTATTTCTACCTTCTAAAAATACATATTAAGTTAATTCAAAGTGGAAATCCCCATGACAATGTAACACAAAAGTTATTTGGAAGACTATTTTAAAACTATTTACCTTGCACTGATTTTCATCATTGGTATTTTTATATTTGTACTGATATACTTTAAGCATAGGCTACCATGAATCTGGAACCTATGAAACATTTATAAGGAATAGGTGACTATGGGGAAGTAGTAAGAAGTGTCCTTCAAATAAACTTGGCAACTATTTTAGCTTTGTTCCTGGTGGCCTGTACATATTACCCATTCCACTTCTGCTTACATGTATTTATTTCTTGGGTAAGGAGTAACACACACATAGCCAGAATGCCACATTAAGTCACTGCTTTGTAAGAAGTGCTGTTTTTCTCAGGAACATCAACTCTTAAAATGAGATGGGTATTTTGAATTCACCTCTCCTTAATGATTTAAAAAAATACATTTAAGGTTTTGTTATAGATTGGATGTTTATGTCCTTCAAATTTCATATGTTGATTTTCTATGCCCTAATGTGATGATATTAAGAGGTGGGACCTTTGGTAGATCATTAGAACTAGCTGAGGTTATCAGAATTGAGTAATTTTAAAGGAGATAGTGTCCTAAGAAAACAAAAATTAGAAAAAACAACAACAGTATCTACTTCCTGATATATAAAATGTCTTCTAATGTCTCCTATGTGAAATGAAGTGGCTATGATTACATTAATAATTTTTGTCCTTTTGTGTGACCATGATTTGATGAGGTAAAATTGAGGGTAGCATATTATCTAGAGAAAGCTTCTTTTCTCTGTCCTCCATCACGTAAAGGTATTACAAGAAGACAGCCATTTACAAACTGAGAAGCTGGCTTTCACCAAGACATCCATCTGCTAGTGTCTTAATATTGAACTTAACAGGTTCTAGAAGACAAAATATATATATATATATCTGAAAAACCCTTTTTTTTCAGAATTATTTACATAATAGTTACTCAGTCTAATTATTCAATGCATCATTTTATTCCGCCTACTTGAGTACTGGTAAAGATTTAGTTAATTATGTTTCCTATTCAATTATCAGTTTTATGTATAAAAGTAGTGTCCTGGGGTGCACAAATTCATACACATTGAAAGGAAATTAATTAGAAGAAATGCTTTAATATCACTATTCACATCTTGTAAATGAAAAGAAAATAGGATTCTACTGAGTCTCCTATCTACCTACTCTAGGACTTCTGTGAGGATCAAATGAAACGAAGTATGGGAAAACTTCACAACATTTGGTTAAACTGTGAAATGTTTGCATCTGACAATAAAGATAATCGTTCCTGGGCTGAAGAAACTCCAAGGAGGCTAGTCTTTATGGAGAGGAAGCCAGGTGTTGCTACATGATGTCATTACCTGGTGCCTACAGCCACCATTTCCAGACTGGACTGGGCTGTGGGCTGCATTTTGCACTATGGTGTCATGGCAGTGTTGGCTATGATTTGGTGGGGTGTCACTCTGGGGTGGTGGCAAGGTCTGTGTCCCACTTGGGGAAGCTGAGTTTTGGTTTGTCGGCACCAGATCTGTGGTGCCACTTATTTTTAAATGGCCATTGCATGACATGGCAGTTCCTGTGTTCAGCATCTTGCCCCTGATGGTCAGAGTGTGTCATAGCTTCTGGTCAGATGGTTAGACGAACACTTAGCCTTATATATTTATAGATAAGTTTCTTATTGAGAAAGTTACAAACAACACAAAAATAATTATTAAAATTATTTAAAGTGTGTTTATAATTTAAACTCAGAGTAAAAAGTTTAAAACATTTCCTTCTAAGGAAACAAAAGCTTAAATAAAGAAAGGATACTTACCACCTGGTATGTAAAATGCTTTCTAATGTCTCATATATGAAACTAAGAGGTCATAATTAGACCAATATTTTTTTAACTTGATTTTTAAAAACATTACATATGTCTCCTTTTTTCCACTTATCTTATTTTAGCCCACCTGGCTCCCCACTCCAAACCTTCATATTTTTTTGTTTATTATTTATTTATTTATTTATTTATTTTGTTGTTATTACAGGAAAAATGTTGTTTTCTTAATTTTTTTTTATTGTGTTACATGTATACATATCTTCCCATTGCCCCCCCTCTCCCAGGCATACCCCACCCCCCAGGGTCTTGTGTTCATTGGTTATGCTTATATGCATGAATACAAGTCCTTTGGTTGATCTCTTATCTACTCCACCTATCCTTAATCTTCCTGCTGTAATTTGACAGTTTGTTTGATGCTTTACCAACTCTGTATCTATCCTTTTTTCATCAGTTTATAATGTTCTTTATTTTCCACAAATGAGTGATATCATGTGATGTTTCTCCTTCATTGACTGGCTTATTTCACATAGCCTGAGGCTCTCCAGTTTCATCCTGGTACGAATTCCTTCTTTTTAATGGCAGCATAGAATTCCATTGTGTAGATGTACCACAGTTTTCTGATCCACTCATCTGCTGACTGGCAATTAAGCTGTTTCCAAATTGTAGCTATTGTAAATTGTGCTGCTATGAACATAGGGGTGCATAAATCCTTTCTGATTGGTGTTTCTACTTTCTTACAATATATTCCTAAAAGTGGAATTGCTGGGTCAAATGGGAGTTCCATTTTTAGATTTTGGAGGAAACTCCATACTGTTCTCCACAGTGGCTCCACCAGTCTGCATTCCCACCAACAGTGCACAAGGGTTCCTTTTTCTCTGCATCCTTGTCCTTTGTTGATTTGTTGATGATTGCCATTCTGACAGGTGTAAGATGGTATCGCATTGTCGTTTTGATTTGCCTCTCTCGGATAATTAGTGACTTTGAACATGTTTTCTTGTGTCTTTTGGCCTTCCTTCTGTCATCTTTTGAAAAGGTTCTATTTAGGTCCATTGCCCATTTTATTATTGGATCATTTGTCTTTCTTTTACTAAGTTGTGTAAGTTGGCTACAGATGTTGGAGATTAAACCTTTATCAGTGATAACATTTGAAAATATGTTCTCCCATACAGTGTGCTTTCTTGTTTTTCTTTTTTTTGTTGTTGTTGTTGTTGATGGTTTCATTGGCTGTGTAAAAGCTTTTTATTTTGATGTAGTCCCATTTGTTTATTTTTTATTTAGCTTCAATTGCCTTTGGAGCAATATCAGTGAAGAAGTTTTTTCGGCATATATCTGAAATTGTGCTGCCTGTAGATTCCTCTAGTATTTTTATGGTTTCCCTTCTAATGTTTAAGTCCTGTATCCATTTTGAGTTTATTTTTTTATTTAGTGTAAGTTGGTGGTCCAGTTTCTTTCTTTCTTTTTTTTTTCATGTATCTGTCCAATTTTCCCAACACCATTTATTTAAGAGGCTATCTTGGCTCCATTGTATGTTCATGCCTTCTTTGTCAAATATTAGTTGAGCAGAGTGGTTTGGGTGGATATCTGGGTTCTCTATTCTATTCCATTGGTCTATATGTCTGTTCTTGTGCCAATACCTGGTGAAATCTGGTATTGAGATTCCACCTACTTTATTCTTCTTTCTCAGAATTGCTGTGGCTATTTGTGGTCTTTTTTTGTTCCAGATGAATCTATGAAGAATTCTTTCTAGGTCTGAGAAATATGTTGTTGGTATTTTAATGGGTAATGCATTGAATCTATAGATTGCTTTGGGTAGTATGGACATTTTAATGATGTTGATTCTCCCAATCCATGAGCATGGTATGCTCTTCCATCTGTTTACGTCTTCCTCTATGTCTTTTTTCAGTGTCCTGTAGTTTTCTGCATATAGGTCTTTTACCTCCTTAGTTAGGTTTATTCCTAGGTATCTTAATTTGTTGGTGCAATGGTAAATGGGATTGCTTTTTTAGTTTCTCTTTCTGTAATTTCACTATTAGTGTATAGAAATGCCACAGATTTCTTGGCATTAATTTTGTATCCTGCTACATTGCTGAATTCATTTAAGTTAATTAGTTTTTGGAAGCATTCCTTCGGGTTTTTTAAGTACAATATCATGTCATCTGCAATTAAGGACAGCTTTACTTCTTCTTTTCCAATTTGGATGGCTTTTATTTCTTCCTCTTGTCTAATTGCAATGGCTAATACTTCCAGTACTCTGTCAAACAGGAGTGGTGAGAGTGGGCATCCCTGTCTTGTTCCTATTCTTAGGGGAAATGGTTTTAGTTTTTGCCTAATGAGTATGATGTTAACTGTGGGTTTATCATGTATGGCTTTTATGATGTTGAGGTATGTTCCTTTTATTCCCACCTTGCTGAGAGTTTTTATCAAGAAAGGGTGTTGGATTTTGTCAAATGCTTTTTCTGCATCAATTGATATGACTATGTGATTTTTATCTCTAAATATGTTTATGTGATGTATCATGTTTATTGATTTGTGGATATTGTACCATCCTTGCATTCCTGGGATGAATCCTACTTGGTCATAGTATATGATCTTTCTGATATACTGCTGAATCCAATTTCCTAGAATTTTGTTGAGGATTTTGGCATCTATGTTCATGAGAGATATTGGCCTATAATTCTCTTTCATTGTGTTGTCTTTATCTGGTTTTCGTATTAGGGTGATGCTGTTTTCATAGGTGTGTGGAAGTGTTCCTTCTTCTTGAATTTTTTGAAATAGTCTGAGGAGGATAGATTTTAATTTTTTCTTGAATGTTTGGTAAAACTCTCCTGTATAGCCATCTGGTCCTGGGATTTTGTTTGCTGGAAGCTTTTTGATGACTGCTTCAATTTCTTCCATAGTTATTGGCCTGTTGAGATGTTTAGATTCTTCCTGATTGAGTTTTTCTAGGAATATGTCCATTTCTTGCAGGTTGTCCAATTTGTTGGAATAGAGTTGTTCATAGTATTTTTTAACAATCCTTTGTATTTTGGCAGGGACTGTTGTTACTTCTCCTCTCTCATTCCCAATTTTTTTTTTTTATTTGGGTCTTCTCTCTTTGCTTCTCAGTGAGTCTGGCTAGATGTCCATCAATCTTGTTTATCCTTTCAAAGAACCAGCTCTTGGTTTTGTTGATCTTTTGAATTGTTTTTTTGGTCTCCATGTTGTTTATTTCTGCTCCGATCTTTACTATTTCCTTCCTTCTGCATATGCTGGGCTTTTCTTGTTTCTCTCTTTCTAGCTCTTTGAGTTGTAGGGTTAGGTAATCTTTACCATTGTTTCCTGTTTTTTGCAGAGGACTTGTAGTAGACTTGTAGAGCTATGAACTTCCCTGCTTTCACTGTGTCATACATTTTGTATTGTTGTGTTGTCATTGTCATTTGTTTCCATGATGTTTTTTTATTTCTTCCTTGATCTCTCTGGTTACCCAGTCCTTGTTTAATAGCATATTATTTAGTCTCCATGTGCTTGATTTCTTTTTTTTTTATTTCCAGTTTTATGTCACTGTGGTCTGAGAAAATGCTTGATATGATTTCTATCTTCTTGAATTTGAAGAGACTTTTTCTATGACCCAACATATGGTCTACCTTTGAAAATGACCCATGTGCACTGGAGAAGAATGTATATTCTGTGGCTTTGGGGTGAAATGTTTTGAAGATGTCAATTAATTCCATCTGGTCTAGTGAGTCATTTAGGATTGATGTTTCTGTGCTGATTTTTTGTTTAGAGGATTTGTCCAATGATGACAGTGGGTATTAAAGTCTCCTAATATGATTGTATTGCTTTCAATCTCTCCCTTAATATCCTCCAAGAGTTTTTTTTTTATGTATTTAGGTGCTCCTATATTGGGTGCGTATATCTTTACCAGAGTTATTTCTTTTTGTTGGATTGTTCCCTTTAGTATTAAGAAGTGGCCTTCTTTATCTCTTGTTTGTCCTTCACTTTGAGATCTAATTTGTCAGATATACGTATTGCAACCCCAGCTTTTTTTTTCATCTCCATTTGCCTGAAATACCATCTTCCATCCCTTCACCCTCAATCTGTGTGCATCTCTTTTTCTGAGGTGGGTTCTTATAGACAGCAGATATGTGGATCATGATTTCTTATCTAATCTGTTATCTAATCTATGTCTTTTGATTGGAACATTTAATCCATTTACATTTAAAGTTATTATTGATAGGTACTTATCTGTTGCCATTTTTAGTCTTTACCCCCGAGTTTCTTCTTTGCTTCCTATTTATTTTTTTTTTACAGCAGACCCTTTAACATTTCTCACATTGTTGGTTTGGTGGTAATATATTCCCTTAGTCATTTTTTGTCTGTGAAGCTCCTGATTTCACTTTCATTTTTGATTGAAAGACTTGCTGGGTACAGTATTCTTGGATTCAGACCCTTCTTTTGCATGACTTTGTATATTTCATTCCATTCCCTTCTGGCCTGATGATGAGTTTCTGTTGAGAAATCAGTTGCTAGTCTTACGAGGGTTCATTTGTAGGTAACTTTCTGTTTCTCTGTGTCCACTTTTAAGATTCTTACTTTGTCGTTGGTATTTGCCAATTTAATTATAATGTCCCTTGGTGTCTATTTTTTGGGGTTCATTTTCCTTGGGACTCTGTGAGCTTCTTGGATTTGTGTCAGTTTTTTTCTTTCCAATATTGGCGAAGTTTTCTGTCATTATTTCTTCAAACAGGTTTTCTATTCCTTGCTCAGTTTCCACTCTTTCTGGAACCCCAATTATGCTGATGTTTTGTTTCGTGTTATCCCAAAGTTCCCTTAGGCTCTCCTCTTGCTTTTTAATTTTTTTTAATAGGCTGTACTTGGGTATTATTTCCTACCTTGTCTTCTAGCTCACTGATGCAGTCCTCTGCTTCTTCTAGTCTACTTTTGATGCTTTCTATTGAGTTCTTTATATCAGTGATGTCATTTTTTATTTCTTCTTGATTATTCTGCATTTTTTCCTGCTTCTTCTTCATTTCCTCTTGGCTCTTATTCACATTGTTGATTTTGTCTTCCATTCTTTTCAGCTACCTTATGACTATTTCTCTGAACTCTTTTTCTGGCAGGTTTATTTCTGCTCCTATTTCATTTACTTCCTTTTCTGGTGATACCTGCTTTTCTGTCATATGTGGGCTGTTTTTTTGTCTGCCCATGGTCTTTCTTCTCCAGGTGTTTGGTTATGTAGTTCTCTCTCCTACGTTATTTAAAGGCACAAACTACAACGCAACCAGGGACAACACACAAGGGTCTTATCGCAGGCGAAATCTGACATTTCCATGTGGTGTGTGGAGCTCCTCTGAGTCTGAGTGTCTGCACATATTGGAGAGCGGTGTTCTGGGTCCCCCAGCTGTTTGGTGGGTGCTGCAGCTGTAGCTTTTCTGAACGCTGTAGACATCCACTTCCCCCTGCCTGTGGTGTGTGGTTGTTTTTTTTTGTGTGTGTGTGTGTGTGTGTGTGTTTTTTTTCTTTATCATGATCCAATGAAGTAAAATGGAGGTGAATTTTTACATTATCAGAAAATAAGAAATAATTTTTAAATGGTTAGTGGACATATCAAACACTATTTAATGTAACACTATTGATCATCTGCTATCTAAATTTGCTAATAATACCATCAGACTGAATACAGATACATTATTTGACACTTATCTACAAAAAAGTGAAATAAGAAAATAAGATTTTGAAAATTATAATAACTTAGTTATTTCTTTTGAAAATATCCCAAAGAGATAAAGCATTACATTGCTTGGAAAGGTATACGTAACAACATCTATGTTTACTCTTGTCCAAAAGGAGAACAAGTCTAATCTCTGTTGACTGACTAGAATATATAAATTGGCTTCACCCTACTAACATAAACCATTTTATTTATTAAATTCACCAACATTTGTGTTGATTAACTTATAAACTCTATTAGAAATCAGCTTAAGTTGTTTCACATTGTTTTGTTTTCTTTAGATTTCTAAAAAAAATTACGTATAGTTGTTGATACACAATAGTACATTGTTTCAGGTATACAAAACACTGATTCAACATTAATGTATCTTACCATTGATTACCACATGGAGTCTAGTAATCATCTGTCATTGTGCAAACCTATCTCAATATTATTGACTATATTCTCCTTCACTTGTGTTACCCATCCCCTTACTCTCCAGCCCTCTATCAGTGACCAGTTTGCTTTTTTTCTATGAGTCTGTTTTTTCATTTTATTTTGTTTTGTTTTGTTTTGGACTCCATGTATAAGTTAAACCATATGGTATTTGTCTGTATCTGTCTGACCTATTTCACTCAGCATAACTCCCTCTAGGTCCATCCATGTTGTTTCAAATGTCAAGATTTCAGTCTATTTCATTGCTAAGTAATATACTATTGTATATATGTACCATATCTTTTTTATCCATTTATCGATTCAATAGGCACCTAGGTTGCTTCCACATCTTGCTATTGTAAATAAGGCTCCAATGAGCATTTTAAATCGGTTTAGCCTCTATGAAAAATAGTATGGAAATTCCTTAAAAAACTAAAAATAGATCTACCATATGACCCAACAATTCCACTTCTGGCATTTATCTGAAGAAAATGAAAATGCTAATTTGAAAAAAAAATATATGTATTCTTTGTTCAAAAAGTTCTTTTTTAATACTTATTTGACATTTCACTAGATATTAAGTAATACATTTAACTTCTCTTTCTTAATTTTTAAAATAAAAACATTCTTCCTTTGTTTAAAATCTCTCTTCTCCATCCTCTCTGTAACTTCCAATATTTTCTCAGTGGAATGGGTAGGCTACATTTATACTTTGCACTTTGCAATTTTTCTTACTCTTTCTCCCTCTTCACTTCTAATAATGACCTGCCAAGGACACTACATTTCCCTAGATCAGTAATAACTGAATTGAGGATAAGTCTGTGACATATGCCAGGTATTAACATATTTCTTTTCTTAAGACATTATTCTGTACTTCTACATTTTGAACACATTTTCCTTGAGGTGTAGCACAGAAATTTAAGTTTTCCTCCAAATTCTTTTCTTACTCCTTTTTTTTTAGTTTATCATCTCTCAGTTTGTTTTTCTGTTTGTTTGTTTGTTTGTTTGTTTCTGGCTACTTAGAAAATAATGAGCTTTTTTTTAGGTTCCATCTTTAGAAATGGCCTTGTAAACCTACACAATTCTTATTCCCCTAAATCTGATGTGAATTTGTCACTCATATCGACATATTAAAATATCTCAGAGATGCTGATAACTCCAATTTATCTTGAGCACTTATTTTAGAGAGTTTTTTTTACTTAGCTCTCTCATAAATCTGTAATTATATGTACTAACATTCAACTCTCATCCCCCTTTTGACATCCTACTATTTAATCGTGTCCTACTTTCTACATCAGTTGTCTAGCCATTCATACCTAAAATCTGAGAATCCTTATAGAGATGCCCTTTTTCAGTGGATAAAATACCATCCCCTTTCCTTTACTCTTTCTCATCTCATTGGTTAAATAAAAAACACTGCTTCTGTTTATGTCATTTTGCTATACCCATTCTTTTATCACCTGTTTCTCTTTTCCAATGTCTCTACTGCTTATATTTCTAAAAAGCAGTCTAACTCCATTTCAATGTAAGTTTTTAAGACTTAAAATATCATAAAAGACCCTTTCTCATTTTACTTGATGCTACTTAAATTTGTTTTATTGTATCATATTCATTCAGATCTTTTTGTATTTTCACTTATTATTTTTACTCAAATGTTTCAATTTCTGGTATATCTCTGAATTCTTCCACTGTGTTTCTCTAGGAAATCTTACTTATTCTATAGAATTGACATAAACAGCATTTTTCTACTGGAAAACCTCTCCAACATTCCCACCATTGAATGTGACTAGATTATGTGTTTCTCCCTTTGCCCACTTAAATACATATTGCTATTTCTGTAATAGATTTATTATATTCATATCTATTTCTATTTACTTTCTGGTGAGCTCCACAAAAGCAGGCCTTGTAGATTTTAAATATGTATCATAAATTGAAGGATTTGTTGAATAATTTATGAATGTGTAAAATCCAGAAATTATGAACAATAAAATAATATAAGCATTTATTTGTATAACTTGGGTCTCTTCACCCCCTTCATAGTCCTTTTAATGGACTAGACATACCTGTGTAAACACAGGATAGATATGCTTGAAACCAAAGTATTTCATTTGATTTCCTACCAATAGGATCACAGATTTTCTTTGATTCCTACATTAATACGCCACTAAGGCATAATTCTACCTTTTAAATTTGAGTATGTATCTCTCCTAGTTCCTCTTGTTCATCTTATATTCTCTGTGCTCACCATACCTACAAAATTTTAACTGTATATAAAAAATATTTTGCTTATGAAGTGTTTTTAAACTCATGATATAAAGAACTATATACAATCATTTAGATCAACTAATCTGTGGAGTAAGATCTGACATCAGAGGTTATCCAGGACTGAATAAATTTGCTAAGAACACTCAATATGTTAAATGTTTGGAGGACATAATAATTAATTAATTAAGAAAGTATATAATAGATATAAGGCTTTGAGTATTTCATTAGAATTTTAGATGATGATAATTTGGAATATTGAGAAAGAAATGCTCAAAAGATTTATTGAGCAGTAATAATCTACTGTATTTGTCTCTAAGCAGCTTTATCTCAAACACTGAAGATGGTTCAAATATTTAGGAGCAACACATGTCTGAAACAAAGTCTCTATGTCAATTTTAGTATGTAGTTGTTCCCAGGAGAGTAAGTATAGTGTTTACTACAAGACCCAATTTCATCTATCCTGTAATGTGTATTGATGGATATGGGAATGGAAATATCTAACTGTGAATCAAAGGACAGGAATCTAGTAGGCAATACTAGTTATTGTGAATTAGCTTCTGAGGACAATTGGTTTAGGATTATATGTTCCTTTCTACAGTTTCACTCCATATATGTTATAAACACCATCATTTTAAGTATGTTCTCAGTTGGTAAATTGGGTTAGATGTATTCTAAAATGGATTGATGCTAAAGAGATATTAGGGTTCCCAGAATAGAATAGCTGAGAGACAAAGAAGATGTTAAAATTAGTTTATTGGCAAATACAATATTTAATTAGATTTCTAAATTAAAAAGTTTTAAGAGTAGATTTGAATATCAGTGCAAAGCACCAGTATTAATAAACACACACACACACACACACACACACACACACACATTCATGCACAAAGCATGGAAGAAAATAGAAAACAGGAAAAAGAATGAGTAGAAACTAATCCTTTCTAATATTTCTAATAAAAGAGTAATATGCAAATTGACCATCACTCCAACACACAAAATGGCTGCCCCCATGTGGTCAAAGATGGCTGCCCTCACGTGGACAGAGATGGCTGCCACAAGATGGTCAGCAGGGGAGGGCAATTGGGAGGGACCAGCTCTAAAAGGGAGGGTAGTGGGGGGCAATCAAGCGGCTGCAGGGGAGGGCAGTTAGAGGTGACCAGGCTGGCAAAGGCAGGAAGTTGGAGACAATCGGGCCTGCAGGGCAGGGCAGTTGCGGGGGACCAGGCTCACAGGGGAGGACAGGTAGGGGCAATCAGACTGCCATGGGAGCAGTTAGGCATCAATTAGGCTGGCAGGGGAGTGGTTAAAGGGTAATCAGGAAGGCATGCAGGTGAGCAGTTGAGAGCCAGAAGTCCTGGATTCTGAGAGGGATCAGGCCTAAGTGGACAATGAAACATCCCTTGAAAGGTCTCATATTGGAGAGGATGCAGGCTGGACTGAGGGACACCACCCCCATGCATGAATTTTGTGTACTGGGCCTCTAGTTACACTATAAATAACTATATCAATGTGTCAACAAAGCTGAGTTACTGCTCTCAAAAGAGACTATACTGTTAATGGTGTGGTGATATTGATGAAAAAAATGGCACAAAACATGTAAATATTGCTTTAAAAAGTGGAAAGCACTTTGTAACTAATATAATTAGAATGACAATTGCATTATGAATATTTTTAAGAAAGATAATTTGAAATATAAAACAAATAGGAAACTTACTAGAAGCAATACACTGTATGAGTGACTGAAAGTTAATCTACCTAATTGATCAGTCTTTTTGCTTGTCTAGCCTCAAAGCCAGACATGCAGTGTGGAAGAGATATGTGACTGAGTCCCAGTAAATTCAACATGATGAAAATATTACATTTACTGGTTGACCTTATAGGATGTCTATGCTCAGTCAATTTCATGTCTCACATACTCCAGCCCCATAAATTGTAGGTGGCAAAGTGTCCCAATTATCATAGGATGTAAGCACAGGTGACCCGGGGTGCCTAAACAGACTACACAGTGACCCAAGGTACTTACTTATGAGTTTGGCTGAGCATAAATTAACAACAGAAGATAAACCAAATGCACAAATCACACATGGGTTATTTACCAGGGTTCTGGTGGGTTCCAGACCTGGGTAGGCCACCCGGGGATCCACACCAACAGACACACACTCGGGATGGCAACAAGATGCAGCTGCAGCTGGGCATCCTTCGAGGCCTGTTTACCAGCTCATGGTTCGGACCTCGGTCCGAGGCAGAGCTTAGGCAGGAGTGGACAGGGGAATGGAGAGCGACCATCTGTGGAGGAGCAGAGCGAGTGTCTCTGATCTTCTTCGGGGCTTGCTCCTTTTATGTGCTCAAGTGCGTGTCTTCAGTGTATCTTATCAGTGGATCCCGGAATACTGCTATCTGGTCTTACATATGGGGTACAGACCACTTTATCTATTTTCTACATACATGTCACTTAAGGGTGCTTATTAATGTGTTTCCATTATGCTTTAATTTCACACTTATTATATTCTATCCTTATTATTATTATTACTATAACACAAAGCCAAAGGGAAAGGGGTCTGGGTGCCTGAAGTCACTGATTAGAAGATAACCACTTGATAATCAGGAGCATCCGTTCACACATTTTACAGTAACATAAAATTGGTTTGTATATTGTTAATATATTGAAATTTTTATATTTAATCTTTAAACAGCTGTGATATCTACACTATGTACTTTAATGTAGTTTAATTAATATTATTACCAAAACTTTCTATAAAATAAAATAGCATGCTTAAACAGAACAGTGGTAAATAAATTGCATGAGAATAAAAAATCCTACAAAGGAATATTTCAACTTTACTTGTCTTTACTAGTAAATTCCATTGAGTATTCAAGGAAGAAAATACAGTGATACCTCGAGATATGAGTTTAATTCGTTCTGTAACCTTGAGGCGTGGGAAACTATGAGACGCTTGAGTCGTGGTAAACTGGTGGGTCATGTGCACCCGGCCGATCCACGGGATTACTCCTATCTCAAATGTTGCTCATATTTCAAAGCAAAAATCGCTCGCTTATCAGCTTGTATCTCAAAAATCTCATATGTCAGGGCACTCGTATCTCGAGGTACCACTGTAATCTAATAATACACAAAAACCTAGAGAGAATAGAATGCATGTTGTGCTCTGCAACTCATTTTATGAGGACAGTAAAACTGTGTTTAAAAATCCAATAAGGACACTATCTAGTAGGAAAATTATAGTCTAATGTAATTTGTAAACACATATTTAACACTTTCAAAAAACATTGGTAAACTAAAAATATTGGTAAACTAAAAATAGAAGTCAACTTAAACTGATAAAGACATCTACCAAATATTTGCAGTCACCATCATACTGAATGTTGAACTGTTAAATGAGGTGATTGTGTGTTAATTAATTTGATTTTGGTAATATTTTCATGGAATATATGTATATTAAATCATCACTTTGTACTTAACCAATTCAGCCTCAGTCAATTCTTTCCCTCTAAAATTAAAAATTAGAGGTTCACTAAAATTACTTTCATTTAACTCTCAAATAGAAATTTGTTACTGCAAAAGGTAAAAAAGGTATATAATTTATAAAGAAAAAGTGATATGATTATTTATGTAGCAAATTCAGAGAAACTAAGGATAAATTATAAAATTACTAAGAGTTATTTAGGTATCAACTAAAACAGAAAAAGATAGCACTGACTAGACAAATGTTTAAGAATAAATATAAAAAATATTGAAAGTATATATGGAAAATCCATAGCATTGTTATATTTTACTTTATTGAGACATTACAGAATACCAACATATTTTATTGAAAGATATTAAAAAGTCCTAAATAAATGAAGTTTAATTATGGATAGTCATGGTTAATTATGTCTTAGTTTTATAATGATATCAACTATCCCTATATCATTCTACATATTTAACATATTAAAAGTGTAGAATAATCTTAGCAATTACAAATTGTGCTGCTATGAATGTAAGGATGCAAATATCTGATTGATATTTCCGTTTTCTTGGAATATATTACTAGATGTGGGATTACTGGGTCAAATTGGAGTTCCATTTTTAATTTTTTGAGGAAACTCCATACTGTCCTTCACAGTGGCTGCACCAGTCTACATTCCCACCAGAAGTGCATGAGGATTCCCTTTTTCCACATATTCGCAAGCATTTGTCTTTTATTGATTTGTTGATAGACATTCTGACATATGTGAGATGGTACCTCATTGTCCTTTTTAATTTGAGTCTGTTGAATGATCAGTAACTTTAGCATATTTTCATATGTATTTGGCCTTTTGTAGGTCCTATTTAGGTCCTTTGCCCATTTTTTGATTGTTTTGTTTATCTTCCTTTTGTTAAGTTGTATGAGTTCCTTGTAAATTTTGGAAATTAAACCCTTATCTGAGATAACATTTGCAAATATGTTCCCCCATGCAGTGGGCTTTCTTGGTGTTTTGTTGATGGTTTCTTTTGCTGTACAGAAGCTTTTTATTTTGATGTAGCCCCATTCATTTATTTTCTCCTTAATTTTCATTGTCCTAGGCACTGTATCCATAAAGATATTGTTATGAAAAATCAGCAGATGAGTGGATTAGAAAACTGTGGTATATCTATACAATGGAATACTATACTACTGTAAAAAAGAAAAAAAATCTTACCATTTGCAACAGCGTGGATAGAACTGAACACCATTATGTTAAGTGGAGTAATACAGTCAGAGGAAGATAAATATCACATGATCTCACTAATCTGTGGAATATAATGAACAACATAAACTAATTAACAAAAATAGAACCAAAGTCATAGAAGCATGGAACAAACTGTCCAGCTTATGAGAGAAGGTGAGGAGTAAGGGGGTAAGAGATTGACCAAAGGACTTGTATACATTCATATGAGCATAACCAATGGACACAGACTGTGTGTGTGAGTGGGGGGGTGGTGGGGGGGCGGGGTAGGGCATGTTGTGGGGGGTGTTGTCAGGGAGAGGTCAATGGGGAAAATAGAGATTTATGTAATACTTTAAACATAAAGAATTTAAATTTTAAAAGGTGTACAATAACTTGTTTGGAAACTTCACAAGTTGATTTTAAGATTTATAAGAAAAACAAAAATTATTTCATTTAGCCAAGACAAAAAGAATAAAGTGGAACATTTTCATTATCAAGATTTATAGCCTTGACAGTGTGGCTCAATAGGTTGGATGCCTTCCATGTACCAAAAAGTTTCTGGTTTGATTCTCAGTCAGAGAACATGCCTAGGTTTCTGGCTTAATTCCCAGTTATAAAGGAAACGCAGGAGGCAGCCAATCAATGTTTCACTTTCACATTGATGTTTTCTATCTCTATTTCTCTCTCTCTCTGTCTAAAAATCAATACAAATATTTTTAAATATTTATAATAAAACTGTAGTAATTATTTCAACTTAATACTGGTGCATGTCCAGCAAATAAGAAACAGAACTAAAATATCAATATATTCATCATGCAATTATATTTGATATGTTATTATAATAACATGGCACTTCAATAAAATGGCTAAGATAGTCTTTTCTATGAATAGTGTTAGAAAAATAGAAAATTTGTATTTAAACTATGAAATGTGGATTCCTATTTCTACTACATTAAAAAAATAGGTGTAGATTATAGAAATAAGTGAAAAGGTAAATTAAACAAATATGTAGTTAAACTGTAAAAATACAGTATAAAAATATTTTCATGACCACAGAGTAAAGACTTATTTTTAAAACAATATGTAAAGCATACTAACCATTAAGAAAAGTACAATGGTGACAATTTAGAAATTGTAACTGCTAAAAGGTACTTTAAGAACATGAAGAAACTAAGCCACAAAATGTGAGATTATAATCACAACTCTCTTTCTCTCTCTCTCTCTCTCTCTCTCTCTCTCTCTCTCTCTCTCTCCTCTTTTTCTCCCTCTTTCCCTTTCTAGCTCTCTAAAATAAATAAATAGCTAAACCCGGTTTGGCTCAGTGGATAGAGCGTAGTACGCCTGCAGCCTGAAAGGTCCCAGGTTTGATTCTGGTCAAGAGCATGTACCTTGGTTGCTGGCAATGTGCAGGAGGCAGCTGATTGATTTTTCTCTCTCATTGATGTTTCTAGCTCTCTATCCCTCTTCCTTCCTCTCTGTAAAAACATCAATAAAATATATTTAAAAATAAATAAATAAATAAATAAACATGTTCTAAGGCAAGGATAATAAAAAAAAAATGTTTTGATGTTGAGTTATTCGCTAGCATATCTAATTTACCCCATTACTAGTGAATCCTAATCTTTTAACAAGCTTATTATGTGATCATTCTTAATATTTATCCACTAAATATATTCCAAACATTTTTATAAACAATATAATTAAGCACATTCTTACCATTCTCATTAAAACTCCTATAAATTTGTTTAAAGAAATGTTATAAAATTATAGATGTGACTAGTATAACCAAACAAAAAAGAACTAACCAGATAATAAATACACTTATGTGACAATCAATGTATTATTTGCTGAATTCAGATTGATAAAGATTTAGAATAAATTAATTAATGTAAATTTATTACTTTATGTAAAAGTCAATATTGTTACACATTATTAGTAGGAATACATTATTAACATGCAAATTTATATCCTTTAATCTCTCAGTTACATTTCAGTAATATATGCTACATAATACATTTTATCATATACATGCAGAATTACTAATGTATAAGATTTTTTGTAGCACTATTTTATATATATACTTCTTTATTGACTTCAGAGAGAAAGGGAGAAGGAGAGAGGCATAGAAACATCAATGATGAGTGCGAGTCAATTGATCGGCTGCCTCTACTGGGGATCGAGCCAGCAACCCAGACATGTGTCCTTGGCCAGAATCGAACCTGAGACCCTTCGGTCCACAGGCTGATACTCTATACTGAGCCAAGCTGGCTACGGCATGGAGCACAATTTTTTAAAAGGAAATATTTAGAGCAACAAAACATCCACACTTACATACTTGGAAACCCATTTCTGGTAAAAAGATATATTGTGAATTTAATAGAAGAGTTTATTTCTCATTAGGCTTACAGTAATCACTAATTTCCTTTGGTCTTATGTCTCAGTTTTATTTAATTCCATTTCACTGCTAACTTTGAAGATGTATTTTTATTGGTCCCATCAGGATATTTTTTATTGCATATGGTAAAAATCCCACAAACATTCAGGAGTAGTCATAACAATTATGTGTGAAGAATCTCCTGTTTTTTCCCCTCACTTTTTTGCCTTATTCACCCCAGTACCTAGATGACCAGGGAAGAGGGAATAGCCCTTAAGGCATGATAGGTAGATAATATGCAGAAATCCTGATTAGTTTCACATTGCCCCAAAACTCATTAGGAAATAGATGAGGCCCATTCATTTGTAATTTGCTAATATTCCACAATATATAGGATTCTAGAAAACTAATATAACGTCTTATTAAATAAGATAATTCCTTAATACTGCATTTTTCATTGATATATAAAAATTGTGCTATACAATCATTTATTGCCAGAAAGGTATAAACACATTGGCTATCATGGATTAAACGAGTTAGCCTAAATGCTGCATTTGTCCAGGGATGCAAATTTCATAGATTAGCACAACTCTTATATGATGAACATTTGAAAAATTGAGAAAATAGCTGAATTTTCTGGAAGACATTGTGTCATTCTATAGGCTGCTATCTATCTGCCAACTGGTATCATGAGGCTACAGAGAATGCACCGATGGGGTCTCTTGTCTGTTCTGCCTGCAATGAGATTCCGAATACTTTCAATAAACACTGAACTCTGCTGGGGTAGGACAAAGGTGGGGTCCAAGTGGAGATAAATTGCTAGTCAAATGATTCCCTGAACAGTCACAAAGGAAAACTGGTATTTATGTTTGGGAGGTGTGTACTGTGACATACACGCTGAGACAGGTGTCCTTGAAATGACTCATGACAACCTCAATGTTTAACATGATTGGAGACAAAATTATCTGAAACTGTTGTCAAATTTTAAATGTGTTATAAATTTGGCCCACAGACATGGAGTTGGATGTGATTATGGTTGGCACATTTAAACTTCCTGCAACACTAATCCTATCGTAATTCATAATTAGCTGAAGATTCATGTTGATGATGCATCTGATATTCTGGCTTCACAATTCCTTCATTGCCACTTCTCTAATGACCATTATCTAACCCCTTAATAATTACCTACTTGTTATTAATATCAACAGCTCTACCACTATAATTTCAGTATCAACACTATTCTCTAAACAACACCTCCAGCCTCCAGCTCATTCTTTTGGTATCTCATCGCAATAATTATTGCATACCACAGAATGTTTTGTCCATCAACCCAACTACATTTGCAATATCCAGACCCTAATGTCTTTACTTTTCTCGTTACACAAGATAGATTCTGGTGCATTTAATTTCTACCTTTTTCATACTTTCAACTTCCCTGCCACTCCCTTGCTTCAACATATTTACTAATGAAACTGCTAGTTTCATTCAAACATTACATATATCCACCTACAACCCAGCCTCAACATGGTGACCTAAAGATTTTAATTTAAATACATGGCCAATATCTTCAAGGCAGCTAGTCAACTCATCAGCTATTTCACCTATTCTCTCTATTTAAATCATCATCACCCCAATCTCCTATTGCCACTGTTAGCAGATATTCTCCCCAATTCTTTATCTTTCTATAAATATGAATGTGCTTGCATTGAAAACACATATTTTGCTCTCTGGATCAATAGTTCTTTGCCATTATCTAAGGCCTCCTCTTAACTCTGTATTAAATCATTTTCCCTCTCATCTATGTAAATGAATCCACTATAATGTTGATACCAATTTTATGTTGTCTCATCAATTTAAAAAATTATTATCAAGAGAGAAAAATGCAATATAACTCATATTTTGAAAAAACAAACAAACTTCTAATGCCACCTAAATTTTCTACCTCATTTTTCATCACCATTCATCACAAAATAGTTCAGTGGGGTCATCAACAGGTCTAGGTTTAGGGCTTTGTCTAGGTTTCCACTTCCTCTCTTCTATTCTCTTATAAGCAGACTTTAATTAAACTTTCATTTTTACCACTTTGTCCAAACTGTATTTATCAGAGTTATGAATTATATACTACCAACTTTGTCCAATCTTTTGGTCAATTTTGAGAATGTGAAATATTGCCATTATTAACATCATTTAGTATTTTTATTACTCTCTCTTTGAGCAAAATATTGCTATTTAGCCCATCAGACAGTTTTAATGCCTTCTTATCTTGTGAGGCTTTCCCAAGACAAGAGGAATTTTTGCCATTACATGCTTCCATAGAACACTCTTTCAAATGCACTTGGTATCATTTGCATAATGCATGAATTTCCTACCAGAATGTAACCTTCTTAGGGATAAAATCATATCCATTTATAGTACCATATTTCTAGTGCTTAGCACACTGCTGGCATATAGCAGATGCTCAATAAATATGCTGAAGTGAATAAATGAATGCATGGATATTTTGCAAAACATGTTCTGTTTCTTTACTCTGCTACTTCCGAAACCTTATCAGTTTTATTATAATAAAGGAAAATAAAGAGGTCTAGAAATACTTATGAATGCTGTCTTAACCTCCCATCTAACCATGAAGACAAGTAGCACAGGAATGCAAAAATCATACCTAATTACTTTACTAATAGAATAGGGATAAAAAGAGTAACTTTCAAATAACATTCCAAAATATTATATGACCTTACTGGTACATAGGTGAGGGGTTATCACCTACAAGAAAACACTTCCAAATCTTATTTAATACTTATATTGATAAAATAAATCTACATTGATTAGTTAAACCAATGATTACAAATTTGGTTATATTTTCATCAAGAGGACATTGATGACAAAGCCCTATCATAATTTGTGATTCCAAACCTCTTTTTTCTTAAACATTCAGGTCTAAGTCTCATAAACTTTCTGTGGTGCTATATCTATGTCTCTCTTCACACAGATTTTTGTGTGGATTTATGCCTCCATCTCTTTAAGGTCTTTGCTCTAATAAAAATTGTGTCTTCTTCTTCCTAATCCTCTTTTGCCAGCTTTATTTACCTCACAGCACTTACCACAAACTTATACTATATATGGTAATAATTTATTGTGGTTGGTTGTTTTTTTGTTTGTTTGTTTTGTTTTGTTTTGTTTTTGTTTTTTTTACTCTCTTGTGTCTCCATTAGAATGTAGTCATCATGAGGGCAAGGGTTTCTGTTTTCTTTATTCACTATGATAATAAGAATGATTTAAAAATCACCTGTCAGAGAAAAGTACTCAATAAATATGGATTGAACCAAATGAAGTTCACATCTTAGTGTCATTTTTCAAAAAGCAACACAACGGAATTATCTGCTGAGGCCACTTTGCCCTTAAAATAAGCTTACACTAAATACAATAAAATTAATCATCATATTAAAATCAATTAAAATAATTAATATTCATCTGCTTGGGGAAAGTGGCATCCTCTTCTCAAGATATATGTGAATTTAGAGAGGGAAACATGTTTGAATGATTCTTTCTATGTTTCTAGAAGTTTCTTCTCCCAAGTTTGCTCACTTTAGAAAGTCTTATTCTATCCCACAATCCCTTTCCTGTTGAACCTACTTAAACCCAGCCTGCAACACAGCATTGTCTTTAATCTATATCAAGCAAAAACATAGTATTCATGATAAACTTTTTTTGTGATTAATAGACTTTATTGAACTTGTAATAACCAATTGAATATTTAATATTTTTGTTTTTAATAGTACCTCAACTTATTTCCTAAACATAATTTCTGGCCCCATCTCTCCCTATTTCTTTCTCCTCTTCTTAATTTCAAATCCACATTTCTATTTATATATTAAACAAGGCAATTTAGTTGTATACATGTGTATCAGTGTAACTATGTTTTATTTATTTGTCTTTAGTTAACTAAAACTCTCAAAGTTATTTCTTAATCAAGTGCTTTATCAAGATATACTGTTAGCAAAGACACTTCATACCAAATCTGTTTTATAACATATTCAGTATATTTTTTTAATTAACGTACAGTTCTTTATCACAAACTCAATCAATGTGAACTGTGGTTTTTTTTTCCTTTCAATTGTGTTTCCCCTTAAAATATACACACTCACTTGCTTTGCTAAACCATCAAGAGGCAGCTGTGTGGACAGATGGCCTGCATTGACTACTGTGTAATAAACTATATTAAATGCAATTAACACATATTCTTACTTCTAAGCAGAAGGAGTTTAGTGTTATCTATTTCAGACTAAACTACATTTTTGTGTATACATGCATTCATAAATCTTCAAATGCCATGTGTTTTATAAGTGAGCACTTTTGTCAACATTTCACATTTTCAGAAAGACATTGAAAAATTTTGTTGAGAGAATATTACTTCATAAGAATGTTCTCTGATACTTTAAGTTATGAATGACAAGTTATGGTTAAATAATATATGAAAGCTTATTGAAAAATTTAAAAACTAATAAATACAATAATAACAGGTATTTATTATTTGCTATTTAATAAAAATAATCTATGCCTATTATCAGTGAGCTATTTATTATTCCTATCCATATTTTATAGAAGATAAACCTGAAACACAAAGAGAAAGAGATGTATTACCCAAGGATACAGTTTGTGTGTTAGATTTGAGTTTTAACTCTCAGCCACCTGATCCAAAGCTCTTTAGAAGATGCTTTAAACACCCGCCAACGAGTGCCAACTTTCTACCAGGAAAGGAGATGCAATACTGAAACCGATCATTAAAGAGTTTGAAAAGTATTTTTCTGTTGTACAAATGGATATTTTTCATAATAATCCACATGAACATTCAAATATTGCTTATAATGCTATCTAAAATAAAAAGCAAACAGAATGTATAACTGTTCAGCCTAAAGGAAATTGTGTTAAAATTAATTTGGAAATGAATGTGTTATATCAAAGCCTATGATCTGTGTTTTATGTGGCATTTTGAAAAAATAAAATTTCTAATTCATTTTTAGGAAAGATATAAAATAATTTAAAATAATTATAATTAATTCATAAATCATGCCCATTATGTGATAGTCTCAAACCTATTTCTGTACATTATTATATTATACAATTCAATTTCCTACAAGATTCAGAATTTTTCATATTTTTTATTTAATATTGTGTATGTTTAAAAGCTGGATATCATTATGTTAAACAATATAAGACAGTCATGGGAAGACAAATATCACATGATCTCATATATATATAGGATCTAATAAACACAATAAATGATGAGCAAAAGAGGTCCAGGGACATGGAAGCATGGAATAGACTGAGAGATCTCAAAGGCAAGAGCGTTGGGGACAGGGATAGATTAACCAAATAATGCATATGCATATGCATAGATATAACCTATGTACACAGACAATAGCGCAGTGAAAAAACAAACAAACAAACAAATGCCAGATACCATAAAACCATCTAAATGTATATGGAAATTTATATTGTTGATGTGACTTATATAAATAATTATAAGCAATTTCAAGAAATAGAGTTATTTGGAAAAGATACCATTAACTTTTACTTTAAAATATATGTTTTTATAGGTTTTAGAAAGAGAGAAAGGGAAACGGGAAAGAGAAATATCAATGACAGAGAAACATTGATTGGTTGCCTCTGTATGCCGCCTACCAGGGATTTACCCTGCAACCTAGACGTATGCCCAAACTGGGACTCGAACTGGCGACCTCTTGGTGGGTGGGTCGATGATAAACCAACTGAGCCACAGCAGCCTGGGCAACTTTTACTTTTTAATGGGCTTCCTCCTATGGATATACTTTGTAACTTCTGAATAAATTTAGAAATGATAGCATCTTTAAATTAAACATCTATCTATAATACCATGTCATGGGAAAAGGCAAAAGAATTCTGTATATGAAGAGCAAATTTTTCAGACTTAAATCCAACAACTTTTTAAATTATGTCTCTTTAATAGAAATGTCAAAAAATATCTATATATATTTTCTATTTTCACTATTGCAGTTACATTTATAAAATGTCAAATAGAAGATATTTTAGATTAAAATTTTATTTTGATGTTTCTTGATGTGAAGAAAAGGAATATGTGTTATGAAATCAACCATTAGGCATTGACTTTATGCTACCATGATTGGTGTTACTTTTTAGAATACAAATTTTATAAAAGGTAGATTATCTCAATTTCATATTGGAAGGTTTGAACTTATCAAATGCATCCTCAGTATTGTGATAACAACAATAAGGGATCTAAAAATATTTGGCATTATTCTAACCTCAAAGTGCTTATAGATTCTGTGAAAAAGACTGGTGCACATACATGGACTTACAATAAGATATGAGAAAAATATATATGAAATGGTGGTCAGTTATAAATTATAAATGCTATAGGAATTGCAAGGAAACATATAATCAAAGCACCCTGGTACTGGCACAAGATCAGGCATATAGATCAATGGAACAGAACAGAGAACCAAACCCAGACATTGAACCGAACCAGTATGCTCAATTAATATTTGACAAAGAAGGCAAAAGCATACAATAGAGTCAAGATAATCTCATCAATAAAGGTTGCTGGGAAAAAATGAACAGTTAGATGTAAAAATATGAAACTAGACAACCAACTTACACCATACATGAGAATAAACTCAAAATGGATAAAATAATTAAATGTAAGTTGTAAAACTATAAAAGTCCTAGAAGAAACCATAAGCAGCAAAATCTAAGACATCACTCCTAGCAATATGTTTGCCGGTACATCTCCTAGGGCAGTGGTTGGCAAACTGTGGCTCGTGAGCCACATGTGGCTCTGGCCCTTTGAGGGTGGCTCTTCCACAAAATACCATGCCCTGGGTAAGTCTATTTTGAACAAGTGGTATTATAAGAAGTTTAAGTTTAAAAAATTTGACTCTCAAAAAAATTTCAATCATTGTACTGTTGATATTTGAGAGTTTGCCGACCACTGTCCTAGGGCAAGAAAAACAAAAGAGAAAAAAAATAAGACTACATCAAAATAAAAAACTTCTACACAGTAAAGTAAACCATCAACAAAATGAAAAAAGGAGCCCACTGTATGGGAGAACATATTTGCTAATGATACAATTGATTAGAGGTTTATATCCAAAATTTATACTGAACAAAAGGAAGACAAACAATCTAATTAAAAAATGTCTTATTTTAAAATGTCCCTTATTCAGAAAGGTATTTCCTACAAAATGTAATAAGAATTTCCTGTTAAGTTTTCTCATTAACTGGTTATGAGAAACAGCAAGGTCACTTAATCTTGTTATCAAGTAATTATATTTAATTATTTGTTTCCTATTGATATTCTACAAGATAACTAGCCTATCTATTTTATTCAGCACAATCTACTAATGCAAAGCCTCATGACTGGTACAATCAGTGTTCAATTAGTATTTGCTAAATGAATTAGATAATTATAGTTGTACTGCTTTATTTGAACTATATTCAAGCAAAAGTCTTTCCCCTTCATCCATTACATTTAAAGTAATATTTTGTGACAGATGTTTTTATAAGAATGGATTTAAATGTTGTTCAAGGGCTCCTAAATCTACCCAAAATTATCTTTCTATTTTCTAAGCATTCTGGGAAAGTACCTGGAACCCAACATCATTAGCAAAGAAGCATCTGTCTCCTTCCTTGTGCACCTAATTTTCACGTGTGGATGTGCAGTTAGATAATAGAAAGCTGCAAAGGACTCTGCCATCAGGAGAGAAAGAAAATAAAACAAAACACAAGTAGGTTAGCACCAGCATAATTGTTTTGTGTTTTTTTGGCTCTTTTGTAACTCACTGACTCAGATTTGCTCAAGTTTTGGCTTACTCCTCATTACTGAAACAGCAAACTGCAAGTTTCTCAGAAAAAAATAGATTCCAAGAGGGAGACAGACAACTAAATATAATAGACCTTTAAGAAACTAGTTATTGGAGGAAATGAAAATAAGAATCTGAAAGAGGGGGGGAAGTCTCATAAATAAGTTTAATACAACTCACCTCTTTTGAGAATAATAACTGAATGTTGGTAACAAGAAACACTACCTTCTAAAATTAGTCCTTCTTTCTCACTCAATCTATAGCATCACTGAAACAGGATAGAAAAAATCATGTGTGTTTAAGCTCAAATTAGAATGGAAAACTGACATTTCTATTTGTCAAAAGGCAAAAAAGTATAAACATTTATTATCTTAAAAATAAGATTTTATCACAGAAATTGCACAAGAATATTTGCCATCACATTTGTCAATTTCAAATATATTTTTTAAAGTAGTGTTTCACAAACCTTAACATATGTCAATTGCTCAGGAATGTTGCTAAAAGACAAATTCTGGTTCGGAATTCCTGAGCTAGAGTCTGAGATTATGCATTTTTAAAAACCTCTCAGGTGATGTTAATGCAGTTATCTTATGGGACCACATTTTGAATAAGAAAAGGTGCGAGTATAACAATTATTTATTAATGGATTTAACTTGTACTAATACCATTTTGTTGTAAAATGGATGAGATTATAATGATTTTAAGACCATCCTCTCTTATAATATTCCCAGAAATTTTGTGAAGGTTTTTAATTGCTACTATAATTCTTATTTTACAGATTAAGTAAATGAGGTTCAGCAATGTTAGATGGTTTAACCAAGATCACAATCTAAGATGTATACATTGTTAGTCATTTCAAGTCATGTTTTTTGCTTTGTTTTTTTCCTCATTCTAGCTGGTAAAAAGTGCAAAAAACAGACTGTGTCATGTGTTCAGAATTCATTTATCAAGTCATATTATCTGTTATTAGAGGCCCGATGCATGAAGATTCATGCAAGAATAGGCCTTCTTTCCCCTGGCTGCTGGCACTAACTTTGCTCCCACTCAGAGATACCTTTCTGCCTTTGCTCCTACCAGGAGCCACCTTTCCGCCTTCCCACGCTGCTCGGAGGCCTGGAGCTGCTAGGATGGTGTGGAATGCCTGCGTCATCACCATGGCAATGACACAAGTGTCATGCCCCAGCCACTGGGCGCCTGCATATGCAAATTAGCCCACCATCTTTGTTGGATTAATTTGCCTACCCTCCTAATTGTAGGCATTGTGAAGATATGGTCAATTTGCATTTTTCTCTCTTATTAGTGTAGATGTAGTCAGACTCAGGGCTTTTTCACTCCTTAACATAGAGTTGGACAATGCTCTCTTATGTTTAAAGAATAGAAACACCTACTGTATTTTAATATAATTATGTATATATAATTTTCAATCCTGATACATATTTTAAAAATCTTGGATACACATTGGTTTTCTTCATTGTTTAAAAGGGTACTTATTTAGCCAATATTTGCTGAATATCTGTTATCTGCTTAATATTGTATTTAATAATGGGTACAATAATATTAAAAATGTATAGTAAAACTAATCTTCATACTTATAAACAAAATAATAAAATTCTGTTGTAGAGATACTCAGGATCTAGGCAAAATAAATTAGCAAATTTTAAGAAGAGAAAGCAATATGTTAGAAAAAATCAGTGTTGGGCCAGAAATACCTATTGGGAGTTATCTAAACATAGGAGAGGCTATACCAAACATTACTGTTTCCATATATTGGGATTCATGGTGAGGTTTTATTAAGTCTTATTCTACTTACTAAAAAGAAATGGTTTATGAAGTTACTGTGTTGTTATAAAAATTAAGGTGCATATGAAAGGGCAAATAGACCAAAATTTCAGGCACCAAATAAAATAAGACTCAAAAGAAGAATAAAATAGAGTTATATGAGGAAGTCCAAAATGTCTGATTGGTACCACTTTTCCTATCTGGTAACAGAAAAAATAGAAAATAATTAATTAGAATAGCTCTCCAGAGTTAATTAAAGCTCCCATCTAAAGTGTCTGTCATGTTTTTTATAGGCAATATTCTACATTGAGGCATCATTAGGCAAACTGAGTATAAATGGTATGTTACATGAAAAATGGGGACCTGACTCGCCTGTCATTTTCTCTGCATCATTGCATATCTATTTTAGTCAAGAAGATTCTGCTAAATCATCAGGAACTACGCCTTTATGTGAAAAGATATGTGGAAACAAGAAGGGAATGACATTGGGCTGTGTAATCAGGTTTGAAACATCTGAACATTTTTACAGTAGCTGCACCTACCCCGCAATGAAATAAAAAAATAGGAACAAGGTTGTCAGCAAAATGATTTTTCATGGTAAAAACTTTGTTGTTTTTTTAGTAAAAAACACTATAATGAAACTAAAAATAGTTTTAGTGTGAAGTTGGACTTTGAAAAAATGACAGTTACATTATTTGATGTAGAAAGTTGTGCTCCTGGAAAAAAAAAAGGAAAGAAAAACTTTTTGGATTAAAGATATTTTTATTTAAAAGATTTTTATTTCAGATAGAGTTTATTTTTAAAGTTTATTTTTTATTATTCTCACTCAGGCCATATTAGCGCTTTATAGCTAAGTGGTAGGTACTGGCTAAGTTAAATTTTAAGAACTTTATGTTATATTTTGTTAAAAGTAAACATTAACTAGACTCATGAAGGTGGGTGATTATTTAATACATAATTATTTAAAAGATAAACAGATCAATGAACTTTCTTTAAATCCTCATGTTTTATCTTAAATTATTAACAAATGTATATTCAGAATATAGTTGAATTATTTGTTTATAATCAGTTATTTCAGTATAAATGAATTTAATTAATAATTTGATGAATATAAGGTCAACAACCAAATACTTAAAGTTTTATAATAAAACAATATTTTATATGAAAAAGTTATCATATAAATATGTGACATCAGAATACACAGTTCATGAAGAACTAATTTGTGAAGAAAAAGTTTTTCTCTGATATACAGCATCTCAGCCTATAACTTAGAATTAAATTAAGAGGGAATATAATTTATTTATTAAGACACTGTATAAATCTCATAGTAATGTTGTCAAGTATTGCTATATATCTAAGTTTCCGTGATTTTATTTTCAGTTTTGCTTTCTTCTAAAGGCCTAAAAAATACAATTGCATCATAGCATTTTATGGAAATTTATTTTCTGAAGAAGTTGTTATAACTGCTCTCTTAATAAAGTATTTTAATTATTTGCATCTTGTTTATTTTCAGAAGTTTTTCCAAATATTTAGCCTATTACATATTGAAACATTTCAGTCCTCATCTTTAAGTGTATACATTAAAAATATGCCATTAATTTCCATACTTTTGCTTATTCCATTAAATTCAACAGACTTTTTAAGGTAATATTTTCATCTTAACCTTCATTAGTTCCATCAAATTCTTCTTACTGATCTGCTTGACATTAAAAATTCTGATCTATAAGTTATTTCCTCCTTTCAGATAAGACTATGCTCTTTATACATAAATGCACTTCAAATGATCAATTAAATTAAGAACTCATTCTGGGAAATTGGGTGGAACTACTTTATTATGTGGGAGGTTAATATCGTGTCCTTGTTGAGAAAATGTCAAAGTTGAGCACACACTTTTACAGTCCTTATTTTGGTCAGCAGCTCAGCATGCAAATACAGACTTTGCTAATGAAAGCTGCAGGTGATGGGCAAAGCAACCTTAGCACAGGGATAAAAAAGACACAAAATTGATCTTTACTATTATTACCAAGAAAATAATACCTGCTACATATGGGGAATGAAAGTGATGAGTACAGAGATTCACTTAATCATTCAAAAATATTTACTTAATATTTAGAAACGCTGCTTAACCTGGTGTTTTTTAAGTTATATTTTATATTATTAAATTATATTCATTACTGTGCATCTTGCACAGTAATACATATTTAAAAATATAAATATTACATAAATATAATAATGAATGATTAAGTGAATCACTGTATTCATATAATCTTAAGCTTTATGGGGCTTTAAAGATCGTTCTATTCAATTCTTATTGAAACAATTGAATAACAAATGCTTGAACACCTCAACTGATATTTGTTTCAAAGGCAGAATAAGAGGTAAAAGTAGTTTTATCCTTTAGTAATAGCTAATTTAAGCTTCCTTGAAAAAGTCTGCTTTTGTTTTTCTCATTTTCTATTAAAACTTCTAACAATGTGTTTTTGTTACTGCCTTTGGTTTTATTTTCTTAGCTATTCACTTCTACTCCATTGTTCTCTATATTATGAACTGTTGTTTCTTCTATTTGCATCTGTTCATGAGGCAACACTCTTTTAAGAGCTTAGACACTCGGGACAAGTCTTTACTTCATTGTATTTTCCTTTAATAGTGATGCATTATTTCTTCCAATGTTAGATAAATAATGAGATCATATTGCAAAATAATGTTTGTAAAATCATTAATTCTACCATGGAAGTTTTACTAAGAATTGGCACAGTCTGAATAAAAGTCTCTAGTCTGACCAGTGGAGTCTACAGCCACCTGTTTTAATCACCTTAGATTGTATCAGTAGGTATTGAATGAATGACAGCAGCCTATTCCTAGCAATCATACATTTCAATCACTTATACAAACTTTTAAGCAATAATGGATGTTTGAGTGAATTCCTTATTTAAAAACATAAGAAAGGAAGAGATGCAATATTAAATGGAATGATAGCCACTAAAGAAACATGACACCCCTGTTATGTCTATCAAGCAGGATTAAGGAATACTGTCAACATTTAAAGTAATGGCCACAGCCACTTGGGATAATGGACTGTCAGTGTAAGCTTAATGAAATCACTGGACTAGAAAACTAAGCCCAATTAATTTGATCATGTTGATTATTCCAACAATGAAAATGTTTATTTCTTAAAGAACTGCACCATCTAGAGTTAATCCAATCCACCTCCCTTTGTATTTCCAACTGATCATTTTGCATTAATATTACATGACTTTTACCCCTAGTCTTTGGTAAAAATATTGGCTTTTCCGAGTCCTTAATCAGGTGTCAAATTAATTCTGAGAAGCTTCTACAAATGATAAAAGTAGCCTCATTTGTTTTCCTTATTGGTCCATTTGGTCTTGGCAAAATATCCTCTTCTATTAATCATTAGAAACATTTTAACTTTCCTTGGCAAAGTTGTCTTTACAGTATATACACTATAAATATACAAGGGCATTTTATGGAGAAGTGAGCAGATGCAAAAAAAGGAGGAGCCATAAAGGAAGCAAGAGAATACTCAGAAAAACGGAAAACAAGAGCTTTGAGAACCATGCATCCCTGGATACCTGTGAAGCAGTACTGACCTGAGACCAGCTCACAAACCTTGGACCCCTCAGTCCAGGTCACACAGTGAGATTTGACCAAAAGTATTTGCTTCAAATTGTAAAAAAAAGTGGTAATAGCAGGAATACCTCATAGGATTATTTTGTGTCATTTCATTCCCAAAAGTTC
Organism: Lasiurus cinereus; assembly: GCA_011751065.1. Lineage (NCBI taxonomy): Eukaryota > Metazoa > Chordata > Mammalia > Chiroptera > Vespertilionidae > Lasiurus > Lasiurus cinereus. The sequence goes on from JAAGEH010000018.1 coordinate 61,894,342, forward strand.
AACTATCCAGAACATTTATAAAACTTTGAGACTAATATCTTTAATATGAGTTAAGTAAATTAATAAAAATATGTATATGTAGATTTTCCAAGGCATGTATAATTCATAAAATATCTGAATTTAATGAAATTCTAAACTATTCTCATTAATTTCTAGCTTGTATAATTGACTTCCTCAAGAATATGCATTAAGCCAAAACCGGTTTGGCTCAGTGGATAGAGCGTCAGCCTGTGGACTGAAGGGTCCCAGGTTCGATTTCGGTCAAGGGCATGTATATTGGTTGCGGGCAAATCCCCAGTAAGGGGCCTGCAGGAGGCGGCTGATTGATGTCTCTCTCTCTCACCAATGTTTCTTAACTCTCTATCCCGCTCACTTCCTCTCTGTAAAAAATCAATAAAATATATTAAAAAAAAAGAATATGCATTAATATGTTACAGTCAATACATACAAATGTATATTAATTATATAATAAATGCTCACTCTTTCAACTAAGAATGCAACAATAAAACATAATAATAATAGCTAATATTAAATGATTTTCTCAACATGCCAGAGAATCTTCTTAAGAACTCAGCTTTATTAATACATTTAATATTATGTTCCTCATTTTTACAGATAAGGAAAGTGAGATACATAATGGTTAAGTAACATTTATATAACTACATATGATAATTAGGATATAGTCCCAGACAAACTAATTTATAAAAAAAGCTATAATGTACTCTCTTTCACAAGCATGCATGTGCTCACATAGTCATTTGAGAGCAAATAGCACTTTATAATACAACTTATTCTTAGAATTTTCAGAGATATTTTAAATGTAAAAATTAATTTAAAGAAATAATGTATCTCACAGACAAATATTAAATGAAATTATATATGCTATTAACTCACCCAGGATTATAATTTCATTGGCTCATTGCCACTATTTAGGGAATGAGAGTTAGCAAAGAGAGAGAGAGAGGGAGAGGGATAAGAGAAAAAGCAGAGAAAGCATAATTAATTCAGATTTCCTACAGTTTAGAAATGTTACTTTTTCATATAGTTAACATTGATACAGTAAGATCTAGAAATCTGAAGTATACTAAATCTTTGTGAAAGTACTGTAACCTCAATAAAAGCTGCAAAAAGATTTCATGAGCTCTTTCTATTTAAAACTTTTTATTATTTATATTAAAATTTCATCTTGGCACCAAAAATCTACTCATTGGGAAAATCTAGGATGAGATATATTTTGCAGCACAATTCAATATTTATATATTTTTCATTTTTAGTTTTTCTAAAATATAGTTTTATGCAGAAATAGACACTTTCTTCAATCCTGTAGATTCTCCTGCTGTATTTCAATTTTTTTTGTGAAGTATTATTCTTCATAGTTAATGATTCCCTTTTTCTTGAAATCTATTCTATCTTAGATTTCATTATGAGGTTCTCCACTTCTCTCCTCTCCTACACTAGGCAGTACTTCTGAATTTCTTTTCTGGATCTTCTTCCCATAAAGGGCACTCTAAGTCTCAGTGTGTAGTTCATCTCCTTTTTTCTATTATGGATGAAAAAGGGGCCAAATACTAAACCTGACATGTTCAGGGGAGATCTGTATGATGGGACTTAAACTCAGAGGCTGAAACTTACCATATACCATGGTCTAAACATAATACTTCCTATCAATAATAGGATTCATGGAGGATAGTCACACTCTAGGCCTGTAGCTTCCTTGACAAAGGTCAACCTTTAGCTGAAGTAAGCCTGTTTATTGTCTTTTTGCACCTAACTTCTGGCATGCCCATGGAATGACAGGGTAAACCCTTTTAGTGGACCCCTCAAAATACCCTATCAGAGCATGAAATCATAGAATCCCTCATTGTTAACTTGTTCTCTTATTATCATTTCTATGTGCTTAAATATTAACTATCCTGTACCCACCAATGTAAAAAAAAGTATTTGTCTTTTTGTATTCCTCTTCAGTTTCAAGATTTCTCCTCTTTGGCTTGTTTCCCTACCTTATCTGTCACCAGTGGAATTTCATGTAAACACCTTATGTCTCTTCCCTTGATTATAATGTATAAATAAAGTGTAAAGCTACCATACTCCAGAGCAAAATGTCAATCCATTCAGGTTTTGCTTCTTGGAAATTGTTGTCAGTGTTTCTCAAATAAACTCATAAAATTTCTTATGTGGACACTATCTTTCATCAACATTTTATTTGCAGTGTCTCTTCAAATGAGTCTATTCAGGTCACTAACAATACTACATACAGATACGTAAGGCTAAATCATTCCATATCCTCATTTATTAACTATGCTAGAGTTCTAAATTAATACAGACATGCTAATTAACATAGCTGTTTAATCTCCTCCTAGATTTCTAATAAAACATCTCAAACAGTATCTCTAAAATTCAAATATTAATTACCTTCAACCTGTCTGCAATAATTTTCCCCAGGATTATCAATATTATTAATGCTAAAACCAAAAACCTACCAGTCAACATTAATAATTTTAATTTCCTAATCTTTCCCTCATCCAGTTACTGTTTGTAATACTGTTTATCTTATCTCCAAAGTATAATCCTTTCCCTGTCACTCTGCCACTACCCTCCTCTAAAATACTCCTTTTTTCTTCCCTAAACTTCTACAGTTATTGCCTAGCTGGTTTTCCTGCTTCCTCACTGGCGAGCAGAAGACCAGGAACATACATTTCAAAAGGATTTAGTGGGTATTCACTTCCTGCCAAGGGTCTTAATTAACATCACACTCTTTTCCCCAATTCTCAGAGGCTGCAGGCTCCTTCCATTTTCTCTTTCCCAAAATTTTCTTCACCTTAGTTCTTTGTACTTCTTTTTCCTCCACTAAATGTAATATGTAAAAGGAAGTTTATTGACCTTGCTAATTTTCCCATCTGTTCTAATAAAAATATCTCCTTTTCTAAATCTCCTATCATTTTATTTAACCAATGCTCAACCCCTCAATTACCTCTTCTTTCTATCATCTCTATTTTATTTAATTCAAAACACTGTTCTTACTCTTTAAAATCATGCATTTTACTTTGGCCAGTTGCTCAGCTGGTAGTAGAGTAGTCCCATGCACCAAATGGTACTGGGTTCAATTCCTGGGTCAGTGTATGTATGGGAGATGATCTATCTCTTTCTCTCTCTCTCTCTCTCTCTCCCTCCTTCTTTCTCTAAAATCTGTGAAAATATATCCTCAGGTGTGAATTTAAAAACAAAAAATCATACAATTCAATTTACTGGTGAGAATTTATTGACCACATTTCCAGAGTTGAACCAGTAGCTGTGTATTTCTGGTGCTCCATAAATATGCATCCAATAGATGAACAAAGTAATATACTAATCTAAAAGAAATACAAAATATTAGTTACAATGTTAGATTACTTTATCCAGTTTTGACTTGTTTAGCTATATGGAAGGGATAAAATATTTACTGCGAAAGTTAACAGCAGACTGAGGAAACAGCCACGAGGCAGCTTTGCGGATCACAGCATGTTACCAAGTAATCATGTTGCCTTTCCAATGTTTGAAAATAAATTCAGAAAAGTCCATAGAGGGTTTACTTTTAGTTTTCAAATATTTGTATAGCAGCCAAAGAAATATTTGAGATAGGTAACAAATATTATGAGGGACAAGAATTAGAAACAGCAATAAAATCATAAGCACCTTTAGGGGGCTTTATATTTCACCATGCACTTGTCTCCTTTCCTATCCCAAGTAGTTGTTCCTTTCATCTGGGCTGAATGATCTCCAGATATTAAAAGTACAGTCACTCGGGGAGGTGATGTTTTCCATGTATTCCATAATGTGTCTTCCAGGAGAACTCTTGCTGGCTCCATCTGGAAGAGCAACATTTTACTCTCTGTGCAAGTCTGAGTTATGTGAAAATTACTTTCCTTCATGTCTATAATATATGAACTAATATTCTTTTCCCATATCTGAAAAACTTGTGCTCTTAAATATGACTCCTTTGTATAGTGTAACTATATCTATCTTATAAAAACTAGAAGTGTGGTCTCATTTCTATACCTAAGATATTAGAAAAATGAATATACTGGACTCAAGTTAGGAATTTTCAATTTTGTTTTTCTCATTAAGGAGGAGAGATGTCATCATCCAAACAAGCATGGATAGTCTTTATGCAAGTCTTTATCTCCCTCTAGTTGAAATCTCATTTAACAGTATCACTTATAAGCTAAATGATTTATTTCTCCAACTATTTGACCATTTATTTCCTCATTACCCAAAATGAGTCTCCTCTAACAAAGATGTGAGTTAAAACTTTTATTTTAGTTCAAAATTCTTAATAGACACTGAGTCAAATGTGTGACTTACATATTTTCAAATGCTAAAATCCATAACTATGCATGAGATAGAACTTTTCAATGTAATATATATTACATTTTTAATAACATTGCATACAAATAAATTTATATATAATATATAAAATATATAATACACATAATATATATAATATACATAATATGCATAATATATATGTAATTTATATTTATATATGTAATGTATATAAATTTATATGTATATAATTTATATCTGTAAGATATAAATTGCAGCCTTAAGCTATGAAGACTTTACCTGGGCATTGTTCTAAATAATAAAACACAGTGTTACAGTGTCAATACATTGCCCTATAGAGGATCTTTTTGAGGAAAAGAGAGAGAGTAAAAATGAAAAAGAGACTAAAGCTGTGAGATATAAACATCCTATATAATAAAAGCCTAAAATGAAAATTGTCCCCTCAACTGGGAGTTCAACTAGGAGTTTCACCATTCGCTATAATGTGCACTGACCACCAGGGGGTGGAATGGAACATGGCGGGCATTGGTGGTGTGGCTCTGACAATGGGCAGCAGTGAGGCGCTGTCAATCCCAATGAGTCCCAACAAGAGTGGGACCAAGGCAGGATGGTGGAGCAGGTGAGACGATGGTGGAGCAGGTGAGTGGGCAACGCAAAGTCAAGGCAGGTGCAAGCTGGCTGAATTGCCCCATTGATGGCCCCAGAAACAGCAAACAGGCACTGAGGGAGCCTGGTAGGGGACCAACAATTCAGAAGGATGGGGGCACGCAGGGGCCCAGGGGCCCAGGTGCTACCCAGGGCCCTGAGGTCAAGTTGAATTTACCCTTCAACTCCAGTTGCTTGTTCTTCAATTGCTGGCCAGGCTGAGGGTCCACACTCATGCACATATTTTGTGCACTGGGCCTCTAGTATAAAATATAATTGATATAGCAAACATAATAAATGTTACTACATTTCTTAATCCCAATTTTCTCATCTATATGATAAATATTTTCTTGGCATTTAATATAAATCAAGTATGAAGGAAGCAACGAAAACCTTAAATACACTACACTAAGAGCTCTTTATGAATAGAAACTATATCTTATTATATTTAAAGCAAATATTTTTATTATTCTTTTTTTTTAATATATTTTATTGATTTTTTACAGAGAGGAAGGGAGAGGGATAGAGAGTTAGAAACATCGATGAGAGAGAGACATCGTTCAGCCACCTCCTGCACGCCCCTTACTGGGGATGTGCCCTCAACCAATGTACATGCCCTTGACCGGAATTGAACCTGGGACCTTTCAGTCCGCAGGCTGACGCTCTATCCACTGAGCCAAACCGGTTTCGGCTTTAGTATTCTTTTGGTATTGATAGTATATTAGTAAATTTACAGATGTTCTTTCAACTATGATACTATCCCCTAAAGAGGGTATTACTATAACCTAACAACAACGAACAGAGTTTTGACTGCATGGCACAAGGAAAGCCAAACAGGTGAGGCAGGTGGTGGTATACAAGAAAATATGTTTTATTCAGGAGCCACATGACCTGAAAAAATGGCAGACTCTGGTCTGAAAGACCACCTAATTTCACTTATATGTAGAATATAAAAATGAACAAAAAAAATGGAAGGCTCACAGGTACAGAGAAAAAAATGTTATTTTCCAGAAGGAGGTAAAAGGTAGAAGAAAAAGGTACAGGGAAATAAAGATAAAAATTTCCATTGTAAAACTCATAAGTCACGGAAATATAGTGTACTGCACAGGGACTATGCAGACAATAATATCCTAAAAATTTTGCATGGTGATAGATGATTATAATAGCTACCATAGTGATCACATGTAAGATTTATAAAAGTTGACTCTCTTTTTTATACACCTGAAACTAATATAATATTGTATGATGACACTTTAATTAAAACAATTAAAAATAAAAATTAATTAAACATTTTTCTAATTTGTACTGTACAAAATCTAAGTCTTACTGATAAATTTTTGTTCCTAAGACAGAAAACAAACAAACATGTGCTGCTTTTACATTTAACCTTTTCCCAAGCATATAATTTCCTTTTATTTTTGTTCCTTGAAAATATTATGACAAAGAAAATGTTACTGCAAAAGATAAACAACAGCAAAAAAAAAACATGTTTAGCAAAATATTATAGTATCACTATATGGGTTTTTAAATGCAATTTTCTGGAGAGAAAAACATTTTTAAACCTATTGGGATTACTTTTTTTTTTCCCTAGCAACGATGGCTTGTATATCTTTTGGGGCAAACTGTGTTTTTTAAATATCAATGTTTTTTTAAATGACTCATGATATTTTTTGTAGTACCTACAGGAATTTAAATAAATGCATTATTGTAATTTTTACCCACAAACTCATTTCTAATAGCTTCAGCACTCATTGAAATGTGATAGCAATCTGCCAAATGATACTTCTGCCTATCCCTTTTCTAATTTACATAAAATGTTTTTATTCTTCCCAAACAATGTGTACTTTATCCACTTATGCCAATGCTTGCAGGAAGAAAAATTAAAAAACAAATAAAGTTTAAGTTCACTGGAATATGAAATCACTGTTATAGTTGAGTTTTTCTTAATTACAAATACTGATATTTTCTTAATAAATTTTAAAATAAATACAATTTATGACCTATTTAAAGCTTTTAGGTATTATAATAATGAAGGGCTCATTTTTATTTAAGCTTAAAAATAGATTACTTATTTTTTATCTTAATTAAGTAGCAGCAAGTAATTTAAATGGAAGAAAACATGACTCAGATTGTATTTCAGAATATTTTATGAAGAATATCTGGTAAAAGAGTCACCTGACCAAAATAGCAGGAAACACATTTTTAATGAACTAATCTTTGTCTCTGAAGTTTGAACATACTTCTTTGAGATTTATGGGTTTTTCAAAATTTGGTTTCCTTGGGGTAAAAGAAACACACACAGAGAAAAAATAAAATATATGCATACATACACATACACACATACATACTACTTCATTATTCCCTACCTTATTTTTTAATGCCTACTATGAGCAGCACACTGTTATCTAGAGGTAAAATATAAAGGGTGGTTGCCTACAAATCATTTGAACATCAAGGATAAGAGACATCCCTTCATCTGAGGGCATGTACTGAGGGGTGGGTAGGGCAATAGGGAAAAAAATAAGCAAAGAAAGAAAGAAGAAGAAAGAAGAAAGAAAGAAAGAAAGAAAGAAAGAAAGAAAGAAAGAAAGAAAGAA